>CM057340.1:581550078-582750078 GCA_030015575.1 Agapanthus africanus | reverse complement strand
ATCGACAAGAGGCAAATGATGATTCGTTCCTGGCAATAGCCCAGTCGTAGCGGTGCCGATGCCAAAATCGGTGTCTAATCCAAAGCTTGCGGCGAAAAGCCAGCAAGCCAACATGCATACGAAATAGCCGAAATGATGGGGTAACTTGCAATAAAAATCAGCAAGTAAGAATGTATACATGAAAATAGCCGAAATGATGGGGCAACTCGCAATAAAAAGCAGCGAGTAAAAATAAAATAAACAGCCGAAATGATGGGGCACCGCGAAAAATAGCCGAAATGATAGGGCAATCACGACCTTCGTGATATAAAAGCTGAAATGATAGAGCATCGCGGAAAAAGAAACAAAATGAAAAATGAAATTTATGCCCTACAGGTGATGGTACATCAAACCCTGTATACAATCCAAGGGCATAAACAGAGAAGGGATCATACTCCTCTCCCAGGTTTTATCATAAGAAGAAGCCAAAGCTCGACGGGCCGCAAATGACCTTGAGGTCATCTCAACACTCGTCTCGTAACAACGGATACAACTTCAAGCGAAGCGGAACAACGGAAACTCCCAGTCCCATGGCTCGGCGATATACACATCACCAACAATCAAACCTCTATTTCGTGAAATGCGGATACAATCAGCAAAATTCCTGGCTACGTGGAAAGCGGCTTGTGTCAATCCTGACCCCGTGGAAAACGTCCAGAGCGGATCCTGGTCCTCGCAGAGCATGGCAGTGAACCCGTGCGAAGCATCCAGAGCGGAGCCTAGTCCCCGCCGAACACGGCAGTGAACCCGTGGGAAGCATCTAGAGCAAAAATTCCTGGCTACGTGGAACGCGGCTTATGTCAATCCTGACCCCGTGTGAAACATCCAGAGCAAAAATTCCTGGCTATATGGAAAGCGGCTTATGTCAATCCTGACCCCGTGGAAAACGTCCAGAGCGGATCCTGGTCCTCGCAGAGCACGGCAGTGAACCCGTGCGAAGCATCCAGAGCGGAACCCAGTCCTCGCTGAACACGGCAGTGAACCCGTGGGAAGCATCTAGAGCAAAAATTCCTGGCTACGTGGAACGCGGCTTATGTCAACACTGACCCCGTGTGAAACATCCAGAGCAAAAAATCCTGGTCCTCGCAGAGCATGGCAGTGAACCCGTGCGAAGCATCCAGAGCGGATCCTGGTCTTCGCAGAGCACGGCAGTGAACCCGTGCGAAGCATCCAGAGCGGAACCTAGTCCTCGCCGAACACGGCATTGAACCCGTGGGAAGCATCTAGAGCAAAAGTTCCTGGCTACGTGGAACGCGGCTTATGTCGATCCTGACCCCGTGTGAAACGTCCAGAGCAAAAATTCCTGGCTACGTGGAAAGCGGCTTATGTCAATCCTGACCCCGTGGAAGACGTCCAGAGCGGATCCTGGTCCTCGCAGAGCACGGCAGTGAACCCGTGCGAAGTATCCAGAGCGGAACCTAGTCCTCGCCGAACACGGCAGCGAATCCATGGGAAGTATCTAGAGCAAAAATTCCTGGCTACGTGGAACACGGCTTATGTCAACACTGACCCCGTGTGAAACATCCAGAGCAAAAAATCCTGGTCCTCGCAGAGCACGGCAGTGAACCCGTGCGAAGCATCCAGAGCGGATCCTGGTCCTCGCAGAGCACGGCAGTGAACCCATGCGAAGCATCCAAAGCGGAACCTAGTCCTCGCCGAACACGGCAGTGAACCCGTGGGAAGCATCCAGAGCAAAAATTCCTGGCTACGTGGAACGCGGCTTATGTCAATCCTGACCCCGTGTGAAACATCGAGAGCAAAAATTCCTGGCTACGTGGAAAGCGGCTTATGTCAATCCTGACCCCGTGGAAAACGTCCAGAGCGGATCCTGGTCCTCACAGAGCACGGCAGTGAACCCGTGCGAAGCATCCAGAGCGGAACCTAGTCCTCGCCGAACACGGCAACGAACCCGTGGGAAGTATCTAGAGCAAAAATTCCTGGCTACGTGGAACGCGGCTTATGTCAACACTGACCCCGTGTGAAACATCCAGAGAAAAAAATCCTGGTCTTCGCAGAGCACGGCAGTGAACCCGTGCGAAGCATTCAGAGCGGATCCTGATCCTCGCAGAGCACGGCAGTGAACCCGTGCGAAGCATCCAGAGCGGAACCTAGTCCTCGCCGAACACGGCAGCGAACCCGTGTGAAACATCCAGAGCAAAAATTCCTGGCTACGTGGAACGCGGCTTATGTCAATCCTGACCCCGTGTGAAACATCCAGAGCAAAAATTCCTGGCTACGTGGAAAGCGGCTTATGTCAATCCTGACCCCGTGGAAAACGTCCAGAGCGGATCCTGGTCCTCGCAGAGCACGGCAGTGAACCCGTGCGAAGCATCCAGAGTGGATCCTGGTCCTCGCAGAGCACGGCACTGAACCCGTGCGAAGCATCCAGAGCGGAGCCTAGTCCTCGCCGAACACAGCAGTGAACCCGTGGGAAGCATCTAGAGCGAAAATTCCTGGCTACGTGGAAAGCGGCTTATGTCAATCCTGACCCCGTGGAAAACGTCCAGAGCGGATCCTGGTCCTCGCAGAGCACGGCAGTGAACCCGTGCAAAGCATCCAGAACAACTCCTGACTCCGTGAAATGCGGATAAGGACAATTTCACCCATCACTTGCGGGTCCTCACGACTCATAAGGGAATAAATTCTCTTGTGAGATCCTTACAACTTTCAAGAGAACGCGCTTAGGAATCCTCACGATTCCTAAGGAGAAAGTACACCTACGAGATCCTCTCGATCCGTAGGGGGAAAAGTCTCTATGAGACCCTCACTGCTCATAGAGTGGAAAAATTTTAAGCAGCAGATCTGAACCTGCGGCCTAAGCCATCGCTACCTCTTGAAGAAGCCAAGACAGACTGCTCGCTCTATCATCTGTCAACCATGTTCACTAAGGTAACATGCGGATAATAAAAGGAAGAAGAAAGCGACAGAAAGAACACTTGACTGGCGTTGGATCAAGCATTCGAGACACACTTATTCATGCATGTGCAAAAGACTCAGGACGAGAAATAAGACAGGCTGGAATAAATTCTTTGATTAATATTTCAAGAGGGTTCTTACAATCATAAAAGCAATAAACTAAAAATATTATTACAAGGGAATAACCTCGAACCCAGGGCATGGATTGAGAAACTCAAAAGCTACTCTATCTATGACTTTCCAGGCCTCGCGGACCATCCTAGTATACTTTCTTTCGCGAGCACAAGCGTCAGGGTCCGCCCTGATGTCTTCCACCCTCCGATAAGCAGCGAGTATGGCGGACTGTTGAAAGACCTCGTGCAAGAGATCGATAAGACTGTCTCGCCGTCTCTTCGAGATAAAGTTCAACAGGTACACCGAGTGTACCATGTCCTCAGCAGCATCCAACGCCCTAAGTGGCACGCCGGAACAGAAGAGGGGAAGCGCTTCCCAGATGGCTCCCACGATAAGCTTAAGAAGAGAGGAACGTCGGGGAAGCAGTAGATCATTGTACGCGTCGAAGCGACTCATTATTTCAGCACACTCCTCGTTTGTGAACTCCCGATTTTGAGAGCGGCTAAGTCGGCGGATGTCCCCATAAGAGATGATCTCGTTAAGAGCATACATGTGGACTTTCATTGTTCCTGTGAAAGAGGATCAACAGAATTATCAGAAAGACTGATTAAGCAAAACGATATAATGCACTGAGGAATAAAATGTCATCTTCAAACTCTAAGATCAATGAAACACTCTTAAGAGTTCTTCTAGATCACAGGGATCTATGTTTTGCCAAAAAAATGCAAGTTTCTGTTCATGGGTTGGGAAACCCTGAAACAGATTCATGAGAGCAAAGCTCTATTTGGTGAAACCCCAAAAGGATTTTATTTAGATCAAAAGATCTATGAGAGCAAGGCTCTGTTAATTAAACTTAATTTGATTTAATTTAAGATTTTACCTAAAAGGGGTGCCGGGTTCTGAACTTTGAAAGTTCTTAAAAAGAAACAAGAGCAGGGCTCTAAAAGTTCTTAAATAAGAGCAAAGCTCTGGAGTCTTTTGAAAATAAAAATCTTAAAGATGATAAGCATCTGTGGGGGACCAAAGGTTCTATTTATAGGCATCAAATGCCTCTTCAACTTCCAAAAGTTGCCGCAACAGTTGGGATTCTGCCACCGTTGCGCTTGCGTTTGGGGCCACGTAAGCGCAACGGTGGGGAGGCATTTGTTTACCTCAATCAGAGCAAAGCTCTGTTCAAATTCCAAGGCGGGAGATGAAGCAACACTTCATCTTCCCCCAATCAGAGCAAAGCTCTACTTTGAAAATCTAAATTTTAATAAATGAAGCAACGCTTCAGATTCTTTGCGCTGCGCGCAACGCGCCACGTGTCAGGCGCAGACGCATCAGCGCAGCGCCCAAGAAGGCGCGCCCAATCAGAGCAAAACTCTATTTTAAGCAAAATTAAAGGAAGCAACGCTTCAGTTGTGCAAGCACTGCGCTGCGCGACACGTGTCAGCACAGTTGCGCTGCGCTGTGCGCTGCGCGACACGTGTCAGCGCAGATGCGCTAGCGCAGTTGCGCTGCGCTGTGCGCTGCGTGACACGTGTCATGCTCTGGGGCATTTGCGCCAAACAGAATTAAAATTCTAAAGAAATCTTTTCTGTTCTTGTTAAAACAAGAAGATTTTCTTCTGTAAAAACAGAAGCCCTTGGATCAAAGATCCAACGGTGGGGAAAATTCCCCGAATCACTCAGAGAAAGATCTCTTTAGCAAATTTAACTAATTTATGGGCACTATAAAAAGGACCCCAAGCCTCAATTCAAAGACATCAACATTTTCTAAAAAAAGAGAGAAGAGAGAAAGAGAACTCTGAAGAACTCCTCAAGAAAAAAAAAGTAAAAACCTTTAGAAGGAAGAGAAAGTTCTCTTATGAACAGATCATAGATCTAAAAACAAGATCAATGATCTTTAATAAAAATAAAAATATATATAATAAAATAGTGCTTTGCACTTTTTATGAACCCTTGGTTCTTTGAGATAAGAAAAACAAGAAAAACTTATCTTTTCTTTGATCTAAGTTAGATCAAGAAATCAAATAGTGCTTTGCACTTCGGTTCTTGAATCTAAAAGATTCTTAGTGCTTTGCACTTCCAAACTGCGCTGTTGCGCTCTTGGGAGAGCGCCACGTGTCAGCTACAGAACAACTTGCACTACGCGCTCTTGAAATAGAGCTTTGCTCTCTGGAATTGGCGCAACTCATCAGAGCGCGCCACGTATCAGCAGCGCACTAGCGCAGCGCACTGCGCTGTTGCGCTTGCGCTCACCAGAGCAGGACACGTGTCCTCATCATAAGCGCTTGCGCTCAATAATTGGCGCAAAGTGCCTGACAAGCCACTATCAGATGATTAATGCACTGCATTATTTACAGAAGGGCCAAGCCCAATTAAAAGGGGCCTAACAGGCCAAATTAAATGCAATGCATTACTTTAAAGAGGGCAGAGCCCAAATAAAAACAGATGCTGTGCATCATTTATAAAAGGGCAGAGCCCAAATAAAGGTCTAATAGACCAAACAAAAATGCCATGCATTATTAAACAGGAGCAGAGCCCCAGTAAAGGCCTAACAGGCCAAATGCAAATAAAATGTTGAACATTTTCAACTGGACTTAGCCCAATTCTGGCCGTAAGTCCTTAAATTAAATTGAACTGAGCACAAATGCTCTCTCAAATCAATTTACCTCCGGTTCGAGGGTACATCTCCGAACTCCTCTGACACTTCTCGTTGTAATCCTTCAACGACGTCAGAGAGGCGACGGGTCCCAACGACCACATATGGATATGGACTGCGGGGTCCTTAAACTCGTGGACCGAAACGTCCTTAAACTAATAGCGGACCACCACGTCCCTAAACTGGAATATAGACCATCACGTCCCTAAACTGGAACACGGACCACTACGTCCCTAAACTGGCGACGGACTACCACGTCCCTAAACTGGAATATAGACCACCATGTCCCTAAACTGGAATGCGGACCACTACGTCCCTAAACTGGAATGCGGACCACTACGTCCCTAAACTAGCGATAGACCACCACGTCCCTAAACTGGAACATGGACCACCACGTCCCTAAACTGGAACAATAGAGCATCCAAATGCTCTTTTGCCGGATCTAAACGGTCCCGTTTAAGTTGATCTTAGCCCCAAACATGGCTAACGTATCCTTAAACATTCAAATGGACTATAAAACCCGAAATCAACTTAGGCTCAAGGGTACATCTCCGAACTCCTATGACACCTATCGTTGTAATCCTTCAACGACGTCAGAGAGGTGACGAGTCCCGACGGCCATATATTAAATGGATCACCACGTTAAGTCGATCTTAGTCCTAAACGGGACTAGCGTATCCTTAACGAACGTTTAAGTTGATCTT
Organism: Agapanthus africanus; assembly: GCA_030015575.1. NCBI lineage: Eukaryota > Viridiplantae > Streptophyta > Magnoliopsida > Asparagales > Amaryllidaceae > Agapanthus > Agapanthus africanus. The sequence continues at coordinate 582,743,659 of CM057340.1, read as the reverse complement.
AGCCTCAATACGGCTAACGTATCCTTAAACTAAAAACACCAAACCCAAATCTAAGTAAATACGGATTTGGACTAATCCACGTCCTACGGGCGACGGCATTACTCAGTCTCCGTATACAATCCACGGGCAACCACAAACAAAACAAACACCCACGACACGAAGTGAAATTCCGGAGAAGGAGAAAGTTGTTACCGCGATGCGGTAGCGTAATTAACTGCAGGGGCTTGCGACTGCAGGGAAGAGCGTCCCCATAATCAAAAACCCCTCAGGCGAGGGGGAATCTGACGAAGTCTGCTACATCGGCCGCATCCGTCTAAACCTCCGATACACGGTGCCATAAATCAACTTGGCATCTTCGGAGAGGTAGACGGATAAAACCATATAGCATCTGCCCCGAATCTCAGCATCAGGACGTCGCAGTCCTGTGCGCCGCCGTTCGGAGGGGAACAATCCAACGGTGGATAAAATCCCCAAATCAATTAAGAAATCTCTCAATGAGAGATTTCCTTAACTGAATCAACAAATGTGCCTCCACTATATAAAGGCCCCAAGACTTCAAGTCTTGAACGGAGAAACCCCCCTATAAACTTCAAGTTCAAAAACAAGAGCAAGCAAAAAGAGCTTTAAGAGAGAAGAAAGAAGAAGAACTTTCTTCAAGGTAAATAGAGATCATAGTATCTCATTTGTATACCCAAGGGTTTAACCCTTATAAAAGTACATAGTTCTTTCCCTGAATCTGAGATCCATGAGACAAGTCTCCGACAAATGAGAATTTAATTCTCGTGGGGATGAATTTGTTCTTGGGGATTGAAGATCCATGGGAGAACGAAGGAAACAGCGCCGAGCGCCTCACATGCCCCTTATGTAGGCGCTGCTTAATAAAGAATGCTTAGCACTCAGTGATTGGCGCCCAGTGCCGAGAGCCTCACGTGCCCCTCACATGGGCATTGCTTAATAAAAAGTGCTTAGCACTCAGTAGTTGGCACCCAGCACCGAGCGCCTCACGTGCCCCTCACATGGGTGCTGCTAAAATAAGGAGTGCTTAGTACTGATCGGTTGGCGCCCAGCGCTAAGCGCCCCACGTGCCCTTCACGTGGGCGCTGCTAAAATAAAGAGTACTTAGCACTCAGTGGTTGGCGCCCAGCGCCAAGCGCCCCACGTATCCCTCACGTGGGCGCTAATAAAACAAAAAGTGCTCTACACTCAATGGTCGGCGCTCATCGCTAAGCGCCACATGTGCCTTCACATAGGCACTGTTTAATATAAAGCGTTTTGCAAATAGAGCCCAACGCCACAAAGAGTGTTTAACACTCCATAAAAAAACAAAAAAGGGTGAGCATCAGAGCCCATATCAATGCTCAGTATTGTTGCACAGAAAAGGGACCGAGCCCAAACAAGTGTTTAACTCTTTAGTCAAAAACTGAGTGGGCTGAGTCCAAGTTGACCAAAAGTCCCTAATTCAGATCTACCGAGCCCATGTGCTCACAATTTTTCTAAATTGGTCTTAGTCTCAAACCTAACTACAGATCTCCCAACTGATATTGGTTCAAGGGTACATCTCCCCACACCTCTGATATATATCGTTGTAATTCTTCAACGTCTTGAGAGAGGTGGCGGGTCTCAACAACTAACAATTCTATGGACCGTAACGTCCTTAAACTAGTCATAGACCGTAACGTCTTTAAACTAGCTGCGGACCAAAACATGCTTAAACTAAACCCCCATACCAAAAATGGTGATCTATGGACCGTAACGTCCTTAAACTAAAACGATAGAGCCCAAATGCTCTTTCGTTGGGTCAAAAATGATCCCAAACCCCCGTTAAGTAGATCTTAGTCCAACATCAGATTAACGTATCCTTAACAAATATTTAAATCGATCTTAATCCCAAATGAGATTAACGATCCTTAAATCAAACCAAACCCAAATCTAAGAAAATACGGATTTGGACTAATTCACGCCCTACGGGCGACAACACAAATTAGTCTCTGTATACAATCCATGAGCAACCAAAAATAAAACAAACACATACGACATGAAGTGACCTTCTGGAGCAGGAGAAAGCGGTTACCGTGATGCGGTAACGTAATTAACTGCAGGGGCTTGCGTCTACAGGGAAGAGCGTCCCCACAATCAAAAACCCCTCACAACGAGGGAGAATCTGACAAAGTCCACTACAATGGCCGCATCCGTCCAAACCTCCGAAAAACGGTGCCATAAATTAGCTTGGCATCTTCGGAAAGGTGGACGGATAAATCCAAATAGCATCTGCCCCCAAATTCAGGCAAGACGATCCTACACGATTTCGTCTCCCGTTTTCGGCGGTAAATAAGAATTACTCCAGTTGTGATGCAAAATTCCAAATACTAAATCTATGGTGCACATCAAGTACATGCTCGTTGCCATAGCCGTAATGCAATATCTATAGCATACGACCGAGCAAAAATATAGAAATCAAATTTGTAACATATTCTATCAAGTGCAAAGCACGAAAACGAAATCAACCCTAACGGGTTTGCACGAAAATCCAAACCACATGCCATGGGTGTGCATGAAAACAAAACAGTGCCACGTACAACAGGTATGCACGAAAACCAAAATCACTGCACCAAATGTGCAAGGAGAAAATATCCAGTGCATTATAGTACACAAAAATCAACCTCAAGTGCATCGGGGTGCACAACACAAATCTCAAATGTATCGGAGTGCACAAAACAAATCTTATGTGCATTAGGGTGCAAAAAATATCAAAACGTGCAATTGGTGTGCACAAAATCATACCGAGTATACCTAGAGTATATATATATATAAATAATCTCTTAATCATGTGCAACTGATATACATGAAAATATCAGTCTAGTGCATCTGGTGTGCACAACACTCCAATCGAGTGCAGTCACCTCGCATGGAAATCGCAAACAAGTGTACCAGGTGTGCATAAAACATCAATCAAAGTATAATCACCGTGCATGGAAATATCAAACAAGTGCACCTGGTGTGGACAAAACATTTGTGTGACCTTCAAATCCTCAGAATATATAAGTCAAAATAACAGACATTGAGTTGTCATTTCTTCAACGTCGAAAACGCAATATTTGGATCATCAAAACGCAAATAAAAAAATGATATCGAAGTATATTTTTTTCAATGTCGAAAGGTGTCTATACATCCGGAACTGGCATAGCAAGGATTACCACTTACCTTCTGCCACGGTCAAGCGTTCTCTGCCTCTGAATTCTTGTTCTTTATGTAGATCATTAACGCCACGGCCTCTTATGCCCTCGACCGGTGAGGAGCAACGACGCAATCAGTCGCATGCTGATACTTCTCAAGACATTTTCTTGCCAAGTAGTCCAGTTCTCGCAATGCAACATGTCAACGACGGCGATTTCTAACCTCTGTGTGCATGCCAAACAACTAATCCTGGGTCCAATCTTACTTATTATAAAATTCTGGAAAGAATCCATCAAGTCTCCTGCTGATCTCATCTATCCATCCTGCCCGGGACTAGCATTCATTACTGAATCCACTTCCGTTTCGAAATAACTGCAATCTCATCAAGATTTTCCTCTAAAAGTGTAGTCGTACACACCTCTGCATACGCATCAAATCTCCAGTATTGACGGTGAAGAACAATTGCTCACTGAGACTTCACACCAATCTCCTGTTTCATTACTCTCCAATATCGGCCAAATAAGGAGCGTATCGCGATAGTCACGTGAATTGCAAGTCATACACACTTATGACCAAGCTCGGAGTCTTACACAAAAACTCGAAAAATGAATCCGGCATCTCTGACACTCTGTGGAAGAAACTGGCTAAGCTCACCTTCGAGAACTCGTCCAAATTCGTCGGAGGAAAACTTAATACACGATCTCTTCCGAGCAGCTCGCATCAGGTCTGAGCAAGACCCATCAAAAGAAGCTAGTCAACTTCACCGATCTCGTATCGGAGTGCCAAAACGGATTAAAATATCTTAGACAACATACATCTGCATGACTACTAATCCTTTGGCCCATCTATATTCGTAAACACCGGCAACCTATAACTTCATGAATTCTTGAAACAAAACCTCGACAATCTCAGTAACGATTGGTACCACTGTCTGAATAGTAGGTAACACAACGATCTTCGGAGTAGGGCAAACATCATGCCTCCAAGTCTAGCTGGTCTCCAGCAATGAACCGACCCTCTGGTGCAGATCCCGAAGAAACTCGCTTCAACATTAGAAACCCGATCATATAAGGATAAACAACATGTTCCTATGTTACCGGAATGTCACCTTGGTCAATCCTCGTCCCAGACAAGTCTGCCCTGACCGTGCCTCTAACCGCATCCCTCTCGGCTTGCATAGACATGGCGATTGGAACAATCAACATGTATCGATAAGGATAGATCAACATAACGAATAGAAGGAAGATCTCAAGATATATATTCTAAGGTAACTTAGGCGGAGTATCATATCGTAAATATGTCGCGGAACATATGTATGGTACGTCACTCTACTTAGTACCTACTCTATCAACCAAGGTCATCCTATATAACGAAAGTTCGGGTATAAGACCCCCAAAGTCAAGTCTAAGTTCTATAAGGTCAAGCCTAAGTAACAAAAGTGTATGCCTAGACTCCACATATTCAAAACCAGACTCGAACAAAGGTTAAACCAAACGCTTTGATACCAACTTTGTCACGACGCGAAAGTGGCACGTGACCGGCACTTAAATCACGTGACATCTAAAGACGTCGACGTAGTCCAAGTAAGCCGAAACCCGGAATCTAAACCCTTTTTGAAAATAATGGATGTGAGGTTTAAAATAGTCATCAGATGGGATTAGTTTAAAATAAACATTTAAGTTTTAAATAAGTATGTTTGGAAAGCATCTATGACGTTTTAAAATTGGCAGCACCTCCTTTGAAATTTTTGAATAAAACACGATACAAGCACAAATATATAAAGCATCCCAACGGGAGCTAGCTTTCACGTCCAAATGGCGGAGCAACCAAGCAAATAATATACGACGCACAATGGCGAAGAAAAGAAAAGCGAAACAAGATCAACAATATAAAAGGGTCGACTCCAATGAGTGTGACGCCCATAAACACACAAATTCTAAGTCTCGCTTCTAAGTCCATAATATACACATTCTAGGTCGATGGAGTTTTACTAGATACAAGAATATAAATATACAAGTGTGGGTACGATATAACAGTAGCCCACCTACCAAGCAATCACCGTTAAGAAGTATGTGCCGCAATCTGCTGATGATCCGAGTGGTAAAACCTGCAAGAAACTGGGGCACAACGGGGGTAAGTTGCCAACTCAGTGAACAAAAGTACATCATAAGATAGAAATCGAAATGCACAACGATACCTAGATCATAGGTATAGTACTATCATATCCTGTGCAAAAATATATATGATATGCATAAGTATCATAAATGCAACACTATCCATTACCTGAACCCAAAATAGAATATATCATATGAAAATGGCCTGTATCTAGGTATAAACCCATAAGGTGGCCAAATTATATATGTAACACCTCTTCTTTAAAAACAGCCGCAGAATACGTATGTCACGGCATAAAAGCAGACGTGGTAGTATGAAGTGTAACAGGTATCTTATTTAAGATATACGTCTTACTGTTTTGGTAAAGAGTGATAAGAGATTTATGGTTTAAAAGATCCCAGTGTCATTCTAGACATATCAAAATAATGAGACTATAGCTCGTTTTAGAAATCCTTTTTATATGCACAACCGGTAAAAAAGTATTCAGGTACTGTCCTCCGGATCAGTCCTGGTCGGCTACAATAACACACAACATAACTGTATATCTCGTGATAGAAACATATCAATATATATGGATGTCCAGTATCGACACCCGAAATCAGAAATCTCTCGTGTCCATCATCGACACGCGATTGCTCAAATCTCTCGTGTCCATCACCGACACGCAAATGCATATATCGTCCACACCATCTCAACAGATGGTCATCCCTCGATATCCCTAACCCCGGTCAGTATCCCCTGGATATCTATCGTGCTCATTTCTAGCTCCGGCTAGTATCCCCTGGATATCTGTCGTGCTTATATCCATCTCCGATATCGAGTGTCCTCGTTAGGCTCCCCGCCTCTAATGCGGATTTCCTACCCCTCGATCTCGACCGGGTCCACCATGTATCCTACTGTATATCCCCTCCACTCAGTCTGGATATCATAGTAATCCGCAACTATATAACCCCCCACTCGGTTCGGAGTAAAACAAAACATAAAAACAACTCATGGTGGACATCAACTCATCATATCCAAAGATATCAAGTAAGAAATAAGAATAATTTCATTGATCCTTCTGATGATATATTATATATATATACATATATAACAGCGTCCCATACCACTGATATATATTATCGAAAGTAAAACATCATGAAACTCATAAGAATCGAATACAAATATCTATGGTACTGGTATTCGCAAAACTCAACAGATAATAAAAGTACAGTACGTAAATAAAGTCGTGTATGCAATAACGTAACAGTTCTACTGTGTCAACGCATTACTAATGATGTGTAATGTAGCATACGCGTCTTGGCTTGTGCAGCATGAAAATTATTAGTATTTGTGCAGGTGTTCTATACGTGTTTAAAACAGAAAGTAATTCTACCCATATCCGTAGCATATAAAAAATAGATTTTCCAGATATAGGGAATTCATATGTCTCTTATCGGCATCATTATGCGCATCATATAGTATAGCGGTCCTATAGTGGTATGGCAGTACCAATGAGGTGTAGTATAACATATACGTCTGTGCTCGTGCAACATAATATTCATTGGTAGTTGTGCAGTGTTCTGTCATTGTGTTCATATAATGGGAACATATATCATTGGTAAGTATATCGCGAACATGTAAAGTAAATCTAAGCATAAAGCGTAATTATTAAACGTAACTACAAGCTATGAACTATACCGTTATCTTTGAAAATGGAACAAAACGTTGGTTTTGAAATAAGAAAGCTGCCTTAAATTAAAAATAGATATTCGTTTTGGAAATTAGTATCGCATCCTCGTCATTTATCATTTAAAAAGGAAAATGAATCGTTGGTTTTAAAAGAGTATAGCTCACTCGAACATAACCTTCTAACTTAGAATAATTCATGACTCCACGAGTCTAAAAGAACTTGGCCGTATTCGGTACACTAACCTCATCATCACAAGTACGATATGATCCCTCATACTATATCCACCCAAAATTGTATGGACTTATCGTCAGGTACGTAGTCACCATAATCATGTATTTAACTATATGCTCCTGAATAACATACTATATGCAAAATAATATCAATACCATTAGCTAAGTTATCTAATATATCACTAACAACTAACTAGATAGTATAACTATCTGAGTTAAATGGTTGCAGGGGTGCTATACGTCATCCACCCGACTTCCCCCGTAGATATAAATCTACTCACCAACTTTTCGAGCTCGTTAAATCCACGATTGCTATGTCCGGCATCTCCGTCTCGGAAACCTTCGCGGTCGTACCTATAATCGTAGTTAAATCATATCGACATAAATATCATGTCATAAACTAAAACAACGAGCTAAGCACCATAGGTTAAAACCTACAGCTTACTTACTCCAAAAACGATAAGATGTCCCTGTTGTTAACGTATGAACGTCAATAATTCAGCGACGGCACAGAAATACGAAAAACCGTATCAAAATATCGGAAAATTTAATAAAATCTTACTAGAACACTCCCAGATTTCTCTGTATGAATATTGGGACAAATCAAACAATATTATAGATCATAAAATGACCAAATACACCTACAGAACAAAACACAAACCAAATCTCCTCAAGGGGCCCGGCGGCGCCGGCCAAAACAATGTTCTCGCCGGGTCAAAAGTAGGTTTAGGGGCTCGGGCTTTAGATGTAGTCTCCAAGTGGTCTCATCATACCCTAGTCTTGTTAGATTTTCTATTTGTTACACCTAGTGATTCCAGATGCAATTCTAGTATGAAAAATATCACAAAAATCCAGTTTTCTGATACTGCATACTAAAACAGATATCAAACAGAATTGAAATTGTAAAGAAAGAAGGAGATATACCTATTGGGATGCACAAAGGATCACCAGTTCAAGAATTGCATGGTGGAAGCTCCTAGGTGTTGTAGAGGCTCTAACTTGATGATATGAATAACTTTGATGAAGAAATAAAGGTTTTCTTCTTTAAATATGATGAACATTTGGGAATTTTAGTTTGGAGCTTGAAGAAGCTTGTTGTTTCAGTTTTGAATAGCTAAAGGAATTACTAAATGTTGTGAGAAGATAGGATGGAGGTGTCAACCATGAAGGATGAGGTGGAGAGTGGTAAGGTGGTGGTGATGTAAAGTAAGAAGGAGAAGGTGGAGGGATGTGAGGTGTGGGTGTGGTGTGGAGGTTGTGAGAGTTTAAACTTGGCATATCATATACCCATCCTCACTTTAAACCAAGAACGAAAACAAAAGAAAAACCATTTTTCCTTTAATTAAACCCTTCATGTTACAAAATCTAAATCCATATTTTTAAAAGAAATACAACACTTTTTATAATACTTAAATACTATTATCTTCTTATAACATCTCATGTCATGTTTAGAACAATTAAAATATCATTTTTATGATATCACACCTTCTTCTCCATATTTACCAAAATAATTACATTTTAACGGATATAAATCCGATACCAAAGTTCATAAGCAATAACATTTTTATAAACTCATTATCTCTATATTTAAAATTATAAATTAATATTTATAATTTTTCCAAAATGTTACAAAGAGAGGAGAGTGTATATGAGAGTATGCTCTCATTTGAAAATAAAGAAGTCTTTGATTTTTCCTTCACTCTCATCTCTTTCTCATCTCCTGTCTTTCTACCATTTCCTCTCTAGTAACAAATGAGAATGGAAAATAAAATAAATGTGAGGAAAAGAATGAGTGATACTATCTCCATCTCTTTATTCATTAGCCTAGCAAACTAATTAACCAAGTTTCTTCACCATTGGTGCAATCTAGAAGTGGAGATGGAGATAGGGTTGGGTTTCCTCATGTGGATCCATCTTTGACAAAGAAAGGCCTTCACCAAGCGTGTTCTCTACATCCAACAATCCTGGTTAGAGTTCAAGTTCATCCAAAGTGCATATAAAGATACTACAAAGGTTGTATTTGTCTAACTCTTTGTGGTTTGCTTTCTAGGTTTTTAGTTATAGTTGTTTGGAAAGATTCTTTGTTGTGGATAGTAGTGTTTGCCTTGAAATTTTTATTGCACATCGTGCTCCCGCTTCCGTTGTGTGCTCGCTAGCATCCCTACAAATACACCATATTAGGAGATCCTCGGTCAGATGGCATTCTAAGGCGGATGGTTAACACAGTTAAGAAGAACAGAACTTTACGACTTACGGATTGTTTCCGAGGGAGTTTCGGGCTGGAGCCTTATCTACTGCCGAGTTATGGCGAAAGATATGAGAATTCCTGCGGAGTTATGGATTGGAGGGGCTGGAAATTTCTCAGGGCTTCGTAATTCTAACCGCGGAGCAAAAAGATACAGATTGTGGTGTCCTGATACTAAGGATGGAATAATCAGCCGACATTTGATAGTCGTTGAGTCTGCAATGTCTCGGAGAAAACAAATTCAATCAGATGATGAGCAAAGAACAAGACCACCGAGCCAGTTGGTGTTCGAGACTTCAGTCCAGGTTATAGAAGATGAGGTGGTCTATATTTCGATTCAGGTGGAGAGTCCAGTAGAGTCAGTGGTGTAGTGGTCGAAGATAGTTTGGTGCACAGGAGTGGGTAGGGACAGATCTCCAAGGCAAGAGGATCTGGAATTCTGTAGAAAATCTGCACGTTTGATTCATGGTATGGAGTGTCATCGATGGGGAGTTGTGTCAATTGCAGCAGTGTATCGAGCATATTCTCGCTCGGTATGGAATGGAGAAGACTCAACCCATGTTTTTCAGTTAGAGGCGCACTTCGAATTTTCAGCAATGCAAACAGAGATTACGTGTCTTTAGTGTTATATGCGAGTGCAAAGGTTGGTGTGGGATGCACGCGGCCGAGTATTGCACAAGCAGTTGGAGAAATCAGCAGATGCTGGGCTATTCCGAATGGAGAGCATTGGCAGGTTGTGGAGTGAGTTACTTAAGAGATAATAAAGAGTTTGACTCGTCCTTCCGTAGAGGCAGTGTGGATAGATGTATTATGAAAGGATATGTTGGTGATAGGGGCAGATAGAGGTCGACGATGGGTTACTTGTGGGGCATGGATGCAGTGCCAGGGAGATTGACGCTTCAGTCCGGTATGACGATTTCAACAATAGAGGCATGATTGATAACTGTCATGCAAGCGGTTAGGGAGGCCATCTATTTGCGTAGATTGTTGGGTTTGGGTGTTCCACAGGATGTGAGAGTATTTTTCTTGGAGGCTGAGAAGAAAGCGGTATCTCTTAACAAGATTGGTACCCTAGAGAATCCATCAGACGCGTTTCTAAGATGGTTCCAGTGCAAATTCAAGTTTTACCTAATAGATTGTTGATATGCTTTTTGGGCACAAGGCGATGATAACGAAGTTCCAAGATATTGAGAAAGTAAAAAGATTATGGCGAATTTGAATTAAGGTGATTGTTGAATTTGATTTAAATTCGGGAATAGTGAGAATTTAAATCTATCTCTTTAGTTTATATTTAATCTATCTCTTTAGTTTTTAATCTGATCTATAATTTAAATATGAATTTATTTCAAAGCATATATTTATCCTATAAATATAAGGTTTTCTCTAGGGTTTTTTTTATGAATTCACAATTCTCTAATAACGTAAGGTCTTATTAGAGTGGGAGAGGCGGCCATGCACGGTCGCGGATAGACAAAATGTCCTGTACGAGAAGATAATTCTTTGTATAGGATGGGTGAAAAGTCGGTGTAATCTCTCGTAATTCTTTCTCATAGGGGAAGTTTTCGTTGCGGTTTGCAGGATTAGGTGCTAGTTGTGCCGAAACTGGATAAATCTTATGATTTGGTATCCATCAGATAATCTTTTTCAATCTACCTTAAAACAAAGTTTTGGATTTCCGTTGCGCATAGATATATAATCCTTACAACATTGTAGACTTCTAAAGACAAAGACCATGTACATCTACACGAAATTACAAGATCAATTTAGACACCAAAGGGAGTGCATAATGAGAGTAGATACTTTCTTCCCCTCTATATATGGTTAGTGGACATCTTAAAGTTAAGTAGCTCTCAAATTAATGCATTTATGTATTATCCTGAGCATCAAATTCCTGGTCATGGTTGGCGGTCCTCTTTATCAAGCTTTGACACGTCAGCGAAAGAGATAACAATGGGTGCTCAAAGTCAATAATGCAAATTCATTTGTTTTACGAAGAAACCAAATGGATCCTTCTTCTTGCAGCAAAGGTCAAAAATAGAAGCTGAGCATATAGTACTTATCCTAAAGAAATTCATATTTGATATCAACATTAATAAGCATGCAGGAAACATCCAAATTAAAATGCACGTGTGTGATTCCCATTTTGAAACTAGTCGATAATATTTGGAATTGAATTGTGTTTATTGAAAGTTTTCGAACTTCTCATATTTTCCATGAAACGAATAATAGTGCTCACTTACTAACAAATTCTAATTAGACGCTAAATGATTTTGTCGGGTTTGATGAGATGACGCTTCCGGAGACATTGATGCAGTTGGTGCATAGTGACCGTCATGATTACTTCTTTTGTTAGGTCTTAAAAAGCGTTTTTATACCTGGGGTGGGGTTGGATTTGGTGAGATGCTAATATGAAAGAAAAACATGTTACTTGATTAATTTTTTGCCCTAACAATTACCTTTGTTGCTTCTACAGGACCAATTAAGATTGGCTTTGAAGTTGCCTTTTCTGACCCCATACCTTGTTTGCAGCTGGATTCCAGTCCTCCTCTCATTTTAAACCAATCCCCTCCCTCTCTTTTTAAACCAATCTCCTCTCCCCCTTTCTTCATTCAAATTTCATTTCTCAAACCTCTAAATCTCCACCCTTTTCTTAAAACATTCTTTCTCTAATTTTCAATGGAAGGACTCATCCCATATGTGTACAAGGCCATAGTTCACAGGAATGGAGATTCTCCTTCCTCTTCGTATATCCGGCTACCAAGCAATTCGGGTCGGTTTCATGCGTCGGAGATGAACCAATTCTTGATCTCTTCATCGTCTTCATCATCGTCGCCCGTTGTTGCCGGACAATCGAGTTTTCGTCATTCTTCATCGCGTCAACACTATAAAGCTCACAAAAGTGATTGAGTTTTACTTGGATTTTGATTACATTCGATAATAAGGTGTGGAGCTTCCAATGGGGTTCTATCCAATTTGTTGTTTTGAGTTTGGGGAGTCGATAAATGATAAGCAATTGTGAATTTGTGAAGATATTTTATTATTTGGAGAGTACCTCAGAATGAGGACTTTAAATTGTTGTTGATTCTTGAAAGATTGTATCAAGATCATCCATTAAACATTTCTTATTCCTAGATCATAGCTTTTTTATTTTCCATATTTATTTCTATTCTTATTTCACAGAAAACACACATGGTTTACACGAGTTTTTCAAAACATCCTGTAGTTCAAACTCATCACGAAGCCCCTCCTAAACTTTCAATTTCTTGTAAAAAAAACCCTATGTGGTTTGATTTGTAAAGTTTTTTGGCGATTAACGAGTCATATGACCCCCACATTGAGTGATTCTTGTAATCATATCCTAAATTTCCATCTTGGGCTTATTATATCATCTCTTTTTCCTCTAAATTTTGATTTAATTTCAAATTAACGTTTCTTTTCCAAATCATCAAATCTAAAGCCTTGTTCTCCAAATTATAGAAAATTGCTCAATAAATGACATCAGGAGTATGGTCTGGCTTCAATGTATCTAGATGATCCATATTTTTTTAATAAGAAGTTAATTCAGTCATTTTTTATCATAAATAACTGCAGGATGTTTTTTTACAAGGAATTGAAAGTTCGGAGTGGGGGAGGAGGGCTTCATGATGAGTTTGAATTACATGGTGGTTTTGGAAAACCCGAGTAAACCACAAGATGATTACTGTGAAATATTTCTATGAAAAATAAAGAGTTTTGTTGCCTCCTTTATTCAAACCAAATGTCTCTTTTAGCCCTCTTGATTACATGTTGAAATTGAAACCTTGTTGTGGTTCAACATGTGCAATATGTAAAAGGGAGCATGCATCAAACCATTTGAAATAGCAATGTCTGGAGTAAAGAAAAAGAAAATGGTAGGATTTGTTTTGATATTCTATTGATAGTTTCGTGACCCTATCGTAAAGAGTTATTATTTTTACTATTATTACTGTTCGTTGGAAGCCAAAAAGCTAGTTGGATTAGCAAACTTTTTACTATTGAAATAGAATTCAAGCAAGCTAACATACTGTTTTTCCCCTCTTTGACTTTTTTGCTTGAAATTTTGGTTTGGACTGGAACTAGTTCTTAGCATGTGAAAAAAGCTTGAAGCTCATAAGCAGGGCTCGGCTCGATAAAAGCTAGTTAAAGATGTTTTATTAAACAAACCAATTTTAAATATAAATTAAATCTCGATAAAATAAATGACCAAACATAAAGATAGCATGTTCAAGCTCGGCTGGTGTTCAAGCACTGCTCGTTTAAGGCTTGAGTAGGCTCGAATAGTTTATGGCTTAATTAATATTTAGTAGCTGTAATAAAATAGTTACTTATTCTTAAATTAACTAGTCAATATCAACTCAAAATTCAAATACATAAATATTTAGTCAAGTATATTGTTATATTAAATATCAAGTATCTAGATTTCGACAAGGTTTTAAAGAAAGAACTAGGTGGTTCATTTAGGAATACAACAATATTTCTCACAGCTTTATTTGTTAAAGATAATATTGAACATCTATATGTTTTTTCACATATTTTTTTTTAATTATTTGTATCTATTTTCTAGATTTTAAATAGGATTGATAAAGCTCAAGGCTCGGTTCAGACTCTGTGAAAGTTCGCTCGGGCTAGTTCGACAAATAAACAAGCCAAATTTGGCCAAGTTTTTAAGGTTGTTTAAATAAACGAGCCCAATCGAACAATCTAAATCTCGGCTCGTTTGGCCTGTTTACCTCTAACCACATTTGATATTTAGCAGTAGTAGTGGTAGTAACAACAATAAAATATTTTTTAAGTTAAGTATCAAGCCATTTTTGCTAACTCGAACTTAGATCATAATAAATACCGATTCAAATATTGTTATGCTATAATATTAAAGAATTTAGATAATTAATAATTTTAAATTTAGATCCAACAAGATTCTAAACAAGTTTTGTACTCATTTATTTAATTATAACAATTATATTTATATCCCCTTAATTTGTCTAATATAATTTTGAAAATCTATATGATTGTCTAATGTGTTTTTGTAATATTTTTATTGCTAGTTTTCTGGATCTCAAATGGACTCGAAAAACTTGAGATTCGCCCAAGGGCTCATTTGAAAATAAACAAGCTGAACTTGAACAAGATTTTAAACAAGTTTAAATAATTGAACAAACACGATAAACTTTAATCTCGGCTCGTTTGGCTCGTTTAACAGCCTTAAACCCAAGGACACATAATCCACGTAACGACTACGTTTTTTATATATCAATAAAAACTTTTTATTTATTTTTGGAGTCAATGATTTTTTTTTAATATTGTTTTTGATGGAAAAGTTTTGAAAAAGGGTGTTTTGAGTTTAAGAATATTTAATATGATTATTAGATGAAGAAAAGAATTTAAATATTATTTTTTTAGTTTTTTCTAAGATTTATAAAAAAAAGGGGATTTTAGGAAAAAGGATTATTTTTGGAGGTGAAAAGTTATTAAAAAATGATAAAATATTTATTTAGAAATTTTATAAAACCAAGCGAATTCAACAAAATTCTAACCATGACACTTCGTCTTCTAAAATCGTAGCCCAAAGGCCCTGTTACCATAAAGTAAGGTCCTAAATTCAGTCTGCATGGTATTGTTTCTTTATACAAACGCACGCGTGTGCGAGTGCTCTATTGCATTCCGGTCTGCGTTTTTTAAAAACAGAAACTCTATGTCTACGGCATATTTGAACGATCCGAACCATTCAAGTTAATCACCCTACCCTCATATGTATGTGTATGAAAAATCAAAGGATTTGAAGACCTATAACCAATGTATTTGATGGAGTTTATGTTGCTGCATTTAAAGATGTTCATTTTGCACTCATTTTATGCATGGGTTAGAAATCTTTAAATCTTTTGATTTTTCATACACATACATTTGAGCATAGGGTGATCAAGTTGAACGGTTCGGATCGTTCAAATATGTCGTGGATTGAGAGTTTCTGTTTTTAAAAAAACGCGGACCGATTTGCAATAGATCACTCTCGTATATATGTGTGTGACAGAGAGAGAGAAAGAGGGATTCAAGCTTTTTACCCTCCTCATCCCAAAAATAAGCCTCGGCCTCCTAGATTAATTTACATTTAGCCCCTTATTTCAAATGAATGGTAATTGTTTATGGAAAAAATTAGAATCCACCCTCTATATTTTAAGAAATTTTGCATTTGATTCCTTCTATGTTTATTTAGAAAAAGCTAAAGGATTGGAAAATTTCATTCGATCCATATATAGTGTATTTTCGGGTCTTTTTAAATTTCTGTTAATAGACTAAAAATTCCAATCTTTCTTCCCGTCTAAAATTTATAAAGCTAATATACATAATTTATTTTGTATTAATTATTACTTTAAATACATTTTCATGAAAATCATTTTTATTCATGCACCATATCTTTACTATTATAGGGCAAAAGAAATGGATCATTTAATTTTGAAATTGATTGATGATGTGTCTTCTTATCTCTACTATTATAGTGCTAAATGGCTATAAAGTTTTCAAAATTGAAAATCCAAATTCAATGACAGCTTTTTAAATGGCTATAGAGTTTTCTCATTTTTTCCAGCACAAAAAATTAAAATAAAAAATAAAATTTGCTAGTTATTCTCTCTCTCTCTCTGTACTAACCACTTCCCAACCATCTTTTCCAATAACCGACTATACAAATATCTAATAACGTGCATGGCATGTGTAAAATACTACTTTTTTAAAGAAATCAAACAAAAAAACATCATTAATTTATGTACAATGCACATAATTAAATACCACGTCATTAAAATTTTACAAGTGCGATGCGCGTAATAAAATTGTCATTTTATTATTATTTTACAAGTGTGATGCACGTAGTTAAATTGATATAGAAATTTACATAAAAAATTCTATAATTACGTGCAACACACGTGCCAAAAACGTTAGTTAATATAGAGTGCAGTATACTATCTTCATTTAATTGTCATAATTTATTTTGTATTAATTGTCACAAATTTTTTATATAACGCAATGTTTATTTATATTACTTGTTTATATTCATCGTAAATAATGTAAAATATAAAAATAAAATTTCGGTGGCATATATCTTGGGCCCGTGTGTCTACACAAGGCCTGTTGAGGGATACTGGCATGTTGGATAGTGGGAACCGTCAAACCATACACCGAAACATGAAATATGCATCACCTTGTTTCTGTCTTAAAATTTGTCTTAAATATGGAGCATATATCATGGTTCAATTTATCTGAGGATCTCAAAAAAAAGTTGAAAAAGGGAAAAGAATATTTTGACCCATGGATATAAACATATCGGTTATAAAACAGGCATCACCATAACCGTATCTGATTGTTATTTGTAAAATACTACTTTTGAACGCGAAATAAAAATTGCTATTTGTAGCAATTATAAATTGGATACAAATAGGAATATAAAATAAATGTTGGAAAAACTTTATCAGTTAAAAATTAAATATTACAATTTTTTCTATCATATCTATATTTAAACAAGTTGGACGATGATCCCTATTATATTTATCTATAGAGACCTAAACGCAGTGCCAGATCTGGCACATTTTTGTCGTCTTTTGTAGAAAATTAACTTCGGCCCCTTTCATTTTATAGAAATTTCCATTTCGTCCATTCCATCTGATAGGGACATCTATATTTGCCCCGTTCATTTTAATGAATAATAATTGGTGGTGGAAACCATTACCTCTGCCCCTATGTTTTAAAACACATTTTATTTGGTCCCTTCTATGTTAATCTACATACAGTTAAATGATGGGAAATTAGATTGAGCCTCTTATTTTTGGGATAATGATCCCCATTATATTTATCTATAGAAATATGTACCTAGGAGCCGGATTCCGGCACATTTTTGGAAAATTACTTTAAGCCCCTTTCATTTTATAGAAATTTGTATCAACCCCTTCTTTCATATGAATACTGGTTATGTTGGCTGCAAAAATTAGATTTTGCCCCTACCTATTATGGAAATTTGTATTTGTCTCTTTGGTTATTGATGTGGTGCCCATGGGGTATGGCTAGAGTTACACTATGTGATCGTCATCAAGAGACTGCAGTAGACCTTAACATCAATTTTACATGTATTTTATATGACTTATTTACGTTCAGAATCGTTGTAGTATTTTCCACATACCCGTGTATTGGACAGGGCCCTTGCTAGTTGGAGGAAAAACAGAAAGAGAATGCGAGGACAACAACAATGTAAAATGCCTAGCCATACAAAACATCAAAAGTTTACAAGGAACTAAAGAACTAATCAAATCTGACTAGAAATGCAAGGAAAAAATAAATATTAATTCTAGTCTTGTTGGCATTATTGTAATTTTTACTCCTGCCTGGTGGCATCATCTCTAACTCCATGGAATTTGAGTTTAAGATTGGTAGATATGAATCATAAGCAAAAACTGCTTTCTAAATCCAAAAGGTAAATTATAAATAATATTGATTCAAATTGCATGTGTTGGCTCTCTTCTTTTTTTCCCTTTTTAAAGGAATCAAACTGTCTCTAATTAACATACGTTTTAGCCAAACACGAGAAATGATTTGAAAAGGACAGAAGATTTACATGTTACATCAAATCTGGCATACATGCAATAAGGCACGACAAGAATTTCACTGGGTTTAATGAGTGACACAAGTTTAGATCGTTCAAAACTCTCCCATCTTATTTTTCTCAATACATACCCAAAAAGAGGAGAGTTATAGACTTATACCCAAGGGACCACTCTTCCTGGCCCAAATTCCGATTCCTAACATA
This sequence comes from Agapanthus africanus, assembly GCA_030015575.1. Lineage (NCBI taxonomy): Eukaryota > Viridiplantae > Streptophyta > Magnoliopsida > Asparagales > Amaryllidaceae > Agapanthus > Agapanthus africanus. The sequence continues at coordinate 582,725,417 of CM057340.1, read as the reverse complement.
AAAGAAAAGGGTTTATGTAGCGATTAAGCGCTATCACGTTCAGCAGTAACCCATAAGAATAGATCGGTTCGATTCCATTGGTCGACCTTAATTGTCCACCCGGATTTGAAAAACGACAGGTTCATTATCGTAATTTATTCAGATCTTTTAGACTAATGGACGATATCGATGAATCATACTGATGATGCTCAGTACTGAGAACTCCCCAGATCATGACACGTGGCAGATGACGTGTCCCAAGGCTTACGGGAAAGGAGCAAGAACGGTACATTGAAGGCATACCCCGGGCCTTCGACCCGAGGATGTTTGCAACCTTCGATGACCTCCCAGAACATTCATGTGCCCGTCTTACAAATAACCATTGGCTCACCTCCGAGCCCTCCTGCACACTGGGCTTCCTCAGCCCTCCAAGCTCGCCTCCGAGCTATCACAGAGCCAAGCTTGCTCGGCCTCCTGCTCTCCTCCGAGCCTCCTGCCGAGCTCAGCTTCCCCGGTTCTACCGATCGACCAGAGCACAGATCACAGGCGTCTCCGCCACGGCTCCGCGAATCTCACCAGACGCGAGATATCCGCCGCCCCACGATCCTGCGTTCCATGCCATCGCGTTCCCCCGTTAACGAGCGTATCTCGTCATTTAATAGGGGATCCAGTCATTCGCGCAGGAGTAATGCAAGGGGCGTAACGGCCGGCGTTAATCTCGTGCCCGCCAGCCCATGGCTGCCACTGTATAAACCCCCTCTTAGACAACTCAGGTAAGGCAACTCTATCTGAATAGGCCGCTACTATGCCCAAATCCCTTGACTAACTTGATCGTCGGAGGGTCCATGGTGGTACAACCACCCCGGAACTTCCTTGCAGGTAGCTCGGCCTCACTCCAAACCAAGCCCACTAAATTCACACGCTTCAGGAGGCAACCCTCAAATCCAATCTCAGCCATTCATCAACGCTTGCGACAGATCAACGGAAGACAACATCTGAAGGAGATCCAGACCTCCATCAGTTGGCGTCGTCTGTGGGAATTTCGAAAATTCCACTCAACGAAATTTGATCTTCCGATCTCGAATTCATGGCGAGTGATCACCAGGACGATCCAAGTACTAGCCGCCGCCCTCCTCACAACGGGGGCACGGACGGATCATTCCTCCCCCGAACGCCATTCACGCCCTGTCTGCACGAATCGACAGGCCCGTGTCCATCGTGGATACCATTGTCCGTGTCCAAACGGCGGGACGAGCCCCCCAGGTCGTCGGTCCCCCACCTCGGGACCGGGACCTCCACAGAGGGGAAGAAGACACTGCCCACGCTGGCACGACTGAACAGCGCATCGCTATTTCCGGCGGCCACAGATCCCCCGTGGCGACCAATTCAATGACCCGCTGAGCGCCTCACAGATCCACGATGAGGTCTCATGAAATAGCACCCGTCCTAAGGCCCATCGCGCTCATGTCCCTCCCGAGGAGGTGTCGGTCAGCGCGCCTGCTCCCAGGCATGGCCGACGCCCTCTCCTTCGACAGGGTCACACGGACGGGACTCACCACGGTAGCTCGAAGACGACCTCTCCAGGGGACCTGAGGAACCTCATAGAACGGAACCGGAACCGTGGCCAGGCGCATGCCGCCAGTAGAAGGGCCATCACTCCGAGTATGCCGAATTCTCGGGATAACACGACCGACTCGATACTCTCGGAAAGAAGATTGAGGGTATACATCGAGAGAGTCGCCCTTCAAGCGAGGGGGCTAGATATGCCGCCGACTCGCTTATGAAGCCCTTCACCGAAGAGTTGCTCGTTGTCCGCGTCTCCTCTAGGAACAAGCCTCCAAAGGTATCCCTCTTCGACGGAAAGTCCAGCCCGAAAGATTACTTGGATGCGTTCATGGCGGGGATGGGCTTCCAGGACAACTCTGACGCCGCCAATTGCCGAGCGTTCCCTGCTACTCTCATCCGCGTTGGACGAGATTGGTTCCGAGGACTCATGCCATGCTTCATCTCTACCTTTGATGAGCTGGCCGCCGAATTCTTCGTCCATTTCGTCGGGAACAGACGGCAGAAGCGGACCGTCGACCACCTTTTCACTATAAAGACGGGGACAAGGAATCTTTCAAAGAATACGTCACCCGCTTCTACAATGCTCTTCTTGAAGTCCCAGAGCACCAGGACGAGACGGTCATCAAGGCCCTTAGGTCGGGTCTTAAGCACAAGGAGTGGCTCCGCTCCTTTACATTAGTGCAACCTAAGACCATGGCCGAGGTAAAATCCTGAACCGAGCGAGAGATCCAGCTCGAGTCCGAGGTGAACGCAAACCTACCACGGACCGACCAGACTGATCAAAAGAAGAGAGCCAGAGAAGAGAAAAAGAAGATTGACCGGCCAAAGCCATACGCCCCGAAGTTCTAAGAGTATACCCCACTCAATATCTCCCAGACAGAGCCGTTGGAGGAGGCGAAGGGCGAGAGATTTTTCAAACTCCCCCCGGTCAACAATAGGGTAGCCAAACGGACATGGGGCCCCTATTGCGCATTCCACAAGTTGTAGGGACACCCCACCGAGAACTGAAAACAGCTCCGAGACTACATCGAGGAGTTAATTCGCTCGGGGCACCTAGCAAAATACTTGCGGGAAAAGAGACAAGCAGACCGAAAGCAAGAGCAATGTTCCATTCCCGGCGAGTTGACGATCGGACAAATCATGATCATATCAGCGGGGGGTATGCCTGGAACCGGCGAAATTCGACGCCTCCTACCGGTCGAAGGGACAAGCAGCCAGCCTATAAAGAGGACCAAAGCAGCCGAGACCATCACCTTTACCGATGAGGATCTCCACGGGATATCCTTGCCTCACAACGATCCCATGATGATTACAGCACGGGTCCACCACTACGAGGTTCAAAGGATACTGGTCGACTCGGGGAGCTCGGCAGACATCCTCTTCTACGACTGCTTCCTACGTATGGGGCTCAGCCCGTCGGACCTGAGACCATCCGCCCACATCCTGTCGGGGTTTACTAACCACTCTATCCCGGCGGAAGGAGTGATCACCCTCCTACTTAACATCAGGGAGGGAGGCCGTACACGTACCGTGCCTGTGGAGTTCATCGTCGCCAAAATTCCATCGGCCTGCAATATCCTCCTAAAATGCCCAACGCTAAACTCCCTCCGGGCCCAGATATTGACCTACCACCTCGCGATCAAGTTTCCACTCGACCAAGGCGGAATAGGCCGGGCCTACGGGAACCAGCAAACCGCAAGAATTTGCTTCACAGCGACATCTATGGCCGAGGAGCGAAGCGATGACCTTGAAAGCATTGATTATTTCAGGGGGTCCTTAGATACTCGGGACGAGCAAAAACAAATCCGAGGAGCCCCGGTTGAGCCGCTAACGGAGGTTCCCCTCGTCGAAGGAGACAATGAATGAACCGTCCAAATTGGGTCATTCTTAACAGGGGCCCGGCGCGACGACCTGGTCTGCTTCCTTAGAGGAAACTCAGACGTGTTCGCTTGGGCGCCCGCTGACATGCCCGGGATCGACCCCAAAGTGATATCATACAAGCTCGGGGTCGACCCGACGGTCCGACCCGTCAGTCAGAAGAAACAAAGCTTCGCTCCGATCAAACAAAAGGCGATCAGGGACGAAGTTGACATGTTGCTCACAGCCAACTTCATTCGAAACGTGGCCTACTCAGAATGGCTGGCAAATGTTGTAATGGTTAAAAAGGCGAGCGGGAAGTGGCGCATGTGTATCGACTTCACATATCTCAACAAGTCCTGCCCGAAATACAACCATCCCCTCCCTAGGATAGATCAGCTCATCGACAGCTCGACAGGCCAGGAGTTACTCAGCTTCATGGATGCTTTCTCCGTCTACAACCAGATCCGTATGAATTCGGCAGACGAAGAACTCACCGCATTCACAACGGACCGAGGGTATACTGCTATAAAGTAATGCCCTTCGGCCTCAAAAACGTCGGGGCTACATACCAACGCTTGGTCAACAGGATGTTCAACCACAGATCGGGAGGACCATGGAAGTTTACGTCGACGACATGCTCGTTAAATCGACTTCGTCGGAGGAGCACGCCAAAGATCTTGGCGAGACTTTCGACATCCTCCGCAAATACAAAATGAAGCTGAACCCCGCCAAGTGCGCATTCGGGATCACTAGTAGAAAGTTTCTCGGATTCATGGTTACCCACCGAGGAATCGAGGCTAACCCGGAGAAAATCGGCGCCATCCTCAACATGGCCGCGCCAAAGACCAACATCGAAATCATGCGGCTTACGGGGAGAGTAGCCACCCTGAGTCGTTTCATGTCAAGATCCGGGGAAAAGTGCCTCCCATTCTTCAAAGCCCTGAGGAAGATCCTAAGGTTAGAATGGTCGGAGGAGTGTCAGATCGCTTTCGAGCAATTGAAAATGCACCTGGCGACTCCCCCACTTCTCACCCGACCAGTTGAAGGAGATGGGTTATCGTTATATCTAGCAGTGTCCAATCAAGATGCAGGCTCGGTGCTCGTCCGAGAAGTCAAAGATGTCCAGAGGACGGTCTACTATGTAAGCCACATCTTTAAGGACGCGGAAACAAGGTACCCGGCCATAGAGAAGATTGTCCTGGCACTTATAGTGGCCTCAAGAAAACTACGACACTACTTCCAGGCACACACCATCCTCGTTCTCACCGAGTGCCCTTTAGGGGCTTATAGTGGCCTCAAGGAATCTCTACCCTGCTGAACATGCTCAAGAATTTCAGACAATTGGGCATCGGCGGGCTGTGCCTCACGAAAATGATTAAGTAGAAGTGGAAGGGCGCGGACGTGAGCAAGTTGTCCCCCAGTGGAGGTGAACTTAAACTGTACTCAGCTGTCGCACAAGAACTGCAAATCTGCAGAAGACTCTCTCTGAACTGAGCTCAACTGGGACAAGCTACCCCCAAGCCTACGACTCAAACATCAGCTACCACATTCGCTTGCCCAGGTGATAAAGGATCTCACAATCATAATCCTTCACAAGCTCCATCCAACGGCACTGTCTCAAAATCAGATCCTGCTGCAGGAAGATGTACATAAAGCTCTGGTGGTCCGTGAAAATCTGACACGACTCTCCATACAAGTAGTGTCTCCAAATCTTCAGCGCAAAACCAACACGGCCATCTCAAGCTCATGAGTGGGATAATTCTGCTCGTGCTCCTTCAACTGTCAGGAAGCATAAGTGATAACTCTATCATGCTGCATCAAAACACAATCGAGCCCCACTTGCGAAACATCACAGTAAACGACAAAGTCGCCCGATCCAGAAGGCAAAGATAGAACTGGTGCAGTCGGCAGCTGAGTCTTCAACTGCTGAAAACTCAACTCTCATGCCTCAGTCTAAAAAAAAGGAACCCCCTTCCTGGTCAGTCCGGTCAACGGTGCAGTGAAACACAAGAAGTCCTGCACGAAACGGCGGTAAAAAAACCCGGCTAAGCCCAAAAGCTGCGGACCTCTGTCACTGATACAGGTCTGGGCCAAAGCTGTATGGCCTCGATCTTCCTCGGGTCCATACGAATACCGTATCCCGTAACTACATGACCTAGAAAGTCAACACTATCAAGCCAGAAGGAACACTTCGAGAATTTAGCAAATAGCTGGTGCTCTCTCAATGTCTGCAAAGCAATCCTCAAGTGCTGCTCATATTCCTCTCGACTCTTGGAATAGACCAGAATGTCATCAATAACACAATAATAAAGTGGTCGAGGAACGGCCTGAAAAATCTGGTACATCACATCCATGAACGCTGCTGGGGCATTGGTGAGTCCAAACGACACCACCAAAAACTTATAATGCTCATAGCGCGTACTAAAAGCAGTCTTCGGAATGTCATCATTCCGAACCCGCAACTGATGATGACCTGATCACAAATCAAGCTTAGAAAAAATGTCCTGCACCCTGAAGCTGATCAAAGAAATCGTCAATGCGAGATAAAGGATACCTATTCCGCACCGTAACTCGGTTCAATTGATGAAAATCAATACACAATCTCAAAATGTCGTCCTTCTTCTTGATGAACAGAACAGGAGCTCCCCAAGACGAAACACTTGGACGTACAAGTCTCCTAACATGCAACTCTTGCAGCTGATTCTTAAGCTCCCTAAGCTCCGCTGGCTCATCTGGAACAACGTCGGGAAACTCTCGCACGATAGAAACCCGGTCCAACGAATCTACTGTGGCTCTGATATCATGAATGAAAGCCAACAATCCCCGACATCCTCTCCTCAAATGCCGACTAGCGAAAAAGGCTGAAATCAAGCTGTGAGGGGCGGCACCACGGTCCCCCTGCACAACAAGAACTGACGCGCCGGGAAAACAAAACCTAACTGTCTTCTCGCGGCAGTCCACAGACGCATAGCACGTAGCTAACCAGTCCGTTCCCAGGAGAACGTCAAAGTCCAACATATCTAGAAGGATCAAATCGACGGACGAATCTCTATCTCATATCCGATTGGCACTCGACCGAAACACGTGCCGCGCAACAAAAGAATCGCCAACAGGAGTAATCACAAAAAACGGCTGATCTAGCATACATGACTCTCGGTCCAACCTCGGCACGAAATGTGTAGAAACATACGAGTGCATAGATCCCGGATTAAACACAACGTGTGCATCAAAAGAACATACGAAAAAGAATACCTGAAAACTCTGCATGGGACGCTTGCGCGTCCAGACGAGTCAAAGCAAATGCTTGTGCATGTCCTCTACCTGCAACTGGCTGTTCTCCTCCCTTACCATTCTGTTCTCTCTGAACAAACCCTCCGCGACCACGACCTCTCTGAACATAAGTTTGATGCGGATCAACAACAGGCGTAAAAGGTAACTTTCCTTGAGGTGAAGGTGGTAAGGTAACATATAGTACGGCTGCCTTTCTCTGGCGTATCACTGTATAATTCATGACTAGGTGATGGAAACTCCCACACCGGAAACATCCATACGATGACTGCTGGCCCTCCTGGGGATAAGAGCTAAACAACTGACTTCGTCCCAAGCCTCTGCTACTCCCGCGACCTGAACGAAATCATTTGCGGCGTCTAAACATCTGTCTCTGGGCTGATACATCTGTACGAGTCCTCCTCGGTCCTGGAACTACCGAAGTCTCGGGAAGACGCTCCTCATCTAGTAGAGCTGCGTCTACTGTTGCGGTATACGTAACACAATGCTGTGTGCTGATAGTAAGGAATAACTGGGCAACATGAGTGACAGCCTCCTGTCGCTACGCTCGACTGGCCTCAACCAACGATCCCATCATCTGGCGCAAATCCTGCATATCTGTCTCTAGCCTAGTGATACGATCTATCGAAAGCGGATCAATCTGCTCCTGTACAGCGAGTGTACCGTCCTGGTCAGTCCTCGTCTCAGACGAGCCAACTCTGACCACGGTTTTCGCTGCCTCTCTCTGAGCCCTCGTAGTATTCGGCGGCATAATGGCTAGAAATGGAAACAGGATCCGATAAGAACACGGAAATCGAATTACAAGGATATATATAATCCTGGAAGGAATTTCAAGCAATAAGTCCTAAGGTCACTTAGGCGGAGTACCGTGTCGTAAGTATGCCGCGGACATACACACGCTACGTCACTCTGCTTAAGCAACCTACTCCAACATACCAAGGTCATCTTACACTCCGAAAGGTAAAACCTAGCGCTCTGATACCAACTTTGTCACGACCCAAAATTTGGCACGTGACGGCACTTAAACCACGTAACGTCTACAGGTATAACGCAATTCAAGTAAGCCGAAAACCCAGAAATCTAAACCATCAAAATTAGTAAGTGATAAGAACATTGTTAAAAACTTTGGGAATATCAAGTAAAAATTCTTTAAAGTCCAATTTACTTTCTTTAAAATTTTGGCACCACCTCCTTTGTAAAAACCAGCCCCGAAAGGGGACAAACATAAGATATAAGTTTAGCATCCCAAACGGGAGCAAATCTCACCCAAAGGTGGAAAAAACCACCATAAGAAGATATACGACGCCGTAGCGAAGAAATAGACGATATAGAGTGAAAACAGCATAAAAGATAAAACTGCATAACAAAAACCGGCTCACACGAGCACGACACCCAGAGTCGCAAAATAATATACAATATCATCCTCACATCTCGATTCTAACTCAATATATGAAAGTAGTAGATGGAGAGTACTAAATACAATAAGATATACAATGAGCATCATCGGATAACCGCAAAACCCACCTATAGCAAAACTGCTCACAGTCAGTCGTAGCGGTATCCGCTGCAAAAGATGATACGATAAGAAGAAGCCCTGCCGCTACTACTCTCTGAGGGGCAACCTGCAAAATACTGTGGCACAACGGGGGTGAGTTGCCAACTCGTGAATAGTAAATAACATCATGCAGGTAATCGCAGGAATGCACGTACTGCGATAATCTAACACATGCAAACTGATAGTATAATATGGCAATATGTATATGCAACAGTCATGAAAGGTACTCTATCAGGTACTACTAAAACATAAAGCCATGCAAATCAATAAATGCTGAGTATGGGATAAAACATATCATCACCACGGAATCCTCATCGTGGAAAAACCAGTGTCCATCAACGACACTCCAAATCCCAATACCTCAAGCACCGCATCCTCAGATCGGACCTCATATCCTGTAAGTCTCATGGAACCTGAGTGTCCAACATCGACACTCGAAAACATCATGCAAACTAGTGTCCAACATCGACACTTAAATACTCATATCATGGACTCCGTCTGCGGCATCGGCCCGCGGGCTCCGGCAGAACGGTCGGTCCATGTCCATCTCACAACTCCGGTCGGTATCCTCCAGATATCCGCCGAGTCCAAATACTATCACTGGTAAGGTAGTACTACCCTGCCTCGGGCTCACCGCCTACAATACGAGTCTTCTTGCCCCGAGGTACCTCCGGACCCACTCTGTACCCGCAGACGGTTCCTCCACTCCTCAAATCGGGTTTCACATGCCAATCTCAGAACCGAGAAAACTCATGGTGGACGCACTGAAATATCATATCAAGAGAAACCGGGTTTTTCAAACAATGCATAATTTCCTGAAATACCACGGTCCTCAAATCCATAAAATCACATGAAATCCATATCTCAATGCGTAAATCCATGAAATATAATATATGCAACATAAAACAATAATATGAGCATATCAAGGGAAAACCCGCTATTTAAATGCATCAAGTTATTAAATATATCATGCGGTTCCTGATTTCTCCGAAGCCTAATGCAACATCATATAAAGGTGAACATGTAGCTCTAGCAAGGTATATGTGTAAGCATGTAAATATAGCAAGGTATATGTGTATGCTGTATTTCATATGCACAATGGAATAAGAATCAATGTCTCAATTGTCCCTAACCAATACAATATCACATATGTATATGTATTGTACGTGTCATGGCAATTACTGACGGTGTGTGTGTAACATACAATTTGTGCTCGTGCAACATGAACCGTCAGTAATAGTGTTGTGTCTCATTAATACTATGTCCATATGCAATAGGAAAATGAGGTATGCAACAATGGTACGCATGCACAATCAAAATATACTTATAACTAATAATCATGTCATTGAATCTAGCCCAGACGCATAACGCCATGCGGGTGATTCCCCTGTAGATGTTAAATCTACTAACTGATGATCTTGGGCTAAGTAAAGCCAACTACTTGCTTTCCTTTCTTCGCAGCGTCCGAAGTCCCCTCCTGCGATCCTAAAATCATATAACAACGTAATAAGTTCACATCAGAAATCGACCAATAAAACGCACAAACTACGTTTGACCGACGCACCAACTCCAAACAAACTCTCAAGTGTTCGTCTAGTTGCTAACGTGCGTAGCGACACTACGAAACCAACCCAAGAGCAACAGCTACACAAAGTACACGAACCGTGTCGGATAACATACACGCATAGTCGGAACACTAGAAATAAGCAAAGTGATCCCAGATTTTTCTACACAAACAATTTGTGAAAGTTGCAAGTTCCACGAGACCACATACAACCCCAGAGACCCCTAGACCAAGACACAACCATCACTCCCCAGTCTGGCCGCAAATTGCGGCCAAAAGCAATAAAATTGTGGCCAAGTTTTTAGGGAATGGTCTCAGGTTTTTAGGGTAACTTCTACGTCACAAAACTAGGTCACTGTGATGGAAACTTTTCTAACAAACACCTGGTTTGATAGCAGATTCATTCGAGACCCAAATCTATACCAAAATATGATATGTGCACAAAAACTATACCTTTAGTGTTCTAGACAACAACTACAAGGAAACACATCAATAAAAACACATTCTTTACAGTTAGAGATCATACATATCCACACTTGCTCAAAAGATCCTAACTTTCCAAACTCCAAGGGATCCTAAAGGCTAAAACATAACTTGAGAAGTGATTTAGTGGTGTTTCAATGAAGTTTTACAAGGTTTTGTGAAGAAAAGATAAGGGTTTCAGTTGAGAGAAAAGGAGAAGAGGAAATAATTGAGAAAGAGATAGAATGAGATGAGAATAAGAGAGAATGAGAGTGTGATGTGTGATAAGGATGAGAGGGTGAGTGTAGGATGAGTGTACCCTTACGCTTACTCTCTCCCTCTCTATCATTAATGCAAGCATACTCATCCCCATGAATCATCTTGCCACCTCCTCCCAATCCAAAACACAAGGATACCTCTCACAACAAATATCTAAGGGCAAGTTAATCATGGCATGGATTTGTTTAAGGCGTCATGGCCACTAAACAAGATTAACACTAAACAACCCCCATGTTAACATGCACAAGTGTATGAAAGCCAAAACAAATAATAATAAAATATTGATTAATCTAAATAAAATGCGAGAAAACTATTTTGGTAAACTTTTTACTAAAAACCCGTATTATTACTTAATTAACACTAATCACATTCTAAGGTGTTACATGACACGTGGTAGATGACGTATCCCAAGGCTTACGGGAAAGGAGCAAGAACGGTACATTGAAGGCATACTCCAGACCTTCAACCCAAGGATGTTTGCGGCCTTCGATGACCTCCCAGAACACTCATGTGCTTGTCCTACAAATAACCATTGGCTCACCTCCGAGCCCTCCTGCACACTGGGCTTCCTCAGCCTTCCCAGCTCGCCTCAAGCTATCACAGAATCAAGCTTGCTCGGCCTCCCGCGCGCCTCCGAGCCTCCCGCTGAGCTCAGCTTCCCCGGTTCTACCGATCGACCAGAGCACAGATCACAGGCATCTCCGCCACGGCTCCGTGAATCTCGCCAGACGCGAGATATCCGCCGCCCCACGATCCCGCGTTCCATGCCATCACGTTCTCCCATTAACGAGTGTATCTCGTCATTTAATGGGGATCCTACCATTCGTGCAGGCGTAACGTCGGGGGCGTAATGGCCGGCGTTAATCTCGCGCCCGTCAGCCCATGGCTACCAATATATAAACCCCCTCTCAGACGACTCAGGTAAGGCAATTCTATCTGAATAGGCCGCTACTCTGTCCAAATCCCTTGACTAACTTGATCGTCGGAGGGTCCATGGTGGTACAACCATCCCGGGACTTCCTTGCAGGTGGCTCGGCCTCACTCCAAAGCAAGCCTACTGAGATCCATACGTTTCAGGAGGCAGCCCTCAAATCTAATCTCAGCCATTCATCAACGCTTGCGACAGATCAACGGAAGACAACATCTGAAGGAGATCCAGACCTCCATCACATACCATTGACTGTCGCGTCTCGATAGCGCTAAGTTGACTGGAAAAGCAAGTCACGATGAGGTAATTGATGACCTCATTAATCACTCACATGCCATGTCATGCTTATCTATTCAAAGGATGAAGCTGTTGAAAGACAGAGAAAGCGACCATAAGGAAATCTGTCTTGGGCTTATTTGGAAATGTGAGGTGGGTTGACAAATGACAATGAAAGATTCGTAGAGGCGGCCATTGACTTTTGACTCACGTTTCCAACCTGTCATATCCTCCACCAACCCAATAATGTCTATTTCATGTGCTCCATTTGATTTGCGAAAGATATTCTAAAAGCAGCACAAGGTTTATAATCTAGGCTCGCCTTTCGCCTATCCGTTGACCCTGGGATTATAAATTTTTCGGTTCGTTTTGAGTGAAGGTTTAGCCCTGCAATTTAGTTTCGATGCTTGGATGCCTGATTTGCGAAGCCTAAAACTCTGACTTTTTGGTAAAAGAAAAATTAATGGCATATTTTAATTTTTATTTGAATTTGCCCCGTAAGCCTAACCTACACGCACAACACATCCACACGCACATCACACACAAACACGCAAAACACACACGCATCCAGGGGACCCATGAATTATCATTGAAAGTGTTAAATTGCGGCTCCTTTCCTTTCCGTGAATCGAATCATGTATTCATCCCAGGAGGAGAACTGAAGAAGTGTCATACCAAGTAAGCTATTGCTTATGTATGTTTTAATTTCTAATCCTCTGATTTTTGTGCAGGGAAACAATCTTTCTTAGGGCAACTACGAATCAATTTTAACTTCCATATTTAAACAAACATCCGAACAAACTTACGCTGAAGTGAGCATCACACTACCAAATCTTGGATTTTAATTATAATTAAATTTTGAAGTATAAATTTATTGCTTTTAACAGTGACATCAAATCAACTTTTCACACCTTTTTTTCTATATGGCGGCCGTATACGTTCAGACAAAAAGTAGAAGAAATAAAAACGTGGGCCTCACACGTTGTCCAGGATTATCTGAAATTCTCCCTTCTTTTTTTTCCTCGGCTCGGATGTATTACACCCGGTATAAGAAATAATTTCTCCCACATGCCAAGTGATCAGTATCTGGCTATTTCTTTTTACAAAGAATTGAAACCAATAATTCCTACAACATGGAATCACCAACCTCACTTCATGTATATGCTTGTTCTTTTGTTTATGCCCTTTGTTCTTTTGGATTTATTCCATATTTAACTATATTTAATTATGTGAGGCATTAACACAAATCTCATTCATACAGAGGACACTTGTCTTCCCTTTTCACTACCTATAATAATATGTGCCCATATTGATTATATGTCCTTGGTATTAAATTATTTAAAACTATTATTATTTTAGTGGCATGCTAATTGCTTGTAAAATAAATAATCATAGAGTCATGGTCTATAAAATTTTCTTTTTATTTAGTAAAGAGATGACATATTTTTATCACGCTTCATCTTTTGAAATATGTTTGGTTTGCTTACTTAAATTATCCAGTAGCACTCGGAGAGTGCGACTATTATATACTTTGCTTACACCATTCAAATATATAATATGGACATAACATTTATTAGCGGGTCGTTATCTTATTTGCCATTAATTTAAATTCAATGATTCAACTTTGAGGATAGGTCATCAGACCTCTTGTACAAACACAAATTAACGCGGGTTTATAATCCATTTGGCTTAATTAGAATCCGATCCCAACTTCCCGTCAAAGAATAAAACAAAACATTTTCTCATTAAGAAAGTTACGTTCTTGATACCTTTCACCATTAATTGCTAGCTAACCAAAAAAATTAACAAAAGAAAAACCATAAAAAATGAAATGTATAGATTTTGTGAATTAAAGAACAGTTATTTTTATCAAGGACAAAGATTCCCACTTGCATTATGTCATTTTAGGTAGATAAACAAAAAAATAAATAAATATTATAAAAACAAAGCACAATTGACTGGTAAGGAATCTCAGAAGATGATATTATGGGATATATATAAAGGGACACAATTGTCAACATCAAACTTACTAAAATACAATAGCCAACTTCCAAAAACTAAGAAAATTAAGTTAACTAATTAATAAAATTGTTGCTTGCAATTCCAAGAAGTCACAATAACCAAACCTAGAAGGCAAGGACTATCACATATATATAGTCCAAGTTTAGGTTATTAAAAATAAGCATCAAAGCATTACTAAAAGGCATATTCCAATATAAAATAATTTATGTATCATTATGTCCATTTTCATTATCCTTCCTTAAAAAGGAATATAATTATCATCTATTTGTCAGATTCATAATTATTTTAACTAAGATGTGCTTGGTATAAATTAAAATGTATCAATTGGCACACTTCAAAAATAAGTCTTAGGGTGGCAAATTTTGACATTTGGAAGGCAAATATTCAGAAGAGGCAGAAAAAAATAATAATTATGTTATTCATCATATCCCCATGTTTATTTCCTTCTGGCCACCTTTTAGCTTATGGCATTTTCCTCTTGTACCCCCGACAAAAAAATAATAGAAATATGGCCTCCATACGCATACGCATGCATACGCATAACATAACAAGCCCCCCTCACTCTCAAAGGCCGACCCAACCAATTTATTTAATGAAAATGAAAAAGAGCAATTATATACAGAGGAGTGATCCATTGCAAACCGGTCAGTATTTTTTAAAAACAGGAACTCCCGATCTACGACATATTTTAACGATCTGATCAGTTCAAGTTAACCACCCTACCATCAAATACATGTGTGTGAAAAATTAAGGGATTTAAAGCTTTCTAACCTATGTATCGATGGGTGCAGAAATAAACATCTTTCGATAATGCAACATAGACTTCATCCGATACATAGGTTAGAGATCTTCAAATCGTTTGATTTTTTATGAATATATATTTGAGAGTAGACTAATCAACTCGAACGGATCGGATTGTTAAAATATGTCGTAGATCGGAAGTTCTCGTTTGTAAAAAATGCGGGCCGGTTACAATCGATCACTCCCCATCATATATAGAAGCACTTATGGAAATATATTTGACCACAAAATTAAAAGGAGATTTGCTCAATGGCTGTAAAGTTTACTATAAGGACCAGAAATTGAAAGAGATTGATGAAACTGTATTTGTATGACTGTATGCGGAACAAATTTGATATAATTACATATGGGAATATAATTCACATTACTAATCTAGAAATTGATTTTTTTTTGAGAAAAAATCAAGAAATGATTGCTGATATTGATTCAACGGATCATCAATTGTATTCATGCAAAAAGGCCCCTTCCCTATGAATTGATAATATGTTCATGAACATGTTATATATCATACCGTTTCTCTTAGAGTATATACCCCAAACACCCACTCGAAAGCTAATATATCTTTATCGGCTAAATTACACTAAACTACGCTTATCAAGTACTCGCGCTGCTCACAATTACTTATCTTTTTAGAAAGTTTTTTTCCCTAAATTACTTGTCCTTTTTATGATATAGAAATGAATAGCATAGTATTTCTCACCATGTTTATTATTTTGTTTTTATAAAATATCTAAACTAATCTCATTTAAAAAGCATTAGTGCAAACTTCCAAAGAAAATTTAAAAAGATGATAAAACAACATTCATTTAATATGAGTAGAAAATTTACTGGGATAACAATATTACAATATTTCTTTCAAATAGACTTTAAGTCATATCTTAATTGTCATGCAAAATTCTAGAAGGAAAAATAATTGTGAATAAAGGGAGTACAGTATAAAGCTTAAACCTCCTCCTACTGCTCCTTGTTATTGTTGTTGTTGTTGTTGTTATATTGCTAGATTAGAGGGTTGTATTATTGAAAATAATGCTCTCAAATATCCAAAGTTTGAAGGATTTTATAAGAACTAATAAAACTTGATGGGGCTCGATATCGGTGATCTCCCAGATCATGACACGTGGCAAATGGCGTGTACCAGAGCATACAAGAAAGGACCTACATGGGCCGACCAGACTGCTCCTATGCCCATCCTACCGACGAGGATGGCTTGCCTCCGAGCCCCAGCACAATGGGCCTCCTCGGCCTCACAGCTCATTACCGAGCTTCCGCAGAAACAAGATGCCTCGGCTCTCCCGCTCGTCCGCGAGGTCTCCCGTCGAGGTCATCTTCCCCGGTCCATCGACCGACCAACAACACCGCTTGCAGGCGTAACAGCCATCCCGCGAATCTCGCCATGCGCGAGATCTTCGCCAGCCACATTCCACGTTCCACGCCACCACGATCCCCCATTAACGAGCCTGTCTCGCCATTAATGGGAGGTCCCGCTCATCACGCGGGCGTGACGTCGGGAGCGTAACGTCCGGCATGATTCTTGCGCCTGCTGCACCTGCCGCCACCGCTACTTAAACCCCCCTTTCAGACGATCGAGGTAAGCACTTTCTAATCCACTAAGCCGTTACTCTGCTCGGATTACCCCACTAACTTGATCGTTGGAGGGTCCTCGGTGGTCCAACCACCCCGGGACTTCCTTGCAGGTAACTCGGCTCATCAACTCCAAACCCATTGAGATCCACACACTTCAGGAGTCTGTCTTCATATCAAATCTCAGCCACTCATCGCCGCCATCAGCAGATCAACGGGAAGCAACATCTGAAGGAGATTCCACCCTCCATCAGCTGGCGCCGTCTGAGGGAACGCTTTAATTACACAAAACAAAAGTTCACCTCCCGATCTCACTCCAATGGCGAGCGATCATCAAGACGATCCAAGCGCCAACCGCCGCCTCCGTCTCAACGGAGACACAGACGAGCCTCCTTCTCCGAATGCCATCAACGCCCCCGCCGGCCGGATAGACCGACTCACGTCTGTTGTGGAGGCGCTGATCCGCATCCAAATGGCGTGACGAGACCACCAAGTCGTCGCTCCTATGCCACGGGGCCAGGACCCCTACGGGGAAAGAGAAAGCTTCGTCCGCGTCGGCACTGGCAACCGCCACCTCATCATTTCCGACAACTGCGGCTTTCTCGGGCTGACGTGCTCGAAAACCCGGTGGGTACCACTAAGTTTGGCTCCAAGGTCTTACGCCAGAGAGTTTCACCCCGAGTCTTGTCGCACCCCTGTCCCTTCCGAGGCAGTGACGGTCAGCTCACCTTTTCACAGGCATGACCGGCACCCCCTCCCTTGGCGGGGTCGCGCACGCGAGACTCCCCACGGCAGCTTGAAAACATCCCCACCAGGGAACGTAAGGGACCCCACCGAAAGGAGCCGAGGCTGGGCACCCACGCCAGCCGCAGGGGTCGACGGCCGGCCAAGGAAGAAAGCCAGGGAGACCGAGCCGATCACTTTTGACGACGGGGACCTTCCCTACAATGACCCTCTGGTAATCACGGCTCGGGTCCATCAGTACGAGGTGCACAGGATCCTGGTCGACTCGGGAAGCTCGGCAGACATCCTCTTCCACGACTGCTTTCTACACATGAGGCTCACCGCAGCAGACCTAAGGCCGACCTACCACGTCCTTTCAGGATTCACTAACCACTCCATCCCGACGGAAGGAGTAATCACTCTATAATTCAACGTCGGAGAGGCCGTCCATACGCGGACAGTGCCGGTAGAATTCATCGTAGCAAGGATCCCCTCGGCCTACAACATCCTCCTCGGCCGTCCAATGCTGAACTCCCTCCGGGCCCAGATACCGACCTACCACCTGGCGATGAAGTTCCCTCTCGATCAGGGCGGGATAGGTCGGGTCTATGGAGACCAGCGAGTTGCAAAAGTTTGCTTCACCGCAACATCCTCATCGGAGGAGCCTGCCGACGATGTTGAAGGCGGGGGAGTCATCAGGGGTTCCCTGGATACTCGCGATGAGCAAAAAGAGATCAAAGAGACCCCAGTAGAGCCTCTAACAGCGGTCCCCTTATAGAAGGGGACGACGAAACGATCGTTCAGATCGGGTCGCTTCTGACAGGTCCTCAGCCATACGACCTGGTTCGTTTCCTCAGAAACAACTCCGACGTGTTCACCTGGGCACCTGCTGACATGCCGGGGATCGACCCCAAAATTATATCCCACAAGCTCGGGGTAGATCCTACGGCCCGACCCGTCAGGCAGAAGAAGCGAAGCTTCGCCCCGATCAAACAGAAGGCTATCGAGGACGAGGTAGATCGCCTCCTCGCCGCCGACTTCATTCGGAATGTGCCCTATTCAGAATGGCTGTCGAACGTCGTCCTGGTCAAGAAGTCAAGCGGGAAGTGGCGCATGTGCATCGACTTCACCGACCTCAACAAGGCCTGCCCCAATGACAACTATCCTCTGCCTCGGATAGATCAGCTCATTGATGGCACGGCAGGCCACGAGTTACTGAGCTTCATGGATGCCTTCTCCGGCTACAATTAGATCCGTATGAATCCGGCAGATGAAGATCTCACCGCATTCACAACGGACCGGGGGGTATACTGCTACAAGGTGATGCCCTTCGGACTCAAAAACGCCGGGGCTACGTACCAACGGCTGGTCAACCGCATGTTCAAGCCACAGATCGGCAGGAACGTGGAGGTTTACATTGACGATATGCTAATCAAGTCGGTCTTGTCGATCAACCATGCCAAGGACCTGGGTGAGGCCTTCAAAGTACTCCGCAAGTTCAAAATGAAGCTGAACCCAGCCAAGTGCGCATTCGGGGTCACCAGAGGAAAGTTCCTAGGTTTCATGGTCTCCCACCGTGGGATCGAGGCTAACCCGGAAAAAATCGACGCTATCCTCAACATGACCGCGCCCAAGACAAACATCGAGACCATGCGGCTGAAAGGGCGGGTAGCCGCTCTGAGCCGTTCATGTTGAGGTTTGGGAAAAAATGCCTCCCATTCTTCAAAGCTCTAAGGAAAATTCCGAGGTTCAAATAGTCGGAAGAATGCCAGACCGCCTTCGACCAGTTAAAAAAGCATCTCGCGACACCACCGCTGCTCACCCAACCGGTTGAGGGAGATGAGCTATCTCTGTACCTGGCGGTATCCGACCAAGCAGCAGGCTCAGTGCTCATATGAGAGGTCGATGGAGCGCAAAAACCGGTGTACTACGTGAGCCACGTCTTCAAAGATGCAGAAACGAGATACTCAGCCATAGAGAAGATTGTTTTAGCACTCGTTGTGGCCTCAAGGAAGCTGCGACACTACTTCCAAGAGCACACTATCCTCGTTCTCACCGAGCGCCCGCTAGGGGCTATCCTTGCCTCACCTGAATCCTCGGGTCGATTAGAGAAGTAGAGATGGAAGCTGTCTCAGTTCAACATAAAATACCGTCCAAGGCAAGCCATCAAAGCATAAGCCTTGATCGATTTTATCGTCAAATGCACCATCCCCAGTAAGGGGCCGGAGTCCATGCCGGCCCTCGCGGCTCAGCACCCAATCGTGGGGAGACCTGACTCGGTCCCAGAGTGGGTCATTTACGTCGACGGGTCCTCAACCGAGGAAGGCTGTGGCATCGGCCTCATCATTCGGGGTCCGAACGAGGCAGAAATGGAGTACTCCCTAAAGCTTGGATTCAAGGCCTCGAACAACGCGGCGGAGTACGAGGCCCTGCTGGCCGGACTGTGCATGGCCTCCAGGCTGGGGCTGAAAACAATTCGAATCCGCAGCGACTCAGCCCTAGTTGTTGGCCAAGTGACCGGTCACTTCGAGGCTCGGGAACCTCTAATGGTGAAGTACCTGGCCGAAGTAAGAAAACTTCGGAAGAACTTCTACGAGGTCCAGGTAGAGCAAATACCCAGGCAGCTAAACGCCCAAGCCGACGCCCTGAGCAAACTGGATTCATCCTACTCGGCCAACAACAAGCGATATATCCTCTTCGAGACCTTGTCACGGCCCAGCGTGGAAGATGGGGCGGTGATGCTTCATGTATATGCAGTGCAGGAGGGCGACCAAGACTGGAGGAAGCCCCTCGTGGAATTCCTACAAGATGGTATGCTCCAAGAAAATCGGGGAGCAGCCCGCCGTCTCCGAGCCAAAACCCGTCACTTCGTCTGGAGCAAGGGGAACCTTTACAAGAAATCGATCACTCAGCCCCTGCTCCGGTACATCGACCCCTACGAAGCTGACTACGTCCTCCGCGAAATCCATGGAGGAGGCGGCGGCGCACACCAAGGGGCCTAGACTTTAATACAGAAGGTGTTGCTCCAGGGGTACTACTGGCCAACCCTCCACGAGGACGCCCAGAAGCTCGTCCGGAGATGCAAAAGCTGCCAATTCCACGGAAGCATATCTCGCCTCTCGGCAACCGAGCTGATCGCGCTGACCTCCCAATGGCCGTTCGCCCAGTGGGGATTGGACATGATAGGCCAGTTCCCTACCGGTACCGGCGGGCACAAATATGTTCTCGTCGCGGTGGATTACTTCACAAAGTGGATCGAAACCGTCCCCATCAGAAAGCCGGACGCCGCTACGACCATCAAGTTCCTGCAGAACAACCTGATATTCCGGTTCGGCATCCCAAGGTGTATTATTACTGACCACGGGACGAACTTCGAGAATGAGAAGGTGAAAGATTTCTGCAACAAATATCATATCCTCATAAAATTCGCCGCGGTCGCACACCCCCAATGCAACGGGCAGGCCGAAGTCGCCAACCGGGATGTCCTCCGGGGTCTCCGGACCCGCTTGGAGGGGCGCCAAGGCAGTTGGGTCGAGGAATTGCCCCGGGTCTTATGGTCCCTACGCATGTCAATGAAGACCCCCACCGGGGAAACCCCTTTCAGCCTCTGCTACGGGACCGAGGCGATGGTCCCGATGGAAATCGGGCTACCCAGTCACCGGGTCGAACACTTCGACGACGAAGCAAACAAAATGGCACTGCGGACTAACCTGGATATATTGCTGGAGAAATGGGACCAGGCTTAGATCAAGGCTGCCGCCTATCAGCAGCAAACTACCCGATACTACAACGCGCGGGTCAAGGCTCGTTCCTTCAAGACCGGAGACCTGGTCCTACGGCGGAACGAGTTCGGTGATCAAGGCAGGCTGCATAAGTTTTCCCCGAAATGGGATGGTCCCTTCCTTGTCGCCGAGGTACTTCCCGGCGGAGCCTACCACTAACAGGACGCGGACGGACGCAAGTTTCCGTGGCCTTACAACGCCGAGAAGCTCAAGCTGTACCAGTGAACTCACTACCTATGAGTGTACACCTCTCCTTTCACAAAGACAATGTAAATTTTTTCTAAGAAGTCATTTTCATCCGAATAACGAGAAGGGAACGTTAGAACATTGCAAAAAGAAGAGTTCTCTCTTTGTGGTCTAAGCCCTCACCTAGAGGCAGCCGAGCGGCTACCCTGCTCGGCTATCCTTAGTTGGCCAAATACGACCCCTCCAACAGCTAAGGATCTAAGCCCTCACTAAGAGGCAGACCTGCAGCTACCCTGCTCGGCTATCCCTGGCCGGTAGCTTCCCTACCCCACGACGCCAGGGATCTAAGCCCTCACTAAGAGGCAGCCCTGCAACTACCCTGCTCGGCTATCCCTGGCCGGTAGCTCCCTACCTACGCTAGGGATCTAAGCCCTCAAGAAGAGGCAGCCCTGCAGCTACCCTGCTCGGCTATCCCTGGCCGGTAGCTTCCCTACCCCACGACGCCAGAGATCAAAGCCCTCGCCAAGAGGCACCGGCCAGCAACCTTGCTCGGCCATCCTTAAGGACCCAAAAGCCCTCGAAAGAGGCAACCGCTTAGCACCAACCGTGCTCGGTTATCCCTGGCATCCCACCAGGAATCAAAGCCCTCGCCAAGAGGCACCGGGCGGCAACCCCGCCCGGACATCCTTAGTAGGCCTCCTACGCCTCTCCTGCGCTAAGGATGAAAAGCCCTCAAAAGAGGCAGACACTTAGCGCCAACTGTGCTCGGTTGTCCCTGGCACACCACCAGGGATCAAAGCCCTCGCCAAGAGGCACCGGGCGGCAACCTCGCTCGGGCGTCCTTAAGGATCAAAGTCCTCGCCAAGAGGCACTGAGCAGCTACCCTACTCAGCCATCCTCAGCCGGCCTCTTACGGCCCCTCCAACGGTTAAGGATCAAAGCCCTCGCTAAGAGGCACCAAGCAGCTACCCTGCTCGGCCATCCACAGCAGGCCTCTCACGGCCCCTCCAACGGCTAAGGATCAAAGCCCTCGCCAAGAGGCACCGAGCAACTGCCCTGCTCGGACACACTTAGCCGGCCTCTTACGGCCCCTCCAATGGCTAAGGATCAAAGCCCTCGCCAAGAGGCACCGAGCAGCTACCCTGCTCGGCCATCCTTAGCGGGCCTCTTACGGCCCCTCCAACAGCTAAGGATCAAAGCCCTCGCCAAGAGGCACCGAGAAGCTACCCTGCTCGGCCATACTTAGCCGGCCTCTTACGGCCCCCTTCCAACGACTAAGGATCAAAGCCCTCACCAAGAGGCACCGAGCAGCTTCCCTGCTCGGCCATCCTCAGCAGGCCTATCACGGCCCCTCTCACGTTGAGGATCAAAGCCCTTACCAAGAGGCACCGAGCATCTACCCTGCTCGGCCATCCTCGGCAGGCCTATCGCGGCCCCTCTCGCGCTGAGGATCAAAGCCCTCGCCAAGAGGCACCGAGCATCTACCCTGCTCGGCACAATCCTCAGTTGGCCAATTACGGCCCCACCAACAACTAAGGAACGTGAACTCACCAAGAGAAATCAAGTCTATCAAAGTCTTAAGCAATCTACACTTCGACTTCGGGGCCATGGAGACACCGTCTTCCCGCCGGTCCTCGCACACTCGGTAAATGATCGAAGTCAAGCTGACGAGTAATCGCTAGACGAGGAACACGCCGACCATAAAGCAGTACTGTACGGGTACAAATGTCTACCAACGAAAGAAAATACAAGCACAAACACTACTGCGAAAACAAATTTTTTTATTCAAATAGTCAAAGCCTTTACAAGGGTATTGTGGGTCCCCCAGCCTTATCAAATTATCCAGAGGCTTATAAGAGAGAGAGGGGAGGAAAAACCAAAAAGATCGGGCAACAAGCCCTGCCTAGACCTCACTCCCCTCATCACTATCGGCCGGATGCGGGACCACCGAGAGTGGGACTCGAGCACGGAGCTCACTGTCGGCGAACTCCTGAAGCTGCTCCTTGACGGTATCAAGAGCTTTGTTTTATGCAAGAGCGGAGGCCTCACCGAGGTCGACGTAAAACTGGTCCGACTCCTTGTAATCCGTCACCACCCTCCATCACCCGCCAAAAACAACTCTTCGCATTCGACGACCCAGATCGCTCCACCTGGCATGCGCGCATTGAGCAGCATCCCATCAGACGCCAGAGGTCTGCGGCCCATCGCGTCCGCCAACCAACGCTCGACACGTGGGCCGCCGCTTCGTCAAAAGTGTGCACGATCCGGCACCCCCTTTAATGCAGAAGATCTCGCCCTGATTCGCCTGCGTCATCCAGAAAAAGACAATGGATTGCCGGGGACACACCCGACGATATCTTCGAAAGAGAGCTCACATCGGGTGACCCGGCAGACCACTCTCGGCCCGACCCGTCAGCTGGTCGGGACGAGAGTGGGGGGCTAATGATGGGGCTCGATATCGGTGATCTCCCAGATCATGACACGTTGCAGATGGCGTGTCCCAGAGCATGCAAGAAAGGACCTACAGGGGCCGACCAGACTGCTCCTATGCCCGTCCTACCGACAAGGCTGGCTCGCCTCCGAGCCCCAGCACAATGGGCCTCCTCGGCCTCACAGCTCATTCCCGAGCTTCTGCAGAAACAAGATGCCTCGGCTCTCCCTCTCGTCCGCGAGCTCTCCCACCGAGGTCATCTTTCCTGGTCCATCGACCGACCAATAGCACCGCTTGCAGGCGTAACCGCCATCCCGCGAATCTCGCCATGCGCGAGATCTCCACCGGCCACATCCTACGTTCCACGCCACCATGATCCCGTATTAACGAGCCTGTCTTGCCATTAATGGGAGGTCCCGCTCATCACGCGGGCATGACGTCGGGAGTGTAACGGCCGACGTGATTCTCACGCCCGCTGCACCTGCCACCACCGCTACTTAAACCCCCTTTCAGACGATCGAGGTAAGCACTTTCTAATCCACTAAGCCGTTACTCTGCTCGGATTACCCCACTAACTTGATCGTCGGAGGGTCCTCGGTGGTCCAACCACCCCGGGACTTCGTTGCAGGTAACTCGGCTCATCAACTCCAAACCCATTGAGATCCATACGCTTCACGAGTCTACCTCTAGATCAAATCTCAGCCACTCATTGCCGCCATCAGCAGATTAACGGGAAGCAACATCTGAAGGAGATTCCACCCTCCATCAAAACTTAAATAGCAATAGTCAATAGTCAATGATAGATTAGTGTACTTTAGCTATAATTTTTCTGAGATTTTTACACCTAAACGGACCCTCTAAATTATATATTTTCTTGTTTCCCTCCTAACCTAATCTGATTATTTATCTCATATCCTCCCTGTTTCTTTAAGTCGCTCCACCAGCCCCACTTTAATGTTTCCCATCTCCTAAAAAATCCACTATTATTACCCCTCCTGCGTTCTCAATTGATTTAAATTCAAAAATTCCCTCCATCTCTTCGATCTCTCTCTCTGCTCTCTCACCATCTTTGCTCTTCTCACTCAAATCCGTAGTGGATATCATCATTTACGGCTCGGATCTTCAAGAAGAAGGCATCGACATAGCCTATAGAACTTGATACCCAACCAAATTGTTCTGCTTCTTCAGCTCGGAACCCATAGCACTCTTGGTATAAGCTCCTTCTCCGAAACAATATAGCCACACCCAAGATCGTTTGAACCATGCTAGAAATGGCGGCTAAAGAGCTTCTCGCAGATGTTTGCAGCTCGCGACAGACACATCGTGTAAGAGGATAGCTACAAAAACATAAATTTGTTGGTTCTAGACTTAGCTAGGATGCTCGAAGAGGAACCCATGACGACTTCGATAAAATCAACCCAATTCCCCAAAATCTTAGATTTCAATCTAGAAGAGAAAACTCAATTTGAAACCCTAAAATCATATTAGGGTGCGAAGTGGGATAAGGGTCGAATGATATGGGTATTAAATAAGCACCCTGACAAACTGTCGTTATCCCCCTAACTGAGTTAAAAGAATATTCTTTTAAGTTACTGTAGTAGGGTGTTTTTTGCCATGCCATTGAGATGGGAATGCACGCGCTTGTCAGGTATGTACAGATTCCCTTTACCTGGGGCAGGCTGGGGTTTATTAATTGTGTAGATCTGAATTTCCGGCAGCCACGGACTAAACTGCCGTTAATTACCCCTCGCTTTTGGAGCTAGAAAACCTCCGATTGACGGGTAAAACTAGTCATGCAAACTCAATGTGAAGTGTTTGTGTGTATGTGTGTTTTTTGTTTAAAAAAATATGGGGACGTGTTCATTTTTTTATTCTATTAAATGATCTTTCTTAAAACAAGTTATTCAAAGAAACATTTTTTTTAAAAAAAAATTATTTATTATATATACTTATATTTTATTTATTTTATATTTTATTTTATTAAAAATATTTTTAAAAAAATAAAAGGAAGGGGAAGCCCCCCTCCACTCACATGAAGGGGGAAGGGGCACCCACTAAGTGGGAGCTCCCCCCTCCCCACCCCACGTGAGAGGTGGGAGCCTCCCTCTCAAGTAGGAGCTTTTCCCCCCTCACGTGAGAGGGAGCAGGGGCTCCCACTTGGTGGGAGCCTTCCCCTCACGAGGGGGGAGTTCCTACTTAGTGGGAGCTCCTTATCCCTCACGTGAGAGAGAGCATGGGGCTCCAATTTTTTTAATGGAGTTAAACTTCAAAAGATTTTATTTGGAGTTAAACTTAAAAAAAAAATTATTATGGAGTTAAACTCCAAAAGAATTTCCTCCTTTCTTTTTTGAGAAGAAACCCAAAATGGGCTCTCTTGAAACTTCAAGATTTAGATCTTGAATGATGAAAAGAGACCCATTTTCTTCTCTTGATGGAGTCTTGGGAGGTGGGTTTTCCTTCTTCTCCCTCTCTCAAATTGGATCTTGAGGAGGGAGATGAAGGTAGCGAAAGTATTCTCTCTTTTATTTTGATCGGATATGAGAGTTAAACTCTCTTTCAGTGGATTTATGGTGAAACTTTATTTAGTTTTGAAAAAAATAGAGCTAAACACTTGATCTAATTGGAAAATGAAAAGGAAGAGGAAGAACTTGAGAGAGTGAGGATGGAGGCACAAACCCTAAAGATTTGATGGGGAATGAATTCTTTTTTTTATTTCATTATCATGTTGCCTTATATAGATTTACAAATTTACACATAGCCCCTTGGGCTTTACAAAATGGCATTTTGCTCATTCCATGCCTCATGTGCTTAATTTTTTTGCACATGAGCCATGAGCTTTACAAAAATTTGGTTTTATGCTGATTTTTCTTACATTTATTCAAAAAAATTATATCAAAATTATTTATTACATAATTTTCATTTTGGCATAGAGGAGGCCATTTGCGGAGCTCGATTTGAGCATGGGCCCGCTTGATCTGGGCTTGGGCCCACTTACTTGGGGTTGACTTTGGTTTTGACTTGGTCAACCGGGATGTAATTTTTAACCCCAACAACTATTTTTTATAAAGAGGTGTGGAGGAGCCACTTAAAGAAGGATTGGGGAGGGGGTAAATTAGTATGATTCGGAAGGGAAACAAAAAATATATATAAATAAAAGGGAGGTTGCGTAAAAATTGTTAGGAGATGAGTTGATCCACGGAACGGTGCTCGCGGCAAACAATCACACAAAATAATCACGCAATTTAACAATGAAAGATACAGATAAATTTTGGCGCAAAAATAAGAAAATAATCAAATACAAACAAGAGAGAAATTTGTTGACGAGATTCACCCACCGTATGACCAGTCCCCGACAGAGCGGAATCTGCAAACGTCTACTATATTTTTAATCAAGATTTACACCAAGAGTAACCCTAAAAGATTTCTCTCTCAAATCTCTCTATACAAATCTCTCTGCCTCTCACTCAATCTCTTTCGGCCTCTACAAAATTTTATTCGCTTCAGACTTCTCTATTGGAATTTTTTCACTTAGCCAATGCACAGATCTCTCTCTCTCTTAATTTGCAATTGGCCACATACATTAAATTAATTATATATATAGGCCTAGGAATTTACTTATAAATAAGGTTTAAAAATTAGTTTCAAACTTCACCTAACCCAAACAGAGCCTATTCAAGCCCTTCCTACATGCAGCCGCATACCTACATTTGGCTTCTCTGCACATTAATTTGGCAACGCCCTGGGCATATAGGCTAGGATTGGAGATTAGAGATATATGCATGCATCACCTTATATTATGCACATGCATCTCACCAAGTGGCAGCACTTAATTGCTCATAAGCCTCATGGGCCATGAATTTTGCATCAAAAAATTAACAATCTCCACTTTGATGCAAATTCGCCATTCTTCCACTTCAAGATACTTCCGTCTTAATTCTCAAACTAGTAGACTTCACGCGATTCTAATACTGCTCTCTTCTCATCAAATTTTCATGGAGAGTTTCACCAACATGCAACAGAGATCCAGCTTGTCTGTCTATGACCTTGGTAAACATATCCGTAGGATTCTTTTCTCCCACGATCTTCTGTAGTGTCAACTCGCCATCTTTCGGCGCTATGCGTATGAAGTGGTACCGCACCTTGATGTGCTTCGTCCGAGAGTTATATACCACATTCTTCGTCTAATGTATCACACTTTGGCTGTTGCTCTATAAGGTGTTGAAGTCTTGCTCCTTACTCAACTCTTCGAGTAACCCCTGTAGCCATATCATCTCATTGCTTGCTTCCGTGATCGCCATGTACTCAGCCTCTGTAGTTGACAATACTACCACCTTTTGAAGTTGAGAGACCTAACTCACCGCTGTTCCCCCAACCGTGAATACGCACCCCGTTGTGCTCTTCCCACTATCTCGATCACCCGAATAGTCTGCATCAACATACCCTTACACCTTTAGAGAGTCATCCCCGAAACATAAGTAGTGACTAGACGTACCCCTAAGATACCTCAAAATCCACTTCACCACAATCCAATATCCTTCACCGGGTTTTGCATATACATGCTAACAAATCCCATTGCATGTGCAATATCAGGTCTCGTACTCACCATCTCATATATCAAACTACCCACCGCAGATGTGTAAGGAAATCTTGCCATCTTATCCTTCTGCTCTTGAGTTGTCGAGCATAACTTCTTTATGAGTTTGAAATGATTCGCTAAGAGCGTATTCACCAGTTTTGACTTGTCCATATTGAACCGCTTCAAAACCTTAACGATGTAGTCCCTTTGCGACAACAATAGCTTCTGCTGCTTCCTATCTCGAACGATCTTCATACCCAAGATTTCTTTGGCCGCTCCCAAATCCTTCATAGAGAATTTCTCAGCCATCATCTTCTTCAAACCTTGAATTTTCTCGAAATTTAGACCCGCTACCAACATGACATCCACATAAATTGATAGAATGATGTAGTCTCCGGCCTCAAAAGTCTGAACGTACACGCAGTGATCTAATTCACAGCATACAAATCTCGTCTCCAACATGAATTGATCTATCTTGAGATACCACTACCAAGGAGCTTGCTTGACCATACAAGCTCTTTTGCATTCTACATACCATCTCTTTTTTCCCCTTTACCTCATATCCTGGTGGCTGCATCATATAAATCTCCTCCTATAAATCTCTATGAAGGAACGGCGTTTTCACATCCAGATACTATAAATGCAAATCCTCCACCGCCACAATACTAAGAATCATCCGAATTGATGTTATCTTCACCATAGGGGAAAATGTAACATTTTGCAATATTTTAGATAATTAATTAGATTATTTATTTAAATAGATAATGTTATTTAATTTTTATTGTAGTCAAAAGGGCTTTTTAAATTGAAGTGGAAATAAATTAGTTAAGAAAATGGAGTTTATATAATAACATGTGTAATGAGGGGTTTATGTGAGAAGGTTAGTTTCCTTATGCTAATTAGAGTTGTATGAGGGTTTTTATGCAATTATGGTTAGACAATGGTTAAGATTAAGATATACCTCTTAGACACCATACCTTAGGTGTAACTACACACACACCTCCTTCTTGCATGAAACCACCACCATTTTGTATGGTGACACCACCTACTACCTTATCTCTTCTTATCCTTAAATTGTACTAATTGATTCAGTTGATATATATTAAGTTAAGGCAAATAAACTGGTTTAGAAAAAGAAATATCTTAGAGCACACAAAAGAAAAGAAAAGAGAGAAGAGAAGAAGGAACTAGGTGCTAAGGATTTTCACCACCACCATCAAGCTAGGATCTTTGAGTTGTGCGTCTTGGAGGAATCCTTTTCAGTAATTTTCTGTAAGTATAATCTCTAAACTCTATAGAATTTTAGTTCAGTACTGTTTTAATGTAGAAATCGGATATCGGATATATCGTATTTTGTGAAATATAGGCTCTGTGTTAAATCTGCTATAATTTAGATGATAATAAAAATAATCAAACTGTGCCTTCATCTTATAAATTGGACCTAGAATAAACCCTAGGAAGACGAACCCAGTTGTTCGGAGATATGTAGGGGAAATCCGAGCTCGTCGGTTTTTTTAAGGGAGTTGGGTGTTGGGGTTTTTAGGGTAGCTCTCTGTATATCTATTATGATGTTTGGTATTGCTAGTTTAAGTTATTTTATCAGTATATAAAATCTGGAAGTTAATAACTGTAAAGGGGTTAAAATTCTAAAATACGGCACGGATGTTTCGTAACACGTTTCTGTTTTCTGTTACAAACAGCGAATGGTTAAAATCCAGTTAGTATAAGTATAGTTAATACGTAAAACTTGTATTTTCATGTTTTCGCCGTATCGGAGTTTAGCCGTTTCTTATACTAATTTCAATATTAGATTCGAATACGGAAACTTCGGAGGCCGCAAAGAAAGGAAAGGGATTGATGATATCTGAGTAGATTCGACGTATTTCGGTGAGTAGACTAAACATCTACCGGGGGATTTTGTATGGATGGCGTGATACGCCCGTAGTTTAAGTTTAAATTACAATTGTTCCTTTGTATATAAGGTTTGATCGTATGCATTCATATATAAACATCGTCGTGTTAATAATTGTTAGAACACTGCAAAAATTATCGACGAGTCATGCTGCACGTGCACATATCTACATGTTACACTACACCTCGTCGATATTAAAATGTCACATACGCACTTAGTACTTGTTGTGTTAAATATTGTTCATATCATACCTTAAGCATCAATAATGATAGTTATTTTGCATAGATGTTAGCATGTTTCATATTCAAGTATTAGTAATATTGATATAAGATGAAATGGATTATTTCGGATTTATGGTTTTGAGTTTTTATACATTATTGAATAGATTCAGTGATTCTTCGTGTTGATGTGAGATGTCCACCATGAGATGTTGTTTTTATGATTTGGTTTTATTCCGGACCGAGTGGGGGAGCTATACGGTCGTGGATTTTTATGTTATCCGGACTGAGTGGGGAGCTATACAGTCGAATTCATGGTGGACCCGGTCGAGACCGAGGGGCAGAAAAGCCGCATTTGAGGCGGGGAGCCTAGCGAAGATACTCGATACCGGAGACAGTTGTGAAAAACGGCGGATATCTAGGTGATACCGACCGGTGTTATTGGATGACAGGATCGTTCGGAGAACGATGCCTGATGGAAATAGAAGATTTGTGTCGATATTGGACACGGAAAAATGAACCTTATTTGGAAATAATTGATGAGATTTTGGTTTTGATTTATATAATTAGTAGTACATGTTCATGCTGCAAACTATTATCATGCATTATATTCATCCTAGTTGATATTAGCTCTAGTTCGTCATACTTACATTATCAGCCGATATATGTTAGTTTTATTCACTGAGTTGGCAACTCACCCCCGTTGTGCCATAGTTCCTTGCAGGAGCCGTGTGGACGTGTAGCAGCAGTGCAGATCCACTTATCAGCTTTTATCGTTCCTTTTTGCTAGGTGGGTTACCTACGCAGTAACCTCATATTTTGGTTTATGTATATTGAATCTAGTATTACTCCATCAGACCCTATATAATTGACTTAGAACAAGATATGGTTGTATGTATCTTATTTCGACTGATGAGATCGTTTGGTTGTGTTAAATTATACTTGTTTTACTTATGCATGAGATTCTTCATTTCGAGCTTCGTATTATTATTGTGTTTTGATTTCCACGGTTTGGCATCGTTTTGCTCCCAACTAGGGATGCAACCTATTCCCACACCCTATAACTGCTTTTATTAATAATTAAAAGGGAGTACTGTCGAAATTTTTAAAATCAGTTGTTTGAACTTCAATTGTTAAAAACCATTCGGCATGCTACTTCATTCTTTTACTTAAAAACTAAAATTTGTCTAAATTCCGCAAAAAGGGTTTTTGATCTTGGTTTTTGGCTTACTCAGATTGTGTCGATATCTTTAGATATCATACAATCTAAGTGCCGGTCACATCTAAACTTTGGGTCGTGACAAAATTGGTATCAGAGCTTAGGATTAACCTTACGGAACCGAGTAGTGATTTGGAGTAAGTAGATTAAGTTTCGTTACATAGGATGACCTTTGGTTTGATGGAGTAGGTGATTTAGGATTAGTAGAGTACCGTACATATGTTCCACGACATATTTATGCTACGATACTCATCCTAAGTAACCTTAGGATATATATCTTGCTTAATCCTTCCTTTAACTTTCTATTGTTGCTGCTCATATTCGTTTACCTTGTCAACTCTCGTTTATTGTTCCAGTTGCTATGGCTACGCGAGCCGCAGCTAGGGATGCAGGTAGGGCGAATCCGTCTGTAACGGCGACTGACGCACCGAACATTCCGGCGGTACATGAGCATGTTGATCCTCCTCCTCCAGACAGACTGACTAGGATAGAGGAGGGCATGTTGGGCCTACAGCAAATGGTAGGACAATTGACTGAGCCCACCCGTGTTCAGAGACATGATCAGGTACCGACGATGGTAGAACCCGATGAACAGCCTATGCAGACTGTTGCACTGGTAGGACCGAGAGTGATGGAGGTATCTCTTCCAGAGTTCATGAGGTTAAGGCCTCCGGTGTTTACAGGGACCGATGCAGCAGAGGATCCTCAGTCCTTTCTTGATAGGATGGCCAGAATTGGCAGGTCATTGCGATGTTCTGATGCGAGGTCGGTGGAGCTAACCAGCTTTCGATTAGAGGGACTTGCACAGACATGGTGTGAGTCGATGGAGAGAGGGCGAGCTGCAGGTCTTCCTCCGATGTCACGGACAGAGTTTTCTAATATCTTCCTTACCAGATTTCTTCCACAGAGCATGAGGGACGCTAGAGCCAGTAGTTTTGAAGCGTTATGGAAAACTGCGAGTGTGTCGGTGGCGGAGTATGATTTATAGTTCACCCAGTTGTCACGCTATGCTCCGTACTTAGTTCCCACGGAGGAACACCGGGTGAAGAGATTTGTGAGGAGCCTGGATACCCAGCTATTTCTTGCTATAGGCTCCCAGCATTTCAATACTTATGCGCAGTCCATGGACGCAGCTATGCGAGTAGAAGAGCATCTGAACGAGGCAGTGATTGTTCCGGAGCCAAAGAGGACCCGACCTATTGGGACAGTAACTAGGCAGTTTGGCAGAGGTAGAGGCAGGCACACTCCAGGCCGCAGTTTTGGGCGAGGTTAGACCCAGGGCCAGATGTTCAGTTCGTACCCCGATGATCAGAGGCCCCCATCTACATGTTTTAGTTCCGGACTTCCAGGGCATTTCGCGAGGGACTGTAGACCCCAGGGAGGGACTGTTTTTCCACAGGCTGCTTTACCCCCTCCACCTTCTACTTCGATGTCCTTACTTCCTCCCCCAGTTGGCACTATGCGCCAGGCTGTTGCACTGTGAGGTCGGGGCTTTGCAGGATGCTTTTAGATAGGCCGAGGAGACCAAGGGAAAGGACGACAGGATGCGGGTAGGGGCCAGGCATGAGTTTTTACACTGACTCCACAGGATGCCCAGGCATCCAATGCAGTTGTAACAGATACTCTTGCAATATGTTCCTTAGATGGACATATTTTATTTGATCCCGGTTCTACGCATTGCTACGTATCTGCACACTATGTACTTTCTCTGGGGAGAGAATCGTCGTTGTTAGAGTTACCGCTAGTAGTGATTACTCCTGTAGGAGATTCTTTTGTAGCTCGACACGTATTCAGGTCTTGTTCAGTACGTATTGGTGATAGGGATTCATTAGTTGATTTGATTCTCCTGGATATGCTATATTTTGATATACTTCCTGGTATGGATTGGCTGGCCGCTTGTCATGCTTATGTAGATTATCGGGGGAAAGCGGTCAGATTCTGTTTTCCAGGCGAACCGATTTTTGTTGTGCAGGGAGACTGTAGTATAACTCCTGCCAACATGATTTCTGCTCTTTGTGCGGGACGGCTCTTGAAGAAGGGTTGTCGTGGGTTCTAAGCGTCCGTTCAGGACGTAGGAACCGCTGAAGTTCCGTTGGGTCAGATTCCGATCGTGCAAGAATTTCTGGATGTGTTCCTGCTGAATTACCAGGATTACCGCATGATCGCGATATCGAATTTTGCATTGATTTGATTCCGGGTGCGGGGCCTATTTCTATACCACCTTATCGGATGGCCCCGACGGAGTTGAAGGAACTCAAAGGTCAGTTGCAAGAGTTGTTGGATAGAGGGCTCGTTCGTCCGAGTGTATCCCCGTAGGGAGCTCCTGTCTTGTTCGTTAAAAAGAAGGACGGTAGCATAAGACTGTGCATCGACTACAGGCAGCTGAATCGAGTTACTGTGCGAAATATGTATCCACTACCTCGTATCGATGACTTATTCGATCAGCTGCAGGGAGCTGGCTATTTCTCGAAGATTGATTTGCGGCCAGGGTATCACCAGTTGAGAGTTCGGAAGGATGAAATTCCGAAGACTGCTTTTCACACACGATATGTGCATTATGAGTTTCTGGTGATGTCGTTCGGGCTCACCAACGCCCCAGCAGCTTTCATGGATATGATGAACCGCATTTTCAGGCTATTCCTTGATCAGTTTATTATTGTATTCATTGATGATATTCTTGTTTATTCCCGGAGCCGGGAGGAGCACGAGCAGCATTTGCGTATCACATTGCAGACCTTGAAGGAGCATCAGCTGTTCGCTAAATTCTCCAAGTGTGCTTTCTGGTTGGATAGTGTAGATTTCTTGCGTCACGTAGTTACGAGAGATGGTATACGTGTAGAACCAAAGAAGATCGAAACAGTACAACACTGGCCCAGACCTGTATCAGTTACAGAGGTCCGCAGCTTCTTGGGTCTGGCTAGTTACTACCGATGTTTTGTGCAGAATTTTTTTCGGATCGCTGCACCGCTGACCGGGTTGACCAGGAAGGAGGTTCCATTCCTTTAGACAGAGGCATGTGAGCAGAGTTTCCAGCAGTTGAAGACTCTCTTAACAACTGCACCAGTCTTATCTTTACCTTCTGGGTCAGGTGGTTTTGTTGTTTATTGTGACGCCTCTCAAGTGGGTTTAGGCTGTGTGTTGATGCAGCACGACAGGGTTGTCGCTTTTGCTTTGCGGCAACTGAAGAGGCACGAGCAGAACTACCCCACTCATGACTTAGAGATGGCTGCTGTAGTATTCGCACTGAAGATTTGGAGGCATTACTTGTACGGTGAGTCATGCCAGATATTCACAGACTACAAGAGCTTGAAATATATTTTTCAGCAACGGGATCTGAATCTGAGGCAGCGTCGATGGATGGAACTTGTGAAGGATTACGATTGAGGGATTCTTTATCATCCGGGCAAAGCAAATGTTGTAGCAGATGCTTTGATTCGGAGGCCTGGAGGTATCTTATCTCATTTATGCACTATGTAGAGACAGTCTTCTGAAGACTGGCAGATTCTGTGTGATAGCCGTGTATAGTTTGAGTTCACATCGACAGGAGGACAGTTAGCTCATGTTCGCACCCATCCTCAGTTATTGGATCATATTCGAGAGACACAGCCCGCAGATGCTCGTATATCG
Source organism: Agapanthus africanus (assembly GCA_030015575.1). Lineage (NCBI taxonomy): Eukaryota > Viridiplantae > Streptophyta > Magnoliopsida > Asparagales > Amaryllidaceae > Agapanthus > Agapanthus africanus. Next base: position 582,690,582 of record CM057340.1, on the reverse strand, counting down.
GAGATCATGGATCAGGTTAGACAGGGTAGAGAGTCTGAGTTTATGATAGATGACCGTCGAGTATTATGATTTGGGACTCGTCTTTGTGTGCCGGATTCGGAGGGACTGAGACGTGAGATCTTAGAGGAGGCCCATCGGTCAGCATATAGTATTCATCCTGGTTCCACTAAGATGTATCATGACTTAAAAGAGGTCTATTGGTGGGAAGGAATGAAGAGAGATGTCGCGGAGTTTATTTCGAGATGCTTGACTTGTCAGCAAGTCAAGGACGAGCACCAGGCCGACAGGAGAGTTGCAGCCCTTGCCTATTTCGGAGTGGAAATGGGAGCAGATCTCCATGGATTTCATTGTGGGTCTACCCAGGACTAGCTGAGGGTATGATTACATCTGGGTGATTGTAGATAGATTGACAAAGACAGCATACTTTCTTCCGGTGAAGACAACGTTTAGATATGCGTAGTATGCTCGGATCTATATTAATGAGATTGTGCGATTGCATGGAGTTCCGACGTGCATAGTGTCTGATAAAGGTACACAGTTCACCAGCCGACTATGGCAGAAACTTCAAGAGGCTCTAGGTACTCGATTGAGTTTTAGTATAGCTTTTCACCCGCAGACAGATGGTCAATCAGAGTGGACCATACAGACTCTAGAGGATATGCTTCGAGCCTGCAGTCTTGATTTCAGTGGCAGTTAGGATCGTCACTTACCTTTGATAGAATTCTCTTAGAACAATAGTTTTCAGGAGACGATCCAGATGGCACCCTACGAAGATTTGTATGGGAGAAAGTGTCGATCACCCATTTGCTGGACAGAACACAGCGAGAGTAGCATTTTAGGACCGTAGATAGTACAGGAGACTACAGAAAAGATCCAGTTGATACGGGACAGAATGAGAGCGGCCCAGTGGAGACAAAAATCATATGCCGATCGACGCCGTCGTAGACTCGAGTTTGATGTGGGGGACCATGTGTTCCTTCGTGTATCCCCGATGAAGCGTGTGATGCGTTTCGGGAAAAAGGGGAAGCTCAGCCCCAGATATGTCGAACCCTATGAGGTTCTGGAGAGAGTGGGTGTTGTAGCTTATCGTTTAGCACTTCCTCCGAGTTTTCTCGATGTGCATCCGGTGTTTCATGTGTCTATGCTTCGTAAGTATCTTCACGATCCCTCTCACGTGATCCAGCATCAGACCTTACAGCTTGAGCAGGATTTATCCTACACAGTGCAACCAGTAGTTATCCTAGACCGACAGCCAAAGAAACTGAGATCAAGGGTACTTCCATCTGTAAAGGTTCTTTGGCGAGGAACGAATCGCGAGGAGGTCACTTGGGAGGCCGAGAATGCGATGCGGAAGAAATTTCCACATCTTTTTGAATGTACGTGTAGCTAAGTTTTAAATTCGGGGACCGAATTTTCTTAAGGGGGGAATATTGTAACATTTTGAAATATTTTAGATAATTAATTATATTATTTATTTAAATAGATAATGTTATTTAATTTTTATTGTAGTCAAAAGGGCTTTTTAAATTGAAGTGGAAATAAATTAGTAAAGAAAATAGTGTTTATATAATAACATGTGTAATGAGGGGTTTATGTGAGAAGGTTAGTTTCCTTATGCTAATTAGAGTTGTATGAGGGTTTTTATGAAATTAGGGTTAGACAATAGTTAAGGTTAAGATACACCTCTTAGACACCATACATTAGGTGTAACCACACACACACCTCCTCCTTGCATGAAACCACCACCATCTTGTATGGTGACACCACCTACTACCTTATCTCTTCTTATCCTTAAATTGTACCAATTGATTCAGTTGATATATATTAAGTTAGGGCAAATAAACTAGTTTAGAAAAAGAAATATCTTAGAGCACACAAAAGAAAAGAAAAGAGAGAAAAGAAGAATGAACTAGGTGCTAAGGATTTTCACCACCACCATCAAGCTAGGATCTTTGAGTTGTGCATCTTGGAGGAATCCTTTTCAGTAATCTTCTGTAAGTATAATCTCTAAACTCTATAGAATTTTAGTTCAGTACTGTTTTAATGTAAAAATCGGATATCGGATATATCGTATTTTGTGAAATATAGGCTCTGTGTTAAATCTGCTATAGTTTAGATGATAATAAAAATAATCAAACTGTGCCTTCATCTTATAAATTGGACCTAGAATATACCCTAAGAAGAAGAACTCAGTTGCTTGGAGTTTGGCCGGCGACATGTAGGGGAAATCCGAGCTCGCCGGTTTTTTTGAGGGAGTTTTTTTGATGGGCTTTTTAGGGCAGCTCTCTGTATATGTATTAGGATGTTTGGTGTTGCTAGTTTAAGTTATTTTATCAGTATATGAAATCTGGAAGTTAATATCTGTAAAGGAGTTAAAATTCTAAAATACGGCACGGGTGTTTCGTAACACGTTTCTGTTTTCTGTTACAAACAGCGAAATGTTAAAATCCAGTTAGTATAAGTATTGTTAATACGTAAAACTTGTATTTTCATGTTTTTGCCGTATCGGAGTTTAGCCGTTTCTTATACTAATTTCAATATTAGATTCGAATACGGAAACTTCGGAGGCCATAAGGAAAGGAAAGGGATTGATGATTTCTGAGTAGATTCGACGTATTCCGATGAGTAGACTAAACATCTACCGGGGGATTTTGTATGGATATCATGATACGCCCGTAGTTTAAGTTTAAATTATAATTGTTCCTTTGTATATAAGGTTTGATCGTATGCATTCTTATATAAACATCGTCGTGTTAATAATTGTTAGAACACTGCAAAAATTATCGACGAGTCATACTGCACGTGCACATATCTACATGTTACACTACACCTCGTCGATATTAAAATGTCACATACGCACTTAGTACTTGTTATGTTAAATATTGTTCATATCATACCTTAAGCATCAATAATGATAGTTATTTTGCATAGATGTTAGCATGTTTCATATTCAAGTATTAGTAATATTGATATAAGATGAAATGGATTATTTCGGATTTATGGTTTTGAGTTTTTATACATTATTGAATAGATTCAGTGATTCTTCGTGTTGATGTGAGATGTCCACCATGAGATATTGTTTTTATGATTTGGTTTTATTCCGAACCGAGTGGGGGAGCTATACGGTCGCGGATTTTTACGTTATCCGGACTGAGTGGGGAGCTATACAGTCGGATTCATGGTGGACCCGGTCGAGACCGAGAGGCAGGAAAGCCGCATTTGAGGCGGAGAGCCTAGCGAGGATACTCGATACCGGAGACAGTTGTGAAACAAGGCGGATATCTAGGTGATACCGACCGGTGTTATTGGATGACAGGATCGTTCGGGAAACGATACCTGATGGAAATAGAAGATTTGTGTCGATGTTGGACACGGAAAAATGAACCTTATTTGGAAATAATTGATGAGATCTCGATTTTGATTTATATACTTAGTAGTACATGTTCATGCTGCAAACTATTATCATGCATTATATTCATCCTTATTGATATTAGATCTAGTTCGTCACACTTACATTATCAGCCGATATATGTTAGTTTTATTCACTGAGTTGGCAACTCACCCCCGTTGTGCCATAGTTCCTTGCAGGAGTCGTGTGGACGCGTAGCAGCAGTGCGGATCCACTTATCAGCTTTTATCGCTCCTTTTTTCTAGGTGGGTTACCTACGCAGTAACCTCCTATTTTGGTTTATATATATTGAATCTAGTATTACTCCATCAGACCCTGTATAATTGACTTAGAACGAGATGCGGTTGTATGTATCTTATTTCGACTGATGAGATGGTTTGGTTGTGTTAAATTATACTTCTTTTACTTATGCATGAGATTCTTCATTTCGAGCGTCGTATTATTATTGTGTATTGATTTCCGCTGTTTGGCATAATTTTGCTTCCAACTAGGGATGCAACCAATTCACATACCTTATAACTACTTTTATTAATAATTAAAAGGTGTCGAAATTTTTAAAATCAGTTGGTTGAACTTCAATTGTTAAAAACCATTCGGCATGCTACTTCATTCTTTTACTTAAAAACTAAAATTTGTCTAAATTCCACAAAAAGGGTTTTTGATCTTGGATTTTGGCTTACTCAGATTGTGTCGATATCTTTAGATATCATACAATCTAAGTGCCGGTCACATCCAAACTTTGGGTCATGACAGAAAATATCTCTTGATAGTAAATTTCTTATTTTTGCGCATATCCCTTGACTACCACTCAAGTCTTGTACCGCTTCACACCATCAGCCTCATCTTTAATTTTGTACACCCACCTATTCAGCAACGCCTTCCGACCCTTGGGTAGCTTCACTGGGATCCACGTACAGTTCTTCTTCAAAGAATCCATCTTCTCGTCCATAGTTTGCTCCAACTGCTTTCTAGCACCATCGCTTGTTGCTTCTTCAAGGGATTCGGGCTCTCCCGAATCTATATACAAAACAAAGTCGGTCACAGGTTTTTTAGGTATGCTCCTATCTCGTGTAGATTTTCTCAGAACTGGTATATCTGGTTGTTGAACATGGTCATTATTATGTTTCTGAACCTGATCCTGCATTGCAGTCTCCTCCATGTTCTGATCTCCACTAGTCGGTACCTGATTGCTCTCTTGAGTTCCATCTAACTTCACGAACTCAGATACCGTACCATTGTTGGTTTGCTTTTCTTTTTTGTACAAGTGTTACTCATCAAAGACAACGTTCCGACTTCGTATTACTTTCTTGCTTATGTAATCCTATAGCCGATATCCGAACTCATCTCTACCATACCCGATGAAAACACACTTCTTAGACTTGGAGTCAAGCTTACTCATTTTCGCCTTATCAATCAAAGAATATGTAATACAGCTAAATGCTTTAAGGTGTGAATAGTTGACCGGTTTACTCGATAAATTTCTTCTGGAATGCCTCCATTAAGGGCACTCGCCGGGCTTCTATTGATCAGATACACAGCAATATCGACCGCTGCTACCCATAAGAATTTTGGCACATCCGTATCCAAGGTCATGCTACGCACTCGCTCTAAAATAGTCATGTTCATCCTTTCAGCGATGCCATTCTACTGTGACGTTCTCGGTATCTTCTTCAACCAACGAATACCCTTTTGCGAGCAAAACGTTTCGAACTCCTGTGTGCAATATTCCCCTTCATTATTAGATTTTAAGCATTTAATCTTCAGCCCCGTTTGGTTCTCCACCTGCGTAATCCAGTATTTGAAGATACCATACATCAGACTTCTTTTTCATCGCATACACTCATATATTCCGGCTTGTATCATCGATGAACGTCATGAAGTACTGATTTTCTCCATAAGACTCCACCAAGGCCTGACCCCATATGTCCATATGCACCATCTCCAACTTCTTGGACATTTTTGTATGCCTCCAATTTGAAATCCGAGCGCGCTTTGCTTCCCACAAACGCAGCTCTCACAAAACCCTAACTCTATCTTTTTCAGCCCCGAAAGAAACCCCTTAGCTTGAAGAATTTTCATGTTCTTCTTGCTGAGGTATCCCAACTTTTATGCCACAACGAAGTCTCTGAATCCGTTTCCAAACCTGTCGCCAATGCAACCGAGCCTCCGCTGCTCCCACTGAATGAGTACACCAAATCTGTCACGCCCCGCTTCCCAGTGTACGAGAAAAGAGACGTGGCGGGAACGCGATATATTTACTCAGAAGTAAACACGCTAAGCATAAATAAGCAATATATATATATATAATGCACAAGAAATGATAAGAGATATAATGTAAACAACAACTTTTATTAACATTCATTTTTACAATACAACTAATTTGAAAAGAAAATGTACAATGATAAAAGCAATGCCTAAACAGTGGCATACAACTGAAACGTAAGTACAAGTAAATTAGTAGTCTAGTTGTGCTTCAATCTGCTCTAAGTACACCTGGCTGGACTCGGTCTCCTGAAGGTCCGGTCCTCCTGACGAACATTCCAAGGAAAGAAATAAACAAGAATGTCGTCAGCGAACTAGCACTCGGTAATTCCTAAAAGAGAGAAAAGAATAGAACAAGAAATATGGAAGGAAACTGTTAAGTTATAAAAGTATCAATTTATTATTCTAACATAGTTGTTTGTATCTTGGTACAGAAGGTATCAGTATATATGAGAGGAGTCCAACTATCCCGTGGACTATGGTAACATGTAAGTACAAGGCCCCATCAAAACCCATAGAACAACGGTATGAGAATTTATGTAGATGTCTTTTAGTGTCCATCATCGTACCATTTTTAATACATTCCGTACCAATCTACCCCTTAAACCCCGTAATGTTTTAGATAGATTGTAATTATCAGACTTGCCGAGGCCATGGATACAAGTTGTTCATGTAAGCAGGTTCAGGATGTAAACAAGAAGTCATGTAATCATGTCAAGTTATAGCCATGGTTCGGTCAGGTCAAGTCATGTTTGTATGTTGATCTTGTTCTGGTATTCAGGTTCAGGTTCAAGTATACATGTTAGGGTTTGGATTCATGTTTGAATTGGATTCTGGTTTGGATTGAATTCAAGTTTTATTTAGACTCAGACTTGAGTCAGACACTTAGAACTGATATGGATCCTGAATAATGTTCGGGAGTTATCGGTAACTGCTGCACATGGACGGCAGAATTTGTGTCTTTTTCCAAGGCAATTACCATTGATAACACCGTTAATTTTTTTTTTTACCTTAAATAGGCAAGCACTCACTTTCTCTGGCTCCCTAAGGCTCAAGAGAATTGATCCCGCTTAAACCTATATTTACTAAAGTCGTTAACAGTGTTTTATATAGCTCGAGGGGGTTTTATGAAAAATATTTTCAATATCGTTTCAAAATAACCTCGAGAAATTATTTATATTCTTTAGGATTTCCATGGATGTGTATTTTAAGAATTTAGGTATTTTACTGTAAACTCGAAACAAATTGATATCTTGATGGTATTTTGATGAAACTTGTAATTCTTTTTTTTTTGAAAAAAATATAAGTTATTATATTTTGAAATTATATGGATTTTGTAATATTTATATAATTATTAAAAATTAATTTTTATTATTAAGTATAAAATCTAGTTTTTCTTAAAAATCGTATTAAAAACCTTTTGAGACCGAATGCTCCGTGAGAAGGTCTGCATCTCGCTCTACTAGCCCAAAGATGTGCGATAATCCGCACCATCCAATAGCGGGTCCCCTAAAAAGGGTTGTAGAGGCTTATTTGCAAAGGGAATTAAAATACAATTTTAAAAGAAAACTGCTTTTTATAGTTGATGGTATTTTAATGTAATATGGTAACAAAAGTATGATCAAGGGACATCGTGCTATGGAAATATGTGTGTATGTGAGGGGTAGATCATTACCCCGTGATGTTTTATGAAGGTATGGTATTAACAACATACTAAAATGTGATATGTAAAGTTCATGGTATTTTAACGAAAAAGTTAAATTAAAGTTATTTAGCATGGAATTCTAGATTACAATTTATTCTAAACATTTATATTAGCGTTACAAAGATTATGTGAAAGTTGGATGAACAATATGTAAGAAAAAAGGTGTGTTTTTAAAGTTTAGAAGATTGACATCGGTATTAACTCCACTTACCGATGTTGGTTTTGAAAAGAGATTTCAAAGAGGAAGAAAAGATTGGGAGAGAGTTACTAGTGGATTAGGGTAAGGGAAGATTAAAGAAGATAGCTTAGTCATCGCGGCGTCGAGGGGTAGCCAGAATAGCCTCGATTCCTCACCGGGAGTTGGGCGTTGGCTAACTTCACTTCTTCTCCACTTGTACTTGAGAAACTGTGATAGTTTTGGCTAGAATTTTCAGAATGAGGAAGGGCTAGGGTATGGGGTTGTATTTATAGTATGAAATTAGGGTTTTGGAATTAAAAGAATGAATTAAAATGCATTAAAAAGTGATTAATTGGGGAAATGAAGGGTCTCTGTTTGATTGCAGAGCAATCAAACAGTGCAGGGGTAATGGGGGTAGGAGAAGAGTCATGTGGGCAAAGCATGGGGACTTTTCACCTACGGGGGCCCGTCGGCGCCGGCCATCAAGGCAATCTCGTCGGTCTAATAGTGAGGGGGAGCCGTCGGATCTTGGCCACGTGTCCTACTCTGTATATATATCATTGTGCACATATTTATTTTCTCAGACTTTTCATTTCTATGTGCCGTGTACGTGTAAACTTTTGGGCTTCCAAAATGTTTAAAATAAAAATCTGAAAAAAAATATAATGCGCCTAATGGGATTCGAACACAGGGGCTACGTCACCGCAGTGTAAGGCTTTACCAATGAGCTACAACTTATTTCTTGCTGTTCTTAAACAAAATTAACTTATAAATTGTACTCAGGCTTGTAAACTCTTTTCTGTACATTAACTTAAAAAATTTCGTACAGTAAATTCAGAGCCGTTACATTCTACCCTCCTTATAAAAATTTCATCCTCGAAATTTACAATTACATAAGGACTAGTTTACAAATAAGAAAGGGTATCTTGCACGCATGTCATCTTCTCGTTCCCACGTTGATTCTCCTGGTGAATCATTTCTCCACATCACTCGGACCAAGTTTACTTCCTTGTTCTATAGTGTCTTCACTTTTCTGTCCAGGATTTCAACGGGTTATTGCTCACAAGTTAGGTTTGTCTGTACAGTGAGCTCGGAGTGATCAAGAATATGGCCGGGGTCGCTCACATATCTTCGGAGCTGGGAAATGTGGAACATGTTGTGCACTCCTTCCAATGAGGGTGATAATGCTAAACGATATGCCACTTCTCTGACTCGTTCGAGAATGTCGAACGGTCCTATATATCTCGGACTGAGCTTACCCTTCTTGCCAAAGAGAATTACTCCTCGGTTTGGAGAGATCTTTAGAAAAACATGATCTTCAGATTGGAACTCCAGGTGTCGACGCTTTGCATCAGCCCAATGCTACTGTCGGTCTTGGGCTATGCGCATTCTTTCCCTGATCGTGCGAACTACGTCTATAATTGCCACGATCACCTCTGGTCCTAGGAGTTCACGATCTCTGATGTCGTCCCAAATTAGTGGTGAACGACACTTCCTTCCATAGAGAGCTGCAAATGGTGCCATTCCAATGCTCGCATGATAGTTGTTGTTGTATGAAAACTCCAAAAGGTGTAGATGATGTTCCCACGAACCTCCGAAGTCTAACATACAAGCTCTTAGCATGTCTTCCAAAATATGAATTTTTCGCTCTGACTGTCCGTCCGTTTGTGGATGGTAAGCCGTGCTGAAGTTCAGACTCGTTCCCAGGCTAGCTTGCAGACTCTGCCAAAACTGTGATCGGAATCTGATGTCACGATCGGAGACGATGCAAACTGGTACTCCATGTAATCTCACAATCTCCTGCAAGAGTTCATGGGTATAAAAAATAGTACACTTTGAGGTTAAACCTTACTTTAGATTCATGCTTACCTCCATGTACTTCTTTGCTAACGTCTCGGTCGATTGGCAAACTCGAAAGGGAATAAAGTGAGCCGACTTGGTGAGTCGATCCACAATAACCCATACTGTGTTGTTACCCTTCGTGCTATGAGGAAGAGCGGTCATGAAGTCCATGGTAATGTGTTGCCATTTCCATTCTGGGATAGGCAACGGTTGAAGTAGACCAGCAGTTCTGTGATGTTCAGCCTTTACTTGCTGACACACCAAACACTTGGTTACTCTTCTGGCTACTTCACGCTTCATTCCATGCCACCAGTAGTGTTACCGTAGATCCTTATATATTTTGGTATCACCGGGGCGTACTGAGTACGGAGAGCTGTGAGCTTCTTTCATCAACTCTTCTCGAACAGGACCTTAGGGTACACACAATCTACTTCCATATCTCAAGGATCCGTCTTCGTGGATGATGAAGTCGGTTCTAAGTCCACTTTCTACTTGTTCTTGGATTTTTTGCAGCTTAGCATCACCTGCTTGAGCTGCTTTGATCTGATTAACAATAGTAGACTGAACTTGTAAGTTCACCAACTTTGAAGCATTACCTGGCATAACTACCTCGATCTCCATTCCATGCAATTCTTGCTGAAGCTTCCACTGTGCGGTGAGATTCAATGATAATGGATGACGGCTAAGTACATCAGGAACTACTTTCACCTTCTCTGGATGATACTGTAGGTTGATGTCGACGTCCGCTATAAGTTCTAGCCATCTTCTCTGCCGTATATTCAACTCCTTCTGAGTAAATACATACTTCAGACTTTTGTGGTCCGTGTATATATCCACTCGTTCTCCAAGAAGATAATGGCGCCAAATCTTAAGTGCAAAGATAACGACTGCCAACTCCAGATCATGTGTTGGATAGTCGCGCTCATGAACTTTCAGCTGTCTTGATGCAAAGGTTACAACTTTTCCATGCTGGTGTAGAACACATCATAATCTCTTACCAGATGCATCACAATGCACGACGAAACCTCCAGATTAATCCGGTATTACGAGGATAGGAGCTGATGTCAATCTTGACTTGAGTTCTACGAAAGCTTGTTCATATGCTTCTTACCACACGAACACTTCATCTTAACGTGTGAGCTTGATCAGGGGTGTTGAAATCTTCAAAAAACCTTTAATGAATTTTCATTAGTATCCTGCTAAACCAAAGAAACTTCGAATATCCTTCACCGTCTTTGGTGTCAGCCATTCACTGACAGCTGATACCTTAGATGGATCTACTGAGATTCCTTCGTCTGAAACGATATGTTCGAGAAATCCGACTTGATCTAGCCAAAATTCGCACTTGTTGTACTTGGTATAGAGTTGATGCTGTCACAATATTTTCAGGACAATCCGTAAATGCTCGGCGTGCTCTTTCCGATTCTTTGAATACACCAGGATGTCATTGATAAAAATAACAATGAACCTGTCTAAGTACTCTCGGAAAACTTGATTCATCAGATTCATAAATATCGCAGGTGCATTGGTCACTCCAAATGGCATCACAAGATATTTGTAATGACTATAGCGAGTCCTGAACACCGTTTTAGGAATATCAGACTCTTTGACCTTCACCTGATGATAACCCGAACGAAGATCTAGCTTTGAAAATACGCAAGACCCACTTAGCTGATCGAAAAGATCATCGATGCGCGATAGTGGATACTTGTTATTTATCGTCACTTCGTTCAGAGCTCGGTAATCTATACACATTCTGTATGAACCTTGTTTCTTCTTCACAAGAAAAACTGGAGATCCCCAACTTGAAGTACTGGGACGAATCCAACCTTTCTTCAGAAGTCCGTCCAAGTTAGTTCGGATCTCCTTCAATCCTTCAGGACTTAACCGGTATGGAGCTTTGATCACCGGTTGTGCACTAGGTACTAAATCAATGCTGAATTCAAGAGCTTGATCGGGAGGCAAACCTGTTATATCTTCAGGAAACACATTCTCGAACTCTCGAACTACCTCTGGCTTTTCTTCTTCCACCGGTAGACTAAACACTTCTGCATTCTTCGGCTTGGCACGGAAGATTCCTGGCTGCAAAGTTCTATCTCTACTCTTGAAGTAAAAGACTGAGTGATCTGGCATCTCAAATACTACCCTCCTTTGACGGCAGTCAATTGTAGCAAAGAAAACTCCCAGCCAGTCCATTCCAAACACAACATCGAAGTTTGGGATGTCCAGTACTTTGAAATTCGCGTAGAATTCTCGTCCGCAAACTAAAACTGAACACTGATCCAATCCCATAGTTGCCTTCAATACTCCATTCCCGGAACTGACATTCCAGCTTGAAATGAGTGTCTTCACGGGAATCGCATGTGTTCTCACAAATCGTTGGAACATGAAGCAGTGTGACGCTCCAGTGTCGAACAGTGCTAGTGCAGGAAGGGTGGCTACTAGTATAGTACCTAAGTTGTGTGAGGTTGGTTTAGATACAGGGAAAAATATAGAAGTATACAAGCATTGAAAAGATGAAAGAATTGGGAAATACCAGTAATAACTTGTCCAGTGGCCTCGACTTCCTCAACGGTCATGGTAATAACCTGACGTCGGGGTACAATCCTCCTTGCTGGAGGCACATTCCTCTGTCCCTGGGGCATATTCCTCTGCCCTTGAGGCATGTTCCTCTGTGCCTGATGGAACTGAAGATGAGGCTGTGCAGGAGGTCCACGTGAAGGTAGAGCAGGAAAAGCAAGATGAGGTGCAGGAGCCTGAATAGCTGGCCGCTGCGGGAAAGTGATCGATGGTCGGGGTGCAGGAGCTAGGTTGAGACGATAAGGACAAGCTCCTATGGCGTGAGTGGATGCGCCACAAACTAAGCATAGGCCATTCGCACGCCTGCAGTTCTTCGCCAGGTGTCCATTCCTCTTGCAATAGAAGCAAAAGTCTAGACAGGGCCAGTTAAAAGTTACTCCCGGTCTCCTGGGTGCAAAAGGTGGCCTGGAAGAGGCTCCTCCTGCCATCTGAGTGGCAGGACGTTTCACACCGACAGTCTGAGGTCTTCCCTTCTTCTTCACAACTGCCTCATAGCGTCGGGCAACTTTCAGTGCAAGATCATAGGTTGGGAAATCCCCTGTAGCTAGTACAGCTTAAATTTCCGGGTCCAACCCTTGCTGAAATCTTCGTGCCCGGATCTCAGCAGTCGGGATCAGATGTGCCGCGAACATGTTATGATCTTGTGTTAGCAGTGTAGTATATGATATCAGGAATTGAATATTGAGACATATCCTACCTGCTAAGTATGGAAAACTCAGTATCGTATTCATCCATAGATTTGTTCCACAATGAACCTTGATGTAAGTGGATGAACTGCTGTTCCATGTCGAAACGGGCAGTCTCAGGGAAGTATTTCGCGTCGAACATATCGCGAAATGTCCTCCATTCAATCGGCTGTGCGAGTCGGCTTTCTTCAGCCTTCCACCAGACTCTGGCATTATCTGTCAGTTGTAGCTTCGTAACTCTCACCCAGGCAATCTCTGGCACTTGTGCTGCTTCCAGGTCATCCTCGATGGACTGAGCACATTCCTCTGCCTCTAGTGGGCTCTGTTTTCCAGAGAAATGTTTCGGGTGCAATGCCCGGAATTGTTTGACTCCGGGTGTCTCGACCTCTGGACGATGCATGAGGACTACTGCTGGCCCTCCAAGAGGCTCTTAATCGCCTCAAGCAATACCGTTTTCTCGTTGATGGGAGCTGCAACGGTAGGTGGTGTTAGTAGGATAGGAGGTGGAGTGTTTCCATTGACGTTGGTACTCGTGTTGTTGGGAGAATCTATGACCTTGATAGAAAAAGAAAGGTTAAGATAGATTCAAGAAATTTGAAATGTAAAGAATGTACAGTTGCTAATTCTTATAATTCTTGTGATATATTGCTTAGGATTTCATGTAGAACTGATCTTCATGGGCCGCCAACAAAACATGTCACGCCCCACTTCCCAGTGTACGAGGAAGGAGACGTAGCGGGTGTTGGGGTCAAAAATTACACCCCGGTTAACCAAGTCAAAGTCAAAGTCAACCCCTAGCCAAGTGGGCCCAAGCCCAGGTCAAGTGGGCCCATGCCTAAGCCGAGCCCGAACATGAAGAGGCCGGCCTCTCCCATACCCAGAAGAAATTATGTAATGAATAAGTTTGATATAATTTTCATGCATGAATGTAAAATAAATGGGCAAAAAGCCAAATTTTTGTGAAGCCCATGGCTCATGTGCAAAAAGAAGTGAGCACATGAGACACTGGATAGGGAAAATGTCATTTTGTAAAGCCTAAGGGGCTATGAGTAAATTTGTAAGCCTATAAAAGGCAACATGATGATGAAGAATTCATTCCCCTCAAAATCTAGGGTTTCTGTGCCTCCTTCTCCTTCCTCAAGATTCTAAATCTTCTTCTCTTTTCTGAATTAAATCAAAAGTTTAACTCTTACTTTCCAAAAAAAATAGTTTTTCACCATAAAACCCTTGAAGGGGAACCCAGATCTTCCATCAAATCTCTAAAAGGGGAGATCTTTAAGTCTCAACCCCTTTTCTCCAAGATCCAGCCAACAGAGAGGAGGAAGAAGGAGACCCATCTCCAAAAATCCCATTTTGGGAAGATCTAAGGCTCAAGGGAAAACCCAGGGCTCAAGGGAGAAGAAATGGGTCCCCTTTCATCATCTCCGAAAATCTCTCAGGAGTTTAACTCCACAATATATATATATATATATATATATATAATCTTTCTTTTAAGGGTTCAATTCCAAAAGTCAATCGGGAGTACAACTCCCAGTGCAGGGGCTAAGCCTCTTTGTCCTTTTCTTTTAGGAGTTTAAATTCAAAAGTCAATTAGGAGTACAACTCCCAGTATATGGGATAAGCCCCTTTTTCCCCCTGGCTCCCAGTGCCCACGTGCCAAGCACGTGAGGCGCTGGCGCCCAGCGTTCGCATGCTGGGCATATGAGGCGCTGGCACCCACACGTCCTTTGGACGCTATTTTCCCTTTTTTTATATATACACACTCCACACAGTGTGCGTGTGCTGGGCACGTGAAGCGCTGCCCCGCACCCCGTAAGGGGGCTGCTAGCCACTTGACCCCCAGCCCGCTATCCGGATAGTAGGCCCCCCGTAAACTCTATGAGGCTCCCGATATACCCAAGACCCCTCAAAACACAACACACGCACACTGCACATTGAGTTCGCATGACCAGTTTGACCCGTCAATCGGAGGTTCCTTCGCTCCAAAGGCGAAGGGTAATTAATGGCAGCTTAGTCCACGGCTGTCGAAGATTCGGATCCCCTCAATCAACAAACCCCGGCCTACCCCAGGCAGAGGGAATCTGTACATGCCTGACAAGCGCGCGCATTCTTATCTTAATGGGGTAACGAAAAACACCCTGCAGATTCTGGCACGCCCGGTGGGACCTATCTTTCCTCCCATATTTCAGGTTAAACGTGTAAGTCCATGTCACGCACCCCACGAGCTTGCGGGGAGGCGGAAAATATGAAAAACGATTATCAAACCTTCGTAACACAGACTTGAGCACACAGATCGTATCTAAACCATTACTAGCAAACTACGAAAGGTTTAACTACTCGGATTCGAAGTTATACCTCACGTTACTTGTCCTTCGGGTCTTCATCGCTGTCCTCCACTCCTCGTAGGATCTTTGGAACATCGGCGCCTCAACGGTCTCCTCGAGTCAAAGACGATCCACCCGAGAGCTCCTACTCTAAGCTTGATCTCTAACTTGAGATAACTAGGTTTCTTTAGTTGCTAATCAAAGTCACCTAGGTGATATAAAGTGAGGTTATGGATTAATTAGTCTATCTAATCCTTGATCTCAACACATGAGGGGTAGGATTAGGGTTTGAAGAGAGAGTGAGCTTGAGGAGAGAGAAGGTGAGCATGAATAATCATATAAAAGCTTCTCATTTCTAATATATTATGAAGCATAAAGAAAAACAAATAAATAAATCTAAATGATTTATCATCATGCTTCATTAAATATATGCAATGAATCATCAAGTGAGTCATTAAGCAATAAATACTTCATTAACTCACTTAAATGATTCATCTAAATGAGTCACAAATGCATTTAAAGTAAATGCCACCTAAACCCTCAAGTCACCAAGCTTCTAGAAGCTTCCCGCCAAATTACGAGAACGCCCCTCCTATCCGTGAAAACACGGAAAAACTTTAGACTGTATAAATCCAATAATCCGATACAAGAATCTGGCTCAAACCAAAGCCGGCTAGTAAAAACTGTCCGAACGTCATATAAGTCCATGTCACGCACCCCACGAACTTGCGGGGAGGCGGAATATATGAAAAACGATTATCAAAGCTTCGTAACATGGACTTGAGCGCATGAATCGTATCTAAACCGTTACTAGCAAACTACAAGAGGTTTAACTACTCGGATTCGAAGTTATACCTCACGTTACTTGTCCTTCGGGTCTTCATCGCTGTCCTCCACTCCTCGTAGGCTCCTTAGAATATCGGCACCTCAACGGCCTCCTCGAGTGAAAGACGATCCACCCGAGAGCTCCTTCGCCAAGCTTGATCTCTAACTTGAGATAACTAGGTTGCTCAAAGTGCTAATCTAAGCTACCTAGGGGATATAGAGTGAGGTTATGGATGTATTAGTCTAGCTAACCCTTGATCTCAACACATGAGAGGTTAGGGTTAGGGTTTCAAGAATGAGAGAGCTTGAGGAGAGAGAAGGTGATGATAAGAATGAATATGAATAATGAGCTCATTAGAATATAACAACCATAACAATTTATCAAATAAATAATATAAATGATTAATCATCATGGTTGATGCATTCATCTTATGTGATTCATCATATGACTCATTAACTAATTAATACATCATTTAATACCAAGGATGAATCACACAAATGAGTCATTAAGCAATTAATGCTTATGCCACCTTAACCCCCAAGTCACCATGCTTCTAGAAGCTTCCCGGAAAATTACGAGAACGCCCCTCCAATCCATGAAAACACGGAAAAACTTTAGACTGTATAAATCCAATAACCTGATACTAGAATCTGGCTTAAACCAAAGCCGACTAGTAAAAACTGTCCGAACGTCGTACGTGCGTTTAAACACGTATGCGTCCAAACCCTTGTCGTAAAACCATACGACCTCTATATCGTTTCGCCTGGAGCAGGGAAACCCTCTGTGTGGGACTCTAAAGACTCGACACTACGCTGGCAGTGGGTTTAACCACAGACCGCAAGCGGCACTAGCTGTACGTAACGGTCCCCAGATAGATGTCGATAAGAAGGCCGATGAGAAAAACCATCCGAACTCCTACTGAGCCTGATGTGACAATCTACGTACAGTCCGGTCTGTTCGTCTAAGACTATCGCATATCGAGCCTAGGGGGCGGCAAGCGTCAGTCCCCTAATAGCGGTATAAGTCATGTCGGAGCGTAGCCTATTACACCCTGAGAAACTACTGGAACCTACCAGTAAATCTCGCTTGCCCTGGCCAGGGACTTTGCGTAATGGCTCTCTGACACAGAGCGATATCAACTCCCAATACCGGGAGAGACGAATCCTGTCTAACCGCCACTGCCTCCAAGTGCTCGGGACTGCACCCAACTGCTGCCTGTTTGCACGACTCCTTTGAGCCGTGGTAGGGTAGCAATCTAAGAACAGTGGGACACACTCGAGGCAAAGTAGCAGTGTCAAGTCTGCGGACTATGCTGTACTCATGTCACCTGGGAACTGTTAACTGACGACGGGTATAATACCAACCAATCAGTTCCCCTGTGAGTCCTGTCCGGTGTACCCGTAACCTAACGAGCACCTGTATACTATCTCCAGTACGACGTACTGATGGCTATGGGACAGACCATCTCCCCAACTGGGATGAGAAGTGTACACACTAGTCTACTCTGGAGTATTGATGCCCTATCTCGATAATCCTACGACTAGGGACAAGTATAGGATGTTGTTTATAGACTACCCAGCCCCCACTAGTGTGACTGCTATCACAACGCTGGTAATCAAGCAAAGAACCTATGGGCTCTACTAATATGTATAAGTGATACGTTATAAGAAACATATACACATATTAAAATAGACACAAACCAGGTAGCATACTACCATTTTTAGCAAGACTGTATATACAACTGTGAATATCCCAAGCTTCCATTAAGTAATATACATACAAGTATGATACAATAATGGCCGTTAGGGCATATACACTAACAATCTCCCACTTGCACTAGGGCCATGAGTTGGCATATCGTAGACCTATCATCTCGAATAGCCTCTTGAACTGCGTCTGAGGAATGGCCTTTGTGAATGGATCAGCAATGTTATTCTCCGTCTCTACTCTTTTCACCTCGATCTCCCGGCGATCGACGATCTCCCTGATCAGGTGATACCGCCTTAAGATGTGTCTGGACTTCTGATGGGACCTGGGTTCCATCGCTAAAGCTATAGCACCGTTGTTGTCACAATACAGAGGTATTGGACCAACACTGGTAGGAACTACTTGAAGTTCTGTGAGGAACTTCTTCATCCAGACAGCTTCTTTTGCGGCATCGCAAGCAGCTATGTACTCCGCTTCCATTGTTGAGTCAGCAACGGTCTCCTGCTTGGAACTCTTCCAACAGACCGCCCCTCCATTGAGGGTAAAGACATAACCCGACATGGATTTGGAGTTATCCTTGTCACTCTGGAAGCCGGAGTCGGCAAAGGCCTCCATCTGGAGGTCTTTTCTGCCATACACCAAGAACATCTCCTTAGTCCTCCTCAGGTACTTGAGAATATTCTTTACGGCTATCCAGTGCTTCTCCTCTGGGTTTGCTTGATATCGGCTTACTACGCTCAATACGTATGCTACATCTGGTCTGGTACATAACATCGCATACATTATAGAGCCTACCGCAGAAGCGTAGGGTATAATCGACATGCGATCCTTTTCCAAATCAGTCTTGGGAGACATCTCTTTGGAAAGGGTGATTCCGTGACAAGCCGGTAGGTTACCGCGTTTAGAATCATCCATACTGAATATCTTCACTATGGTGTCTATGTACCTGGACTGCGAAAGTCCCAACATCCTTTTTGATCTATCACGATAGATTCGGATCCCCAGAATGTAGGTGGCATCACCCAGGTCTTTCATGGAGAATTTCTGTGATAAGAATCTTTTGACTGACTGTAACATAGGAATATCATTTCCTATTAGGAGAATGTCATCCATGTACAAGACGAGGAATACTACAGCTCTCCCTACAATCTTACTGTATATGCATGGTTCATCTGGATTTTTGATAAAGTCGAATTCTTTGACAGCATCATCAAAACAGATGTTCCAACTCCGCGATGCTTGCTTTAGTCCATAAATGGACTTAAGCAACTTGCATACTTTACCGCTGCTCCCACTCTGAATGAATCCCTCTGGTTGATCCATATAGAAGCACTCTTCGAAATTACCATTTAGAAAGGCCGTCTTTACGTCCATCTGCCAGATTTCATAATCGTGGAAGGTAGCAATAGCAAGAAGGACCCGAATGGATTTGAGCATAGCCACTGGAGAAAAGGTTTCGTCATAGTCCAAACCAGGTCTTTGACAGAAACCCTTTGCAACAAGTCTAGCCTTATAGCTTTCAACCTATCTATCTACACCAATCTTCTTTTTGAAGATCCATTTGCATCCTACGGGTTTTACCCCATCTGAAGCAATGTCCAAAGTCCATACTTTGTTAGTGTACATGGACTCCATTTCGGTCCGCATTGCATCCAGCCATTTTACTGAGTCACCGCTCTGAATGGCTTACTGGAAGCTAGTAGGCTCATCATAGTCAATAGTGCAATCCTCTCTATCCCCGTCTATGAGAAAACCATAGTATCTCTCGGGTGGATGAGACTGCCTACTACTCCTGCGGGTGGCGTCGGGATGTCCCTTTCTTCTGAAATCTCTGGTTCTACCATACTTTCAGTAGTAGTTTGTGGTTCTGGAATTTCTTCCAGTTCTATTTCGCTCCCATTCTTCTGATTTTCTAAAAATTCAGCTTCTAAGAAATGGGCATGACGAGAAACAAAAACCTTTTGTTCCTCTGCGTAATAGAAATATTATCCCTTGGAGTGCTTTGGATATCCCACAAACTTACACTGCACTGAGCGTGCCTCGAGCTTGTCCGCATGCTGCCTTTTTACAAAAGCTGGACATCCGCATGTCTTAAAATGTTTTAGACAGGGTTTCTTCCCACTCCACATCTGATATGGTGTGGTAGGCACAGTTTTAGTAGGAACCTGGTTCAAAAGATATGCAGCTGATTCAAGTGCATATCCCTAGAATGATCGCGGTAACTCAGCCTTACTCATCATGGAACGAACCATATCCAATAGGGTTCAATTCCTCCTTTCTGATACACCGTTGTGTTGTGGTGTGTATGGAGGAGTAAGCTGAGAGAGAATTCCTTTCTCTTTTAAGTAACCCAGGAACTCGGCACTTAAGTATTCACCACCTTGATCAGATCTCAGTATCTTGATACTTTTGCCGGTTTGGTTTTCCACTTCATTCTTGTATTCTTGGAATTTCTCAAAGGCCTCGGATTTATGGTTTATTAAGAAGACATATCCATACCAAGAGAAATCATCCGTAAAAGTAATGAAGTAGGAATAATCTCCTCGCGCATGTGTAGACATTGGACCGCACACGTCACTGTGTATGAGTCCCAAGAGCTCTCTTGCTCTTACTCTGTGTCCAGTAAACGGAGTCTTTGTCATCTTTCCTATGAGACAAGATTCACAAGTAGCATAAGATTGATATTCGAACGGATTCAAATATCCTTCTCTATGTAATTTAGTCAACCTTCTCTCATTGATGTGACCTGGTCTACAATGCCATAAGAAAGCCTGATTTAATTCCGGAGACTTTCTTTTAAGTGTGTTCTGGACACTGAAAATCTGAGTTTGATTTAATACGTATATTCCGTTTTCTAATGTACCTGACCCAATCATAACTTGATTTAGATGGATGTGAACCACATCGCTTATAAAAGTAAAATCATATCCTTCCTTAGAAAGTAAGGATACAGATATGATATTACAAGTTGTACCTGGTACATAAAAACAGTTACGCAGAATCAATATCTGCCCAGTTGTCAGTCCAAGATGATATTCCCCTATGAATTCAGCGTCCATGCTCATTCCGTTAGCAACCATGAGGGTCATATCACCTATCCCGATAACCCTACGATTTCTCAGAGCCTGTAACGAATTACATATGTGAGATCCTGACCCGGTATCCAATACCCAGGAAGTAGGGTTAACTGACATACAGTTCTCTATTACAAAAACACCCGAAGCTGAAGCCATAACATGCTTCGAATCCTGGCTACTGGCTTTGCTAGCCCTGCAATCATTCTGCCAATGTTCATTCCTGTAACAATAGGAACGTCCCTCTTTTACTATATCCAGTCCCGAAACTTTTGCCCTTCTCTTTCCTTCTACTTCCCTAGTTTCCTTCAGGGTAGGAGGCAGAGACTGTAGAATCAAGTCAGTATCTGACTCGTTTCCCAACGCGGTCTCCAGGACCTGGAGCTCATCAATACAGCTAGTCATTGTAAGGACGTTGTCCCCTACAGATGACCCGTCAGCTAACCTCGCTTGAATTAATTCGTTCGAGGTCTCATATCTTGCGATATGAGATTGCTCTCCATATAAATCTTTGTTATGGAGAAAGATGGAAACTAAGTCCATCTTCTCATGCTGCTTCTGGTATACACCATCAACTGAAGCTAACATGAGGTACTTAGCTTTCGCTTTATCCCTTGTCTTACGGATATCCATATCCGTGATGGTGGAAACTGGACCTGGGACGGCGGGATCGTGAGTAGTAACAGGGTGGTCCGGCTTGTCATAGGCAATGGACATCTGGACATACCTTTGCCAATCATATAAGTCAGATTCAGTCAATTTGTTATCTAGATGTAACCTTATCGTGGTCACAGGGTCGCTGCAATTAAGAGAGAGAGAAGAAAACACTTTTAGCATGATGCTCTTGCAAGTTTAGACTGGTTTTTAATTTATCTAAATAGGATGGCTCCCACTGTTTCTCGAATCCTTCCTCAAACCATAAAAGAAGAATTAGCCATGACTATTCTCACCGTACAATACTTGCTTAACCATTCAGCCAGGTCAGTGTCGATACCTCGAGGGAGGTTTTCCAACGCTTTCGCGAAGTTCCTTAATTAAAGAACCTCTTTTCTCTGGGGGCGTAGCCCCGCTGACACCTTTCTGGGCACCTACTTGGTTTATAGCATTGATCGTTAAGTGACGAATCTCCTGATAAGTATCATGTACTCACAGTAGGATCGGGATCCAAAATATCATCGTATGATAATGTTGAAGGAATCCTACCAACATTCATCAAACTCCAAAATGGTATGCATCTCTCTGCAAATTTCAGTTTCTTTAGAAATTCCCGATGTGGATTTTTGCCCCATGCTCTTATGACCTTGACTAAGGGCCAACAAATCATAACTCACATGTCAAGTTCTACCCGTCATTATCCAGGTTAATTTGAACACACCCGTACATACTCTTGACTAAGGGCCAACAAAGTAATACGATTGTCCCAAACCAACGCATCTATCTATTCAACAAATGAATACCCCAGCAGCTACCAAACACTATGTCTTGACTAAGGGCCAACAAACATATCTTGAATACTACTGACCATCCATAAGAAATGACGGAGGGCTACGAATGGCTTTGGCAAAACTGTGAACTTAGTGAACTTGATATAATCGAAGGAACCTGATACTTTTAAAAAGGAGTGGTTAAAGCTCCGCAATTTAAAAATTCTGATCTTTTAAAATAACCAGGTGATTTCTTTTAAATTTGTTCCAACGATTAAACTTTGGTTTATTTTCTTTGCATTATAATAATATGTCCCATCATTTATCCTATCATTGCAGAAAACAACGAAAATACCACGTCCTCTTATGCCATCCGCATTCGCCACGGGGTCCCGTCATCACCCGTTAGGTTACTTAACTAACGACAGAGCGGGGGCTGGGCTAGCGCGGGTGTAAAACATAACTGACGTCTAATAGCTATAATATATAGATATTGTACATTCGTCAGACGCAATAATAAGCATTCCAGATCATTGATGAACTTTATTGGATATACTAGCAATCCGCATTTGCTTTGAGCCTGCAATAAAAGACGGATTACACAGTTGTGATGAATAGCCATTACCCCAACCCTAGACCCCCTACGGGTACGGCAAACTACCCACCAAGTACCCGAAGTGAAGCGATCTCCCTCAACAAAGTGAGTAGGCCACTAAACACTTCAAAGTACCCGGTAGTTTGTGCACCCCATCTTGGGTCTATCCTAGAAGCAAAAACAGTAAAAAGAAATAATACAACGGTGGCTACAACCGCAACCTGGATGCGCCCCGCAAAAGAATATTATATCATATTACATTTACATTGAATGAATGAATATTAAACCCATCTCAAACCCCGGCTAATCATCACAACATTCCAATCAAGTCCATATACACAAACAGTAAACATTACAGAAATGTGCAACCCCCTGCCAACCGACATACTAGCAGTTAGGGGAGATTTACGAACACATTAAACATTACAGATAAAAGCCCAATTAGCAAATAACTTAGAACATCGATCGACTTCCTTTTTCCGTGTCTACCCCAAAAGCAAAGCAGCACTGAAGTAACCTGAGTAGAAACAGAACATTCTGGAAAACAGAAAACCATAAAATATGAATTACAGAGCAAATCCGAGTCAACTCGGAGTTGACTCGGCGGCGGATCCGCGGCCAAAAGCACCATCTTGCCGTGGATCCACGGCCATCTTGCCGAGTTAGGATCTCGTATTTTCTCAGAATTCTTATATTTCCCTGATATGAATTTTAAGGCATATCGAATAATTTTTTAGACATGTTTAAAATTAACAGAACTGTTAGGGTAAGGTTTTTCGTTTTTCGCATTTTCCGTCGATCGAACTTCTAATTAGTTGCTAACAAGCTAGTAATGGTTTGGTTGGCTCTAATACCACTGTAAGTCCATGTCACGCACCCCACGAACTTGCGAGGAGGCGGAATAAATGAAAAACGATTATCAAAGCTTCGTAACACGGACTTGAGCGCATGAATCGTATCTAAACGTTACTAACAAACTACGAGAGGTTTAACTACTCGGATTCGAAGTTATACCTCACGTTACTTGTCCTTCGGGTCTTCATCGCTGTCCTCCACTCCTCGTAGGCTTCTTGGAACATCGGCACCTCAACGGCCTCCTCGAGTCAAAAACGATCCACCCGAGAGCTCTTTCGCCGAGCTTAATCTCTAACTTGAGATAACTAGGTTGCTCAAAGTGTTAATCTAAGCTACCTAGGGGATATAGAGTGAGGTTATGGATGTATTAGTCTAGCTAACCCTTGATCTCAACACATAAGAGGTTAGGGTTAGGGTTTCAAGAATGAGAGAGCTTGAGGAGAGAGAAGGTGATGATAAGAATGAATATGAATAATGAGCTCATTAGAATATAACAACCATAACAATTTATCAAATAAATAATATAAATGATTAATCATCATGGTTGATGCATTCATCTTGTGTGATTCATCATATGACTCATTAACTAATTAATACATCATTTAATACCAAGGATGAATCACACAAATGAGTCATTAAGCAATTAATGCTTATGCCACCTTAACCCCCAAGTCACCATGCTTCTAGAAGCTTCCCGGAAAATTACGAGAACGCCCCTCCAATCCATGAAAACACGGAAAAACTTTAGACTGTATAAATCCAATAACCTGATACTAGAATCTGGCTTAAACCAAAGCCGACTAGTAAAAACTGTCCGAACGTCGTACGTGCGTTTAAACACGTATGCGTCCAAACCCTTGTCGTAAAACCATACGACCTCTATATCGTTTCGCCTGGAGCAGGGAAACCCTCTGTGTGGGACTCTAAAGACTCGACACTACGCTGGCAGTGGGTTTAACCACAGACCGCAAGCGGCACTAGCTGTACGTAACGGTCCCCAGATAGATGTCGATAAGAAGGCCGATGAGAAAAACCATCCGAACTCCTACTGAGCCTGATGTGACAATCTACGTACAGTCCGGTCTGTTCGTCTAAGACTATCGCATATCGAGCCTAGGGGGCGGCAAGCGTCAGTCCCCTAATAGCGGTATAAGTCATGTCGGAGCGTAGCCTATTACACCCTGAGAAACTACTGGAACCTACCAGTAAATCTCGCTTGCCCTGGCCAGGGACTTTGCGTAATGGCTCTCTGACACAGAGCGATATCAACTCCCAATACCGGGAGAGACGAATCCTGTCTAACCGCCACTGCCTCCAAGTGCTCGGGACTGCACCCAACTGCTGCCTGTTTGCACGACTCCTTTGAGCCGTGGTAGGGTAGCAATCTAAGAACAGTGGGACACACTCGAGGCAAAGTAGCAGTGTCAAGTCTGCGGACTATGCTGTACTCATGTCACCTGGGAACTGTTAACTGACGACGGGTATAATACCAACCAATCAGTTCCCCTGTGAGTCCTGTCCGGTGTACCCGTAACCTAACGAGCACCTGTATACTATCTCCAGTACGACGTACTGATGGCTATGGGACAGACCATCTCCCCAACTGGGATGAGAAGTGTACACACTAGTCTACTCTGGAGTATTGATGCCCTATCTCGATAATCCTACGACTAGGGACAAGTATAGGATGTTGTTTATAGACTACCCAGCCCCCACTAGTGTGACTGCTATCACAACGCTGGTAATCAAGCAAAGAACCTATGGGCTCTACTAATATGTATAAGTGATACGTTATAAGAAACATATACACATATTAAAATAGACACAAACCAGGTAGCATACTACCATTTTTAGCAAGACTGTATATACAACTGTGAATATCCCAAGCTTCCATTAAGTAATATACATACAAGTATGATACAATAATGGCCGTTAGGGCATATACACTAACAATCTCCCACTTGCACTAGGGCCATGAGTTGGCATATCGTAGACCTATCATCTCGAATAGCCTCTTGAACTGCGTCTGAGGAATGGCCTTTGTGAATGGATCAGCAATGTTATTCTCCGTCTCTACTCTTTTCACCTCGATCTCCCGGCGATCGACGATCTCCCTGATCAGGTGATACCGCCTTAAGATGTGTCTGGACTTCTGATGGGACCTGGGTTCCATCGCTAAAGCTATAGCACCGTTGTTGTCACAATACAGAGGTATTGGACCAACACTGGTAGGATTAAGGTTTGAAGAGAGAGTGAGCTTGAGGAGAGAGAAGGTGAGCATGAATAATCATATAAAAGCTTCTCATTTCTAATATATTATGAAGCATAAAGAAAAACAAATAAATAAATCTAAATGATTTATCATCATGCTTCATTAAATATATGCAATGAATCATCAAGTGAGTCATTAAGCAATAAATGCTTCATTAACTCACTTAAATGATTCATCTAAATGAGTCACAAATGCATTTAAAGTAAATGCCACCTAAACCCTCAAGTCACCAAGCTTCTAGAAGCTTCCCGCCAAATTACGAGAACGCCCCTCCTATCCGTGAAAACACGGAAAAACTTTAGACTGTATAAATCCAATAATCCGATACAAGAATCTGGCTCAAACCAAAGCCGGCTAGTAAAAACTGTCCGAACGTCATGTAAGTCCATGTCACGCACCCCACGAACTTGCGGGGAGGCGGAATATATGAAAAACGATTATCAAAGCTTCGTAACATGGACTTGAGCGCATGAATCGTATCTAAACCGTTACTAGCAAAATACAAGAGGTTTAACAACTCGGATTCGAAGTTATACCTCACGTTACTTATCCTTCGGGTCTTCATCGCTGTCCTCCACTCCTCGTAGGCTCCTTAGAACATCGGCACCTCAACGGCCTCCTCGAGTGAAAGACGATCCACCCGAGAGCTCCTTCGCCAAGCTTGATCTCTAACTTGAGATAACTAGGTTGCTCAAAGTGCTAATCTAAGCTACCTAGGGGATATAGAGTGAGGTTATGGATGTATTAGTCTAGCTAACCCTTGATCTCAACACATGAGAGGTTAGGGTTAGGGTTTCAAGAATGAGAGAGCTTGAGGAGAGAGAAGGTGATGATAAGAATGAATATGAATAATGAGCTCATTAGAATATAACAACCATAACAATTTATCAAATAAATAATATAAATGATTAATCATCATGGTTGATGCATTCATCTTGTGTGGTTCATCATATGACTCATTAACTAATTAATGCATCATTTAATACTAAGGATGAATCACACAAATGAGTCATTAAGCAATTAATGCTTATGCCACCTTAATCCCCAAGTCACCATGTTTCTAGAAGCTTCCCGGAAAATTAGAGAACGCCCCTCCAATCCGTGAAAACACGGAAAAACTTTAGACTGTATAAATCCAATAACCTGATACTAGAATCTGGCTTAAACCAAATCCGACTAATAAAAACCGTCCGAACGTTGTACGTGCATTTAAACACGTATGCGTCCAAACCCATGTCGTAAAACCATACGACCTCTATATCGTTTTTCCTGGAGCAGGGAAACCCTCTGTGTGGGACTCTAAAGACTCGACACTACGCTGGCAGTGGCTTTAACCACAGACCGCAAGTGGCACTAGCTGTACATAACGGTCCCCAGGTAGATGTCGATAAGAAGACCGATGAGAAAAACCATCCGAACTCCTACTGAGCCTGATGTGACAATCTCTGTACAGTCCGGTCTGTTTGTCTAAGACTATCGCATATCGAGCCTAGGGGGCGGCAAGCGTCAGTCCCCTAATAGCGGTATAAGTCGTGTCGGAGCGTAGCCCATTACACCCTGAGAAACTTCTGGAACCTACCAGTAAATCTCGCTTGCCCTGGCCAGGGACTTTGCGTAATGGCTCTCTGACACAGCGCGATATCAACTCCCAATACCGGGAGAGACGAATCCTGTCTAACCGCCACTGCCTCCAAGTGCTCGGGACTGCACCCAACTGCTACCTGTTTGCACGACTCCTTTGAGCCGTGGTAGGGTAGCAATCTAAGAACAGTGGGACACACTCGAGGCGAAATAGCAGTGTCAAGTCTGCGGACTATGCTGTACTCATGTCACCTGGGAACTGTTAACTGACGACGGGTATAATACCAACCAATCAGTTCCCCTGCGAGTCCTGTCGGGTATACCCATAACCTAACGAGCACCTATATACTATCTCCAGTACGACGTACTGATGGCAGTGGGACAGACCATCTCCCCAACTAGGATGAGAAGCGTACACACTAGTCTACTCTGGAGTATCGATGCCCTGTCTCGATAATCCTACGACTAGGGACAAGTATAGGATGTTGCTTATAGACTACCCAGCCCCCACTAGTGTGACTGCCATCACAACGCTGGTAATCAAGAAAAGAACCTATGGGCTCTACTAATATGTATAAGTGATACATTATAAGAAACTTATACACATATTAAAATAGACACAAACCAAGTAGCATACTACCATTTTTAGCAAGACTGTATATACAACTGTGAATATCCCAAGCTTCCATTAAGTAATATACATACAAGTATGTTGATTCGCTCACTCTTTCCAGAATGGGAAGGAAGGGCGAGGTAGTCCTCTTTTTACTGAGTGAGAGTTAGGAGTTCGAGCTCTAGTTGATGAGTGACTCCTGCCGGGTTGCTTCGGTGAAGAATCAATCTCCCTCTTTGGTTTCAATTACTTTAAAGCTCTTTCGAGTAAGGATGGTACCGAAGGTTGAAGTGATTCAAGTGCCTAAATGCAGTGGAGTGACTTCCTAATTTCTCATCGTTCATGACTCTTCCGGTCAACTGTCCACCCAGTCAAGTGAGTGCAATGGAACCCAGCTCAGCTCCGCCGAGTCGGCGACCACGAACGTCTCTTGTTGCTAGTGGGCCTTAGAGTTTCACGAAGCAAGTGAACGAAGATACAATAATGGCCCTTAGGGCATACACACTAACACATCGTACATGCGTAAACACACGTATGCGTCCAAACCCTTGTCGTAAAACCATACGGCCTCTATATCGTTTCATCTGGAGCAGGGAAACTCTCTGTGTGGGACTCTAAAGACTCGACACTACGCTGGCAGTGGGTTTAACCACAGACCGTAAGCGGCACTAGCTATACGTAACGGTCCCCAGGTAGATGTCGATAAGAAGGCCGATGAGGTAACCCATCTCAAACCCCTACTGAGCCTAATGTGACAATCTCCGTACAGTCCGGCATGTTCGTCTAAGACTATCGCATATCGGGCCTAGGGGGCGGCAAGCGTCAGTCCCCTAATAGCGGTATAAGTCGTGTCGGAGCGTAGCCCATTACACCCTGAGAAACTACTGGAACCTACCAGTAAATCTCGCTTGCCCTGGCCAGGGACTTTGCGTAATGGCTCTCTGACACAGAGCGATATCAACTCCCAATACCGGGAGAGACGAATCCTGTCTAACCGCCACTGCCTCCAAGTGCTCGGGACTGCACCCAACTGCTGCCTGTTTGCACGACTCCTTTGAGCCGTGGTAGGGTAGCAATATAAGAACAGTGGGACACACTCGAGGCGAAGTAGCAGTGTCAAGTCTGCGGACTATGCTGTACTCATGTCACCTGGGAACTGTTAACTGACGAAGGGTATAATACCAACCAATCAGTTCCCTTGCGAGTCCTGTACGGTGTACCCGTAACCTAACGAGCACCTGTATACTATCTCCAGTACGACGTACTGATAGCTGTGGGACAGTCCATCTCCCCAACTGCGATGAGAAGCGTACATACTAGTCTACTCTGAAGTATCGATGCCCTATCTCGATAATCCTACGACGAAGGACAAGTATAGGATGTTGCTTATAAACTATCCAGCCCCCACTAGTGTGACTGCCATCAAAACACTGGTAATCAAGCAAAGATCCTATGGGCTCTACTAATATGTATAAGTGATACGTTACAAGAAACATATGCACATATTAAAGTAGAAACAAACCAAGTAGCATACTACCATTTTTAGCAAGACTGATATATAACTGTGAATATCCCAAGCTTCCATTAAGTAATATACAAGCTAGTATGATACAATAATGGCCCCTAGGGCATATACACTAACAATCTCCCACTTGCACTAGGGCCATGTGCTGGCATATCGTAGACCTGTCATTTTGAATAGCCTCTCGAACTGCGTCTGAGGAATGGCCTTTGTGAATAGATCGGCAATGTTATTCTCTGTATTTACTCTCTTTACCTCGATCTCCCGGCGATCTACGATCTTCCTGATCAGGTGATACCGCCTTAAGATGTGTCTGGACTTCTGATGGGACCTGGGTTCCTTCGCTAAAGCTATAGTGCCGTTGTTGTCGCAATACAGAGGTATTAGACCAACACTGGTAGGAACCACCTGAAGTTCTGTGAGGAACTTCTTCATCCAGACAGCTTCTTTTACGGCATCGCAAGCAGCTATGTACTCCGCTTCCATCGTTGAGTCAGCAACGGTCTCCTGCTTGGAACTTTTCCAACAGACCGCCCCTCCATTGAGGGTAAAGACATAACCCGATATGGACTTGGAGTCATCCTTGTCACTCTGGATGCTGGAGTCGACAAAGGCTTCGATCTGGAGGTCTTTTTCGCCATACACCAAGAACATCTCCTTAGTCCTTCTCAGGTACTTGAGAATGTTCTTTACTGCTATCCAGTGCTTCTCCCCTGGGTTTTCCTGATACCGACTTACAACGCTCAATGCGTATGCTATATCTGGTCTGGTACATAACATCGCATACATTATAGAGCCTACCACAGATGCGTAGGGTATAATCGACATGCGATCCCTTTCCAAATCAGTCTTGGGAGACATCTCTTTGGAGAGGGTGATTCCGTGACAAGCCGGTAGGTTACCGCGCTTAGAATCTTCCATACTGAATCTTTTTAATATGGTGTCTATGTACCTGGACTGTGAAAGTCCCAACATCCTCTTTGATCTATCACGATAGATCTAGATCCCCAGAATGTAGATGGCATCACCCAGGTCCTTCATGGAGAACTTCTGTGACAAGAATCTTTTGACTGACTGTAGCATAGGAATGTCATTTCCTATTAGGAGAATGTCATCCACGTACAAGACGAGGAATACAACAACTCTCCCTATAATCTTACTGTATATGCATGGTTCATCTGGATTTTTGATAAAGTCGAATTCTTTGACAGTATCATCAAAACAGATGTTCCAATTCTGCGATGCCTGCTTTAGTCCATAAATGGACTTAAGCAACTTGCACACTTTACCGCTGCTCCCACTCTGAATGAATCCCTCTGGCTGATCCATATAGACACACTCTTCCAAATTACCATTTAGAAAGGCCGTCTTTACGTCCATCTGCCAGATCTCATAATCGTGGAAGGCAGCAATAGCAAGAAGGACCCGAATGGATTTGAGCATAGCCACTGGAGAAAAGGTTTCGTCATAGTCCAAACCAGGTCTTTGACGGAAACCCTTTGCAACAAGTCTAGCCTTATAGGTTTCAACCTGTCCATCTACACCAATCTTCTCTCTAAAGATCCATTTGCATCCTACGGGTTTTACCCCATCTGGAGCAATGTCCAAAGTCCATACTTTGTTAGTGTACATGGATTCCATTTTGGTCCGCATTGCATCCAGCCATTTTACTGAGTCGCCGCTCTAAATGGCTTGCTGGAAGCTAGTAGGGTCATCATTATCAATGATGCAATCTTCTCGATCCCCGTCTATAAGAAAACCATAGTATCTCTCGGGCGGATGAGACTGCCTACTACTTCTGCGGATAGGTGCTGGTATATCCCTTTCTTCTGAAACCTCTGGTTCTACCATACTTTCAGTAACAGCTTGTGGTTCTGGAATTTCTTCCAGTTCTACTGCGCTCCCACTCTTCTGATTTTCTAAAAATTCAGCTTCTAAGAAGTGGGCATGACGAGAAACAAAAACCTTTTGTTCCTCTGCGTAATAGAAACAATATCCCTTGGAGTTCTTTGGATATCCCACAAACTTGCACTGTACTGAGCGTGCCTCGAGCTTGTCCGCATGCTGCTTCTTTACAAAAGCTGGACATCCCCATGTCTTAATGTGCTTAAGATAGGGTTTCTTCCCACACCATATCTGATATGGTGTGGGAAGAATCCCTATCTTAAGCACATTATCTGATATGGTGTGGTAGGCACAGTCTTAGTTGGAACTCGGTTCAAAAGGTATGCAGCTGATTCTAGTGCATATCCCCAGAATGATCGCGGCAACTCAGCGTTACTCATCATGGAACGTACCATATCCAATAGGGTTCGGTTCTGTCTCTCCGATACACCGTTATGTTGTGGAGTGTATGGAGGAGTAAGCTGAGAGAGAATTCCATTCTCTTTTAGGTATCCAGGAACTCGGCACTCAAGTATTCACCACCTCGATCCGATCTCTGTGTCTTGATACTTTTGTCTGTTTATTTTTCTACTTCATTCTTGTATTCTTGGAATTTCTCAAAGGCCTCGGATTTAAGCTTCATCAAGAAGATATATCCATACCTAGAGAAATCATCCGTAAAAGTAATGAAGTAGGAATAACCACCTCGCGCATGTGTAGACATTGGACAGCACACGTCACTGTGTATGAGTCTCAAGAGCTCGCTTGCTCTTACTCCGTGTCCAGTAAACGGAGTCTTTGTCATCTTTCCTATGAGACAAGATTCACAAGTAGCATAAGATTGATATTCGAACGGATTCAAATATCGTTCTCTATGTAACTTAGTTAATCGTGTTTCATTGATGTGACCTAGTCTACAATGCCATAAGAAAGCCTGATTTATTTCTGGAGACTTTCTTTTAAGTGTGTTCTGGACATTGAGAACCTGAGCTTGACTCAATACGTATATACCGTCATCTAATGTACCTTACCCAATCAGAACTTGATTTAGATGGATGTGAACTACATCGCTTACGAATGTAAAATCATATCCCTCTCTCGAAAGTGAGGATACCAATATGATATTACAAGTCAAACTAGGTACATATAAACAGTTACGTAGAATCAATATCTGCCCATTTGTCAAACCTAGGCGATATTCTCCCACGGATTCAGCGTCCACGCTCATTCCGCTTGCAACTCTGAGAGACAAATCACCTATCTTTATAACTCTACGGTTTCTCAAAGCATGTAATGAATTACAGATATGATATCCTGCTCCGGTATCTAGTACCCAGAAAGTAGAGTTAATTGACAAACAGTTCTCAATTATAAACACACTTGAGGCCGAAGCCACAACTTGCTTCGTATCTTGTCTACTGGCTTCCAAAGTCCTGCAATCTTTCTGCCAATGCCCAATCTCATAACAATAGGAACATCTCTATTTAGCTACACCAAGTCCCGAAACTTTTGCTCTTCCGTTTCCTCCTACTTTACTGGTGTAAGTAGAGGGTAGGGACTGTGGAAATAAACCAGCATATGACATGTTTCCCAACGTAGTCTCCAGGTCCTTGAGCTCATCAATATAGCTAGTCATTGTAAGGACGTCATCCCTTACAGATGACCCGACAGCCAACCTCGCTTGAATTAATTCGTTCGAGATCTCATATCTTGCGATATGAGATTGCTCTCCATATAAATCTTTGTTATGGAGAAAGATGGTAACTAAGTCCATCTTCTCGTGCTGCTTCTGATATACACCATCAACTGAAGCCAACACGAGGCATTTAGCTTTCGCTTTATCCTTTTCCCTTGTCTGACGGATATCCATATCCGCGATGGTGGAAACTGGACCTGGGACGGCGGGATCCTGAGTAGTAATAGGGTGGTCCAGCTTGTCATAGGCAATGGACATCTGGACAGACCTTTGCCAGTCATATAAGTCAGATTCAGTCAAATTGTTATCTAGATGTAACCTAGTCATGGTCACAAGGTCGCTGCAATGAGAGAAAGAGAAGAAAACACTTTAGCATGATACTCTTGCAAGTTTAGAGTGGTTTTTAATTTATCTAAACTGGACGGCTCCCACTATTTTTTGAATCCCTCCTCAAACCATAAAAGAAGAATTAGCCAGGACTATTCTCACCGTACAATACTTGCTTAACCGTTCAGCCAGCCCAGTGTCGATACTTCGAGGGAGGTTTTCCAACGCTTTCATGAAGTTCCTTAATTAAATAACCTCTTTTCTCTGGGGGCGTAGCCCCGCTGACACCTTTCTCGACACCTACTTGGTTTATAGCATTGATCGTTAAGTGATGAATCTCCTGATAAGTAGATTATACTCACAGTAGGATCGGGATCCAAATATCATCGTATGATAATGTTGAAGGAATCCTACCAACTTTCATCAAACTCCAAATGGTATGCAACATTAGCAAGTTTCAGTTTCATTAGAAACTCCCGATGTGGATTTTTGCCCCATGCTCTTATGACCTTGACTTTGGCCAACAAATCATAAGTCACATGTCAAGTTCTACCTGTCATTCTCTAAGTTAATTTGAACCCACTCGTACATACCCTTGACTTTGGCCAACAAGGCAGTACGACTGTCCCAAACCAACGCATCTATCTATGCTGCATATGAATATTCAATAGCTACCAAACACTGTGCCTTGACTTTGGCCAACAAACACAGCTTGAATACTATTGACTATCCATATGAAATGACGGAGGGCTACGACTGGTTTTGGCAAAACCATGAACGTAGTGAACTTGATATAATCGAAGGAACCTGATAGGTTTTTAAAAGGAGTGGTTAAAGCTTCGCAATTAAAAATTCTGCACTTTTAAAAAAACCGAATGGTTTCTTTTAAATTTGTTCCAACGACTCAACTTTGGTTTATTTTTCTTTGCATTATAATAATGTGTCCCATCAATTATCCTATCATTGCAGAAAACAACGAAAATACCACGTCTTCTTATGCCATCTGCATTCACCACGGGGTCCCGTCATCACCCGTTAGGTTACTTAACTAACGACAGAGCGGGGGCTGGGCTAGCGCGGGTGTAAAACATAATTGACATCTAATAGCTATCATATATAGATATTGTACATTAGTCAGACGCAATAATAGGCATTACAGATCACAGATGAACATTATTGGATATACAAGCAATCCGCGTTTGCTTTGAGCCTGCAACAAAAGACAGATTACACAGTCGTGATGAATAGCCATTACCCCACCCTAGACCCCTACAGGTACGGCAAACTACCCACCAAGTACCCGAAGTGAAGCGGTCTCCCTCAACAACGTGAGTAGGCCACTAAACACTTCAACGTATCCGGTAGTTTGTGTACCCCACCTTGGGTCTATCCTAGGAGCTAAAAACAGTAAATAAAATAATACAACGGTGGCTACAACCGCAACCTGGATGTGCCCCGCAAAATAATATTACAACATATTACAATTATATCGAATGAATGAATATAATAACCCATCTCAAACCCCGGCTAATCATCACAACAATCCAATACAGTTCATATACACAAACAATAGAATCATTACAGAAATGTGCAATCCCCTGCCAACCGACATACTAGCAGTTAGGGGAGGTTTACGAACACATTAAACATTACAGATAAAAAACCCGATTAGCAAATAATTTAGAACATCGATCGACAACCTTTTTCCGTGTCTACCCCAAATGCAAGCCATCATGGAAGTAACCTGGGCAGAAACAGAATATACTGGAAAAAAAGCACCAAATATTATGAATTATAGAGCAAATTCGAGTCAACTCGGGGTTGACTCCGCGGCGGATCCGCGGCGAAAAGCACCATTTGGCCGCAGATCCGCGGCCGTCTTGTCGAGTTGAGTGCTCGTATTTTCCCAGTATTCTTATATTCCCCTGCTGTAAATTTTAAGGCATATCAAATAATTTTTTCGACACGTTTAAAATTAACAGAAACTGATAGGGGTCCGGGTTAAGTTTTCGCGTTTTTTCTGATGATCGAAGTTCTAATTAGTTGCTAACAAGCTAGTAAAGGTTTAGTTGGCTCTGATACCACTGTAAGTCCATGTCACGCACCCCACGAGCATACGGGGAGGCGGAATATATGAAAAACGATTATCAAAGCTTCGTAACACGGACTTGAGCACACGGATCGTATCTAAACCATTACTAGCAAACTACGAAAGGTTTAACTACTCGGATTTGAAGTTATACCTCACGTTACTTGTCCTTCGGGTCTTCATCGCTGTCCTCCACTCCTCATAGGATCTTTGGAACGGCGGCACCTCAACGGTCTCCTCGAGTCAAAGATGATCCACCCGAGAGCTCCTACTCCAAGCTTGATCTCTAACTTGAGATAAGTAGGTTTCTTTAGTTGCTAATCAAAGTAACCTAGGTGATATAGAGTGAGGATATGGATTAATTAGTCTATCTAATTCTTGATCTCAACATATGAGGGGTAGGATTAGGGTTTGAAGAGAGAGTGAGCTTGAGGAGAGAGAAGGTGAGCATGAATAATCATATAAAAGCTTCTCACTTCTAATATATTATGAAGCATAAAGAAAAACAAATAAATAAATCTAAATGATTTATCATCATGCTTCATTAAATATATGCAATGAATCATCAAGTGAGTCATTAAGCAATAAATGCTTCATTAACTCACTTGAATGATTCATCTAAATGAGTCATAAATGCATTTATTGTAAATGCCACCTAAACACTCAAGTCACCAAGCTTCTAGAAGCTTCCCGCCAAATTACGAGAATGCCCCTCCTATCCGTGAAAACACGGAAAAACTATAGACTGTATAAATCCAATAATCCGATACTAGAATCTGGCTCAAACCAAAGCCGGCTAGTAAAAACTGTCCGAACGTCGTACGTGCGTAAACACACGTATGCGTCCGAACCCTTGTCGTAAAATCATACGACCTCTATATCGTTTTGCCTGGAGCAGGGAAACTCTCTGTGTGGGACTCTAAAGACTCGACACTACGCTGGCTGTGGGTTTAACCACAAACCGCAAGCGGCACTAGCTGTACGTAACGGTCCCCAGGTAGATGTCGATAAGAAGGCCGATGAGGTAACCCATCTCAAACCCCTACTGAGCCTAATGTGACAATCTCCATACAGTCCGGTCTGTTCGTCTAAGACTATCGCATATCGGGCCTAGGGGGCGGCAAGCGTCAGTCCCCTAATAGCGGTATAAGTCGTGTCGGAGCGTAGCCCATTACACCCTGAGAAACTACTAGAACCTACCAGTAAATCTCGCTTGCCCTGGCCAAGGACTTTACGTAATAGCTCTCTGACACAACGCGATATCAACTCCCAATACCGGGAGAGACGAATCCTGTCTAACCGCCACTGCCTCCAAGTGCTCGGGACTGCACCCAACTGCTACCTGTTTGCATGACTCCTTTAAGCCGTGGTAGGGTAGCAATCTTAGAACAATGGGACACACTCGAGGCGAAGTAGCAGTGTCAAGTCTGCGGACTATGTTGTACTCATGTCACCTGGGAACTGTTAACTGACGACGGGTATAATACCAACCAACAGTTTCCCTACGAGTCCTGTCCGGTGTACCCGTAACCTAACGAGCACCTATATACTAGCTCCATTACGACGTACTGATGGCTGTGGGACAGACCATCTCCCCAACTGGGATGAGAAACGTACACACTAGTCTACTCCAGAATATCGATGCCCTTTCTCGATAATCCAACGACCAAGGACCTGTATAGAATGTTGCTTATAGACTATCCAGCCCCCACTAGTGTGACTGCCATCACAACGCTGGTAATCAAGTAAAGATCCTATGGGCTCTACTAATATGTATAAATGATACGTTACAAGAAACATATGCATATATTAAAGTAGAAACAAACCAAATAGCATACTACCATTTTTACCAAGACTGATATATAACTGTGAATATCCCAAGCTTCCATTAAGTAATATACAAGCTAGTATGATACAATAATGGCCCCTAGGGCATATACACTAAAAAAAATGTTCATGCGAACTCAATCAACATACATATTGATATTTATACTAAAATAATGCTCTTTCATATAGGATTTCAAGTGATCAAGCCGAAGATGGGCATTTTATTCATCCGTCAGCTCGTATCGAACTGCTACTCGTAGAGAGGGTAGCTTTATCTCCAAGGGAAGTACTGCTTCCATGCCGAATACCAACGTAAATGGCGTTGTATTCGTGGCCATTTTGAACGTGGTTCGATACGCCGAGAGAGCTTCATGCAGTCTCTCATGCCGGTCCCTTTTATTTCTGGACACCGTTTTCTTTATGATCTTCGTCAAGGTCTTATTGAAAGCTTCAGCCAGACCATTAGCTCGGGGGTTATAGATTGAAGAGTATCTCCAATCTATATTTTGCTGCTGTGCTATGCGGCTGATCTTATGGCTCCTGTAGGCTGGCCCATTATCCGAGATGATCCGTCGCAGAGTGTCGAACCGATAGATGACATGTGTCCTGAAGAAATAGAGGATGTTCTCCGTCTTCACTTACCTTAGTGGTACTTACTCTACCCACTTAGAGAAGTAATCGGTTGTTGCCACTATAATCCGATGTCCTTTGGATGACGCTGGTTCGATGGGCCCAATTATATCGGTTTCTGACATTTCGAACGGCTAGCTAGCCACCGTTGGGTGTAGAGGATTTGGATGCTGATGGATGAAGTCCCTGTGAATCTGGCACGAGTGACACTGCTTTGCATATTCAAGGCAGTCCTGAATCATTGTGGGCCAATAGTAACCCATTCTCTTGATCTTTAGCTTCATCTTTGGCCTGGCTTGGTGAGAATCGCAGAGTCCATCGTGAGTTTCTTGGACGACTCTCCTTGCTTCTTTTGGTCTCAGATATCTTAGCCATAGACAGTCAAATGATCTCTTGTATAGAGTATCATTGACGAAGGCGAAAGACAGAGCTCGTTTCATGAGTATGTCTTGATGACGCATCTTTGGGCGTTTGATGAGATTTGAAGTAGTCTATGAAGACTTCTCTCCAATCCGTAGCCTTTTCTTCGTCCTCTATTTGGCAGGCTTCTTGTTTGGTCGCTTCTTTTCTTACAGACGATTCCGGGGATATTCTGCTGGCGCGAGAATCCGGTGGCTTTGTACAATGATCCTTATGTCATCGAGGTCATCGTCGGCCAGTTCTTTACGGAGCTTGGCTAATGCATCCGCCTTGCTATTTTCTGCCCGCGATATGCTTTTTAGAATGTAGAAGGGGATTTGAGTCAGCAGTTACTGCACTCTTTCGTCATATTTTACCAACT
This sequence comes from Agapanthus africanus, assembly GCA_030015575.1. Classification (NCBI taxonomy): domain Eukaryota; kingdom Viridiplantae; phylum Streptophyta; class Magnoliopsida; order Asparagales; family Amaryllidaceae; genus Agapanthus; species Agapanthus africanus. The sequence continues at coordinate 582,651,893 of CM057340.1, read as the reverse complement.
CTGGTTTGCAAAATCTGGCGCGCCCGTATTCCCATCTCAACAGGGTGACGAAAAACACCCTACAGAATCTGGCACGTCCGGTGGGACCTTTCTCCCCTCCCATATCTCGGGTCAAGTGTTCATGCGAACTCATTTAACATATATGCCGATGTTTGTACCGAAATAATGTTTTTTTTCGTGCAGCAATCAACTTTCAACGATAATGTCTCCTAAGATGGATCCAGCTTCTTATGCGACCCCGATTCCGTACGTGGTCAAGATCAATGCTCGTGTGGTTCTCCCCGCAAGCCTCAGTCGACAGTGGGAGGAACTGCCCCGCCAATTTGGTTCCGTCATCATATACCTTGCTGGAAGCGCTCATCTGGCAGAAAAGCTGGCAAAACAGGTGTCCAAGCCGGTCTCAAGGGGTAAGAGGCCGAATATTGTGATTACTAAGGCACCACAACCAAAACTTAGGACAGTGTCTGAACGACTCTCTGGTACTCCAGCTGGGGGCAAGACTTCCGGTACAAATGGCAACATCAAACATTGCGGATGAGCTCAGGCGATGACTCCAACAATTGCACAATCAGGCGTATCTCCAAAGCCCACCATCGCCCGATCTACGACGGCTTCCCGAAGAGCTGTAACCAGCCAAGTGCTCAAAACAGAAAAGTTAAGGCAGAAGCGGCTCAAGTATCGAGCCAACAAGAGGGCCAGGACTTCGGCCATATGGAATCTTATGAGGTTCCAAGAGCAAGGTTACTCTGCGACGACGGCTGAGTCGGCCGTAAAAATCAGCAATTCCTTCGAACCTCTGAAGTGGGTTCAGAAAAATGCCATGACCGCCAGAATCAAGAAGACATCGGTCCGAACGTTGCTATAAAGAGACGTGTCGTGGCCCCGACAGAGAAAGTATGACACTGTCTTTTCAAGAGTTTACTAGGCGCTTTATGCCGCGCAAAAACAGCGGGGCAAAACCAAAAAGGAAGCGCTAGCACCATTCAAGAATCCGGCCAGGCCAGCCGCCTTCAGTTGACTGCTCGTTACCGAAACAGGAGGGTCAAGACAGCAATCCATGAAATCATCCGCCGATAATAAACAGACGGTTGTATATGTTATCCATGCGGTCTATATGGCGGGTGGGTGCCCCAACGACAATCTTCGCAGCAAAAGCAAGGATGGGGCCACTACATCCCAAGCCCAATCTGGCTTGAATGTGGTTGCCGCTTCCTAAGAACAGCCGCCTCCGCTGGATGATGAAAACCCTCTCGATGAGGATGATAGGCAGAAAGACCCCTCAGTTCATGTAGAGTCAAGTTCGGACAGCGAGGAAAAGCTGACTTTCCGTCCCAGGACCGCGGAGCAAGAGCTGCTTCAAGAGCTTCGAAAACAGCTCAGGACCAAAGATAAAGAGATGGCCAAGCTCTATTCGAAAATTGATGACTTAACGAACGTTGTGATGCAGCTTACGGATCAAATTGCTCGAGCGCCTCCCAATCAAGCACAAGTCGCTACTCATGATCCGGATGATGACAATCCGAAGCGGCCGATGCCTGTCCCTTTGGATCCAAGATTGGTCGAGCCGCACAAAAGCCGGCCACATTCCGCTTCTGGGGATGCCTTGGCCCCAGATAGCACTATCCCGCTAACACAAGATCGGATAATGGATTTAGTCACCAGCAAGATTAAAACATTGGTGGCCGAAGATGAAGCTCAGAAAGAAATTGGTGGTAGTGGGCAGCCATATCCCGCACAGTACGATCTGATCGAGTTCCCGAGCGGCTACGTCATTCCTAAGTTCGGAAGATTTGACGGGACGGAAAATACAAATCAACACGTCGCCCATTTTAAAGCATTGTGTGGAAATACAGGGGGCAATGACGCTCTCCTTCTTCGTCAGTTTGTCAACAGCGTGACCGGTATCGCTTTCGACTGATACGCGAGTATACCAGACGGGTTCGTCATTACCTTTGCCCAAATGGAGTCTCTGTTTCGGCAAAGGTTCATTAGTGTCAGTGATAAAATCTTCATTGCTGACCTTGTGAGGACCAAGTCAGGGAAGAATGAAAGAAACACCAACTTTATCGCCTGATGGCGTAATCTCACGGTCAAGTGCGAACCGCCGCTAGAGCCGGACCAGTCCGTCAGCCTTCTCATTGGGAACCTCAACAATTGGATGGTCCCATTCTTGTGTACAGCAAGCCTCAAGACGTATCATGAGCTAACCAAGAAAGTCCAAATGCTGGAACGCTCGAAGCAAGAGTCTATCCCGGACTTTCAGAGAAACAAGACTTGGAAAAGCAAGTGGGACGACAACCGTAGAAGCGGGAATTCCAGCAGTACCAATGCCTTCAATGCGCCCGACAATGAAGACAAGCGAAAGACAGGCGATTCCAAAACCAACCGGTCTCGAAAGCCATTGTTGGGAGGAGAAGGGCCTTCCCTAGAGCAGAAAAAGAACAAGGTTTACTCTTTCAGAAGGGACAAGGTCCACAAGATATTTAAAGATGCATTGAACAACGGTCTACAATTGCCGGAGTTGAAAAGACCTCAAGAAGCAAAAATGACCGACAATCCCCTATATTGCCCGTACCACCAAGTAGTGAGCCATGCGATCGAGGATTGCTATATCTTCAAAGACTGGGTCGAGAAGCAGTACAAGGCTGGAGATATCGAGCTGTCCAAGTGGCGTGTCATCGGGAAAATTCCTGGGCTTCATAGTCCGACATCGATGGATCGAAGTTGACCCATCAAAGATAAAGGCCGTCATGGAGATGCCCCCTCCAAAGAATTTAACGCAGCTAAGATCTTTTCAAGGCAAGCTTGCTTATATACGAAGATTTATCTCAAATTTATCGGGGAGATGTAGGACCTTCTCAAAGCTCATGAAGAAAGGAGCTCCTTTTGTCTGGGATGCCGAATGTCAAGAAGCGTTCGAAAGTATCAAACAGTACTTGTTGCACCCTCCAGTGCTGGCCGCTCCCATTCCAAATAAACCGCTGATTCTCTACACTGCCGTACTAGATGAATCACTCGGTGCGCTCCTTACCCAGAACAACGAGGAGGGAAAAGAAAATGCCCTCTACTACCTCAGTCAAACTCTAGTCGGGGCAGAACAAAACTATTTCCTGATCGAAAAGCAATGCCTGGCTCTGATATTCGCTGTGAAGAAGCTGATGCACTATCTGCTTGCTCATCGGGTTATGTTGATCTCCAAGATCGACCCGCTCAAACACTTAATGACCAAAGTAAGCATCGCCGACAGAATGGCAAGATGGGCTGTCATGCTGCTTGAGTTTGACATAGTTTATACTCCTCAGAAAGCAGTAAAAGGGCAAGCCCTCGCCGATTTCCTCGCTACTCATCCTATACCAGAAGGGTCGCCGCTAAATTGTGAATTACCCGATGAACAAATATTGCACCTCGAGGATAGCGAGCCATGTTGGGAGCACTACTTCGATGGAGCCTCATCAATAAGGACCTCAAGTAAATCAAGCGTCCCGGAGATAAAAGCAGGGATATGATTGGTGTTCATCACGCCATCAATGGGAACCCTACGGCGTTCTTTTTCCGTCACCGAGCCTCGCATAAACAACGAGGCTGAGTATGAAGCTCTGATAGCTAGTCTGGAGCTCGCCATAGAAATGGAAATCCTTCGGCTACGGGTACGGTGACTCCCAGCTTGTCTTCAACCAAGTAAGTGGCGACTATAAGATATACAAACCCGAGTTAGCTCGATATAGAAGTCGAGTTGTCACGCCCCGCTTCCCAGTATATGGCGAAGGGGACGCGGCGAGATCCGCTACGTATGTACTCAGAAGTACATACGCTAAGCGTAGCTAAGCAATATAGAGTAAATACATAAGAGACAAGAGTATAAAAAGAACAGCAACTTTTATTTATTAACATTCTTTGTACAATACATAAAAGGAAAATACAACTGAAATAAAGATGTCTAAACAGTGGCATAACAGGAAATGGAAAGTACTGAAAAGAAAAGTGTACAATGAAATTATACTGCAGGGTCTTCGGCAAATTGCTCCAAGTCTTCTTTTGTTGGCTCAACTTCTGCCGGGTCCAGATCACCTGACGACATTCAAAGAAGAGAGAAACAGAATGTCGTCAGCGAACAGGTCGCTCGGTAAGTCCCAAAGGTAAGAGGGAAGTAGAGAAGACAAAATAAGAAGGTACATTTTTAAAATGTAAACTATTGTTGTAATGTTATGTTATCGCCGTTGTTTGTAGCTTGGTACAGAAGGATGCCAGTGTATACGAGGGGGGTCTCTATATGCTAGAGACCAGGGCAAACGGAAAGTACAAGGAACCGTTAAGCCACGGTACAACAGCAATGGGATTCAGGTTAGGTGTCTTAATCTGACCACCTCGTGTCACCTTTAACACCTTCTGTACCAATCTACCCCTTAAACCCCGTAGTGTTTTAATAGTATTGTTGTATTGTATTGTGTAAGTTGGGTGACTGACCAAAACCATGATATCAGTAAATATATTGTAACTGCATAATCAGGTAAATGGAATAACAGGATAATGGATGTATATCCATGGTTTGATTCAGTCAAATTGAATAGATTGTTAACTGGATTCAGGGATTCATGTATTCATCTTGAGTTGGAATATAAAGAATATAGATTGACTTGAATCATATTCAAGTCAGAAATAGTCAGACTCTAACCCGAGTCAGACTAAAAGAAAGATAATTTGAAGTTCTATAATTGTTAGGGTCCTTATTGTAATTTATAAAACTTGAGGGGGTTTTATGTAAAAAAGTACTATTGTATAGTTTTCAAAATACATCTCAAGTATTTATTATTCGTCTTTATAGTTATATTGAGTGTAAATTTTATTTGTGTTATTCCAGTGAATATATTCTAATAAAAGTATTAATTTATTTATTTGAAATTCATGGTATTTTAATATAACTTTTAATCTTGTAATTTTAGAAAAAAGTGAAAACTTTATCTTATAATAAAATAAATGATAAATATATATATATATATATTAATACAAGAATAATTTTTAAATAAATATTTTATTCTCCAAAATCTCATTTTTCTCAAATGTAGTATTTTAAACCTTTCGAGACCGAATGCTCCTTGCGGAGGTCTGAATCTTGCACTACTAGGCCATGGGTGCACGATAAACCGTACTATCCCTAACGGGTTCCCCAAAGGTGGGTTGTAGTGGCGCTTTGCAAAGATTTAATAAATACTATTCATTTAGAAAAAACGGTTTTATAAATATAAGGTATTTATTTGAAAAGGATAATTTCCGTATTTTAGTTTTTAGGGTTTCCTAAGCCAACTAGCCTATTTCTAAAGGTCTAAACGACAAGTCATTAGAAGCCTCAAATCGTCTCTTCACCGCTAATTATGGCCAGGTAAGTACAAGTGAGGAGGGATGGATCCGCTCACGAATCGTGAGGCGGGCCTTTTAAAGTTACCCAAGCTCACTTGCCTAGCCTAGACACCACAAAGTCAGTTTAGATAAACGATCGATGTCCACAACTTATCGTATTTTCCTAGTAAGAAATATTTACTAAAAAGTGTAACAAATCTAAAATCTTTAAGAATGGTTTTATGAAGATTATGGTATTTTAATGTAAAGTCTTGTATTTTCGTATTCTAAATTTTAGGAATATCAATTAAGGTTGTATTTGCGTGTGTGTGGAGGTAGGTCATTACCTCGTGACTTATTTTATGGTTTAGTGAAGTTTAGAGATTAAATATGATATATTAAATATGAAGGTATTTAAGTGTAAGAATACGGTATTTGTAAACGTTATCATTTCATGTGTGAAAACTCATTCAAATTGATTTTTACAAGTTTATTTATCAAGATGAACAAGTTTAGGAATGAGGGAATTAATTAGAACAAGAAAAATAAACTTTATGGTATTTTTATGAAAAGAATACGATATTACAAGAAAGTTATCATTTCATGTGAGAAACTTTGTTTAAATTGATTTTTATGTGATTAATAGTCATCATGGATATGTTTAGGTATTATGGATTAGGTGACAAGTGGGATTTTGTAGAAAAACCGAATCGGAAATCGGTTTGTTCCGATTTCCGTCGGGGTTCGTAATTCCGTATTTTAAGAAATAGAAAAGAGAGAAGAACGGGACTTACGGGTTTCAAACTCTTCTAAAGAGTAAAGAGGACTAGGGAGAAAGGCCGAGGTGTGGTTTCGTCGCCGGTTGTTTCAAAGCACGTCGCCGGAATCCGTCAGCGCTTTGCCACGAACTCGGTTTCAAAGCACACTTTCTTGTGGAAATTTCAATAGAGTAATTCTATGGTTTTGGAATGAGAAGGTAGGGGTAGGGGTCTATTTATAGGGTAGCTAGGGTAGGGTAGGTGAAGGGTTTTATTTATTAAAAAATTTATAAAAATTTAAATAAAAAGCATTAAAATTTGTATTAATTTGGTTGTATTTAACATTGGAAAACCGATCAAATAAATTGGAGTTAACAGGGAGTTTCAGAATGCCAAAAGCCACAATTTTTGTGTTGGGACCCCGGCCATCGGCCCAACTCCGGCCGGCGGCGCCGGCCGATTCGGCCGTCCCGCCGGCCGAGTTAGCCGATTCCGGCCAGGTTCGGCCATGGTCGAGTGCAGGGTTCTCCGACGTAGACTTTGGCATACTTCAATTTTTGGGTTCAGTTCAATATTTGGGAGTTATGGCCTGTGGACTGTTGGGCTTCCAAGGATTTTTAAAGAAAAATAAACTAAAAATAATGTGGGGCATGGGATTTGAACTCTGGTGGCTTAGTTCAGCAGTGCAAGGTATTACCAATGAGCTACAAGTTCCTTCTTGTAATTATTGTAGAGGAATAGATACTTAAAGTGTTATCAGCAACATTAATACTCCAAGTATATTTCAAATTTAAATCAAATTTAGGTATACAAAAATTGGAGTTGTTACAATCTACCCTCCTTACAAAAATTTCGTCCTCGAAATTTACAACTTTTATTTGGGGACTAGTTTACAAAAAGGTGCGGATATCTTGCACGTATTTCATCTTCCCTTTCCCACGTGGATTCTCCTGGAGTGTCTTTTCTCCACATTACCCGGACTAAATTAAATTCTTTGTTCCGAAGTGTCTTCACTTTCCTATCCAGGATCTCCACAGGTTGTTGCTCACAAGACAAATCGGGCTGTATAGTGAGCTCGGAATGATCAAGTACATGGCTGGGGTCACTCACATATCTTCTGAGTTGGGATATGTGGAACACGTTATACACTCCTTCCAATGAGGGTGGAAGCGCTGATCGGTATGCCACTTCACCGACTCGTTCGAGTATGTCGAACGGTCCAATGTATCTCGGACTCAATTTACCCCGTCTTCCAAATCGGATCACTCCGTCGTTCGGAGATATCTTCAAGAATACATGGTCTCCAGGCTGGAACTCCAAGTGTCGTCTCTTTGCATCAGCCCAGTGTTTCTGTCTATCTTGGGCTATGCGCATTCTTTCCCTGATGGTACGAACCACATCAACGGTCGCTACTATCATCTCTGGTCCAAGGAGTTCCCTATCTCCGATGTCGTCCCGACTTAATGGCGATCGACACTTCCTTCCATATAATGCTGCAAAAGGTGCATTCCTATACTTGCTTGGTAGCTGTTATTGTACGCAAACTCCACAAGATGCAGGTGATCTTCCCACGATCCTTTGAAGTCGAGCATACATGCTCTGAGCATATCCTCCAAGATCTGAATAGTTCGTTCCGACTGACCATCTGTTTGTGGATGATAGGCCGTGCTGAAGTTCAGACTTGTTCCCAAGCTAGCTTGCAGACTTTGCCAAAATTGTGATCGGAATCTGGTGTCACGATCGGAGACAATGCAGACCGGTACTCCATGAAGTCTCACAATTTCCTGTATGAGTTCATGGGTATCAGAGATAGTACATTATGAAGTGTTTAAATCTTATTTAGATTATTACCTCCATGTACTTCTTTGCTAGTGTCTCAGTTGATTGTCCAACTCGAAATGGGATGAAGTGAGCCGACTTTGTGAGTCGATCCACAATGACCCATATCGCATCATTACCATTTGTGCTGCGAGGAAGAGCAGTCACAAAATCCATCGTGATGTGTTGCCACTTCCATTCTGGGATTGGTAACGGTTGAAGTAGTCCAGCTGTCCTGTGATGTTCAGCCTTTACTTGTTGACACACCAAACATTTTGCGACGCTTCTGGCTACTTCACGCTTCATTCCATGCCACCAATAATTCTGACGTAGATCTTTGTACATTTTGGTACCTCCAGGATGTACTGAATAAGGAGAGCTGTGAGCTTCTTTCATTAACTCTTCCCGAACAGGACCTTTTGGTACACACAATCTGCTGTCGTATCTCAAAGATCCGTCTTCATGGATGATAAAATCTGTTCTGAGTCCATTCTCCACTTGTTCTCTGATCTTTTGCAACTTAGCATCGCTAGCTTGAGCTGCTTTGATCTGATTGACAATGGTTGACTGAACTTGTAGATTCATCAAACTTGAAGCATCACCTGGCATGACTAGTTCAATCTCCATCTGATGTAAGTCTTGTTGAAGCTTCCACTGAGCGGTGAGATTCATTGATAATGGTTGGCGACTAAGAGCATCAGGTACTACGTTCACCTTTCCTGGGTGATATTGCAAGTTGATGTCGAAGTCCGCCATGAGTTCTAACCATCTTCTCTGCCGCATATTCAACTCCTTCTGAATAAACACATACTTCAGATTTTTATGATCTGTGTAGATGTTCACTCGTTCACCAAGTAAGTAGTGGCGCCAAATTTTGAGAGCAAAGATGACGGCTGCCAACTCCAGATCATGCGTCGGATAATTGCGCTCATGAGTCTTCAATTGTCTTGAAGCATAAGCCACAACCTTACCGTGCTGATGTAGAACACATCCTAATCTATTACCGAATGCATCGCAATGCACTTCGAATCCTCCAGATTGATCCGGTATTACGAGAATAGGTGCAGACGTTAGTCTTGACTTGAGTTCTACGAAAGCATGCTCGCATGCTTCTGATCACACAAATTCTTCATCTTTTCGTGTGAGCTTGGTCAGGGGTGTTGCTATCTTTGAGAAACCTTCAATGAATCTTCTGTAATATCCAGCTAATCCCAAGAAACTCCGTATGTCTTTCACTGACTTTGGTGTAGGCCATTCGCTAACTGCCGAAACTTTTGCTGGATCCACAGAAATTCCTTCTCCTGATACGATATGTCCAAGAAAACCAACTTGATTTAGCCAAAATTCGTACTTGCTGTATTTGGCATAAAGCTTATGTTGTCGAAGAGTTTCCAGGACAATTCGTAGATGTTCTGCATGCTCTTTCCGATTCTTAGAATATACCAGGATGTCGTCGATGAAGATGACAACGAACCTGTCTAAATACTCCCGGAAAACTTGGTTCGTAAGGTTCATGAAGATTGCGGGTGCATTGGTCACTCCAAATGGCATTACTAGAAATTTGTAATGTCCATAGCGAGTTCTGAAAGCTGTTTTGTGAATATCAGCTTCCTTGACCTTCACTTGATGATAACCTGAACGAAGATCTAATTTAGAGAAGACACAAGATCCACTTAGCTGATCGAATAAATCGTCGATGCGCGGGAGTGGATACTTGTTCTTTATAGTGACTTCGTTCAAGGCCCTATAATCGATGCACATTCTGTATGAACCTTCCTTCTTCTTCACCAATAGCACAGGTGCTCTCCAACTTGAAGTGCTGGGACGAATCCATCCTTTCGCCAATAATTCATCCAACTGTGTTCGGACTTCCTTCAATCCTTCCGGACTTAGTCTATACGGTGCTTTGATCACCGGTTGTGCTCCTGGTACTAAGTCAATACTGAATTCAAGAGCTCGATCGGGAGGCAAACCTGATATATCGTCAGGAAATACATCATCGAACTCTCGAACTACCTCCGGTCTTGATTCTTCTTCTGCTTGAGCTGCTGCAACTACTGCTTCTCTTGGCTTTGCTTTGTAAGTACTTGGCTCCAATGTACGGTCTCCACTTTTAGAATACAAGACCGGATGGTCTGGAATCTCGAATACTACCCTCCTTTGACGACAGTCAATGGTAGCATAAAAGGTTCCAAGCCAGTCCATTCCTAGAACCACATCGAAGTTTGGTATGTCCAGTACCTTGAAGTCAGCATAAAACTCTCGACTGCAGACGACGACTGGACACATGCTGTATCTCATAGTTGCCTTTAGGACACCATTTCTGGAACTGACATTCCAGCTGGATACAAGCGGTGAGACTGGAATCGCATGGGTTCGGACAAACCGTTGCGACATAAAGCAGTGGGATGCTCCAGTATCAAACAGTGCAAGTGCAGGTAGTGAAGCTACTAGGATTGTACCTAAGGTATATGAGATAGGTTTTAGGTATAGGGAAAGTGTGTAGGTAAACAAGTCTAAAAGATAAGTTTGAGAAAGAAGTTTACCAGTAATGACTTGGCCAGTGGCCTCAACTTCTTCCACAGACATCATGAAAGCCTGGCGCTTTGGCACATTCCTCCTGGCCTGAGGAGCATTCCTCGGAACATTCCTTTGAGCTTGATGGAACTGTCGAGGAGGTGGTGCAGCTTGTGGTCCCCTGGGTGGTGCAGGTAGTGCAAGTCTGGGAGCAGGTGCCTGAAGAGCTGGTCGCTGCTGATAAGTATTTGCTGGCCTGGGTGCAGCAACTGGATTCTGTCTTTAGGGACAAGACCCAATATCGTGAGTAGCTGAGCCGCAGACTAAACAAAGGCGGTTGGCTCGACGGCGGTCCTTCATCATATGTCCAGTTCTCTTGCAGTAGGTGCAAAAGGCTGGGCTAGGATGATGGGTTGGTACTCCGGGTCTCCTTGGCACGAAAGGTGGTCTGGACGAGGCTCCACCTGCCATCTGGTTGGCAGGGCGTTTGACTCCAGCAGACTGAGGTCTGCCCCTCTCTTTTATCACTGCCTCATAACTGTGGGCAGCTTCGAAAGCTTCCTCGTGAGTCAAAAACTTTCCTGTGGCTAGAGCAGCCGTAATCTCTGTGTCCAAACCTTGTTGAAAGCGACGGGCTCTGATCTCGTCCGTCGGTATCAAGTGTGCCGCGAATCGGCTCAACATGGTGAATTCAGCATCGTATTCATCTACCGATTTGTCCCATATTGATCCTTGCTGTAGATGAATAAACTGCTGCTCCATGGCGAACCTGGCAGTCACAGGGAAATATTTCGCGTCGAACTTCTCGCGAAATGTCTTCCATTCAATCGGCTGTACCAGACGGGTTTCTTCCGCCTTCCACCAATTGCGAGCATTATCCGTGAGCTGTAGCTTTGCTACACGGACCCAAGCGTTGTCTGGCACTTGAGCTGCTGCCAGATCGTCTTCGATACTTTGTGCCCATTCTTCCACTTCAAGGGGGCTTCCTTTACCAGAGAATTGCTTTGGGTGCAAAGCTCTGAATTGTTTTACTCCCGGTGCATCGGTCTCAGGACGGTTCAAAAGTTGTTGCTGTCCCTCGAGAAGACTGCGGATCGCTTCTAATAGCATCGTTTGATCAGTGGGTGGTGCAGGAACAGCTGGTGTGAGAGGTAGTGCTGAAGGGGTGTTGTTGACGTTGGTGCTGGTGTTGTTCGGGGAATCCATAACCCTGAAGAAAAATTTGGGTTAGGACAGATTCAAATACATGAAATGATAAGATTCAAGGAATAGAAATTTGCAAGATTCAAGAAATATGAATTGTAAGAATGTTTTAGTTGCTGGTTCTTGTGTTATATTGCTTAGGTTGTTCACGCAGACCAGAACTGCATGACAGGGATTCATATAGCTTTGACCTGCATGGGTCACCAACAAAACCTGTCACGCCCCGCTTCCCAGTATATGGCGAAGGGGACGCGGCGAGGTCCGCTATGTATGTACTCAGAAGTACATACGCTAAGCGTAGCTAAGCAATATAGAGTAAATACATAAGAGACACGAGTATAAAAAGAACATCAACTTTTATTTATTAATATTCTTTGTACAATACATAAAAGGAAAATACAACTGAAATAAAGATGCCTAAACAGTGGCATAACAGGAAATGGAAAGTACTGAAAAGAAAAGTGTACAATGAAATTATACTGCAGGGTCTTCGGCAAATTGCTCCAAGTCTTCTTGTATTGGCTCAACTTCTGCCGGGTCCAGATCACCTGACGAAATTCAAAGAAGAGAGAAACAGAATGTCGTCAGCAAACAGGTCACTCGGTAAGTCCCAAAGGTAAGAGGGAAGTAGAGAAGACAGAATAAGAAGGTACATTTTTAAAATGTAAACTATTGTTGTAATATTATGTTATCGCTGTTGTTTGTAGCTTGGTACAGAAGGATGCCAGTGTATATGAGGGGGGTCTCTATATGCTAGAGACCAGGGCAAACGGAAAGTACAAGGAACCGTTAAGCCACGGTACAACTGCAATGGGATTCAGGTTATGTGTCTTAATCTGACCACCTCGTGTCACCTTTAACACCTTCCGTACCAATCTACCCCTTAAACCCCATAGTGTTTTAACAGTATTGTTGTATTGTATTGTGTAAGTTGGGTGACTGACCAAAACCAAGATATCAGTAAACATGTTGTAACTGCATAATCAGGTAAATAGAATAACAGGATAATGGATGTATATCCATGGTTTGATTCAGTCAAATTGAATAGATTATTAACTGGATTCAGGGATTCATGTATTCATCTTGAGTTGGAATATAAAGAATATATATTGACTTGAATCATATTCAAGTCAGAAATAGTCAGACTCTAACCCAAGTCAGACTAAAAGAAAGATAATTTGAAGTTCTATAATTGTTAGGGTCCTTATTGTAATTTATAAAACTTGAGGGGGTTTTATGTAAAAAAGTACTATTGTATAGTTTTCAAAATACACCTCAAGTATTTGTTATTCGTCTTTATAGTTATATTGAGTGTAAATTTTATTTGTGTTATTCTAGTGAATATATCCTAATAAAAGTATTAATTTATTTATTTGAAATTCATGGTATTTTAATATAACTTTTAATCTTGTAATTTTAGAAAAAAGTGGAAACTTTATCTTATAATAAAATAAATGATAAATATATATATATATATATTAATACAAGAATAATTTTTAAATAAATATTTTATTCTCCAAAATCTCATTTTTCTCAAATGTCGTATTTTAAACTTTTCGAGACCGAATGCTCCTTGCGGAGGTCTGAATCTTGCACTACTAGGCCGCGGGTGCACGATAAACCGTACTATACCTAACGGGTTCCCCAAAGGTGGGTTGTAGTGGCGCTTTGCAAAGATTTAATAAATACTATTCATTTAGAAAAAACGGTTTTATAAATATAAGGTATTTATTTGAAAAGGATAATTTCCGTATTTTAGTTTTTAGGGTTTCCTAAGCCAAGTAGCCTATTTCTAAAGGTCTAAACGACAAGTCATTAGAAGCCTCAAATTGCCTCTTCACCGCCAATTATGGCCAGGTAAGTACAAGTGAGGAGGGAGGGATCCGCTCACGAATCGTGAGGCGGGCCTTTTAAAGTTACCCAAGCTCACTTGCCTAGCCTAGACACCACAAAGTCAGTTTTGATAAACGATCGATGTCCACAACTTATCGTATTTTCCTAGTAAGAAATATTTACTAAAAAGTGTAACAAATCTAAAATCTTTAAGAATGGTTTTATGAAGATTATGGTATTTTAATGTAAAGTCTTGTATTTTCGTATTCTAAATTTTAGGAATATCAATTAAGGTTGTATTTGCGTGTGTGTGGAGGTAGGTCATTACCTCGTGACTTATTTTAAGGTTTAGTGAAGTTTAGAGGTTAAATATGATATATTAAACATGAAGGTATTTAAGTGTAAGAATACGGTATTTGTAAACGTTATCATTTCATGTGTGAAAACTCATTCAAATTGATTTTTACAAGTTTATTTATCAAGATGAACATGTTTAGGAATGAGGGAATTAATTAGAATAAGAAAAATAAACTTTATGGTATTTTTATGAAAAGAATACGATATTACAAGAAAGTTATCATTTCATGTGAGAAACTTTGTTTAAATTGATTTTTATGTGATTAATAGTCATCATGGATATGTTTAGGTATTATGGATTAGGTGACAAGTGGGATTTTGTAGAAAAACCGAATCGGAAATCGGTTTGTTCCGATTTCCGTCGGGGTTCGTAATTCCGTATTTTAAGAAATAGAAAAGAGAGAAGAACGGGACTTACGGGTTTTCAAACTCTTCTAAAGAGTAAAGAGGACTAGGGAGAAAGGCCGAGGTGTGGTTTCGTCGCCGGTTGTTTCAAAGCACGTCGCCGGAATCCGTCAGCGCTTCGCCGTGAACTCGGTTTTAAAGCACACTTTCTTGTGGAAATTTCAAGAGAGTAATTCTATGGTTTTGGAATGAGAAGGTAGGGGTAGGGGTCTATTTATAGGGTAGCTAGGGTAGGGTAGGTGAAGGGTTTTATTTATTAAAAAATTTATAAAAATTTAAATAAAAAGCATTAAAATTTGTATTAATTTGGTTGTATTTAACATTGGAAAACCGATCAAATAAATTGGAGTTAACAGGGAGTTTCAGAATTCCAAAAGCCACAATTTTTGTGTTGGGACCCCGGCCATCGGCCCAACTCCGGCCGGCGACGCCGGCCGATTCGGCCGTCCCGCCGGCCGAGTTGGCCGATTCCGGCCGGGTTCGGCCATGGTCGGGTGCGGGGTTCTCCGACGTAGACTTTGGCATACTTCAATTTTTGGGTTCAGTTCAATATTTGGGAGTTATGGCCTGTGGACTGTTGGGCTTCCAAGGATTTTTAAAGAAAAATAAACTAAAAATAATGTGGGGCGTGGGATTTGAACTCTGGTGGCTTGGTTCAGCAGTGCAAGGTATTACCAATGAGCTACAAGCTCCTTCTTGTAATTATTGTAGAGGAATAGATACTTAAAGTGTTATCAGCAACATTAATACTCCAAGTATACTTTAAATTTAAATCAAATTTAGGTATACAAAAATTGGAGTTGTTACACGAGTGGTGGAACTCATAAAGCGGTTCACTCACATTGAACTAATGAGAGTCCCTAAAGCGTTGAACGGAAAAGCCGACATACTCGCTCGCCTAGCTAAAAATCTAGATGATCCTGACATGAACAAAGTTCTAATCACAGTCCGAAGCCTGCAAATTCTGCCTCCAGCCTCTTTGCGTGAAGAAGAAAGCGTAGAACAAGAGAACAATCCTGCCGAAGAAGCTTCGATCATCCAAGACAAGCCCGATTGGAGAGAACCCTTTGTAGGGTGTTTTTCATCACCCCATTGAGATGGGAATATGCGCGCGCTTGTCGGGCGCAGTACAGATTCCCCCTGCCTAGGGTAGGCCGGGGTTCATTGATTGTGGGGATCCGAATTTCCGGCAGCCGTGGACTAAGCTGCCGTTAATTACCCCTCGCCTTTGAAGCGAGAGAACCTCCGATTGACGGGTCAAACTAGACATGCGAACTCAATGCGTTGGTGTGTGTGTATTTTTTGTTTTGTTCCACCTGTAAAAAAAAGAAATATATATATATATATATATATATATATATATATTCTATATATATATTTTCTATATATAAAAACAAAAATAAATAAGCGAATAAATATTTAGAGAATTTTTTTAATTTATTATTATTTTTTTTAATTTTTAAATATTATTTATAATTTATTTTTATTTATTTAATATTTATTTATTTTATTTTTTTTTAATAAAAAAGCTTAAAATAACGAAAAGAAAAAAGAGAAAAAAATGGGGGGAATCTGGGCTCCCATTAAATGGGAGCCTCCCCTTACATGAGGGGGTCATCACATGCTCAGCATGTGACCCTTCACATGCTCGTGAGGGGGCCATGCCATCACATGCTTAGCATGTGAGGGGGTCATGCCATCACATGCTCAGCATGTGACCCCTCACATGTTCATGAGGGGGCCATGCCATCACATACTCAGCATGTGACCCATCACATGCTTAGCATGTGAGGGGGTCATCACATGCTTAGCATGTGAGGGGGGCAAAAAGGGTTTTTTTTAACGTGGAGTTCAACTCCAAAAGAATATTTTTTATGGAGTTAAACTCCAAAAGGATTTTAAATTTGGAGTTCAACTCCGAAAAGATTTTAAATGGAGTTTCTCCAAAAGAATTTTATTTGTGGAGTTAAACTCCGAAAGAATTTAAATGTGGAGTTAAACTCTGAAAGAATTTTATATGGCTGAAAAGATTTAATGTGGAGTTAAACTCTCCAAAAAAAGGATTTTTACTGTGGAGTTAAACTCCAAAAGAATTTCTGTAGTGGAGTTAAACTCCAAAAGAATTTTATTTGTGGAGTTGAACTCCAAAAGATTTTCTCCTTTCTCCTTTGAGAAGAAACCCAAAATGGGTTCTCTTGAAACTCCAAGATCTAGATCTTGGATGATAAAAACAGAGACCCTTTTTCTTCTCTTGATGGAGTTTTGGGAGGTGGGTTTATGGTAAAACTTTATTTAGTTTAAAAAAAAAAAAGCTAAGCTCTTGATTTATTTGGAAAATGAGAAGAAAGAGGAAGAACTTGAAAAAGAGAGAGTGGAGGCACAAACCCTAGTTTTTTTTTTGGGAGAATGAAAATTGTCTCTCTTATTCATCATCATGTTGCCTCTTATAGGCTTACACATGTAGCCCCTTGGGCTTTACAAAATGGCATTTTGTCCATCCCATACCTCATGTGCATTTCTTTTGCACATAAGCCATGGGCTTTACAAAAATTGGGCTTTATGCCTATTTTACTTACATTCATGCATAAAAATTTACATCAAAATTATTTATTACATGACTTTTTATTTTGGCATGGAGGAGGGCCGACCCCTTCATTTCGGACTCGACCTGGGCATGGCCCCACTTGATCTGGGCTTGGGCCCACCTGGCTTGGGCTTGACCTGGACTTGGACTTGGTCATCCGGGATGCAATTTTCGACCCCAACAAAGTGCCCCCCATCGATAAATGCACACCGCACATTTAAGTTGTGTGCATGAAATTGATGGATCTTGAAGCTGGACTTCGAGGTGGAACATTATTCCGGGGGCGGAGTATCCCTCGGGCAGCATGATTCCGGGGGATCGGAGCATCATTCTGATTTGCAGAGCATAATTCCAGAGTCGGAGTATCATTCCGGAGAGTCGGAGCATAATTCCGAGGGTTGGAGCATAAATTTGGGATCGGAGCATCATTCCTTAAGAGCGGAGCATGATTCCAGGGATCGGAGCATCATTCTGAAGAGCGGAGCATGATTCCAGGGATCGGAGCATCATTCTGAAGAGCGGAGCATGATTCCAAGGATCGGAGCATCATTCCGAAGAGCGGAGCGTGGTTCCAGGGATCGGAGCATCATTCCGAAGATCGGAGCATCATTCCGAAGAGCGGAGCATGATTCCAAGGTTCGGAGCATCATTCCGAAGGGCGGAGCATGATTCCAGAGATCGAAGCATCCTTCCGAAGAGCGGAGCATGATTCTAAGGATCGGAGCATCATTCCGAAGAGTCGGAGCATCATTCCGAAGAGTCGGAGCATAATTCCGAGGGTTGGAGCATAATTCGGGGATCGGAGTATCATTCCGAAGAGCGGAGCATGATTCCAGGGATCGGGGCATCATTCCGAAGGGCAGAGCATGATTCCAGGGATCGGAGCATCATTCCGAAGCACGGAGCATGATTCCAGGGATCGGAGCATCATTCCGAAGAGCGGAGCATGATTCCAAGGATCGGAGCATCATTCCGAAGGGCGGAGCATGATTCTAGGGATCGGAGCATCATTCTGAAGCGCGGAGCATGATTCTAAGGATCGGAGCATCATTCCGAAGGGCGGAGCATGATTCCAGAGATCGGAGCATCCTTCCAAAGAGCGGAGCATGATTCCAAGGATCGGAGCATCATTCCGAAGAGCGGAGCATGATTCCAAGGTTCGGAGCATCATTCCGAAGAGCGGCAGACATTCTGACCGAAGCATAATTTCGATGCAGAGGCTGATTCCCTGGCAAAGCATAATTCCGACAAAGAAGGCAAATATTCCGAGGCGAAGCATTGATTTCGACACGGGGTACATTCCGAGACGGAGCATGATTCCGGCGCAAAGCTTGTTGGCTGACTTGATTCTGAGACGAAACATAATTTCGACAGGGAAGGCAGGTACCCCGAGGCGAAGCATCATTTCGACACGGGGTGCATTCTGAGACGAAGCATGATTCCGGCGCAGAGCTTGCTGGATGACTTGATTCCGAGGCGGAGCATAATTCCGACGAGGAGGTCGTTGTTTGATTCCGAGCTGAAGCATAATTTCGACAGGGAAGGCAGATACACCGAGGCGAAGCATGATTTCGACACAGGGTACATTCTGAGACGAAGCATGATTTCGACGCAGAGCTTGTTAGTCGACTTGATTCCGAGGCGGAGCTTAATTCCGATGGGGAGGTCGTTGGTTGATTCCAAGCCGAAGCATAATTCCGACAGGGAGGGCAGGTACACCGAAGCGAAGATTGATTTCGACACGGGGTACACTCTGAGATGAAGCATGATTCTGACGCAGAGCTGGTTGGTTGATTTGATTCCGAGGCGGAGCATACTTCTGGCAGGGAAGGTAGATATCCCTAGGCGAAGCATGATTTCGACACGAGCTAAATTCTGGGAAGGAGCATGATTCCGCCGCAGAGGTTGTTGGTTTAATTTGATTTGGGTTGACATCAGCATCGCTACACTGGAATATGGTACCAGGAGCGAATCATCATTTGCCATGAGTGGATTTGAGAATTTCGGTTTTTGTTTGGCATCTGCATTGCTGCACTGGAACAATACCAGGAGCAACTCATCATTTGCCCCAAGAGGATTTGGGAATTGATGGCATAGGAGGCATGTTTAGATCCCTATCACCTAAGGCTTTTCAATTTTATGGGCCGTAAGGGTCCCATAAAAGTATTTTCTCCCTACGAGTCGAAAGGATCTCGCAGGTGTATTTTCTCCTTAGGAGTCATGGGGACTCCTAAGTGTGTTGCTCCTATGTGAGTCGTAAAGATCTCACGTGGGGATTTTCTCCTCACAAAGTCGAGAGGACTTTGCGAGTGCATTTCATCCCCTTTTTTTTTATGAGTTTGCGCCCTTTTAGGTTTTCACAAACTCGCTGGCAATCCTGCTGTTTTTACTCACGGAGCTCTTTCGGGTTTTCATCCGTGCCCATTTTTCTTGTGGACATACCCCCCTTTTTTTAAATTATTTTATTTTATTTTATTTTTATTTTTGGTTGGACTTTGAATGTGGTCTCATTGGTAGGACTTGGGAGAGATTGGGATCGTTTTACGCACGTGGATTGTATACGGTTTTGCAGGATGTATGATCCAGACCGTAGGGCCGGAAGAATTTCGGGACTTTGTCGGCGTCTGCATCGCTGCACTGGAATATGGTACCAAGAGCGGCTCATCATTCGCCGTGAGGGGATCTCCCTCATTTCCAGTTTAATGACTTAGGGGTCATCTGTTTCTAGTTTAACGACTTAGAGGTCATCTGTTCCCAGTTTAAAGACTTAGGGGTCTACTGTTCCCAGTTTAAAGACTTAGGGGTCTATTGGATTGGAGTTTGAAATTTTGGGGTTAGGGTAGGCATCAGCGTTGCTAACACTGAAGCACATATGCCAGAAGCAATTCATCATTTGCCTTTGCCTGTTGGGAAGCGACGGCTTAGGAGACAGGTTTAGATCCCTATCACCTAAGGCTTTTCAATTTTATGGGCCGTAAGGGTCCCATAAAAGCATTTTCACCTTATGGGTCGTAAGGATCCTGTAGGTGTATTTTCTGTTGGAGATAGTGCCCTCAGAGTCAATTATTAGGTCACAGGTACGTAATTGCAATGATTGATGGAGGACCTATCCCGGTAGGACAGTCTTACTCGAGATGATAGTATGCTATCTGGTTTACCTTTATCATCGTGTACTGTTTTAAGTGACCTGACACGTCGCTATTACACGTTGATAGAGCCCCTAGGATTCTTGCTTGACCACCAGCAGTATGAGGGCGATCATATAAGTGGGAGCTGGGGGTCTATAAGCATATCCTTAAAAGGTCCCTAGTCGTGAGAGTTTCGAGACAGGGCATCGATTCTCCATAGTAGACTAGTGTATACAGTCGAGACCCCGACGAGGGGCGGTGGCCGGTCTCACAAGCCACTGGTGTCAGTTGGATCACCTAAGATGTATACAGGTGCTCATTGGGTTATGAGTACACCGGACATGACTCGCCGGGAACATGCTAGTTGGTCATATACCAGACGTCAGATGGCAGTTCCCTGGTGACATGTGTGCAGGTTAGTTCATCGACCTGGGGATCGTCATTTGTCTCGTGTGAGTTCCCACTGTACTTTGATTACTACCCTACCACGGCTCAAAGGAGTCGTGCAAACAGGTTTTAGTTGGGTACAGTCCCGAGCCACATGGAGGCAGTGAGCGTATCTTCAGGGGTTCGTCTCTCCCGGTATTGGGGGTGAGGTCGTGCTGTGTCTAGGAGAGCCATTACACGAAGCCCTCAGCCGAGGCAAGGAGATTTACTGGTAGGTATTCCAGTAGTATCTCAGGGTGTTCTGGGCTACACTCCGACACGACTTGTACCGCTTTTGGGGGTCTGACTTTTACCAACCCCCTAGGCCCGCCATGCGATGCTCATAGACGAACGGACCGGACTATACGGATATTGTCACTGACAGGCTCAGTAGGGTGTCAGGCTGAGTTCGCTCACAGACGTCCCTTTTGGTCAATATCTGGTAGCCCGTTATGTATTGGCTTATACCTCTAACGTGCTAGTGGTTAAATCCACAACCAAGGTGTTGATGAGTCTTTAGAGTCCCCCACATTCTGTTACTCAGCTTTCGGGCGAAAGGTTGTAGAGGCCGTATGGAGATATGGCAAGGTCCGATCAGATACGTGCGGTATTGCACGGATCAGGATCGGACAGTCTGTACTATAGGCCGTATGGTTATATGGCAGGGTTCGATCAGATACGTGCGGTATTGCACGGATCAGGATCGAACAGATATTACTAGCCGGCTTTGGTTTAAGCCGGATCCTAGTATAGTACAGTGTAGACTTTGTCTCATTGCATTTGTATTTCGGTTGGAATATAAATGCGGGTGTGTATGCACAGTATCGGGGTTTTCCTGTAATTTATTACGGGACCAGTTTTATGGAGTTGCCAGTTTGCTTTCCGTTTCGGCCGATTTCCATTGTTCCGTTCATTGGCCGAAGATTGGTGGAGGAGGGCTTATTTGCATTGTTGCAAATAAGTGTTTGTGGAGGGGGTTCTTTGCATCTTATTGCTTCATGATCACTTCACCATCATTGAATTGTTTTGACTCCATCATGGCTTGACTTTTAAAGTCATGATTGCTGATGATGTTGAGGGGTATGGTTGTTGAGTGAGGACTTTTCTTTGTGATCATTTCTTTTCATATGATAACCATTCCTCTCTCTCTCTTTTTTTGGATAATTTGATATGGTCACCTCCCCCTTGACTTTTTCCACTCTCCCATTTTTCCTAAGAGGGCCGGCCACTATTGGAAGGGGGATGATTGATTTTGGTGTGGCAATTTTTTGGTTCTCTTGATGCTCCAAAAATCACACAAGAAGACTCTCCAAAATTCCAAGTTTCTTTTCCTCCACCACAAAGGTAATTCCACAACCCCAAAGTGAGACATGGTTCTTCACACATTCTAGAGTAAATCTTGGGCACGTCGACTAGCCAGCTTCGTGCCCGAGTTGCCTCGGCATTGAGGTGGGAGCCCGTAAAAGAAGCAGGCGGTGTGGTGCACTTCCGGCGACGAGGAGGAGACCGGACATTCCGCAGGAGATCGGGACGATGACGAGAAGACCGGAGGACTTGGATCGTCGGTATATCTCTATTCCCATTCTTGTAGATAGCTAGGACTAATTAATGGTTCGATCCGGGTATTAGTGCGCGGCGGTTTGCCAGTTCAAGTAAAATTTAAAGTTTATCACCGCTTCCGCATTTGGCCGTCGGATTGACGGCCGGGGCGCCGCCGTGCACTTACAGTGGTATCAGAGCCTCGCCATTAACTTAGTCTAGCTTGGTTTAATGTGTTTTACAATTCCGATCGAAGAAATGTTCCGAAAACCCAATATCACCCACGACAGTTTTCTGTTGTTTTTTTTCAGTCTCCAAAAATTTTTCAGGTTGTAAAATATTGATGTACTAGAAATTGTAAGACTACTGTACAAATCCGAGGCACTGATCTTCTAACCAGAGCGCGGAACCGTGGCCAAAACCCACTTGTGGCCGCGGTTACGCCGCAGTATGGAGGAATCAGTGGGTTGGGTTTTTACAGTGGGCTTCTGGGGAGATTTTAGGGGTTTTGGAATATTAATATTGGGCCCAGAGTTTCTTGATGTGCTACAGTAGTGCTTGGGGCCCACTTGTTATAATTTGATCGATCGGATATTTTTAAACACATTATTTCACAGTATTTACATTATATCTGCGACCGTGAATGTCACTTGATCGGTAAATCCGGTCTAACTGCTATAGCCCGGTTAGACGGATTTGCGAACGTGACTTTCACGTTGATGTTCTGTTTTTGTTGTGATGTTGCGGATCGGTCGTGGGGGATAGCCTGGATGCAATGCTAGTACAGTTCTGTTGTATTATGTACATTTGATATTGCGGGGCGAGCGTCCGACATGTGGACTGCCGTCACTGCCTGATTGTATTATTATTTTGGGGGCACGGCCAGGTTGCGGTCGATGTACCCGTTGTATGTATATTTTACTTTCTGTACTAGGGTTACCCCGCGGAGGGGTGCACGGATAGCCGGGTTCTAGAGGGCAACAAGCCCGCATCTCATGGCATTGGGACGGAGGGGGCTTCACTCTAGGATTGGCGGGCTATTCGCCGCACTCGTAGGGGGTACAGGTTGACCCAGGAGGGGTGCCCATGTTACCGGATTCCGTGAAGTGCTGGGTGGTCCATTCCCGGCGCTGAAGGGGGCTGCCTCGCTTCAGGTTTTGGCAGGTGACTTGCCGCGCCCGTAGGGGTCTAGGATTTCATTGCACAGGCTATCCACGCGACCAGGGGAACGTCGGGTTTCAGTAGTGGCTCTGTGAAACCCGGGGATCCCAGATATCTGTATTGTTTCTGTGATGCTGTTCTTTCTCTGTGATGTTGCATTTCTTATCACGCCTTGAGCGAATATAATATATTGGTATATATATTAGTAGATGTTGTATATGTTTTGCATCCGCGCTAGTCCAGTCCCCGCTCTGTCGTTAGTAAGCTAACCTAACGGGTAATGACGGGACCCAGTGGCGAATGCGGATGGCATATACGTACATCAGTATATTTTCGTTCTTTTTGGTGTGATCAATTGATGGGACTGCATTGATTCGGATTGCCCTATCATTTCAGCTTTTCTTATCATTTCAGCTTTTCTTATCGCGAAGGTCGCGATTGCCCTATCATTTCGGCTTTTTATTCGTGGTTGCCCCATCATTTAGGCTTTATTTTCATTTTTATTTTTACTCGCTGATTTTTATTGCGAGTTACCCTATCATTTCGGCTTTTTATTTTTTTATATATTTATTTTTTTGTTTTATTTACACATTTTTACATCCCCAGTTTAACGACTTAGATGTCGATTATTCCAAGTTTAATGACATGGTGGTCAACTGTTTTCAGAGAAAGACAGATGTCTGAGAGAA
Source organism: Agapanthus africanus (assembly GCA_030015575.1). Lineage (NCBI taxonomy): Eukaryota > Viridiplantae > Streptophyta > Magnoliopsida > Asparagales > Amaryllidaceae > Agapanthus > Agapanthus africanus. The sequence continues at coordinate 582,628,141 of CM057340.1, read as the reverse complement.
TCAGTTTCATGAAGAACTTCGGTCTCCGTTTGTATGAAATTGGCGGTCTCAGCTTGACTGTTTACTAACACGCCTTTAGACAGTTCTATCTCTCCTGCCTTGTATTGCTTTTCGACCCAATCTTTGAAGACGAAGCAGTCCTCAATGGCATAACCTATCACTCTGTGATAGGGGCAGTATTTGGGGTCGTCGGTCATATTCGCTTCCTGCGGTCTTTTTGACTCTGGCAGTTGTAGACCGTTCCTCAGAGCGTCTTTGAATATTTTACGGATTTTGTCCCTTCTGAAGGAATAGACCTTATCCAGCTTCTTTTTCAGTGGAGATTCTCCTCCCTCTTCGAACATTGGCTTCCGAGGCTGGTTGGCACTAGGCCCGCTTATCTCTCACTTATTTCGGTTAGCCAAAGTGTTGAAAGATTCAGAATCTTCAGAATTTCCGCCTTTGCGATTATCGTCCTTTCGGTTTCTCCAGGACCTATTGTTATTTTGGGAAGCCGAGGAGGACTCCTGCTTTGAGCGCTCCAGCATCTGAACTTTCCTGGTCAGCTCTTGGAATGTTTTGAGACCCGTGGTGCATAGGAACGGGGCCATCCAATTGTTGAGATTTCCGACAAGGAGACTGACAGATTGGTCCTGCTCTATCGGCGGTTCATATTTGACGGAGAGATTGCACCACCGGGTTATAAAATCCGTGCTGCTTTCGTTGTTCTTTGGCTTGGTCCTTACAAGCTCGGCAATGGTGATCTTATCGCTGACGCTCATGAACCTCTGCCGAAATAGAGACTCCATTTGGACGAAGGTTGTGACGGAGCCATCCGGTATGCTCGCGTACCAGTCGAAAGCAACATCAGCTAAGCTATTAACAAACTGGCGGAGGAGAAGCGCATCATTGCCCCTAGTATTCCCGCATGAGGCTTTAAAGTGGGCGATGTGCTGATTCGCATTTCCTGTCCCATCGAATCTTCCGAATTTAGGGATGACATAGCCGCTAGGAAATTCTACCAGATCATACCGAGCAGGATATGGTCTCCTGCTAATGCTACCATCTTTTTGCGCTTTGGCTTCAGCTACCAATGATTTGACTTTGTTGGCAACCAAATCCATGATTTGATCTTGAGTTAGCGGGCTACTGTCATCGGTAGCCAAGACATTTCTTGAGATAGGATGCGACTGGCTTTCGTGCGGTCTGCCCACCTTTGGATTTGGGGGAAAATGCGTCGGCTGTCTCGGGACACCGTTTCCCGGTTCATGAGCAGAGCCCCGCGCTTGATTGGGCGGCTGAGAGGCAAGTTGGGCCGTGAGCTGTAAGACGACGTTTGTCAAGTCATCAATTTTTGAGTAGAGCTTGGCCATCTCATTGTCTTTGTTTCTAAGCTGCTTTCGGAGCTCCTGGAGAAGTTGCTGCTCTGCGGTCTTAGAATGGAAAATTGGCTCATCATCACTTTCCAAGCCTGACTCCTCATGAACCGAGGGCTCTCTCTGCCTATCAGCCTCACTGGGAGGATTTTCATCACCCTCCAGAGGATGCTGGTCTTAAGAAGTGACAGCTATATTCACACCAGATTAGATTTGAGATGTGGTGGCCCCGTCCTTGCTCTTGCTGCGCGTGCCCACCATATAGATAGTGTGGACTACATATCCAGCCATCTCTTTATCTTTGATGGGGTAACCATGTTCCTCGAACCTCATGAAGTTCAGCCTAGCAGGAGCCCTAGCCCTTTTGTTGGCACCTGAGCCTTTTCTGTCTTAGCTTCTTAATTTTGAGGGCTTGGCGGGCATCCGTCATCCAGGAAGCCATCGTAAGTCGGTTAACGGGGAGCTTAGAGAAGATACCCAATTGAGCAGTTGTCAGGGGCGCCGCTGGAGCTTGCTCGAGATGGCTTGTTGCTTTGTTAGTGTTGATGTCCTTGCCCCCAGCTGGGGCCAAGGAAAGTCGTTCAGACACTGACTTGCGTTTGGGTAGTGGTGCCCTCGTGATCACCACATTCGGCCTCTTGCCTTTCGAGGCCGGTTTGTCTGTTACCGGAGCGTGAGGAGCAGCGACGACGTTAGCTGGCATGAACAAAATAAAGCCAAATGGTAGCGGCGGCTCCTCCCACTGTCGCCCGAGACTGGCCGGAAGGACCGTCCTGGCGTCCATCTTCATCGTGTAGGAGATGGGAGCCATGCCGAGAGCTGAGTTCATCATTGGAGACATTGTTGAAAAGTGATTGCTTGAAAACCTGCATGGAAGAGCATTATTTTAGTATAAATATAGACATGTATATTGATTGAGTTCGCATGAATTTTTAACCCGAAATATGGGAGGAGAGATTGGGTCCCACCGGGCGTGCCAGAATCTGTAGGGTGTTTTTCGTCACCCCATTGAGATGGGAATACGCGCGCGCTTGTCGGGCGCAGTACAGTTTCCCCCTGCCCACGGTAGGCTGGGGTTCATTGATTATGGGGATCCGAACCTCCGGCAGCCGCGGACTAAGCTGCCGTTAATTACCCCTCGCCTTTGAAGCGAGAGAACCTCCGATTGACGGGTCAAACTGGACATGCGAACTCAATGCGTTGCTGTGTGTATTTTTTTTGTTTTGTTCCACCTGTAAAAAAAAGATATATATATATATATATATATATATATATATATATTCTATATATAAAAACAAAAATAAATAAGCGAATAAATATTTAGAGAATTTTTTAATTTATTATTATTATTTTTTAATTTTTAAATATTATTTATAATTTATTTTTATTTATTTAATATTTATTTATTTTATTTTTTTTTAATAAAAAAGCTTAAAATAACGAAAAGAAGAAAGAGAAAAAAAATGGAGGGAATCTGGGCTACCATTTAATGGGAGCCTCCCCTCGAATGAGGGGGCCATCACATGCTCAGCATGTGAGGGGGCCGCATGGACCCCTATCTCCAGAATCTGTAGGGTGTTTTTGGTCACCCCATTAAGATGGGAATACGCGTGCGTTTGTCGGGCGCAGTACAGATTCCTCTTGCCTAGGATAGGCTGGGTTCATTGATTGTGGGGATCCGAATCTCCGGCAGCCGCGGACTAAACTGCCGTTAATTACCCCTCGCCTTTGAAGCGAGAGAATCTCCGATTGACGGGTCAAACTGGACATGCGAACTCAATGCGTTGGTGTGTGTGTATTTTTTTGTTTTGTTCCACCTGAAAAAAAAATATATATATATATATATATATATATATATATATATATATATATATATATATATATATATAAACAAAAATAAATAAGCGAATAAATATTTAGAGATTTTTTTAATTTATTATTATTTTTTTAATTTTTAAATATTATTTATAATTTATTTTTATTTATTTAATATTTATTTATTTTATTTTATTTTATTTAATAAAAAAGCTTAAAATAACGAAAAGAAGAAAGAGACAAAAAATGGGGGGGAATCTGGGCTCCCATTTAATGGGAGCCTCCCCTCACTTGCTCAGGGGGCCATCACATGCTCAGCATATGACCCTGCATGTGAGGGGGCCATCACATGCTAGCATGCGAGGGGGCCATCACATGCTAGCATGCGATCCATCACATGCTCAGCATGTGACCCCTCAGCATGTGAGGGGGCCATCACATGCTAGCATGCGACCCATTACATGCTTAGCATGTGAGGGGGCCACCACATGCTCAGCATGTGACCCCTCAGCATGCTCAGCATGTGAGGGGGGCCATCACATGCTAGTTTGCGACCCCTCAGCATGCTCAGCATGTGGGGGGGCCATCACATGCTCAGCATGTGACCCCTTAGCATAGGGGGCCATCACATGCTTAGCATGCGACCCATCACATGCTTAGCATATGAGGGGGGCCAAAAGGGTTTTTTTTACGTGGAGTTCAACTCCAAAAGAATATTTTTTTATGGAGTTAAACTCCAAAAGGATTTTAAATACGGAGTTCAACTCCGAAGATATTTTAAATGGAGTTTCTCCAAAAGAATTTTATTTGTGGAGTTAAACTCCGAAAGAATTTAAATGTGGAGTTAAACTCCGAAAGAATTTTATATGGCTGAAAAGATTTAATGTGGAGTTAAACTCCCCCAAAAAAGGGTTTTTACTGTGGAGTTAAACTCCAAAAGAATTTCTGTAGTGGAGTTAAACTCCAAAAGAATTTTATTTGTGGAGTTGAACTCTAAAAGATTTTCTTCTTTCTCTTTTGAGAAGAAACCTAAAATGGGTTCTCTTGAAACTCCAAGATCTAGATCTTGGATGATAAAAGAAGAGACCCTTTTTCTTCTCTTGATGGAGTTTTGGGAGGTGGGTTTATGGTAAAACTTTATTTAGTTTTTTATAAAAAAAAAAGAGCAAAGCTCTTGATTTATTTGGAAAATGAAAAGGAAGAGGAAGAACTTGAAAAAGATAGAGTGGAGGCACAAACCCTAGTTTTTTTTGGGGAGAATGAAAATTGTCTCTCTTATTCATCATCATGTTGCCTCTTATAGGCTTACACATTTACATGTAGCCCCTTGGGCTTTACAAAATGGCATTTTGCCCATTCCATACCTCATGTGCATTTCTTTTGCACATAAGCCATGGGCTTTACAAAAATTTGGCTTTATGCCTATTTTACTTACATTCATGCATAAAAAATTACATCAAAATTATTTATTACATGACATTTTATTTTGGCATGGAGGAAGGCCGGCCGCTTCATGTTCGAACTCGACCAGGGCATGGGCCCACATGATCTGGGCTTGGGCCCACCTGGCTTGGGGTTGACCTTGACTTTGACTTGGTCAACCGGGGTGCAATTTTCGACCCCAACACCCTTCATAGAGTACCTCCGATACGACAAGCTGCCCGAAGGAAAATCTGCGAGGATTCAGCTGAAGAAGAGAGCTCTCCGATACGTGTTTGTAAATGACACGCTATACCGCAGGTCGTATGACCAACTCTGGCTCAGGTGTCTGTCATTGGCCGAAGACCAAAAGGTTATGAAAGAAGTTCACTCGGGCGTTTGCGGTGCTCACCAATTTGGCCCCAATATGCGACTTCAAATTAAACAGCTTGGGTATTACTAGCCCACCATGATACAGGATTGCGGAGAGCAAGCAAGGAAATGTCATATCTGCCAAATTCACGGTGATTTCATTCACAAGCATCCCAATCCGTTGTATCCTACGGTGGCGTCGTGACCCTTCGAAGTCTGGGTACCGACATAGTTGGCCCAATTGATTCTCCATCATCTAGAGGCCACCGGTTCATATTAGCCGCAACTGACCATTTCTCCAGATGGGCTAAAGCTGTCCTGCTAAAGGAATTCAAGACAGAAAATATTCTGACATTCTTCTAGCATAATATTCTATACCGCTTCGGTACACCAAGAAGAATCATTTCTGACAACAGGCCTTCTTTCAAGAGCTTCAAAGTCTCAAGGTTCGCTACTCAGCACAAGAAAGACTGGAGATATTCCTCCATCTATAATCCAAGAGCCAATGGGCTAGCCGAAGCCTTCAATAAGACTCTATGCAAGCTCCTAAAGAAAAATGCTTTAGCCAACAAGAGAGACTGGAATCTCAAACTTCACAAGGTGTTGTGGGCATATAATACCACGCACCGTACTCCAATTCAGTCCACTCCATACTCATTGCTCTTCGGAGTGGAGGCGGACCCCCTCGAAGTCGAAGTTCCAAGCTTAAGAATGGCCGTTCAGCATGAGTTGACGGAGGAGGAAAACGTGCTCCTTCGGCTTGAAGAGCTCGATGCCCTTGAAGAAAAGATGCTCGCGGTGCAGCAAAATTTGGAGCTATACCGAGCCCAAATGTCACGGGCCTATGACAAGATAGCCCGTCTCCGCGCTTTCAAGAAAGATGAATTGGTGTTGGTCCTCAAAAGACCGATCATCCCCAATCGACATGCCAAGGGAAAATTCGAGCCAAACTGGGAAGAACCATACGTCATCGAGAAAGTGTTTGATGGAGGATCCTACCAGCTGATAAATGCCGAGGGAGAAAGACCCATGCCACCTATCAATGGCCGATATCTCAAGAAATATTACGTGTGAATGCTCCAAGTCGCAGGCGAATTGAGCACACAAGCCCTACGGTCTAGATCATAAATCCTGTAAAACCGTATACAATCCACGGGCGTAAACGACCTCTGTCTCTCCCAAGTCCTGCCGGTGAGACTACTTTTAAAGTCCCACCAGCGAAAAAAAAGGTATGTCACAAGCAAAATGGGCACGGATGAAAACCCGAAAGGGCTCCGTGAGTAAAAAAAGCAGGGCTGCCGGCGAGTTTGTAAAAAGCCGAAAGGGCACAAACTCGTGAAAAGAGATGAAATACACTCGCAAAGTCCTCTCGACCTTGTGAGGAGAAAATCCCCGCGTGAGATTCTTACGACTCACAAAGGAGCAACACACTTAGGAATCCCCACGATTCCTAGGGAGAAATACACCTGCGAGATCCTCTCGACTCGTAGGGAGAAAGTGCTTTTATGAGACCCTTACGGCTCATAAAATTGAAAAGCCTTAGGTGATCGGGATCTAAACCTGTCTCCTGAGCCATCGCTCCCCAACGGGCAACGGCAAATGATGAGTCGCTCCTGGCATTTCGCTTCAGTGTTAACGGTGCTGATGCCGGCCAAAAACCCAAATCCCAAGTTTTCTCAACGGCAAATGATGAGTCGCTCCTGGCATTGCTTCAGTGTTAGCGGTGCTGATACCGACCGAAAAACCAAATCCCAAGTCCTCCCGGGTCAAATAATGAGTTGCTCCTGGCATTATTCCAGTGCAGCAATGCTGATGCCAAACAAGATCCAAATTCCAAGTCCCCAAACGGCAAATGATGAGTCGCTCCTGGTACCATATTCCAGTGCAGCGATGCAGACGCTAACCAAAATCCAATTTCTCAAAATTCTCCCGGCCCTACGGTTAGTCCCCAAATTGACTACCGTATACAATCCACGGGCTCAAATAATTCTCATCATAACCATGCCCCACCGCAACCACCAGTTACGCGGCTGGTCTCCGCCCTAGGAATTATGCTCCATTTGGGAAGACCCACTCATGTGTCCTTACGATACGTGAGGAGAACAAACTTACGGGATCCTTACGACTCGTAAGAAAACACCTTCGTGGGATCCTTATGACTCATAAAGGAAAAACACACTTGGGAGTCCCCATGACTCATAAGGAGAAAGTACACCTACGAGATCCTTTCGACTCGTAGGGAGAAAATGCTTTTATATGACCCTTACGGCTCATAAAATTGAAAAGCCTTAGGTGATAGGGACCTAAACCTGTCTCGTATGCCATCGCTCCCCAACAGGAAAAGGTAAATGATGAATTGCTCCTGGCATATGTGCTTCAGTGTTAGCAACACTGATGCCTACCCTAACCCCATAATTCTTAACTCCAATCCAATAGACCCCTAAGTCTTTAAACTGGGAACATATGACTCCTAAGTCGTTAAACTGGGAACAGATGGCCCCTATTCGTTAAACTGGGAGCAGATGACCCCTAAGTCGTTAAATTGGGAACGAGGGAAATTCCCTCACGGCAAATGATGATTCGCTCCTGGTACCATATTCCAGTGTAGCGGTACTGATGCCAAACAAAACCAAAATCCCCAAATCCTCCCATGCCAAATGATGATTCGCTCCTGGTACCATATTCCAGTATAGCAATGCTGATGTCAACCCAAATCATATCAAGTCAGTAAGACAACCAACGACCTCCCTGGCGGAATCAAGCTCCACCTCGGAAACAAGCCAAATCCCGACACAGCGGAAAGCGGAGCATGTCAAATCGAATTCTGACACCTCAAGAAGCGAAGCAAGCCAAATCAAGCATCGATCGTCCATGTTGCTAAAAGGGTAGCATCGACCGTCCACGTTGCTAAAATGGCAGTATCGACCGTCCACGTCGCTAAAAGGGCAGCATCGACCGTCCAAGTCGCAAAAAGGGCAGAACTGACCGTCCATGTCCCAAAAATGGCAGCACCGACCCTCCACATCGTAAAAAGGGTAGCACCGACCGTCCACGTCGCAAAGGGCAGCACCGACCGTCCAAGTCGCAAAAAGGGCAGAACCGACCGTCCAAGTCTCAAAAAGGGCAGAACCGACCGTCCAAGTCGCAAAAAGGGCAGAACCGACCGTCCAAGTCGTAAAAAGGGAAGGACCGACCGTCCACGTCGCAAAAAGGGCAGCACCGACCGTCCAAGTCGCAAAAAGGGCAGAACCGACCATCCAAATCGCAAAAAGGGCAGAACCGACCGTCCAAGTCGCAGAAAAGGTAGGACCGACCGTCCACGTCGCAAAAATGGCAGCACCGACCGTCCAAGTCGCAAAAAGGGTAGAACCGACCGTCCAAGTCGCTAAAAGGGCAGCACCGGCCGTCTACGTCGCTAAAAGGGCAGCACCGACCGTCCACGTCGCTAAAAGGGCAGCAACGACCTCCTTGTCGGAATTATGCTCCGTCTTGGAATCAAGTCAACCAGACACTCCATCTCGGAGACACGTCAAGTATCGACCGTCCATGTCGTAAAAAGGGCAGTGCCAGCTTCCCAAAAAGCGGGAACCAAATCAAGTCGCCTCCACGTGGAAGAAGATCCATCAATTTCATGCACACGACCCACATATGCGGTGTGCATTTATTGATGGGGGCACTTTGTTGGGATCGAAAATTGCACCCTGGTTGACCAAGTCAATGTCAAAGTCAACCCCAAGTAAGCGGGCCCAAGCCCAGGTCAAGTGGGCCCCGAACATGAAACGGCCTGCCTCCCCCATTCCAAAATAAAAATTTTGTAGTAAATAATTTTTGGTGTATTTCCTTTTTTTATTTTATGAATAAAGAAAAATGGGCATAAAGCCAAATTTTTGTAAAGCCCATGGCTTATGTGCAAAAAGAAATAACACATGAGGTATGGGATGGGCAAAACGCCATTTTTGTAAAGCCCAAGGGGCTATATGCAAAGTGTATAGCCTATAAAGGCAAAGATAATGAAAATATCTCAACAACTTTTTCTCTCTAAAAAAAATCAAGATCTGTGCTCCTTCTCCTTCCTCAAGGTTCTAAAACCTTCTTCCCTTTTTTGAATTAAATCAAGAGTTTTACTCTTTCTTTTCCAAAACTAAATAGTTTTTCACCACAAAACCCATAAAGGGGAGCTCAGATCTTCCATTAGATCTTAAAAAGGGGAGATTTTTAAATCTCACGCCCCCTTTTTCTCCAAGATCCGGCCAACAAAGAGGAGGAAGAAGGAGACCCATCTCCAAAAATCCTACTTTGGAAAAGATCCAAAGCTCAAGAGAAGATCCAAGGCTTAAGAGAGAAGAACCTATGGAGGTTCTTAGGGAGTTCAACTCCAAGACCCAAATCCTTAAAGGAGTTTAACTCCTAATCCAGATCTTTTGGAGTTTAACTCCACTCAAAATCCTCTTTTGGAATTTAACTCCTATTTCCGGGGGTAAAACCCCTTTCTTTTCGCTAGCGCCCAGCGCCCAAACGCCCATGTGTCGGACATGTGAGGTGCTAGCGCCCAAAGCGCTCGCGCCAGCGCCAGTGCCGAGCGCTCACGTGCCGGGCACGTGTAGCGCTAGCGCTAGCGCCCGAGCACCCACGTGAGGCGCTAGCGCCCAAAGCGCTAACGCCAGCGTCCGAGCGCCCACGTGCCGGGCACATGAGGTGCTAGCATCCAAGCGCCCACGTGCTGGGCACGTGAGGCGCTAGCGCCCAAAGCGCTAGCGCCAGCGCCCGAGCGCCCAAAGCGCTCATAGTCACAAATTCATGATTCGGCAATAATTCGGCGAGGTCGAAAATTCGGATTCGGAGAACTATTCGGAAAAAATCGGCAGGTATTCAGGAAAAATTCGGTAAGTGTTCGGGAAATGTTCGGGAAGGATTTCGAGCAAAAAATTAATATAAAATTAATATATAAGACGCTAGATTTTGATTTCGTGAATTATTTGTTGTCTTTTGAATAATTCGCTTTTTTTGAATAATTCGGGAATTATTCGCGAATAATTCGGCAATAATTTAGTGCGTTCGGTGATGGAGAATAATTCACAGATTTAATCGACAGTCACATAATTCGCGAATTATTCGCGAATTCGCCAAATAATTCGCGAATCATGTGACTATGGCGCCAGCGCCCGAGCGCCCACGTGCCGGGCACGTGAGGCGCTGGCACCTTCTCCTACGCATCCTTTGGATGTCCTTTCCCTTATATATATATGTATGTATACACACACACACATACTCCACAACACTATCCCCCGTTAGAAAAAATTTCTAACGAGGCGCTGTCCCACACCCCGCAAGGAGGCTGCTAGGCCTCTTGACCCCCAGCCCACTATCCGGGTAGCGGGACCCCCGTAAAAACTCTGTGGGGCCCCCGATATATCCTAAACTCATTCAAAACACAACACTGCACATTGAGTTTGCATGACCTGTTCGACCCGTCAATCAGAGGTTCCCTCGCTCCAAAAGCGATGGGTAATTAACGGCAGCTTAGTCCGTGGCTACTGGAGATTCGGATCCCCACAATCAATAAACCCCAGCCTACCCTAGGCAGGGAGAATCTGTAATGCGCCCGACAAGCGCGCGCGTATTCCCATCTCAATGGGGTGACGAAAAACACCCTACAGTGTTGATTTGATAATTTAATGTATAATTATATATTTGATATATTAACTTACATTAACTAATATTTGCTCACTAAACATTTCTTTTTCTCACTTGTGTGCATATAGTATATATGTGATATATATTAATGTACATTTTATTGTGTCATGCTTGATGCCACATGCTTCATGGGTGTATGAGACTTACACTATAGTTAGGATAATCCTAGGGTTTTTATTTATCAAAGTAATTCAAAATTGGTGGAATTATAAATTGCTAGAAGCTTTGAGAAAGCTTGTGGATAACCAATTGACTAAGTCCACTATTTTTGTTTTGTTAAAGATATTTATTAAGCTAACCATTATCCTTTACCATGGTTCATTCTCTACATGGGTTAGTATATGACACTAACTCACCCATGATTGCTATTCTCACATCATGAGTTCATTCTCCCATCTTCACTTCATCTTCTTCTTCCTCATGAAAAGCTTTCTAGGTTTTAAAATGGTGATGAAATATTGTGAGAAAATTAAATCTAAAGTGAGCCAATTTCCTACTTCAATATCCTCTACTATATTAGCCATTTAGTTTAGGGTGTTTGCTTCACTAATCTACCATTAGTGAAGAGGTAGCATGAGCTTGAGTCTTCTCGACGTAGACCATCTTCGGCCTCGAAGACTTTGAGCAAGGTTGTTCATTTCTTCATGTGAACCCTTACTAGAGTTCGGGTGTTCACTACTTGGAGGGAAGAGACTACTACACGGAGCTTTAGAAGTGAAGGACCGGTCTACAAAGGTTGTATTCCTCATTCACTTTGTATGCAAAGTTGTTTGCATGTTGTATTATTTATATCTCTAGTTAAGATTCTAGGGTTAGGGTTGTTTAGAACAGAAAATTTTTGAAAACGGCATGGACGATGCCTCCTGAAACCTTGCTGCCGCGCTACGCAACCCTACACTTCATATACAAAGGAACGAGATATCACGTCATTCTTTCTGCCGAGTCTTCCTCTTCCTTGGAAGAATGAATTTGACTTGGGTTTTTTCCTCATCGTCTGATTTGGAGTGGGACATGGGTTTCACATCCCTCCCATGGGTTTTTGGTTCAAGTGGGATATTCCACTTGATTGCAGAACCCGCTTGTAAGTCCCTTGATATTCTATCTGTTCTTTTGAGAAGAAAGGACCATCCCACGTAGAGATTCTTCCGCCAGTGAGAAATATGCCCCCTGTGTATATCTCTGGAGGGAGAGAGTACCTACGCCGTTGCTATTTTGGCGATATGTTGCTTCAAAGTCGCTCATTTTTTGTTGAGCGTTGGCGACAAATGCCACCTTACCTCCGCTTTTCAGTCATCTTCATTGGATTATGAAGGGTCTTGACCTAGCTAATCCAATCGAGTCATTTTATCCATGAGCTCTTGGAAGGTTACCGGCTTGAAAAAGGGCCATAAATGGGAACACCTTTTGAATTTGGGTCAAGGGTGGCTATGAAAATTCCCACAGCTGCAGCTTCGTCGATACGTTGCTTGCATTTTGACCAGGGATTTTGCTATCGGGTAACATATTGAACCCAGGTCTCATTCGGTCTAACCCTTTCATTGACCAACGTCGTTACGGTAGTGCGTTTATTCACACTAGCGAATCTATGACAGAAAAGCTTCTCCATCTCTTCGAAGGTGTTCACGGAGTCATTTGGGAGTTCCGCATACCATTCGAAGGCAATACCCACCAGACAGCTGACGAACTGTCAGAGGAGAAGTATATCATTATCTCCAATGTTACCGCACATGGGTTTAAATCGCGCGATGTGCTGGTGAGGATTCTCGGTTCCTTTGTATATGTGGAGTCGAAAGTATGTATTCTGGCGGGTACTGTATTTGATCATAGCACGCCGGATACGGTCGACCAGTCATGATTGGCCTATTTGATGCTTTGCTGGCATAGTGAGTTTTGACTTAGTGATCGATATATGTGTCTATCTTTTCTTTTAGGAATCATTTCCTCCTCAGCCGTTGATGAGGTTTGCAGAGGATTTGAAATGTCATTCTTATCTTTAGGACCGACTAGCGGCGGTTCATCTGCCAGTGGTTCCGATTGAACCATCATTCCAGCCATATTCTGAATCAGAAGGGCCATATGGTTCATTTTAGTGGACATTTCTGCCGCTTCTTCATCCCTCTTTTTTAGAGCGTGCTTTAGGAAATCAATATCCGACTCCTTATCTACTCTTTCTTCGGTTGCGTCCTCGGGATTTTCCTTAGGCGATGGATTAGCGTTTGCTGCCGCCTAAGCGAGCATCTCTTGTAGCTTTTCACGTTGCAGTTGAACTTTTGTCAGGGACCGAGTTTGAGGTCGGTGACTAGTAGAAGCTCGAACTTCGTCTTTGGAATTCACCACATAGACTATGTGAACTACTACGCCCCCAGGCTTAGGGTTTTTGGAGTTTTGGCCTTTGGAGTTTGCTTCAGGCACTTGAGCTTTATTAGGCCTCTCCTTTTTTGTGAGAAGCCGCTTTGGTTTTAGGAGGAACCGCTGTATCAGGATACGTCTTGGGATGATTCCCCTTGTATTTGAAAGGGGATTTGTCAGAAGTTGGCTGATGTCTAGGGGAAGAGCCGCGGTTGACGATAGAGGCCTTCACCTGCTTCCACATCTTATATATAGATGAGGAAAGTTGTTTTAGGGAGCGAATTGGTTTCTGATCTCGTGGGATCTCCATGGGCTGCGGAGATTTCTTCAATATTGCGGTGGGAGAATTTTGTCTGACCCTTCACAACAGTTTGAAGCTGTTCCCAGTTGGAACAACAACATTCACCACTGGGGTTGAAACAGGACCATACAGAGAACTGCCCCCAGCTCATTTTGTATGATGCCGATATCGACGTCGACCATTTCTTACGGCTGGGATTTGATTAACCTCAGGATTTTGCCGAGCCTGCCCCTATTTCCTTTGAGAGCTTGAATATTCTGCCCCCTGCGTCGACCTTGGTCCTTGGCAGGTGCCAGTTGTTTGAGGACTGATTCCGTCGACAAAGCTGCAGCTTGGGAAACCAGCCTGTGGAAGACAGACTTCTTCTGGGCTTCCTCCATCGGCGTTGAGGCACCGAGGGTAGGAGGTGGGAGTATCGACCCAAAGAGAAGCCCGTTGATTTCTTGAAGAGCAGGATTGCATAGATTTGAGGCTGCAAGTGGCCTATACTTGACTCCACCGGATATGATAGAGCCTGAGTTGCTAGGGTGGGAGCAAACGCCATTCTTCATAGAGACGAAACGCCGTCTTCAGTATCCCATCACCCAAGGGCAACCGCAAACATATATACCACGATTATTTGATCGCGGAAAAACACGACACACGAAGTGTGGAGTGGAAAGAGGAAAAGGTCCCACCGGGCTTGCCAGAATCTGTTTACCGCCGAAAACGGAGACAAACTGGGATGGGTCGTGTTGCTTGAATTTGGGGGAATAGGCTATTTGGATTTATCCAACCACATCTCCGAAGATACCAAGTTGATTTATGGCACCGTGTATTGAAGGTTTGGACGGATGCGGCCGTTGTAGCAAACTTCATCGGATTCCCCCTCGTTTGTGAGTGTTTTTTGATTGTGGGGACGCTCTTCCTTGCAGGCGCAATCCCCTGTAGTTAATTACGTTATCGCGTAGCGATAACCACTTTCTCCTGCTCTGGAAGTTCACTTCGTGTCGTGTGTGTTTGTTTTATTTTTGGTTGCCCGTGGATTGTATAGGGAGACTAATTTATGTTGTCGCCCGTAGGGCGTGGATTAGTCCAAATCCGTATATTCTTAGATTTGGGTTTGGTTTGATTTAAGGATCGTTAATCTCGTTTGAGATTAAGATCAACTTTAATGTTTGTTGAGAATACGTTAGTCCAATTTGAGACTAAGATCTACTCAACAGGATTTTGGGATCATTCAGACCCAACCAAAGAGCATTTGGGCTCTATTGCTTTAGTTTAAGGACGTTTCGATCCGCAGATCACCATTTTTGAGGTGAGATTTTAGTTTAAGGTCGTTATGGTCCGTTGTCACCATTTTGGGAAGTGCACCCAAAAACAGTTGGTTGTCGGGACCCGCCACCTCTCTGAAGACGTTGAGGAATTACAACGACATGTATCAGAGGTGTAGAGAGATGTACCCTTGAACCAATTCCATGTTTGAGGGAAGAGGAATTGATGGTCGAGCCCAGAAATCATTAGTCGTATTTTGAGACTAAGATTTCTTCATTAGTTTGGGAAGTCATGAGCATAGAGGCTCGATCTATTTGGAGATCAAAAATGTTTTAATCTCAAGAAGACTTAGCCAACTTGAGGCTGGAGTTGATTTCCCATAGTGTTAAGAACTAGTATACGTTCAGCACTCACGTGTTCCCACGTGAGGTTCTAAAGCAGTGTTAAACACTGGATTCCGGGGGCGCTCACGTGTGGCATCTTAAAGCTGGCGCTGTACATTGGGTTCAAGTCCCCATTTATATATAAGTGTTAAACACTTAATTCTTGTGACACTCACGTGTGAGCAAGTGAGGTGCCCTAAAGTTGGGTACTGCCTTTTTGGGTTTTATTTCCCTCTTCTTTTATAAGTGTTAAGCATTCAGCTCACGTGTGAGCACATGAGGCGCCCGAAATGGGAACCGTTCTCTGAATTTTATTTCTCTTTCTTTTATACGTGCTAAGCACTTGGACCCTGTGGTGCTCACGTACGAACACGTGAGGCGCCTTCAAAATGTGAGCGTTGTTATTGGGTCTATTCCCTTTTTCATATAAGTGCTAAGCACTTGATTTGGGGTCGCATGGAAAACACGTGACTGCCTTAGGAGGCACTTCTTGTTCTTTTTAAATGCTCGCGTGTGAAACACGTGACTTGGTCTCAGCTATTCTTTTTTGTTCATCAGAGGTGCTCATGTGGGGAAACACGTGAGGTTTCGTTATAGTGTTGAACACTAATGAATCACCGGTCTTTCCTTCTATGTGCATGAAGATCTTGATCTCATATTAACGATGCTGGGATCTGAGTTTAGAGAATTTCAAGTCTCTTGTTTTATAAAAACTAAATTCTTTTTACAAGGTTAAACCCTAGTGTTATCAGAGAAATTAAACTCCTATATACTTTTGTAAGAATTAAATTCTTTGAACTTAGTTCTTTCTCTTAAGTTTTGAATCTGCATAACAGAATCTCCCCGATGAGAATTAAATTCTCAACTTGTGTGGAGATATGATTTTGCAGACCTTAACCAGAGAAAGAACTAAGTTCTTATAACCCTTAAGGAGGAGAAGAAGAGATATGATAATCTCTGTGTTTTCTTCTTACCTAGGTTTTTTTGTTTAAGAAGGGAATCTTCTTCTTTTAGAGAATTGAATTCTCTTTCTCTCTTTTTTCTTATTTTTTTGTATCTACTCTTCTGTTCCTTCTTTTTTTTTAACTTGAATTCATTGGTTCATTATATAGTGGAGAGAAGTTTGTTGATTAGTTTTTAGGAAATCTCTCATTGAGAGACTCCAATTGATTTAGGAGTTTTACCCGCAGTTGGATCTTTGATCCAAGAGTTTCTGTCTTACATAACATATTTTCTTGTTTCTTAAACAAGATTAGGAAAATATTTTCCCGTACAGAATTTATTCTGTAGATTGGTGATTTTTAATCACCGTTGGATTTTTAATCCAAGGGTGCTTGGTTTAACGTAGCACAATTTTTCTTTGTTTTAAAGAGAGATGAAAAATATTTTCCAACTCATGAGATATTTGATTCGCCAACTTTTTGTTTAACAGAAAATATCATTTTCCATTTAAAAGTTCAATAGAATTTAATTCTATGTTTAATCATCATTGGATTTTTGATCCAACGGTTCTTTGTTGAATAGAATTTTAATTCTACGTAGGGACGTGCCCTCACGTGTTAAACACGTGGGGCTCTTTTGGCCTAGCAATTGTTTTAATTGCAGTGCCTATATGCGTTGCATATAGGCACTCACGTGTTAAACACGTGGGGCTCTTTTGGCCTAGCAATTATTTTGATTGTAGTGCTTATATGCATTACATATAGGCACTCACGTGTTAAACACATGGGGCTCTTTTAGCAATTGTTTTAATTGCAGTGCCCATTATAGGCACTCACGTATTAAACACGTGGGGCTGTTTTAGCCTAGCAATTGCAGTACCTATATGCGTTGCATATAGACACTCACATGTTAAATACGTGGGGCTGTTTTACCCTAGCAATTGTTTTAATTGCAGTGCATATATGCGTTGCATATAGACACTCACGTGTTAAACACGTGGGGCTGTTTTAGCCTAGTAATTGCAGTGCCTATATGCGTTGCATATAGGCACTCACGTATTAAACACGTGGGGCTGCATATAGGCACTCACGTGTTAAACTCATGGGGCTGTTTTAGCCTAGCAAGTGTTTTAATTGCAGTGCCTATATGCGTTGCATATAGGCACTCACGTGTTAAACACGTACGGCTGTTTTAGCCTAATAATTGTTTTAATTGCATTGCCTATATACGTTGCATATAGGCACTCACGTATTAAACACATGGGGCTGTTTTAGCCTAGCAATTGCCGTGCCTATATGCGTTGCATATAGGCACACACGTGTTAAACACGTGGGGCTGTTTTAGCCTAGCAATTATTTTAATTGCAGTTCCTATATGCGTTGCATATAGGCACTCACGTGTTAAACACGTGGGGCTGTTTTAGCCTAGCAATTGTATTAATTGCAGTGCCTATATGCGTTGCATATAGACACTCACGTGTTAAACACGTAGGGCTGTTTTAGCCTTGCAATTGTTTTAATTGCAGTGCCTATATGCGTTGCATACAGGCACTCACGTGTTAAACACGTGGGGATCTTTTAGTGGTGAACTTTCCCTCATCCTTTTTTATAAGGGAACAACCCTTCCTCTTCTGGAAAGAACAGGCTGTTCCCCGCCGAATGACGCGACCGGGACGTTGGGACGTCAGGCCTGAAATTCGAGGGCAGATGCTAATTGGTGCTATCCGTCCACCTCTCCGAAGATGCCAAGTTGATTTATGGCACCGTGTATCGAAGGTTTAAACGAATGCGGCCGATGTAGCAGACTTCATCAGATTCCCCCTCGTTTGAGGGTTTTTTTTTATTGTGGGGACGCACTTCCCTGCAGGCGCAAGCCCCTGCAGTTAATTACACCACCGTATCGTGGTAGCAAATTTCTCCTTCTCCATATGGTCACTTCGTGTCGTGTGTGTTTGTTTTGTTTTTGGTTGCCCGTGGATTGTATACGCAGACTAATTTATGTTGTCGTCCGTAGGGCGTGGATTAGTCCAAATCCGTATCCTCTTAGATTTGAGTTTAGGGGTTGGGTTTAAGGATACATTAGCCTCATTTAAGACTAAGATCAACTTAAACGTTTGTTAAGGATACATTAGTCTAATTTTAGACCAAGATCAACTTAACGGGATCGTTTAGATCCAACAAAAGAGCATTTGGACTCTATTGTTTAGTTTAGTGACATTGCGGTCGATTAGTTTAAGGACATTACGGTCCAACGTTAGTTTAAGGACGTTTCGGTCCAGGTTAAGGATATCATAGTCCATGGGTTTTTAAAGGACCTCACAGTCCGAGGTTAAGGACGTCGTAGTCCGTAGGCTTAAGGACCCCACAGTCCGAGGTTAAGGACATCGTAGTCCGTGAGTTAAAGGACCCCACAGTCCGTAGTTTAAAAACGTCATAGTCTATAAAGTTTAAAGACATCATAGTCCATGAGTTTAAGGACCCCACAGTCCGTGAAATGTGTGGTTGTTGGGACCCGTCACCTCTCTGAAGACGTTGAAGGATTACAACGACATATATCAGAGGAGTAAAGAGATATACCCTCGAACCGGTGTGAGTTGGTCGAAAAATCTGTAGTCCAATTTAGGGCTAAGATCTGTTGAAATATTTATGAGCGGATGGGCTCAATTAAATATAGATTGAGGACTTATGGCCAATCTTGGGCTAAGTCCAATCAGATTAAAATGTTTGACATTTTATTTAGGGCTTTTGAGCTTTTATTTGGGCTTGGCCCTTTTAATAATGCTGAGTATTATATCTTGACAAAAAATTTTGTCTTGTATTGAATGCAGAGCATTCATTAGAGCTCTGGCTTATTAAAGAACAATTTATGTTCTGTCAGCGCAATACGTGGCGCGCCAGGTGCTTTGCGCCAGTCAAAGAGCGCAGTGCGCTTCTGCCAAATAGCGCACATGTGAAGGACACGTGTCGCGCTTGGCGCTAAGCGCCAGATGATGGGCGCATATCGCCAGTTTATGAGCGCTAAGAGCTAGTCCATGAGCGCATTGCGCTTTCAATTTCGTGGCGCACACGTAAGTGACACGTGGTGCGCTTGGCATTGAGCGCCAGCCCATGAGCGCGATGCGCTATTTCAGAAGCGCAGAGCGCAAGTTGTTTAGTTGGCGCATACGTGGTTGACACGTGGCGCATTTGGCGCTGAGCGCCGATACAGGGAGCGCAGAAGCGCAATTCAAGAGCGCAAGGCGCATTTCATGAGCGCAAAGCTCATTTGATCAATTTTATGATCTGTAAACAAATTTATGTTCTTTTAAAAGAGACTTTATCTCAAGATTCAAGAACAACAGTTCTTATTTTTGAAAGGGCTTTGCCTTTATAGATCCATGATCTTTAAGAAAATTTAATAATTTTCTCCCCCTTTATGATGAGATGTTCATGATCTCAGAAAGACAATTTGTCTTATAGATCTATGATCTGTGAACGAAGTAAATACTTCTTTGTCTTATAGATCTATAATCTTTTTTAAGAAGATAATTCTTCTTTTTAAGAGATGATTTCATCTCTGTGTTCATCATTCATCATCTTTACCTTGAAGAAGTATCTTCTGGCAAGAGCTTGCTCGTTATCTTTGAGTTTCTCAAAGTTTATGGGGGGGGTTTCTCTATATCAGACTTGAAGTCTTGGGGCCTTTTTATAGGGCAAGCTGATTTGTTGAATCAGTTAAAGAGATCTTTCTCTGATTGATTTGGGGATGTTTCACCACTATTGGATCTTTGATCTTAGGGCTTCTGTTTTACAGAAGGCAATCTTCTTGTTTTTAACAAGATTGAAAAATCTTTCCATTATAGAATTTTAATTCTGGTTAATTAATGATTTATAATTATTATTAGATCTTTTGATCTAACGGTGGGGATTTTTTTTAATTCCAGCGCTAGCGCACCCGTGCTTTGCACGTGGTGCGCTGCTTAGAGCGCAGCGCACTTTGCGCTAGCGCACCTGTGTTTGACACGTGGTGCGCTGCTCAGAGCGCAGCGTGCCCTGCGCTAGCGTACCCATGTTCGACACGTGGCGCGCAGCGCGTCTAGCGCTAGCACACTCATGATGCGCTGCTTAGGGCGCAACGCACTTGGCGCTGCATCTGAAGCGTTGCTTCAATTTTGAAATTTGAATTTCAAACAGAGCTTTGCTCTAATTGGGGGAAACAAATGCCCCCCACCGTTGCGCTCACGTGGCCCACATGTGAGTGCAGCGGTGGCAGTATCTGCGCCCTTGGGTCAACTCAGAAGTTGAAGAGGCATTTCAATGCCTATAAATAGGACCTTTGGTCCTATAGATGATTCTGTTCATCTCCTTCTTGTTTTCTGAGAATTTCATTCTCTCACAGAGCATATCTCTCCATCTAAGACTTTTAAGAGTCAAAACTCTGCCAAAACTTAGGTAAAGATTATTTTTTTAATAATCTAAGGTTTTACTCATTAACAGAGCCTTGCTCTCTATAGATCTTTGATCTAAAGAAAACCCTTTTTTTTAGGGTTTCATTAACAGAGCTTTGCTCTCTTGAACCCATAGATCTAAAGAGATCTTGTTTCAGGGTTTCTTAACCTATGAACAGAGCTTTGCTCATAAAGCTCTTGAGGAATTTTATTCCTTCATGATCAGAGTTTGACAAGTGTCACTCTGTCACAGAGCATTGCTCTCAAAGAGAGATTTACTCCTCTTCCCAAGGGATATCTCATTTAATGAGAATTTCTTGAGGATTTCCTCATTTCTAATCTTTCAATGATGTTTCTTTTCAGGCACTATGGCTGTTCATTTATGTAGTCTGAACGAGTTTATCTCTTATGAGGATATTCGCGTACAGGGTCGTCGCCAGAACAAAGAGTTTACAGATGCCCAATGTGCGGAGATTATGGCTCGTCTATACGCACACAACGGTCGACTGCTTCCTTGTCGCTCCGCTCTTTTGAAGATCGTAGTGGGATCAATTTGGGGAGCACTTCTTGGGTTTTACGAAGCCATGCTGCTGAATGCGCTGGATAATGCTGAAGACAAAGTGCAATTGGTGTACCTGTCTGGCCTGATCTCATAGAAGCGTTGAGATAAGCTCATTGATATTCTGCATCAAACTTTCCAGCAAACGACGATAATTGCTTCTGATCAAAGGGAGGAAGGCATTGTCGAGGATCTCGACACCCGCGATCGTGAGATGATGCATACGAGAATGGTCAGAAAGGCCAGAATGATTCTAGACGGCCTTACTTTCGAATTCCTCAATCCATGCCCTGGATATGAGGTTTTACCATTGTAAACATTTCGATGCATCTTTTGTTTATTGTCTTTATTCATGTAAGAATTTTCCGAAGTATGAATGACAAATCTTTCGCTTCCCTTTCTTTATTTTCTGCTTTGTTGTTGGCATATTACTTTAGTAAGCGTAGCCTGTACATAATCGAGAGAGCATTCCGTTTTGAATTCTTCGAGAGGTAGTGATGGCTTAGGAAGCAGGTTCAGATCTGCTACCTAAGACCTTTCAACTTCATGAGCCATGAAGGTCTCATAAAGACTTTTCTCCCTACGAGTCGAGAGGATCTCGTAGGTGTATTTTCTCCTTAGGATTCATGAGGATTCCTAAGTGCGTTTTCCCTTATAAGTCGTAAGGATCTTACAAGAGAGTTTTCTTCCTAACGAGTCGAGAGGACTCATAAGTGTTTAATGAGATTGACATTATCCGCATTTCACGGCGTCAGAAGTTGCTCCGGGCATTTCCCATGGGGTCAAGGTTAACTTTGGCTGTGTTCCACGGAGTCGTTGGATGACGTATTTCCGAGGCGAGGTCATGTAGATGAAGTGTTTCCGCGACGGGGTCATGTGGATGATGTGTTTCCATGACGGGGTCATGTGGATGACGTGTTTCCGCGACGGGGTCATGTGGATGACGTATTTCCGCAACGGGGTCATTTGGATGACGTATTTCCGCGACGGGGTCATGTGGATGACGTATTTCCGCGACGGGGTCATGTGGATGACGTATTTCCGCGATGGGGTCAGGTGGATGGTGTATTTCCGCGACGGGGTCATGTGGATGACGTATTTCCGCGACGGGGTCATGTGGATGACGTATTTCCGCGACGGGGTCATGTGGATGACGTATTTCCGTGACGGGGTTATTTGGATGACGTATTTCTGCGACGGGGTCATGTAGATGACGTATTTCCGAGACGGGGTCATGTGGATGACGTATTTCCGCGACGGGGTCAGGTGGATGACGTATTTCTGAGACGGGGTTATGTGGATGACGTACTTCCGCGACGGGATCATGTGGATGACGTATTTCCGAGACGGGGTCATGTGGATGACGTATTTCCGAGACGGGGTCATGTGGATGACGTATTTCCGCGACGGGGTCATTTGGATGACGTATTTCCGCGACGGGGTCATGTGGATGACGTATTTCCGCGACGGGGTCATGTAGATGATGTATTTCCTAGATGGGTCATGTAGATGACGTATTTCCGAGACGGGGTCATGTGCATGACGTATTTCCGAGATGGGGTCATGTGGATGACGTATTTCCGAGACGGGGTATGTGGATGACGTATTTCCACGACGGGGTCATGTGGATGACGTATTTCTGCGACGGGGTCCTTTGGATGACGTATTTCCGTGACGGGGTCATGTCGATGACGTATTTCCGCGATGGGGTCATGTGGATGCCATATTTCTGCGACGGGGTCATTTGGATGATGTATCGTCTGTTGTAATGAGACGAATATCGACGTGGTCTCCAGGTTGTCTGTGAACCGTTGAGATTTGGATTGGAGGCTTTGCCGTGGCTCCAGGGCTGATTGCAGCGTTTGAATCCTGCTTGAATGGGGAGGAACGCTGTTGATGATCTCTAGGCTATTTCTGAACCGTCGAGATTTGGCTTCGTTTCCTGATGGAGCCTGAGGAGGGAAGGTGTGATTCCTTCTTTGTTTGCGCCCCTGGATTGTATACAGGGATTGATGTGATATCACCAGTAGGGCATAAATTTCATTTTTCTTTATTTCTTTCCGCGATACTCTATCATTTCAGCTTTTATATCGCGAAAGTTGCGATTGCCTAATCATTTCGGCTATTTTTTGCGGTGCCCAATAATTTCGGCTGTTTGTTTTATTTTTACTCGCTTCTTTTTATTGCGAGTTGCCCAATCATTTCGGCTATTTTGCATGCATATATTTTTTACTTGCTGTTCTTTATTTGCAAGTTGCCCCATCATTTCGGCTATTTCGTATGCATGTGTGGCTTGCTGGCTTTTCGCTGCAAGTTTGGAATTAGACATCGATTTCGGCATCAGCACCGCTACAACTGGGATATTGCCAGGAGCGAATCATCATTTGCCTTTTTCAATGTCAAACAAAGGTGGCTTAGCAAACAGGGTTAAGATCCTGTCGACTGAGACTTTTGACTTCATGAGCCGTAAGGGTCTCATAAAGGTTTTTCTCCCTGCGAGTCGTGAGGATCTCGTAGGTGCGTTTTCTCCTTAGGTGTCGTGAGGACCCCTAAGTGTATGTCTTCTCATAAGTCGTAAGGATCTTACAAGAGTATTTTTTCTTTATAAGTCGAGAGGACTTACAAGGGATGTTCACTGTGCAAACATATCCCTAGTCACGGATGGGACTTTGTTAGGGAAATGTTTATTCGCGCCCGTGGATTGTATACAAGGGTCGGCATTGAGCCGCTTGTAGGGAAAAATTGGAGGTTGTGATGGCTGCTTAAGAACAGGTTCAGATCCCTGTAGCTTAAGACTTTTGAGTCTTATGAGCTGTGAGGGTCTCATAAGAGGGTTCTCCTTACGAGTCGTGAGGATCTCGTAAGTGTAATTTCTCCTTAGGAATCATGGGGATCCCTAAGTGTGTTGCTCCCTTGTGAGTCGTAAGGAGCTCACGCAGGTGGTTTCTCCTCACAAGGTCGAGAGGACCTTGCAAGTGTCTTTTAACGAGATTGCGCCCTTTCGGGTTTTCACAAAAACTCGCCGGTAGCCCTACCGTTTTTACTCACGGAGCCCTTTCGGGTTTTCATCCGTGCCCGTTTTGCTTATGGACATACCGTTTTATCTTTCTTTCTTCTTTTTTTTTATTCTTTTATTCTTCTCTTTTTTTTTGTATCAGTCTTGGGATGTTGCAATCCACAGTAGTTTATCGACATTTCGGTCAACAACTAGTTTTAGGACATAGTGGTCCATTGTTAGTTTAAGGACGTTTCGGTCCGTTGTTAGTTTTAGGACATTTCGGTCCGTTGTTAGTTTAAGGGCGTTTCGGTCCAACGAAAAGGAAGCCGGCTACTACTTACAGAGTTTAGGCTTAGGAAGATAGCGAGCGGACATAGGCGTCGTCACCTATCGTTGACCTAGGCCGTGACTCGTTAGGCGTAGTATCTTTTCAGGAAGCGACCATTTATTGGCCTGAAGGGCCTTTCGCCATGCATATTCATCAGTAGATAGGCCCCACCCTGGTAGACATTGTCTATGATATACGAGCCTTCATAGTTCGGCTCGAATTTCCCCCGCTTGGCGTGACTGGGGATCATAGGTCTTTTAACCACTAGCACGAGTTCACCTTGGCGGAATGTTCTCGGCCTAATCAATCTTTCGTATGAGCGCGTCATCTTCGCTTTGTAAACCTCTAGGTTTTGTTGTGCTATGAGCCGGGTTACATCAAGGGCATCGAGCTCCTCAAGCCGAAGGTGAGCATTCTCTTCGTCCGTTAGCTCGTAATGAACCGCCATTCGTAAAGAGCGTAGCTCTATCTCGAGGGGAGTACCACTTTCGTACCGAATACCAACACGTACGGCGTTGTGTTCGTGGCCGTTTTGAACGTAGTTCGATACACCCAGAGAGCTTCATGCAGTCTCTCGTGCCAGTCCTTCTTATTTCGGGACACCGTCTTTTTTACGATCTTCGTCAAGGTCTTGTTAAAAGCCTCAGCTAGACCGTTAGCTCGGGGATTATAGACTGAAGAGTATCTCCAGTCTATGTTATGCTGTTGTGCGAAGCGGCTGATCTTGTGGCTTCTGTAGGCTGGCCCGTTATCGGAGATGATCCGTCGCGGAGTGCCAAATCGATAAATGACGCGTGTCTTGAAGAAATGGAGTGTATTTTCCATCTTCACTTCCCTCAGTGGTACTGCTTCTGCCCATTTAGAGAAGTAATCAGTTGTCGCCAAAATGAACCGATGTCCTCTGGACGATGCTGGTTCGATGGGGCCGATTATGTCAGTCCCCCACATTTCGAACGACCAGCTAGCCACTGTTGGATGTAGTGGATTTGGATGCTGATGGATAAAGTCTCTATGAATCTAGCACGCGTGGCACTGCTTCGCGTATTCGAGGCAGTCTTGGATCATCGTGGGCCAATAATAACCCATCCATTTGATCTTCAGCTTCATCTTCAGCCCGGCTTGGTGAGAACCGCAGATTCCGTCGTGAGTTTCTTGGACGACTCTCCTTACCTCGTCTGGTCCCAGGCATCTTAATCACAGAGAATCAAATGATCTCTTATACAGAGTATCATTGACGAAAGCAAAAGACAGAGCTCGTTTCATAAGCTGATGTCTTGAGGACGCATCTTCAGGTGTTCGACGGGATTTGAAGTAGTCTACAAAGACTTCCCTCCAATCCTTAGCCTTTTCCCGGTATTTTATTTATAGAGTCGTTTGCTCGGTCGCTCCTTTTTCTTCGGGCGACTCCGGAGATATTTCTGCCGGTGCGAGAACCCGACGGCTTTGCACAACGATCCTCACGTCATCGAGGTTTTCGTCAGCTAGTTCTTTAGCGAGCTTGGCTAATGCGTCCTCTTTGCTATTTTCCGCACGCGGTATGCTTTCTAAGGTGTAGGAAGGGATTTGAGTCAGCAACTGTTGTACTCTCTCACCGTACTTTACCAGCTCCGGTTTGCACGTTTGATAGTCGTCCTTTACTTTACTAACGACCAGTTGGGAGTCTCCGTATATGAGGAGGTTTTCAATTCCCATATCGATAGCGATCTTGAGACCTGCTATCAAAGCTTCGTACTTGGCTTCATTATTCGTCCTTGGCTCTGTTAAGGAGAAGGCAAAGCGCATTATCCCTCCTTGTGGAGTCATGAAGATGAGGCCTGCCCCTGATTTGATTATAGAGGTGCTTTGTTTGCGCTTCTTCATGGAATATGCTCCATCAAAATAGAGTTCCCACCGGGTATCATTTTCTCTTCTCTCCCCGTCGATCGTGTCAAACGCATGTTCGTCTGGCAATTCGCAGTTCAAAGGAGAATCGGCGGGTATCGGATGCTCAGCGAGGAAGTCGGCGATAGCCTGGCCTTTCACTATCTTGAGAGGACGATAAGTTATCGAGAACTCCTTCAAGAGGAGGGCCCATTTAGCGAGCCATCCTGTTAATATGGCCTTTGACATCAAATATTTGAGGGGATCCACCTTTGATATGAGATGGATCTCATGTGCCAATGCATAGTGTCTGAGCTTCGTTATTGCGAAGATCAATGCCAGGTAGTGTTTTTCAATGGGAGAGTAATTGCTTTCTGCCCCCAGGAGAACTCAACTCAGATAATAAAGGGCTCTCTCCTTCCCTTGGTCGTTTTCTTGTGCCTATAATGCGCCTAAGAAACCTTCGAGGGCTGTTGTGTACAGGACGAGAGGTTTTCCTTTAACAGGAGCGGCCAGTACTGGTGGATTCTGCAGGTATTACTTGATTTCGTCCAGTGCGCTTTGGCATTTGCGATCCCAAACGAAAGGGGTTCCCTTCTTCATCAGGTGACTGTAAGGACGACACTTGCCTGAGAGATTGGCTATAAATCGCCGGATATACGCGAGCTTCCCTTGGAGAGACTGCAATTGCTTGAGAGTCCTTGGCGGAGGAATTTCCATAATTGCCTTGATCTTTGACGGATCTATCTTGATGCATCGGTGTCGTACGATGAATCCTAGGAATTTGCCCGAGGAAACTCCGAACGCGCATTTAAGAGGGTTCATCTTCAAGTTGTATTTCCGAAGTCGTCGAAATACAATCTTTAGATGCTCTAAATGTTCCTCGTATGATTTGCTTTTTACTACGAGGTCGTCGATATAGCATTCGATGATTTCATGTATGAGGTCATCGAAGATCTTCATCATAGCCCTCTGATAGGTGGCACCGTCGTTCTTTAGACCGAAGGACATAGCCTTGTAGCAGAATATGCCCAAAGGGGTTCAGAAAGCGGTATGCTTCTGGTCATCGGGATGTATCTTTATTTGATTATATCCCGATGAGCCGTCCATGAAGGAGAAAACTTCATGGGTGGACGTATTGTCTATCATCAGCTCGGTGACCGGTACTGGGAAGTCGTCCTTCGGGAAGGCTTTATTGAGATCCCGAAAGTCCACACATATGCGCACCGTCCCATTCTTCTTCATCACTGGGACGATGTTGGCGATCCAGTCAGGATATTGAACTTCTTGGATGAAGCCGGAGTCGATTAGCTTCTTGACCTCGGCGTTGATGCTCATCTCAAGCTTGAGCCGCATTCTTCTCGGCGCTTGTTTGATCGGCTTGACGTTCGGAGATATCGCCAATTTGTGCACAGCAATCTCTGGATCTAATCTTGGCATCTCGGAATAGTTCCATGCAAAGCAATCTTTATGCTGCATGAGCACGTCCTTTAGCATAGCCACCCTTTCTTCAGACAACAGCTCACTGACGAACGTCGGCCGAGGGTCACTTGCCGTCCCCAAATCAATTTTCTTGAGGTTATCTGCAGTAGTATGTATCCCATCTTCCAGCTCCTTTGGCGCCGGTGGAAACTCTGAGATTACCTCGTCATCATCGTTGTCGAAGCACCGGGGGAGGTCATCCATATTCTCGGGCTCTTCTTCTGACAACATTATCATATGACAAGTATGAGATCGCTTCCAAGACCGATGTTGATCTGGTTCTACTCTCACGGCTTTGGGTTCATACTTCTGCGGCGGGGTTACTCTCCAGCTGCTGGATAGAGCGAACCTGCCTTGCTGATACTGGTCTTCTGCCCAGTCTTTAAATGTGAAGCAGTCTTCGAGAGGATGTCTTATTGCCCTTTGATAGGAGCAATAGTCCGGATGAGAGACTTCGCCTACTTGCTCGAGGTGCTTGGACTCCGGGAGTGTCATCATCTGATGTTTTATGACAAGATCGAATATCCTCCTTGTCTTGTCTTGGGGAAAAGAATATGCTCGACCTATCTTTTTTATAAGAGATGAATCCGGACTGCTCGATTCCTGATCGCGTAGCTTCTTGGATCCGCTTTGTCGTTGTCGAACGCCTTTCCCGTTCTTTGGTTTATTTCTGCCTCTACGTCGGGCCTTTTGTACAACGGGCTGACAAGGAGGAGCATTTTCATTTTTCGCAGCCTGTTGAAGGAGGCGTTGCATCCTGGCTTTTTCGTAGATGGCTATTTTGCGATTATGGTCGTCTCGAACCTTTTGGCCCGCTTCCCTTATAAGCTTGTCCATTTGTTCTTCGAACGACGGACTGGGAATTTTCATGGCGGGAGCTCTTTCTGCTTCAGGGTTAGCGTCTTCCCACAGAGCATCTCCCTCTTTATCAAAGTCATGTATGATGTAGTAGTCGCGGAGTAGCTACCGTTTCTTGGATTGAACATATCCAAGCCCGGTCGTTTTCATTCTCCCATTGGGCAACTTTCGTCGAGTTCCGGGAACGTTCCAGATCCTGTTATAGAACCGTGCTTGTCGCGCAGTTTTCTTAAGGGGTACACATTGGCGTCTCAAGAGTCTTTTTAGTCCGTCTGTGTAAAATCTGGGCAAACGGATGGGCTGGAGCCTGTCAAGTGTAGAATCCGCGCCATGCCAGATTTCTTTCTCCACTTTGGTTTCCCCGGATCGGTAGAATAGGATCGCCTTTTCACCTTTTCGCGTGGGAGGGACGTAAAATGTCTGCAGTTCTTCCACGTTGTAGGTATCTAGCACATCTAGTTCTTTATGATGCTTGGGCGGAACCATGGCAACTTGCAAACTTTGATCTTTATCGGCGAAGGTTTGTATTGATGGCCGAGCAGAGAATATGGCATTGACCTCATCTTCCGAATCGCTGCCGAAGATCAACATAGGAGTGGACGGTCCCGGCTTGCTGCACTGGGTCGGACCTAAATAAACTATTTCTTCCTCCTCCTCAGTATCACTCCTGAAGACTGGAATAGTGGTGATAGCTTTGTTCTTGTCCTCCGATTTGCGACATCTTTCTGTGTCTTCGAAATCTGGTAAGAAGTATTTTGCATCTTCATACTTTCGAACTTCGTTCACGGAGAATGGGTTCAGCTCTCCTGTTACGGTATACTCGAGACCATCCTTGAAATACTTCATACACTGATGTTGTGTAGAAGGGATGATATTGTACTCGTGTAACCAGGGCCGTCCGAGCAAAGCATTGTAGCATGTCTTGGCGTCAATGACGTGAAACTTAATGTCCGTGATAAGCAGCCCAAAGCGTAGTGTCAATATCACAGACCCAAGCGTCTGTGATGACTAAGAGTCGAACCCGGATAAGGTGATTTTGTCGCGAGCGAGGTGCTGAACGCTCATGCAGATTTCCTTTAGCACCCTTACGTTAAGTAGGTTGACGGAGGACCCATTGTCAACCAGGATTTTACCTATCTTGATGTCATGACAGTATCCGGAGATATATAGGGGACGGTTGTGCTCGTAGGTCCCAAGGAGGAGATCTTCGTCGCCTAAGGTGATATCAGCTGTGTGTACTTGTTCCAGCTCATCCTTCATCTTTTCTTCGGCGAGGAAAGCTTGGAATTGCTCGGGCTCTTGTAATGCCTTGATCAAAGAATCTCTTGCTTCTTTGGATAACAGAAGGGCGTCGAGAACGCTTAATTGCGAAGGTAGCTTTCTCAAGTGTGCCAGAACGTTGTAGTCCACCTTACTTTTCTTTGGCGGGTCCTTGGCTGTCAGCTTTTCGACGGCTTGGTCATCAAGGATGATATCCTCAGGGACCTTTTCTTTTCCCTTATCTCTTCTATTTGACCCACTATTCGAGGGCCCAAGATTCTTTTCGGGCAGCGTACGATTGCGCAGCTGAATATTTTCACAGGTCTTCAGTTCTTCCTCTTTTCCCAAGGTGGAATCTTTAAAGAGAGGGTCAAGAGTCATTTCTTCGTCAGAGTCGCTCCCGAAGGTGAGAACTTGCGCTCCCCCGGCATTGACCATGCGACAGTTGCTGGTAGTTCTTTTGTGCTCCTCGGTCGTATTTCTTTGTTCCCGACGAGCTTTGCGTTTCATCCGCTTGAAATGTTGCCGGTGAGCAACATATCCCTGCCACCATCTTTTAAAAGCGTTACACTCTTTGGTGGGGTGCGCAATCTTTCGATGATATAAGCAGTAGCTAGGATGTGTTTCCGCTTCACCAAGAATATTTCCTTCGGAGGGTGGCAGCTTCATTCCCATCGATATGGCTTTAGCGAACCTTTTCTTCGTCTTGAACCTGTTTTTATTTGCGACGGATGTACTTTGATCTGGCGGGAGTGTTTCAACTCTTTCGTCCAGTCGCCGGCGTTTGGCTTTTTCAAATATGGCCATTTCACGCTCCCGAGCAGCTTTGCTTTTAAGAAGAGCTTCATTCAGGAATGCATCAATCGTTTCGTCTGATGGTCCTAGAAGTTCTGGTTCAGGATTTTCCCCCAGTTTCTTTGTGTAAGGAGCTTCTTCATCATCTATCGACGAGTGAGAGATCACATAGCAGCTTGTTACATAACCTTCAGATTCATCCGACGAGTCTTCTCCATTGCCATCATCTCCGTCCTCAAGGACGTGGCTGAGAAATTCTTGGAATGTGATTAGAGTCCGCGCCTTCTGGTTATACTCTTCCAGCACGTCAATCTGTTTTTGCAGGTCCGTGCGCTTGTCAGCAGGCTTCACAGGCTTTTTGGTCTTCTTCTTCTTCTTCGAAGACTTTGATGGCTGGGTGTGACTGCTTTGGCTCTCACCACTAATTTTTGTAGTTGGGCACGGCTTCAGCATCCCCTCGATGATCTCAGGTTCCAGTGGATTCTTCCACCTAATTGCCGGACATGTGTGGAGATCCTTCAGCATTCTTTTAGTTTTAGCTGAAAGAGCGACCTCTCATGGAGCTTCTTCTACGAAAGAACATGATGCCCCCGGTGTATTCGTCTTCTTGAGAGCGTGCGGCTGAGGCGGGTTCACCTTCCAATTCTCGGATAATACGAATTTGCCCTGTTGGTACTGATCTTCTATCCAGCTTTTGAAGATGTAACAATCTTCGATCGGATGGCCCAACATTCGGTGATAAGGGCAATAGTTAGGATTGCTAATGTCGCCTGGTTGCGCTGGGCGTCTTGGCTCCGGCAGAGTGATGAGCCTGTTGCACAGTGCTAGCTCGAATAACCTCTTCGTCTTGTCTCGAGGGAATGAGTAAGGGCGTCTCAATTTATCTCCAAGAGATCAAGTTCTATCATTTTGGCGATCAACTGGTCTTAGGCCACTGGGCTGCTGTTGAGCATTAGCGACGACGGTCGCTTTCCCCTTTCCCTTCTCGTTCCGCGGCTCCGGTTTTAGAGGAGACAGTCTATGACCCATCTGGTCCATTTGGGCCAGCTTGTCGATCAAGGCTTGGAACGTGGTCGGCTTGAAGAACATCATGGATTGGGAAATAGTTGCATGAGGGTCGAGAGTGCCTACGAACATGCCCACCGCCGGCGCTTCTTCGATGCGCTGTTCACATTTCGACCACAGATTCCGCCATCGTGTTGCGTATTGAACCCATGTTTCACCTGGCTTCACCCTGGCATTGATCAATGCCGTTATTGGGGTGCGTTCACTAGCACTCGCGAATTGCTGGGTGAATAATAGCTCCATTTCTGCGAAAGTTTTGACGGAGTCATTTGGAAGTTCAGAATACCACTCGAATGCCGTCTCCGATAAGCTGCCGATGAATTGGCGAAGTAGCAATTTATCATCACCTCCGGTGTTTCCACATAGAGCCCTGAACTGGGCGACATGCTGGTAGGGATTGCCTGTCCCCTTGTATACATGAAATTTAGGGATCGTATATCCCGGCGGGTACTTTATTTGGTCATACCAGCCTGGATATGGTCGCCCAGTTTTAACGACTTGGTCGGCCGCTTCATTCGCTCGGTGAGCTCGTATTTGCTGAGCATTCTAGTCATCCAGAGCGGCCTTGGAAATGGTTTCCTCTCTGGCTGCTGAAAGAGCCGGAGGAGGGTTCGATGTCTCCCCTCTGTCGTCTTCAATGATGATCGGAGGGTCTTCAGCTGGAGGTTCCGGCTGTAACATCATCCCAGCTATATCTTGGAATAAGAGAGCCATTCGTTTTATATTGGCTGCCTATTCCGCAGCCTCTTTTTCTTTCCTCTCGAGCATTCTTCGGAGGAATTCCGTATCAGTCTCTTGTTCCCGACGCTGCTCTGAGGTCTCTGGATTTTCTTTTGGCCCAGTGAGTGCGGCCATTGCAGTCAGCATCCGCAGAAGGTTCTGCTGTTGTTGTTCCTGAGCCCTTGTTATTGACCGGGTAAGCGGTCGATGGCCTGTAGAAGCACGGCTTTCCTTTTTTCCGGAAGCCATATAAACGGTATGTACCATCATACCCCCAGAATTGGGGCGTTTGGGCTCAGCGCCTTTGCGGTTTTCCACGTTCACAGGGGCTTTCTCCGGCCTCCTTCTCTTTTGAGCGGTTGACGTTGAGGGGGCCGTTGCAGCGGACACCCAGGTAGCTGTCGTCTTTTGTGGCTTGACAGGACGGTTCTCTTCCTGCCGAACCTTAACCTTTTTCTGTCGGCGAGAGTAATCTTGATCAATTACAGAGTCCTGAACCTGTCGCCAGACTTTGTAAATTTTGGAGGACAGCCGCTGAGGGGACTGCTCCGACTTCGTTTCTGTAACATTCTCCACGGGTGGAGGAGATCTCTTCAGTACGGCGGTGGGTGAATTCCTACGCACCCTGTTAAGCAGTTCAAAACTGTTCCCAGTTGGAACAGCAGCATTGACTTCCACCGTTGGGGCTGGTGGAGTTAGCCCAGAGGGGGAATTGCCCCCAACCTTCCTTACTCGGCACTAGTGGTGACGTCGAACGTGTCGAGCCGTTGGGATTGGTTCAGCTATGGCTTCGTCATGCCCCCTGTTCTTGTGAGGCGCTGCTGATACCAGCCTCTTGAAGACCAACGTCCGTTGAGAAGCAACGTCCAATCTGTCAAAGATAGATCTCTGGGCAGGGGAAACAACCTTGACGATTTTGCCTGGAACAGGAGCTGAAATAGTCAGTCTTGTGAAGACCGACCCTTTGGCAGGAGAAGCCGCCTTGACGACTTCGGGAGTAGGAATGGCTTTCCTTTTTGGGACAACCCTTTCTGGTATCGCGGGCTTCTTCATGGGCCCTACTGAGCTTTGGCCCAGTCTGTCAAAGACTGAGGCGTTGGAGCTGGGCGACCCGTTGAGAGTGGCCGCAGTAATTGTAAGCTGATCAAAGACCGACTTCTTCTGAGATTCTTGTGTTGGTACAAGAACGCTGAAGCTCGTTGGCGGGAGCATGGTCCCGAAGAACAATCCAGTGGTGGCCTGAGTGACCTGTTCCACCGGCATAGCGAAAATGGAGGCCGCTTGGGGCCCATAAGTCACTCCTCCGGACGGTACGGGGCGAGAGTTGCAGCTGCAGTTAGTGCAGGTTAAAGCCATTGATCTTCTGTTTTCTGCACGGAGCAAGACACCAAATCTTAGTACCTCGAACCCAAGGGCAACCATATCAAACCGCGATTTGTTCGCGAACACGACACACGAAGTGTGGAGTGGAAAGAGGAAAAGGTCCTACCGGGCGTGCCCGAATCTGTTCCCCGCCAAATGACGCGAACGGGACGTTGGGACGTCAGGCCTGAAATTCGAGGGCAGATACTAATTGGTGCTATCCGTCCACCTCTCCGAAGATGCCAAGTTGTATATGTGATATATGTTTGTGCACTAGTTTGTATCATGTTTGATGATACATGCAAACTTGGGTGTTTGTATGATTTAAACCATGTTTAGGTTAATGGTTAGGGTTTTAATTTATTTTCTTTATTTATTTTGATTAAACAAAATGGTGGATTTTCTTGTTTTATGCTTGAAGCTTCATGAAGCTTTTTAAGCATCTTTGAAAAAATATTACCATTTTGTTTTATTCCTTAACCCTAACCATTTACCTAAACCCTAGTTTAATCTCTACAAGAGTTTACTCACCCATGGTTGCAACATGATAAGTCTTCACTTGATTTTCTATTTTTGGATAATTCATTCTTTTCTTTCTTCTTCATCTTCTTCATGAAGAAAAAGAAAACCTTTCTTCAAAAATTTCAAGTGCTGAAATCAAGTGAGAAATCCAAATCCAAAGTGAACCCACTTCCTATTTCTCCATCCTCTACCACTTGCCATATTGTATAGGGTGTTTTCTTCACAAGGTTCATGACCAAGTGAAGATGGAGCTTGAGTTAGAGTCGCCTCGACGTAGATCATCTTCGGCATCGAAGTCAACGACCTAGCCCGATTATTTATCCAACGAAACCATCGCTAGAGTCCGGGATTCCGATGATCGCAGTGGAGGGACGTCAACACGGAGCTAGAGAAGTGGAGGACCGGATCTACAAAGATTGTAGTCCCTTTCACTTAGCAATAAAGTTGTTTACTTGCATGTTTCGCCTTATCTCTAGTTAACGATCTGGCATTAGGGTTTCTCGGCACAAGAAAATTTGATTTTGGCATGGTTGATGCCTTGTGGAACCTCTTGAGTGTGCCCAGGAACCCTATATGCACGTGGTGCGCTGCTTAGAGCGCAGCGCACTTTGCGCTAGCGCACCTGTATTTGACACGTGGTGCGCTGCTCAGAGCGCAGCGCGCCCTGCGTTAGCGCACCCGTGTTCGACACGTGGCGCGCAGCGCGCCTAGCACTAGCACACTCATGATGCGCTGCCTAGGGCACAGCGCACTTGGCGCTGCATCTAAAACGTTGCTTCAATTTTGAAATTTGAATTTCAAACAGAGCTTTGCTCTCATTGGGGGAAACACAGGCGACTGAAGACGGTTGGTTTGAATGGGTCCTTGGGTGGCGTTGTCCGAATCGCAGCTTTCTTGACTGTTGCGGTCATGGCATTCTTCTGGACCAATTTCAGTGGTTCAAAAGAGTTAGCGAGCTTTATAGCCGATTCAACTGTTGTTGCGGGGTAACCCTGTTCTTGGAACCTTATAAAGTTCAACATAGTAGGAGCCCTAGCCCTTTAGTTGGATCTGTATCTGAGCCTTTTCTGTGTTAGCTTCTCGATTTTGAGGGCTTGAAAGGCATCCGTCATCCAAGAAGCCATCGTGAGTCAATTGACGGGGAGCTTAAAGAAGATACCCAATTGAGCAGTTGTCAGGGGCACCGCTGAAACTTGCCCTAGATACCTTGTTGCTTTATTGGTGTTGATGGCCTTGGCCCCAGCTGGGGCTAAGGAAAGTCGTTCAAACACCGACTTCCATTTGGGTAGTGGTGCCCTCGAGATCACCACATTTGGCCTCCTGCCTTTCGATGCCGGTTTGTCGGTTACTGGAACTTGAAGAGCTGGGATTGCGTTAGCTGGCATGAACAGAATAGAGCCAAATGGTAGCAGTGGCTCTCCCACTGTTGCTCGAGACTGGCCGGGAGGATGGTCCGGGCGTCTATCTTCATCGTGTAGAAGATGGGAGCTATGTCGAGAGCTAAGCTTGTCCTTGGGGACATTGTTGAGGCTTGAGGAGCTCGATGCCCTCGATGAAACTCGTCTCATGGCGCAGCAAAACCTAGAATCTTACAAAGTAAGGATGACGCGCTCATATGAAAGACTAACCAGACCAAGAACATTCCGCCAAGGCAAACTCGTGCTAGTCGTAAAAAGACCTATGATCCCCAACCGTGCAAAGCGGGGGAAATTCGAGCCGAACTATGAGGGTCCGTACATCATAGACAAGGTCTACCAAGGTAGGGCCTACTTGCTCATGGATATGCATGGCGAAAGACCCTTCCGGCCAATAAACGGCCGGTTCCTTAAGAAATACTACGCTTGACAAGTTACAACTCAGGTTAATGATAGATGACGACGCTCGTGTCCACTCGTTGTCTTCCTGAGTCAAGACTCTATAAGTAGTATCCAGTAAAACTTCGCCTTGAAGCTGGCCCTGGACCAAGATATCCCTAAACTAACAACGGACCGAGATGTCCCTAAACTAACAACGGACTGAGATGTCCCTAAACTAAACAATGGACCGTAATGTCCTTAAACTAAATACGTCGCCTAAAACACGGTGATAGTGGAATTCAAGTCCATAAGTCCCAGGGGCGAATACTGCAACTCGGGTCCCGCTGGCTGCACAGCTGCCCTGGTAGCGAAGTCCCCCTAACTGCCATTGGCAAACAGAGGGGTAAAAAATGGTACGTCCATAAGCGAAATGGGCACGGATGAAAACCCGAAAGGGTGCCGTGAGTAAAAACAGCAGGGCTACCGGCGAACTTGTGAAAACCCGAAAGGGCGCAATCTCGTTGTTAAAAAAACGGTACGTCCATAAGCGAAATGGGCACGGATGAAAACCTGAAAGGGCTCCGTGAGTAAAAACAGCAGGGCTACCGGCGAGTTTGTGAAAACCCGAAAGAGCGCAATCTCGTTAAAATAAAAACACCTGCAAAGTCCTCTCGATCTTGTGAGGAGAAAACACATGTGTGAGATCCTTATGACTCACAAGGGAGAAACTCACAAGGGAGATCCTCACGATTTCTAAGGAGAAATTACACTTATGAGATCCTCACGACTCGTAAGGAGAATTCCCCCCTATGAGACCCTCACGGCTCATAGGATTCAAAAGCCTTAAGATACAGGGACCTGAACCTATTCTTAAGCCATCACACTCCACAAGTTGCCCTACAGGCTGTACAATGCTGGCCCTTGTATACAATTCATGGGCACGAATAAATGTTTCCCCCACCAAGTTCCACCAATCACGAGGAATGTCCTCATATGGTGAACGACACTTATAATTCCTCTCGACTTATAAGAAGAAAATACTCTTATGAGATCCTTACGACTTATAAGAGAAAACACCACTTAGAAGTCCTCATGACTTCTAAGGAGAACATACACCTACGAGATCCTCATGACTCGTAGGGAGAAATACCTTTATGAGACCCTTATGTCTCATAAAGTCAAAAGCCTTAGTCGGCAGGATCGTAACCCTGTTTGGTAAGCCATCTTTGTTCAAACACCCAAAAAAAATGATGATCCGTTCCTGGCAATATCCCAGTGGTAGCGATGCTGATGTCTGAATAGGTGTCAATTTTTAAGTCATTTCACGGCAAATTATGATTCGCTCCTGGCAATATTCCAGTCGCAGCAATGCTGATGCCAGAATTGGTATCAGATCTCAAGTTCCATACTCGCTACAAAAATCAGCGAGCAAAAAAATGCATATGGAATAGCCGAAATGATGGGGCAACTCGCAATAAAAATCGGCGAGCAAAATATATGCATATGAAAATAGCCGAAATGTTTGGGCAACTCACAATAAAAAGCAGCGAGTAAAAAAGAAAAAATAGCCGAAATGATTGGGCACCGCGATAAAAAGCCGAAATGATTGGGCAATCGTGACTTTCACGATATAAAAGCTGAAATGATAGAGCATCGCGGAAAGAAATAAAAAAATGATGAAACTTTTGTCCTGCGGGTGAGTCCACATCAACCCCTGTATACAATCCATGAGCACAAACGAAAAGGGAACCACATTTCCCCACCGGGCTCTGTCAATAGGAGAGTTAAATCTCAACGGCAACATCTGCAGCTTAGAAGATCAACACGGCGTCCCTTCTCACTCCAGCAGGATGCAGACGTGACGTCAATAACAGACCCCAGGGTCAAAACAACGGAGCCATAGCAAAGTCCCTAGTTCCAAGCCTCGACGGTTCACCAACAACCTAGAGACTACCTTGGAGCCATGGCAAAGTCCCTTAGTTCCAAGCCTCGATGGTTCCCAACAACCTAGAGACTACCTCGGAGCCATGGCAAAGTCCCTAGTTTCAAGTCTCGATGGTTCACCAACAACCTAGAGACTACCTCGAAGCTATGGAAAAGTCCCTAGTTCCAGGTCCTGACGGTTCACAAACAACCTAGAGACCACCTCGACGTTCATCTCAATACAGCAGATGCAATGTCACCCCGGCGTTCCTTCTCAACTCCAGCAGGATGCAGATGCAACGTCAACAACCGACCCTAGGGTCAAAACAACGGAGCCACGACAAAGTCCCTAGTTCCAAGCCTCGATGGTTCATCAACAACCTAGAGACTACCTCGGAGCCATGGCAGAGTCCCTAGTTCAAGGCTTCAACGGTTCATACACAACCTAGAGGCAACCTCGACATTCGTCTCGTTACAGCAGACGCAATGCCAGCAAACGAAGCAAAGGAAAATCCCTGGCTTCAAGGTCTTGACGGCAACTCAAATAAAACCTGAAAGACTATCGGAGATCATCCCACACCAGCGCAGAGTGGTTATGACTCATCGGGGCTCCTAAACTGAGCCTAACCTCAAGTAAAAAGCGGCATGGAAAATCCCTAACGCTTGCTCTTCCGACGGTAATATGACCTGGAAGATTACTTGAAGACGGCTTGTCCAGCCCCCGAAGGGATCAGAGACACGACAGTCGCGGGGCTACTCGAACAGCAAGACTGCATATCGGGGAATGCATCAGCCAACATGACGGTACGACGGACAAGAAAACCTAGTACCACAGACCCTAACGGACCTCTGTCGTAAAGAGCGGAGGTTAACTGTGACGTTAGGACCAGTTTTCCTACAAGCCCAAGGGAGGTAAACTAAATAAGCTCCGAAATGAGTTCATAAACTAGAGACTCCGGGATGAGTGAAAAAACTACAAGCTCCGAAATGAGTTCATAAACTAGAGACTCCGGGATGAGTGAATAAACTACAAGCTCCGAAATGAGTTCATAAACTAGAGACTCCGGGATGAGTGAATAAACTACAAACTCTGAAATGAGTATATAAACTACCTTATGCTAAGCCAAGACAGCAAAAGAAAGAAAAGCGCTAGTATGAAGAAAAATATGTATTTTATTCCTGAATCAAAATGAATACAAGATACTCTTATTCATGAGTGAATACAAAAGAAAAGAAGAAGAAAGAAAATATACAGCAAAAAAAAATGTTTAAGCCGGCGGACAGTGCAATAGGCTAGTAAGTTCATCATTCTTCCGCTGGACCTTGGCTTCAAGCTTCGTTAGTGCGG
This sequence comes from Agapanthus africanus, assembly GCA_030015575.1. Taxonomy (NCBI): domain Eukaryota; kingdom Viridiplantae; phylum Streptophyta; class Magnoliopsida; order Asparagales; family Amaryllidaceae; genus Agapanthus; species Agapanthus africanus. The sequence continues at coordinate 582,588,955 of CM057340.1, read as the reverse complement.
CAAGACGGGTCCTCGCCTGAGTCTATTGAGTCTGGTATGAAGCAAACCAACTCTCAAGCTTCCTTTCGGCAACTTTATGGGCTTCTACCATCTCACGGGTGAAAATAACGGCCTTGTCAAGAGCTACCACCTCTGTAATGGCTTCTTGAAGCACTCGCCAAATTTCGTACGCACGAGTGGTCTTGGCGGTAAGCTGAGAATGAAGTTCCCCCAAGGCATTTGAAGCTAACCCCCTCTTCGAAAATTTCCGGTTAAGCCTCTTCTTGCATGACTGTAGATTGGCTGCACACCATTCGATCCATCCCCACAGACTCGATTTTACAGTTAAGATGTCTGAGGGAAGGCAGATGCACTTAAGCCCGTGTAAGCAGACCTCCACTCGACGACAGTACTCAACCCAGACACGCACCAATGCTTTGTCATGATAGGTGGTGAGAACGGACAAGGAAGCATTGCCTTCGACAGTAAATTCTTCGGCCGTGACAGAGGTACCAGCACGAAGGTCTTCAATGAGAGTCGTCAGGGAGTAAATGCTTTGTTTCGCCATCCTTTCAGACGCATGCCGGGCATAGGGGCCTGGTGGCATGGGGATCCGCGATTCTAACGGGGTTAGGGTTGGAAGAGCTGTCAAGATTCATGAACAGTCAGTGAGATTTACGAACATGGAATAGACAAAACAGTGCCAAAGATAAAGCCTTACTTACCTACAGTCATGCAAGGGGGGTTTGAGAGATCCCCAGGCCCATCAAGGATCTCGACTTCGTCATCAGCTTCTAGAACTGTGGAGTGCATATTAGTATCATTATAAAAGAATAATAATAATAAAGGGTCAAGGAACACCGACCTTGCCCAGAAGAAAGGACTATACTTTGCAGGGGTATCGCCTGTGAGGCAGCCATATCAAGCAAACGCTGGAAGGTTTTCCAAGGAGATAGATCCACGATGGAAGCTGCCAATTCCCGCAATTCTGAAGGAAAGAGGGGTTCAGATAACGGAGGGATCATTAAGACGAAATGTAGAAGATTACCTTCGATACTTCACCCGCCTTGAACTAGAAGGATGGCAGCTTCGGAAGCCTCCTCCACAGCCTCAGGTACATCGCTGGGGATACGTGCTGGCATGGCAGCTTCCAATTGAGAAACAACAGCCGCCACTTCAGGCTCCAAGGAGAGGACAGCGGTCTCGGCAATCCTTTCTACACCCTCCAGGGTGCCACTAGAGAGAGCCATTGGATCTATGGCTGGCGAGGTCACCTCTGCTGAAGGAATAGACACGGAAGGGACATCATCCGCCACTGGGAGCTCCACAGCATGGATGCCCGCTTCAATCACCTCCTCTACACCTTTCGAAGTCCCTGCAAAGATCGCACAAAAATGAGAAGACATAAAAGTAATACAGACTATTTGCTAAAAGAAGGACACGAGAAAGACGCATACCAATACGCCAAGGAGCTTGAAGTAGGGCTTTCTCGAGACGTTTTTCCTTTCTGGCTAAGTGCGCTCGCCGAGGTTCAAGCGCGGATGAATGACTACCTGTCTTTAATGCAAGCTCGTCTTCGGAGGCAACCGTTATGGGCTGTTTGAAGGCCCATTCTTCTTCCATCAATAAAGGACCCATATGTACCCTCCGTAATGATGGATCAACGTCATAGAATATAACAGGAGGGTAGGGCTTCTTTGGGATGCACACGTTCTCGGTCTCATCTTGTGAGCACCTCAAAGCCTCAGCAGACGATCCAGGATAGATAAGACCGGCATCCGACTTCTCCATAGCGATCGGTTCGTCCTAAATAAACGGCTCGGACTCAAGCAAGGTGTCGAGTAAACCGGCAACCGATTTCTTCCTCCTCTTAGAATTTGTGCTAGCACTAGCGGAAGAACGCTTCACCCCTCGGCGCTTTGGCGCGACGTTGACCAACCTCACTTTCGGTATCCCCCTTCGGTGACACCACCACTGGTGACGCTACCGCTAGCGCTTCATTAGAAGTCTTTGCTTCGGCTTTAGTGCGCACCGGCATACCAGCAGTACGGGGGCGATTCTATTTCGGCGACTTTGGAGATAAGTACCGGACCGCTATCCCTCAGTGGAGGGCGAACCACTGACCGCGACCGCAATGGAGCACTAGTGACAAGGGTCAGAGCTGGAACTCTACATTCGAAGAGTACCCGCCTCTCCTCAGCAATGACAAGACCGACTCTATGGCGATACCAATCCTTGAAAGACCCCACAGACCTTGGAAGATAGTCAGACTCAGGTATCATGAAACAGGAGCCGGTGTTCAGCCGCATAAAATGATGGATGACGTCATGAGTGACTTCCGAAGACAAAGTGGGCTCAACTAAAAACGCCTCGAGAGGGATGCCCTGGTTATAGCCCAATTGATGGGAAAAGCGGTGTGGATTATACCGCATAAAAAGAACTGTGTCATTCTAACAAAACACCAAATAGCCCGGCCTAATCGAGTACAGGTGCATAATCTCTTTAGGCTTTAGAGATGGCGCTCCACCCTTTGACAGATCAAATAGCTGCTGAATGGGCCCCGCGGGAGCTGATAGGACTCAGTCATTAAAAACCATCCCGTCCTCATTTAAGCATGAGTTAAGCAACACGCGGAGGGCCCCTAGCTGAGTCGGATCGGGAGCAGAAGAATCCACCAACCTCATAACCCGTGGGAAGGTATAGGAGTCATAAAAATCTGGTCGCCGGTGAGCAGCAAATGCTTCCAATACATGCATCTCGATCCACGACGTGAAGTAGTGGAGGGAGAGATTCACAATATCAGCACCTGGGGTTGAAGTATTAGCCGTAGCACTTAATCCATGATATAGGTGCGACAATTCTGCAACACCAACGGCCAATCGCGTCCCTCCAGCTATGCGATGAGCAGGGTAGAAGACGGAGGCTCTCATAAAGCGTCGATGTGTCGGTATGGCAAACCAACTGAGCCAGAGACTAATGAAGCCAATGAAGAAGGTCTCTTCGTCCATGCCGGGAGCCACAATTGCATCGAAGGAAACTGCCGACGAGGTCGGAATATAGAACTGCGGCAAATCTTCCTCTTTGGCCGGCAGTTTATTCAACCTGAACCCAAAAGGGTCGTCGATATTCACAAACTTTGGAGCCTCTTTGGATAAAGTGTCTCCATGGAGAAAGCAGGAAATGAAGGTCTCAAAGATGACGCCTTGCCCTTCTGACGTCACGAACAGTTTCTCAAAAATACCCAGAGCTTTGATCAGACATGGGTACTTATGACGGACGGCGTTTTTAGTAGTCAGGCTGTCAAGCATAGAAGGCACGGTCGTGAACACATACTCATTGGGAGGCAGCAACTCTTCATTATTCTCTCCCCTGATCGACAATCCGAAGATCTCACGGACCTCTTCCAGTGAAATCGAGACCTCACGATCCCCTAGCAAGAAAGTGTTGGTGGAAAGATTCCATTGGTTCAGAAAAGCTTTAACCCACCAAACGTGAGGGGCCTGGTAATGAAATAAAGACGCATACACCACTTGATACAGCCCAACCTTCTATAACCGTGCACGGTGGGCGGAAAGAACGTACCGAGCCCAAAGAAGGTAGCCTACTGGGTGGCGGGGGGTAATGCCTACCTTATAAACTTGCCCCCAGGGTCGAGCTTCATCCTGATATATGCGGCGCCCCAGAATATCTATAGCCGGCAAGGGCTGTTTGGGTATCCCGGTTGTTGACGGCTTAAGCCAGCCTGTAAGAGTCCAATTAGCCACCTCCACCGCATAAGCGGTCTGTGGGCGTTCCATCGGCGATATTGGGCGGAGGGGCTCTGTTAGCACCTCACAAGTAAAGCTACGGCGGCCCCGGATGATATGACCATACCAAACCCCCCATAAGAGTAGACTCGTACAGTCCCTGTCATGTGCCCTGATCATTGCCATAGCTTTCTCGTCCAACGGCGATTGTGGAAAAGCGGCATCTGAGCGAGTATAAGGAAAGTAAGGAAGTGAAGCCATTGTTCCTGAAATAAGGGAAAGAAAAACCATTAATAAAACATATATTTATATATATATATATGATATCAGAAGAAAACGACAGGATGTTTGTTCTATGGGACCACTGACTGCAAAACCAATGGACCCCACAAAATCAATATGGCGGCTCACCAATGATGAGGCAAGATAATGATTGCAAGAATCAAAAAGGATTCTCATTAAATGGACGTTGGAATTTAAACAACTCTTAACCTCCTCAAAGAAAAATGAGATCCGTTAAAATACCCAACGAATTAAAATCTGCAAAAATGAAAATATGCCAAAGAATGCCAGGGAATAAATTTCCCAAAGGGCCTCTAGATCTTTCAGAGCTAAGCTCTGTAATGAGGAATCAAATTCCTTTTAAACAATGGAATTAAATTCCAAAGATCCTCAAAGATCATAGGATAGAACGCCCGATCTTCGAAGACATCGGGGTTTACTACACAAAAGATTACGTCTTTTTGGATCTCTAAGAAATCAGTCCCAGAAAAGAGCAAAGCTCTTGCGATGTATTTAAAATCAAAAAAAAATATTATTAATTAAAAGAAAAGGGTTTCTTGTTCCTAAGAGACAAATGGTGGTCAGGATCCCTACCCAAAAGAGTTCTTTTTGCAGAGTTTAACTCTGAAAGATCTAAGGCAGAGAACTAAGCTCTGAAGAAGAGAATTAAATTCTCAAGAAAAATAAGTGGGGAAGAAGATGAAGGAACGGTAGTCTTCTCAAAGGCAAATACCCCTGCATTTATAAGATATGATGGAGAGCGGTTCATCTTCCCATTCCCCTAGGAGATCGAACAGCTGTAAGGGCAGACAGCGTTGCGCTCACGTGCAAGCCACGTGAAAGCAACGCTGGGGGGATTTTGTTCCCTTACAAAAAAGGATGAGGGAAAGTTCACCACTAAAAGAGCCCCACGTGTTTAACACGTGAGTGCCTATATGCAACGCATATAGGCACTGCAATTAAAACAATTGCTAGGCTAAAACAGTCCCCTGTGTTTAACACGTAAGTGCCTATATGCAACGCATATAGGCACTGCAATTAAAAAAATTGCTATGCTAAAACAGCCTCACGTGTTTAACACATGAGTGCCTATATGCAACACATATAAGCACTGCAATTGCTAGGCTAAAATAGCCCCCACGTGTTTAACACGTGAATGCCTATATGCAACGCATATAGGCACTGCAATTAAAACAAATGCTAGGCTAAAACAGCCCCACGTGTTTAACACGTGAGTGCCTATATGCAACACATATAGGCACGGCAATTACTAGGCTAAAACAACCCCATGTGTTTAACACGTGAGTGTCTATATGCAACGCATATAGGCACAGCAATTAAAACAATTGCTAGGCTAAAACAGCCCCACGTGTTTAACACATGAGTGCCTATATGCAACGCACATAGGCACTGCAATTGCTAGGCTAAAACAGCCCCACGTATTTAACACGTGAGTGCCTATATGCAACGCATATAGGCACTACAATTAAAACAATTGCTAAAATAGCCCCACATGTTTAACACGTGAGTGCCTATATGCAATGCATATAGGCACTGCAATCAAAATAATTGCTAGGCCAAAAGAGCCCCATGTATTTAACACGTGAGTTCCCATATAGGCACTGCAATTAAAACAATTGCTAGTCCAAAATAGCCCCACGTGTTTAACACGTGAGGGCACATCCCTACGTAGAATTAAAATTCTACTCAATAAGGAACCGTTGGATCAAAGATCAAATGAAGATTAAACATAGAATTAAATTCTATTGAACTTTTAAATGGGAAATGATATTTTTTGTTAAACAGAAAGTTGGTGAATCAAATATCTCATGAGTTGGAAAATATTTTTTATCTCTCTTTAAAACAAAGAAAAATTGTGCTCTGTTAAACCAAGCACCCTTGGATTAAAGATCCAACGGTGATTAAAAATCACCAATCTACAGAATAAATTCTGTATGAGAAAATATTTTTTTAAGAAACAAGAAAATATGTTCTGTAAGAAAGAAACCCTTGGATCAAAAATCCAACAGCGGGTAAAACCCCGAAATCAATTGGAGTCTCTCAATGAGTGATTTCTTAAAAACTAATCAACAAACTTCTCTCCACTATATAATGAACCCATGACTTCAAGTTAAAAAAAAAGAAGGAACGGAAGAGAGGATACAAAAAAGGGAGAAAAAAGAGAAAAAGAAAATTCAATTCTCTAAAAGAAGAAGATTCTCTTCTTAAACAAAAAAACCTAGGTAAGAAGAAAACACAGAGATTATCATATCCCTTCTTCTCCTCTTTAAGGGTTTAACCCTTCGAACAAGATCTTAGTTCTTCCTCTTGTTGAGGTCTGCAGAAACAAATCTTCCCACAAGTTTGAGAATTTAATTCTCATCGGGGACATTCTGTTATGCAGATTCAAAACTTAGGGAAAAAAACTAAGTTCAAAGAATTTAATTCTTACAAAAGTATATAGGAATTTAATTTCTCTGATAACACTAGGGTTTAACCCTGTAAAAAGAATTTAGTTCTTATAAAACAAGAGACTTGAAATTCTCTAAACTCAGATCCCAGCATCGTTAATATGAGATCAAGATCTTCATACACATAGAAGGAAAGACTGGTGATTCATTAGTGTTCAATACTATAACGAAACCTCACGTGTTTCCCTACGTGAGCACCTCTGATGAACAAAAAAAATAGCAGAGACCGAGTCACGTGATTCACACACGAGCATTTAAAAAGAACAAGAAGTGCATCGTAAGGCAGTCACGTGTTTTCCACGCGACCCCCAATCAAGTGCTTAGCACTTATATGAAAAAGGGAATATACCCAAAAACAGCCCTTACATTTTGAAGGCGCATCACGTGTTCGCACGTGAGCACCACAGGTCCAAGTGCTTAGCATTTATAAAAGAAAGAGAAATAAAATTCAGAGAACGATTCCCATTTCAGGCGCCTCACATGCTCACACGTGAGCCGAATGCTTAGCACTTATAAAAGAAGAGGGAAATAAAATCCAAAAAGGCAGTACTCAACTTTGGGGCGCCTCACATGCTCACACGTGAGTGTCACAAGAATTAAGTGTTTAACACTTATATATAAATGGGGACTTGAACCCAATGTACAGCGCCATCTTTGAGATGCCACACGTGAGCGCCTCCAGAATCCAGTGTTTAACATCGCTTTAGAACCTCGCTTGGGAACACGTGAGTGTTGAACATATACTAGTGCTTAACACTATGGGAAATCAACTACAGCCTCAAGTTGGCTAAGTCTTCTTGAGATTAAAATATCTTCGATCTCCAAATAGATCGAGCCTCTATGCTCATGACTTTCCAAACTAATGAAGAAATCTTAGTCTCAAAATATGACTAATGATTTCTGGGCTCGACCATCAATTCTTCTTCCCTAAAACATGGAATTAGTTAAAGGGTATATCTCTCTACATCGCTGATACATGTCGTTGTAATTCCTCAACGTCTTCAGAGAGGTGGCGGGTCCCGACAACCAACTGCTTTTAGGTGCACTTTCCAAAATGGCGACAACGGACCGTAACGTCCTTAAACTAAAATCTCACATCAAAAATGGTAATCTGCGGACTAAAACGTTCTTAAACTAGTAACGGACCGAAACGTCCTTAAACTAAAGCAATAGAGCTCAAATGCTCTTTGGTTGGGTCTGAATGATCCCAAAATCCTGTTGAGTAGATCTTAGTCTCAAATTGGACTAATGTATCCTCAACAAACATTAAAGTTGATCTTAATCTCAAACGAGATTAACAATCCTTAAATAAATCCAAACCCAAATCTAAGAATATACGGATTTGAACCAATCCACGCCCTACAGACGACAACATAAATTAGTCTCCGTATACAATCCACGGGCAACCAAAAATAAAACAAACACACACGACACAAGGTGAACTTTCGGAGCAGGAGAAAGTGGTTATCGCTACGCGGTAACGTAATTAACTGCAGGGGCTTGCGCCTGCAAGGAAGAACGTCCCCATAATCAAAAACCCCTCGCAAACGAGGGGGAATCTGACAAAGTCTGCTACAACGGCCGCATCCATCCAAACCTCGGATACACGGTACCATAAATCAACTTGGCATCTTCGGAGAGGTGGACGGATAAATCCAAATAGCATTTGCCCCCAAATTCAGGCAAGACGACCCATCCCGGTTCATCTCCGTTTTCGGCGGTAAACAAGGGCCACGACGATGGTCCAAAAAATCAGCCGTCAAAGATAAAGAGATGGATGGATATGTGGTCCACACTGTTTACATGGTGGACATGCACAGCAAGAGCAAGGATGGGGCCGTCACATCTCAATTCTAATCTAGTGTGAATGTGGTTGCCACTTCCCAAGACCAGCCTCCTCTGGAAGGTAATGAAAACCCTTCCAGTGAGGCTGATAAGCGGAGAGATCCCTCGGTTCATGAGGAGTCGGGCTCGGAAAGTGAAGAGGGGCCAATCTTCCATCCCAAGACCGCAGAGCAGCAACTTCTCCAAGAGCTCCAAAAGCAGCTCAGAAACAAAGACAAGGAAATGGCCAAGCTCTACTCGAAGATCGACGACTTGACAAACATCGTCTTATATCTCATGGCCCAACTTGCCTCTCAGCCGCCCAATCATGCGCATGGCTCTACTCATGAACCGGAAACAGTGTCCCGGGACAGTCGACGCCTATTCCCTCAAATCCAAAGGTGGGCGAGCTATATGAAAGTCGGCCACATCCTATTTCGGGAAATGTCTTAACTACCGATGACAGCAACCCGCTAACGCAAGATCAAATCATGGATTTGGTCACCAACAAAGTTAAAACATTGGTAGCCGAAGCCGGAGCGCAAAAAGATATCAACAGTGGTAGGAGACCATATCTTGCTCGGTATGATCTGGTAGAGTTTCCTGGCGGCTATGTCATCCCCAAATTCGGAAGATTTGACGGGACGGGAAATGCAAATCAACACATCTCCTACTTTAAAGCCTCATGCAGGAATACTGGGGGCAATGATGCGCTTCTCCTACGCCACTTCGTTAATAACTTAACCGATGTCACTTTCAACTGGTATGCGAGCTTATCTGATGGCTCCGTTACTACTTTCGTCCAAATGGAATCTCTGTTTCGGCAAAAGTTCATAGGTGGCAGCGATAAGATCACCATTGCCGACCTCATAAGGACCAATCCAAAGAACAATAAAAGCAGCATGGATTTTATAACCCGATGGCGCAATCTCTCTGTCAAATGTGAACTACCGATAGAGCAGGACCAATCTGTCAGTCTCCTCGTCGGAAATCTCAACAATTTGATGGCCCCGTTTCTATGCACCGCGGGTCTCAAAACATTCCAAGAGCTGACCAAGAAAGTTCAGATGTTGGAGCGCTCAAAGCAGGAGTCCTCCTCTAATTCCCAAAATAACAATAGGTTTAGGAGAAACCGAAAGGACGATATTCGCAAAGGTGGAAATTCCGACAATACTGAATCTTTTAACACTTCGGCTAACCGAAATAAAAGAAGGATGAGCGGGCCTAATGCCAACCAGCCTCGGAAGCCAGTGTTTGAAGAGGGAGGAGAATCTCTACTGAAAGAGAAGCTGGATAAGGTCTATTCCATCAGAAAGGACAAAATCCATAAGATATTCAAGGACGCTCTGAAAAACGGTCTATAATTGCCAGAATCAAAGAGACCGCAACAAGCGAATATGACCGACGACCCCAAATATTGCCCCTACTACAGAGTGATAAGTTATACCATTGAGGACTGTTTCGTCTTCAAAGATTGGGTCGAAAAATAATGCAAGGCAGGAGAGATAGAACTATCTAAAGGCGTGTTAACAAACAGTCAAGCTGCGACCGCCAATTTCATACAAACTGAGACCGAAGCCCTTCGGGAACCTGATTCTCTCAGACATCTGTCTTTCTCTGAAAAGAGCGGACCAAGGCAATAAGCCAAAAGTCAAACAAGCAGCGTTACCAATGATGAAGCGGTAGAGGGGTACACAACTCATACGGTCTATATGGTGGAGCCCAGAGGAACAAGTCCTCCTACGCCTTATAGCTATAACAATAATGTAGCTGTTGCTACCCAACATCGGCTCGGTCTAAATGATGAAGAACCCACTCAGGCCATTAAGCCAAAGGAACCCGTGGTTCTTGCTGAATCAAGCTCAGGCGGTAAGAATGACCCCGTTGTCATACCCGGAACTATAGAACAAGTATTATTCCAATGGCTTCAAAGGCAGCTTCAGGACAGGGATGAGAAGATGGCCAAGGTCCATTCCAAAGTCGACGAGCTGGAAAACGTCATGGCAGAGCTCACGACCCAAGTCTCCCAATTGCAATTACAGCAAAATCAAAATTTGGTTTATGATCCAGGGATTGATATTTTGAAGCAGCCAACCAATACTCCCTCCTGCCCAAGAGCGGAACACCTTTGCGAAAAACGGTCACGATCAGCTTTCAGCCCCTCCGATACGTACACTGAACGGGGTAAGCGGATAGTAGGTGAACCAAAGATTAATTGGCCTCAAGGACCGGCATCAGGAAAGGCACCTACTCTAATGGAGAGAAAGAAGAAAGTATACTCCTTCAGGAGAGATGAAGTCCGCAAAATATTCGAGGATGCCTTGAACAACGGCCTGCAACTGCCTATTCCAAAAAAGCCACATGAAATGAGCATGACCGGCAATCCCATATACTGACCATATCATATAATGGTGAGTCATACCATCGAAGACTGCTATATTTTCAAAGATTGGATGGAGAACCAATACAAGCTTGGGAAAACCTCACAGTCGTCGGATGTACCGGCAAGCCACAAAGCTACGGTTATCAACTCAACCCCGCCAAGATCAAAGTTCAAAAGACTTGGATAAGCAGAAACAGTTGACCACCACGTCGTTAAACTGGGAACAGTTGACCACCACGTCATTAAACTGGGAACAGTTGACCACCACGTCGTTAAACTGGAAACACACGACCCCTAAGTCGTTAAACTGGGAATATAAAAAATGTGTAAAAAAGCCAAAATGATGGGGTAACTCGCAATAAAAATCAGCAAGTAAAATAAAGATGAAAAATAAAACCGAAATGATGAGGCAACCGTAAATAAATAACTAAAATGATAGGGCAATCGCGGCCTTCGCAATAAGAAAAGATGAAATGATACAGCAATCGCGATAAAAAAAATGGCGAATGATAGGTCACTCCTGGTACCATATTCCAATGCAGCGATGTAGACGCTAACCAAAATTTTAAATCTCTGAATGTCCCAACGGCGAATGATGAGTCGCTCCTGGTACCATATTCCGGTACAGCGATGCAGACGCCAACAAAGTCCCAAGATTCTCCTAGCCCTACGGTTAGTCCCCAAGTTGACTACCGTATACAATCCACGGGCTCGAATAATTCTCATCACACCCATACCCCACCGTAATCACCGGTCACGCGACCGGTCTCCGCCATCGGAATTATGATCCATTTGGGAAGACCCACTCATGTGTCCTCACGATACATGAGGAGAACAAAACTTACAGGATCCTCACGACTCGTAAGAAAACACCTTCGTGGGATCCTTACGACTCACAAAGGAAAAACATACTCGGGAGTCCCCATGACTCCTAAGGAGAAAGTACACTTATGAGATCCTTTTGACACGTAGAGAGAAAATGCTTTTATGGGACCCTTACGACTCATAAAATTAAAAAGCCTTAGGTGATAGGGATCTAAACCTGTCTCCTAAGCCATCACTCCCCAACAGGGAAAGGAAAATGATGAATTGCTCCTGGCACCTGTGCTTCAGTGTTAGCAACGCTGATGCCAACCCAACCCTAAAATTCTAAACTTTCGATCCAATAGACCTGTAAGTCGTTAAACTGGAAACAGATGACCCCTAAGTCGTTAAACTGGGAACGAGGGAAATCCTCTCATGGCAAATGATGATTCACTCCTGATACCATATTCCAGTGTAGCGATGCTGATGACAAACTAAAACCAAAATACTCAAATCCTCTCATGGCAAATGATGATTCGCTCCTGGTATCATATTCCAGTGTAGTGATACCGATGCTAACCCAAATCCAATGTTCCCCATGACAAATGATGATTCGCTCCTGGTACCATATTCCAGTGTAGCGATGCTGACGCCGAACAAAAACCCAAATTCCAAATCCCAGGCTCAAAAGCCCTACTGGACGGATAAGAAATCCCCAAATCAAATCAAATCAACAAGTCAAGCAATGACCTCCCCATCGGAATTATGCTTCGACTCGGAATGAAATCAACCAACGGCCTCCCCGTCGGAATTACGCTTTGACTCGGAATCAAGTCAACCAACGGCCTCCCCGTCGCCTGGTGATTGACCTCTATGTCGGGATCATGCTTTGTCCCAGAGTGTACCTCGTGTCAAAATCATGCTTCGCCTCGGAGTATCCACCTTCCCTGTCGGAATTATGTTTTTCCTGGGAATCAACCTCTGCATCAGAGCTATACTTCATTCAGAATGTATGCCCTGTACTTGAACTAAGTTTCGTCTCAGGATACACCAGTCCCGTGTCGAAATTATGCTTCTCCCCGGAACCCTGCGCTGAAACTATGCTTCGTCTCAGAATATACCCTCTCCCTGGAATCATGCTCCGCTCGTCGGAATTATGCTCCGATCCCTGGAATCATGCTCTGCTCTTCGGAATGATGCTCTGATCCCGGAATGATGCTCTGATCCCCGTAATCATGCTTCACTCGTCGGAATTATGCTCCGATCCATGGAATCATGCTCCACTCTTCGGAATTATGCTCTGATCCCTAGAATCATACTCCGCTCTTCGGAATTATGCTCTGATCCCGGAATGATGCTCCAATCCCTGGAATCATGCTCCGCTCGTCAGAATTATGCTCCGATCCCTGGAAATATGCTCCACTCTTCAGAATTATGCTCCGATCCTTGGAATCATGCTCCGCTCTTCAGAATTATGCTTCGATCCCAGAATGATACTCCGATCCCCGGAACCCTGCGCTGAAACTATGCTTCATCTCAGAATATACCCTCTCTCCAGAATCATGCTCCGCTCATCGGAATTATGCTCCAATCCCTGGAATCATGCTCCACTCTTCGGAATGATGCTCTGATCCCGGAATGATGCTCCGATCCTTGGAATCATGCTCCGCTCGTCGGAATTATGCTCCGATCCCTGGAATCATGCTCCGCTCTTCGGAATTATGCTCCGATCCCTGAAATCATGCTCCGCTCTTCGGAATTATGCTTCGATCCCGGAATGATACTCCGATCGCCGGAATTATGCTCCGAACCCCGGAACCTTGCGCCGAAACTATGCTTCGTCTCAGAATATACCCTCTCCCCGGAATCATGCTCCACTCGTCGGAATTATGCTCTAATCCCTGGAATCATTCTCCGCTCTTCGGAATGATGCTCCGATCCCAGAATGATGCTCTGATCCCCAGAATCATGCTCCGCTTGTCAGAATTATGCTCCGATCCCTGGAATCATGCTTCGTTCTTCGGAATTATGCTCCGATCCGTGGAATCATGCTCTGCTCTTCGGAATGATGCTCCGATCCCTGGAATCATGCTTCGTTCTTCGGAATTATGCTCCGATCCCTGAAATCATACTCCACTCTTTGGAATTATGCTCCGATCCATGGAATCATGATCCGCTCTTTGGAATGATGCTCCGATCCCGGAATGATGCTCTGATCCCGGAGTGATACTCCGATCCCCGGAATTATACTCTGATCCCCGGAATTATGCTCCCGGAATGATGCTCCGCTCCCGGAATAATGTTCCACCTCGAAGTCCAACTCCAAGATCCATCAATTTCATGCACACAACTCATATACGTGGTGTGCATTTATTGATGGGGGCACTTTGTTGGGATCAAAAGTTATACCCCGGTTGACCAAGTCAAAGTCAAAGTCAAGCCCAAGCCAAGTGGGCCGAAACCCAGGTCAAGTGGGCCCATATCCAAGCCGAGCCCGAATATGAAAATGGCGGCCTCCCCCATGCCCAGAAGAAAATTATGTAATAAATAGGTTTGATATAATTTTCATGCATGAATGTAAAATAAATGGGCAAAAAGCCAAATTTTTGTGAAGCCCAAGGCTCATGTGCAAAAAGAAGTGAGCACATGAGGTATGAGATGGGCAAAATACCATTTTGTAAAGCTCAAGGGATTATGTGTAAATTTGTAAGCCTATAAAAGACAACATGATGATGAAATAAGAAGAAAAATTCATTCCCCTCAAAATTTAAGGTTGCTGTACCTCCTTCTCCTTCCTCAAGGATCTAAACTTTCTTCTCTTTTCTGAATTAAATCAAGAGTTTAACTCTTCCTTTTTTGTAACAACTCTATTTTTAATGTACAGAATTTTTTAAAAAATTAATGTACATAATAGAGTATTTGTAAGCCTGAGCACAAGTTATAAATTTAATTTGGTTTTTAACAGCAAGAAAACACTTGCAGCTCATTCGTAAAGTCTTGCACAACTGTGACGTAGTCCCTGTGTTCGAATCCCATCAACCACATATTATTTTTACTGATTTTTCTTTTAAACTTTTTGGAAGCCCAAAATTTTACACGTGCACTATACGTAAAATGAAAAGTCTGATAAAAACAAACATGTGGTAATTGTTATATGAACAGACACCAACACGTGGCACCAATCCAAGACCCAACCCATACCAATCGACCGGTGAGAAATGCTTTTGGGCCGGCGCCGCCGGGCTTGCCCGTCGGGAATGCTCCCAAAATTTGAACTTTAGTCTTTTGGTCTCCCCCCTTAACCCCCGTACTGTTTGTTTTTCCTGAAATTAAACAGAGAATTAAAAATGAGCATTAATCCAAATTTAAATGCATTTTTAATTTCTCTTTTCAATTCTCAAAACCCTAATTTATCCTATAAATACCGCATCACATCCTAGCCCTCTCCATTTTGAAATCCATTATCAAAAATCCTCAAATTTTTCCAAGTCAAAGAAGTGTACAAGTGGAGTTAGCCTAAGATCACTTTCCGGCGATAATTCGGGACAATTCCGGCGACACCGTGACTCCATGAAATTTCCATCTTGTTCCCATACCTCCCTTCTCTCTTTTCAAACCGTAAGTCCCCTCTCTTCTATTCTTTCATATCTCAAAACTATCTCTTTTCAAATGACGTCGGTAAGTGGAGTTACCCGACTTTTAAATTCTATTCTCTTTAAAATAATAATTTTTCTTAGGAAACAATTATTCAAATTATTATACCTTGCTTTTTAAACATTAACTAAAATTTTAGAAACCAATTTCACTATAAAACTCCATGTAAAACAATTTCTATTACACTTTTACGGTTATATACCACAAACTTTATATTCGGCATCTTTTATCATATTTGATGTATTTCCTTTAGAAAAATCTCACGAGATAATGACCTACCTCTCACAACACACATCTTGACATAGCACGATTGCTTGAAAACAATATTTTTGGGACAAATACGACTTTTACATTAAAATACCCTAAACTATTAAAAACCGTATTTTTTAAATTGTGTTATTCACATTCCTTGCAATTAAACCTCTACAACCCATTTTGGGGATACCGATCGGGATGGTTCAGATTATCGCACATCTTCGGGACTAGTAGAGCGAGATGCAGACCTCCTCACGGAGCATACGATCTCGATGGAATTTTTAATACAATTTTTTTAAAAACATGATTTTCTATTTAATAAATAAATTCTATTTTTAATAATTATATATATATATATGTTTATTATCAAAACATCTATATTATATTTATCTAAATTGCATGTTTCCTAAACACAAGAATCACAAGTTTCATGAAGATACCATCAAAAATCCAAACAAGTCAAATTTACACAAAAATACAATATATTATTCAAGCTAGGTATTTATTCACTAGAATATCTCACTTTTAAAATTTACACCAAGAAAAACATAAATATGATAAATAAATACTTGAGGGTTATTTTGAAATTATACTAAAACTATTTTTCATAAAACCCCCTCAAGTTATATTAATTTACATTAAGGACCCTAGTAAATATAGGTTTAAGCGGGACCAATTCTCTTGAGCCTCAGGGAGCCAGAGAAAGTGGATGCTTGCCTATTTAAGGTAGAAAACTAAAACGGGGATATCAATGGTAATTGGCTTAGAAAAAGTCACAAATCCTGCCGTCCATGTGCAGCAGTTACCGATAACTCCAAAACCTAATTCAGGAATCCAATTCTGTTTAAGTGTCTAACTCAGACAGAGTCTCAGTCTAATCTGAATACAATCCATACATGAATACAATTCAAATATAACTCCAATACAACATGAATCCATATATACTGGAACTTGAACATGAATACCAGAATACTATCAAATATCAGCATGACTCGACTGGACTGAACCATAGATATATATTGACTTGACTACATGAATATCCATTTACATCCTTATCTGTTTACATGAACAATCTATACCATGGTCTTGGCAAGTCTTATACAACAAATCATTACAATCAATACAATATTCATTTACGGGGTTTTTTAAAGGGTTGACTGGTACGGAATGTGTTAAAAGTGGCACGATGATGGTCACTATAATACACCTAACATGAACATCCGTTGTCGTTGTCCTGTGAGTTTTGACGGGGCCTTGTACTCCTTATACCTTAGTCCATGGAGCAAGTTGGACTCCTTTCGTATACACTGGCACATTCTGTACCAAGTTACAAACAACTACGTTAGTATAACAAACATACATTATACAGTTATATTCGTTTTAATTGTCCATTCTATTTTCTCTCTCTCTTTTGGGACTTACCGAGCGATTGTTCGCTGACGACATTCATTTTCTCTTCTTTCTTGGAATGTTGTTAAGAGGACCCGACTCTCTGGAGATCGAGCCCAGCCAGGACGATTTGGAGCAGTTCATTGAGAACCCAGAGCTCTAGTTCACTTGTATATACTTTTACTTTCAGTTCATGCCATTATTTAGGCATTGCTTTCCAGCTTGTATTTACTTTCCAGTTGTATTGTAAAGAATGTTTAATCAATAAAAAGGTTACTGTTTATTTATATCTCTTGTCATTTCTTTTGTACATTTATTATATTACTTATTTATGCCTAACATGTTTACTTCTGAGTAAATACGTCACATCCCTGCCACGTCTCCTTACCCATACTCTGGGAAGCGGGGCGTGACAGGTTCCAAAAAGAAATAGTTTTTCACCATATATCCCTTAAAGGGGAACCCAGATCTCCCATCAAATCTCTAAAAGGGGAGATCTTTAAGTCTCAACCCCTTTTCTCCAAGATCCAGCCAACAGAGAGGAGGAAGAAAGAGACTCATCTCCAAAAATCCCATTTTGGGAAGATTTAAGGCTCAAGAGAAAACCCAGGGCTCAAGAGAGAAAAAAGGGTCCCTTTAATCATCTCCGAAAATCTCTCAGGAGTTTAACTCCACAAAATATATATATATATATATATATATATATATATATATATATATATATATATATATATATATATATATCTTTCTTTTAAGAGTTCAACTCCAAAAGTCAATCGGGAGTACAACTCCCGGTGCAGGGGATAAACCCCTTTGTCCTTTTCTTTTAGGAGTTTAACTCCAAAAGTCAAACAGGAGTACAACTCCCAGTATAGGGGCTAAGCCCCATTTTCCTGCTGGCGCCCAGCGCCCGCATGCAAGGCATGTGAGGCGCTGGCGCCCAGCGCTCGCGTGCCAGGCACGTGAGGCGCTGGCACCCATGCATCCTTTGGATGCTATTTTCCCTTTTTTTATATATATACACACTCCACAACACTTTCCTCCCGAGCTGCCCCATACCTCGCAAGGGGCTGCTAGCCCCTTGACCCGTAGCCCACTATCCGGGTAGCGGGACCCCCGTAAACTCTGCGAGGCCCCCGATATACCCAAGACCCCTCAAAACACAACACACGCGCATTAAGTTCGCATGACCAGTTTGACCCGTCAATCGGAGGTTCCTTCGGTCCAAAAGCGAGGGGTAATTAACGGCAGCTTAGTCCGCGGTTGCCGGAGATTCGGATCCTCACAATCAATAAACCCCGGCCTGCCTCAGACAGGGGGAATCTGTACATGCCTGACAAGCGCGCGCATTCCCATCTCAATAGGGTGACGAAAAACACTGTAACTATCATAAAAATTTTATATTTTCGAGTATCATCTCTTTAATAAAATATTACAATTATTTATTTTTAGTATATTTTGTTTTCTAATAAATATATTATTTTATCACTTCATATATTTTATCTATTTTATAATTTTTCAAAGACCAAACCCAAGCCAAGACAAATCCATTTGATTTCTTTCTTTTCTTTTTCTAAGTACACTTTCTTTTTAAGGTACGACATATATTTAATTCTTGTTAAATATGTGCATGAACAAGCTTGTAGCTTATTGGTTAAGTCTTTGTATTGTTATTGCATAAGTCACATGTTCAAATCTTTATTCTTGCAATTATTTTTTTTATCAATTTTTATTCCCCTCATAACCTACAAATGAGACATTTCATTTCATTTTCTTTTTAACTCCCAAAAATAATTAAAATGGTTATGAGCTATAATTTATTAGAATTATGGTGGCCATAAACCTTTTTTATATGTTACTCTTCTGTCTTTTCTTCATTTTATATTTCTATCATTTCCTATCTCTCTCTTCATCTCTTCTTCATCCCACCTTAGCTATTTCCTTTTGATCAATTCTAAAAATAAAATAAAATCTCTTTTCCCTTGAGCTTGGAGAAACACCGGTTCCATCAAGCTTCAAACACTCGGTTGAAGATTTTATCTAAACGGTGAGCCGGTTATTATACCGACTCACACAACTTGCAAGTCCCCTCTCCTCCTTTTTTCTACTTGAAATTCATCCCCTTACCATACCTCCATCATGCCGAATCTTGAGATAACTAGTTAGTCTCATGATAAAGTTTTTTGTTAAATTAAAAAATGGATGAAATAAAGCATATATGTTTAGTTATAAAATCTTGCATGCAATGGTTGATAACATGTTAAGTATTATTGTTTTAGACGGTTAATCATGACCGGATCATATGTTTGCTTCACATATATTAATTCAAGTTATTTATCGCTGAAATTTTATTTACTTATATTTATTTTGCATACAATAAAACAAAGTTATAAATAAATACCATAGATTTATCATTTTCAAATACGATCTTACAAAACCTTTATCTTTAAAATAATTTTTATAAATTAATTTCCACTTCTGAAAATTCTTGGAACATTAGGATAAAATAATAGATAGAATTCCAAATCTATAGTAAAAATTTTCATATCAAACCGAATAACGTTTCAGGAGTTACATAATTTTTTATTCACTGTTTTAAAAACCAGAAAACTGCCAATAAGGGTCTTCTTCGAGAGATCATAACTCTTTAATTATTTATCCAAATTAAGTGTTTTTAGATGTTTTGAACATCTACATATAATGATCTATATTTTATTAGTTTTAAGTTTTTACTAAAAATGGACGTAAAATATATAAAATTGCGTTACAATATTTAGTGACGAATCTGGACAGAATCTGTCCTGATTCACATACTGTTTTTAAATAGGACATAACTCGAACTCTCGATGTCCGTTCGTGACAAAATTTAGATGTGTAGATGTATAATTGATAGAACTATAATTTTATATATATTATATTACTTATAAACACATGAAACAACTCGATATAGGCTTTGCAATATAACATATAGTTACTGTCCAGAAATCTGAATTTCTGTTTTAAACGTTGATATTAAAACGATCATAACTAGAGTTTAAGAAATCCAAATCGTGTGAATATTGATATTTTGGATAAGTAATTCGAAAGACCTACAATTTTATAATAATTTTTGTAACCTGAAACCTGATAGAAATTAACTCAAACTGCGTTTTAAAAATGTGTGACAGTGCTGAACAGATTCTGATCTGTTTTGCACGACGATACGAAAACATGTATATCTCCCAAACTGGTAGTCGTATTTAGGCAAGACTGGAACTCATGTGTGTATAACACTTAAGGCTATGTTTTATTTTATATTCTTATTTTAAATGACTTGATTAACTAGTCGTACATATCACATATTTACAACATTGTTTTGAACGTTACTTGTATACTTATCTCATATCATGTTCTGTGATTGCTTATTTATTTTTATTTACATGACTTGTGATTAAAAAATTACATGTTAGAATTGACTTGATTTTGACACGACTCAATCATGAATACTTGAATCCGGTATGTACACTTGAACCAACTTGACTTGAACCATGAATACAATTGGCATGACTTGCACTTGACATAACTACATGAACTTAATCTTGAAAAGTTGATATCATACATCACCTTTTGTATTCATGGATTCGATCAAGACTCATAACATTAATCATAAACTAATAAATACGGGGTGTTTGGGTAGTTTGAGTATGAATCCAACGGAAACTCATGAGTCTCATTAATACAAATCATGTTGCTGTGGTACCGGGCTGAAACAGTACAAATCACGAATTCACGAATGAGAGCCCATATTTCCAAGCCCCTGGATGATAGCCTGTTGGGTTTGGAATACTTCAATAACAATTGAAGTCCCGCTATTTTGGGCTCGGGATTCCTTACCTCTGGACGATAGCCTTAGATTCGAGAATACTCTTGAAATTGATTGACATTCACACTTGAACTCACATTAGTTGGTTTTACCCTTTTAGAGACTTTTTAGGACACTTACATTCACTTCATGTTCACTATACCTACACTCCACGATCATGATATACTTGTTTACTATGCTCATGTTATATTGCCATACTTACATAGTTGTCATTAACATTACCATGTTATACTTGTTCATGTTTTATTTTCATTCATACTATATCACATGTCATCTTGCATATTCATTTATATATATTCACATCCTATCTTTCTTGAGAACTTACCGAGTGCAAGTTCGCTGACGGACATTCCACCCATTTCTTTGTTTTCTTGGAATATTCGTCAGATAATCTAGAGATTGAGGAGATCGAGCCGAGTCAGGAGGATTACTCTTAGCTTGTGGTTCTTTTCAGCTTTTACTTCCAGTATGCCACTTGTTTTGGCACTTTCTTTTATATATCTTTGTTTTCATATATCATGTATTCAGTTTGAAACTTGTGAAAGTTGGGAATGTAAATATATAAAGTTGGATTTTTATTATCATGTCTTTTCTTATCATTTTATATTGATTATATACGCTTAGCATATTTGTTTCGAAAAATGACTTTCTCGGAATAAATACGCCGCGGGCTTGTCACATGCCGTAACCGCTCTTTTGGGAAGCGGGGCGTGACAAACACCCTACAGCGGGCATGCGACGTATTTACTCAGAAGTAAACACGCTAAGCGTAAATAAGCAATATATATAAAATGCACAAGAAATGATAAGAGATATAATGTAAACAACAACTTTTATTAATATTCATTTTTACAATACAGCTGATTTGAAAAGGAAATGTACAAGATAAAAGCAATGCCTAAACAGTGACATACAACTGAAAGGTAAGTACAATTAAACTAATAGTCTGACTGTGCTTCAATCTGCTCCAAGTACTCCTGACTGGGTTCGGTCTCCTGAAGGTCCGGTCCTCATGACGAACATTCCAAGGATAGAAATAGACATGAATGTCGTCAGCGAACTAGCGCTCGGTAAGTCCCAAAAGAGAGAAAAGAATAGAACAAGTAATGTTGAAGGAAACTGTTAAATTATACAGGTATCGGTTTATTATTCTAATATAGTTGTTTGTAGCTTGGTACAGAAGGTTGATATCAGTGTATACGAGAGGAGTCCAACTATCCTGTGGACTATGGTAACATGTAAGTACAAGGCCCCGTCAAAACCCACGGGACAACGGCACGAGAGTTCATGTAGATGTCTTTTAGTGTCTATCATCGTGCCACTTTTAATACATTCCATACCAATTTACCCCTTTAACCCCGTAATGTTTTATATAGACTGTAATTATCAGACTTGCCGAGACCATGGATACAAGTTGTTCATGAAATCAGGTTCAGAATGTAAATAAGTAGTCATATAAACCAAGTCAAATTATAGTCATGGTTCCGTGAAGTCAAGTCTTGTTTGCATGTTGATCTTGTTCCGATATTCTGGTTCAGGTTCAAGTATACATGTTAGAGTTTGGATTCTGGTTTGGATTGAATTCAAGTTTTATTTAGACTCAGACTTGAGTCAGACACTTAGAACTGATTTGGATCATGAATTATGTTCGGGAGTTATCGGTAACTATTGCACATGGACGACAGAATTTGTATCTTTTTCCAAGGCAATTACCATTGATAACACCGTTAAGTTTTTTTACCTTAAATAGGCAAGCACTCACTTTCTCCGGCTCCCTGAGGCTCAAGAGAATTGATCCCGCTTAAACCTATATTTACTAAAGTCCTTAACAGTGTTTTATATAGCTCGAGGGGGTTTTATGAAAAATATTTTTAATGTCATTTCATAATAATCTCGAAAAATTATTTATATTCTTTAAGATTTCCATGGATGTGTATTTTAAGAATTGAGGTATTTTAGTGATAAATATCTTAACTTGAATAGTCCATGGTATTTTACTGTAAACTTGAATTATATTGATATCTTGATGGTATTTTGATGAAACTTGTAATTCATTTTATTTGAAAAAAATATAAGTTATTATATTTTGAAAATATCTGGATTTTGTAATATTTATATAATTATTAAAAATTAATTTTGATTATTAAGTAGAAAATCTAGTTTTTCTTAAAAATCGTATTAAAAACCTTTCGAGACCGAATGCTCCGTGAGGAGGCCTGCATCTCGCTTTACTAGCTCAAGAATGTGCGATAATCCACACCATCCAATAGCGGGTCCCTTAAAGAGGATTGTAGAGACTTATTTGCAAAGGGAATTAAAATATAATTTTAAAAGAAAACCATTTTTTTAATAGTTGATGGTATTATAATGTAATATGGTAACAAAAGTATGCTCAAGGAATATCGTGATATGGAAACATGTGTGTATGTGAGGGGTAGGTCATTATACCATGAAGTTTTCTAAAGGAATGGTATTAACAACATACTAAAATGTGATATGTAAAGTTCATGGTATTTTAACGAAAAAATTAAATTAAAGTTATTTAGCATGGAATTCTAGGTTACAATTTATTCTAAACATTTATATTGATGTTACAAAGATTGTGTAAAAGTTGGATAAACAATATGTAAGAAAAAATGTGTGTTTTTAAAGTTTAGAAGATTGACATCGGTATTAACTCCACTTACCGATGTTGGTTTTGAAAAGAGATTTCAAAGAGGGGAAAAAAGATTTGGAAGGAGTTACTAGTGGATTAGGGTAAGGAAAGATTGAAAAAGATAGCTTGGTCGTCACGGCGTCGCTGGGTCTCCGGAATAGCCTCGATTCCTTACCGGAAGTTGGTCGTTGGCTAACTCCACTTCTACTCTACTTGTACTTGAGAAAATGTGATAGTTTTGGCTAGAATTTTCAGAATAAGGAAGGGATAGGGTATGTGGTTGTATTTATAGTGTGAAATTAGGGTTGGAATTGAAAGAATGAATTAAAATGCATTAAAAAGTGATTAATTAGGGAAATGAGGGGTCTCTGTTTGATTGCAGAGCAATCAAATAGTGTAGGGGTAATGGGGGTAGGGGAAGAGTCATGTGGGCAAAGCACGGGGACTTTTCACCTACGGGGGGCCCGTCGGCGCCGGCCATCAAGGCAATCTCGCCGGTCCAATAGTGAGGGGGAGTCGTCGGATCTTAGCCACGTGTCCTACTATATATATATATATATCATTGTGCACATGTTTATTTTCTCAGACTTTTCATTTCTATGTGCAGTGCACGTATAAACTTTTAGGCTTCCAAAAAGTTTAAAATAAAAATCTGGAAAAAATAGAAGGTGCCTGATGGGATTCGAACACAGGAGCTACGTCATAGCAGTGCAAGGTTTTACCAATGAGCTATAAGTTATTTCTTGCTGTTCTTAAACAAAATTAACTTATAAATTGTACTCAGGCTTGTAAACTTTTTTCTGTACATTAACATAAAAAATTTCGTACAGTAAATTCAGAGTCGTTACAGAATCGCTCAACTTGCCCTTTGCGAACACCAACGATCCTTTAGAAATCTTTCATTGAGAATTCTCAAACGTCGTAATAAGCCCTTCGTTGTCTTTGCTGAGTTGTGGAAATCAAGTTTTTCTTCAAATCCGGAATATGACATGTATTTTTCAATTTGATTTGATCACCTCCTAACGGTTGTAAGATGATCGTCCCCTTTCCAACGATCTTGCACGATTGACCGTTTCCTACCGTCACATGTCCGAGGTCGTCATGAATATACTCGTTGAAATGATGTCTGCCTGAAGCGCAATGAAAATATGCCCCCGAATTTAGAAACCAAGTATCCGCCTTTGTGTTTTCACTTGTCGATAGACAAAGACCTTGTTCCCTTTGTTCTTGTGTAGACATCACATTAGCTTCCTTTTCATCCGCCTTCTCATCAGAGCCTTTTTTCGGAAGTCTGCATTCACTTTTTCTGTTGCCCTTCTTTCCGCAATTCCAACAGGCGTCTTAGATTTTTCTTTAAAAATTTTCTCCGCTTTTAGGCTTGCCCTTCTACCCTTTTTCCCCTTTCCATCGTTCTGCTGCGATTCTCCATTGAAAGTGTAGAAATTCCCGAACTCCCACTCACGGTCTGTAATGACTCTAAAATCACTGTACAGAAAATTCTTGTTATTATAAAGAAAAGAGTATTACAGCCTGTGTAAGAGTTATAAATTAGATTTGTTTAATAAAAGCAAGAAATAACTTGTAGCTCACTGGTAAAGCCTCTACACTGCTGTGACATAGCCTGTGTGTTCGAATCCCATCAGACACAATTATTTTTCAGATTTTTCTTTTTAATTTTTCGGAAGCCCAAGAGTTGCACGTGCAATACACGGGGAAATGAAAAGTTTCAGAAAAATCAAACAGGCGTAATGAGTTATACACATCCAACTTGACACATGGCACAAATCTCGAGACAGATTGACAAAATCCGACCGCCCGTTTCCTTGATTTGGCCGGCCCCTGTAGGGTTCCTAGGCACTCTCAAGAGGTCTCACAAGGCATCAACCATGCCAATTTCAAATTTTACGAGTGCCGAGAAACCCTAATACGGATCGTTAACTAGATTTTAGGCGACAAAGCAACTAGTTAACTACTTTAACTAAGAGTACGGAAATACAACCTTTGTAGATCCGGTCCTCCACCTCCACGGCTCCGTGATGAAGTCCTCTCCGCTGTCCAAATCAAAATCCGGGCTCTAGCATCGGCTTCATCGGAGAAATGGGCGGGCAAGGTCGTCGGCTTCGTGCCGAAGATGATCTACGTCGAAGCATCACAAGATCAAGCTCCCACTTCACCAAGTCATGAAACTTGTGAAGAAAACACACTCTACTACTTGGCAAGAGGTAGAGGATGAAGAAATAGGAAGTGGGTTCACTTTAGAATTGGATTTCTCACTCTTTTCATCAAGTTGCCATTGATGAGGCAAGCTTTTTCTTCAAGTAGAAGATGAAGAAGAAGAAGAAGATAATATTATCTTATGATAAGTATTATCCTCTAAGAAAATAATATGAATACTTATCATAATATAACCATGGTCAAGTGTAGAGAATGAATCATGGTTGAGTGGAATGGTTAGGGTTAAGCATGAGACAAAATGGTCACTTGGTCAAAGTCTTCATGAAGCTTCAAGAAAGAACAAAGAAAGCCACCATTTTTCTCTTTTGCTATTATTTTCCAAAACTAATAAATAAATAAATGAATGAATAAATAATCATAACCCTAACCATTCATATAACCATGGTTCAATCTTCACACAAACACAAGTAAACATGTATCATCAAACATGATACAATCAAGTGCACAAAAGTATATCACATATACAACTTGTGAACTTCAAGTGAGAAAATCCATTTAAAGTGAACCAATACTAGTTAATGCAAAGTAATATATCAAATATATAATTATACATTAAATCATTAAATCAACACTTGATTTAACGATCCGGTCATATCGCATATAACCGACTAATATCCAATGTATCGATTTATCGAATCAATCCTTGATTCGATAACTAGGTTATATCGCATACAACCATTCGACACATTTATCGCGAGAATAGAATACGGTATCACATACACGCATTATTCTCGGTCCCGCACATATCTCATATGCGCTCCTATTTCGTTTCGCTTGAGCCAGGAAACCTCTGTGTAGGACTCTAAAGACTCGTCAATACGCCGGCAGCAGGTGATGATCATATCAAACACCCACAAGCCGCAAGCGGTCTGCTAAACGTAACGGCCACCCGGGTATTGAGCGATCAGAAGATCGACGAGCAAGCCCGCTCACACTCCTGTGAATCCAACCAGTAACACTTACCGTACAGTCCGGTCTGATCGTCTGATATGTCGCATATCTCGCCTAGGGGTGGTAAACGTCAGACCCCAATAGCTTGATAAGTCGTGTCGATATGAGGTCTATAACAGTTCGAGAAACTACTGGTAACACTTACCAGTAAATCTCAGCAACCCTGGCCAGGGATTTCCGGTTATAGCCAATCGAACACAGCGCAACATCAACTCCCTATACCGGGAGAGACGAATCCCCTCCTATCGCTCATTGCCTCCATGTGACTCGAGACTGTACCCAAAAACCACCGTTTTGCACGCCCTCTTGGACGTGGTAAGATGGAAATCAAAGCACAGTGGGAACCACACAAGACTCTATGACGATCTCGGGTCAACAGACTACTCTGTACCAGTGTCACCAGAGAACTGCCATCTGACGTAAGGTATAATACCATCTGGGAGTTCTCGGCGAGTCCGTCCAGTGTACCCAGTCTCTACTGAGCACCCGTATATCATCTCTGATGTCAAACACCAATGGATATGGGATCATCCATCGCCCATCTGTATGGGTCGAGAAGGTATACGCTAGTCTACTCTGGTATATCGATGCCCCGTCTCGATACACCCACGACTAGGGACTTTGAAGGATGTACTTATGGACTACCATGTCCCCACTAGTATGATCCGCATCATAGTCCAGGTAGTCAAGTACACATCCTAAGGACTTTACCAACATGTAACAGAGAGGCAAACAGTATACACGTTAAGGTAAAGAGTAACCAGATAGCGTACTATCATGTCGAGTAAGAAAGTCCTCCCTATATATGTCCTAGCATCCACTACAATATACATCCTATGTATAGTAATGGCCTCTAGGGCATACATATAACTAACAGCCCCGACGGTCCAAAGTGCTCCAAACCACCCCGTGTTTTGCACACTTGTCCCTTCAACTCCCCTTAACTCCCCTGCACTGTTTAATTTTCCTGCAATCAAATAGAGACTCTTCAATTCACCATTTAACACCTTTTTAATCCCTTTTAATCCAAAATTTTAATTTCCAAACCCTAATTCTTCACTATAAATACCATCCCATACCATAGCTCTCCCCCATTCAGAAATTTTATCAAAAATTCTCTCAAAACTATCTAAGTGCCAAGTGGAGTTAAGCCCCTCAAGTGGAGTAGCGAGCCAAACTCGACGACCGGAGCATCTCCGACGAAACCACGATCCCGAGAGCTTCTTCAATCTCTTCTTAACCATCTAAAAGCCGTAAGTCCCTCTTCTCTCCATTTCTTTCATCTCAATTCGTATTTTAAAACAACTCGACAAAGGAGGAGTTATCTCCGATATCATATTTTTTTCATTTGTAAGGTATGTGTTAAGCAAATTAAAACAAACTAACATGCTATCTTAATCTTAACATAATTTTACATCATTTAGTTTCTAATTTAACAAAATTTTCATATGAAACGAACATATAATGAATTTTTTCAGTAAAATACCATGAACTTTAGTATCACCCTATCATCGATAATTAGTTTAAATACTTTTAGAAAAACTTCACAGGGTAACGATCTATCCCATACGCACACTATGGTTCCATAGCACGGTGTTCTAGAGCTATAGTTACTTTAAAGAAGAACTTTTTCATTAAAATACTACACTTTTACAAACAAACGAGTTTCTTTATATCAGTATTTCAAATTCTTGGCAAATACGCCTCTACAACCCTCATTAGGGAACCCGCTAATGGATGGTGCAGATTATCGCACATTTTTGAAATAGTAGAGCGAGATGCAGAACTCCTCACGGAGTATTCGGTCTCGAAAAAAAATTTTAAAATACGGTTTTAAGAAATGCGACTTTTCTAAACAAAACTAATTTTTGAAAAAATAAAATTATATAAAAATTATAAATCTGTATTGTCAATAAAAACAAATTAAAAAACTATATTTTTAATAAAGAAAGATTAAAAATTGTTAATAAAATACCACCAAGTTTCCAAAAATAGTAGTTTTCATAAAAATACCAGAAACTTTCAAAAAGCTAGATTTTATCGCCAAAACACCACAACAAATAAAATATATGTTCATGAAAATCCTAAATATTACAAATCACCCCCGAGCTTTATTTTTTAAACTATATTAAAATATTTTTCATAAAACCCTCTCAAGATATGCAAAACAATATTTGAAGGACTCTAGAATTAATATAGGTTTAAGCGGGATCAATTCTCTTGAGCCTCAGGGAACCGAGAAAGTGAGTGCTTGCCTATTCAGGTTAGACAACTTAATGGAGTTATCAAATGGCAATTGTCTTGAAAAAAAATACAAATCCTGTCGTCCATGTGCAGCAGTTGCCGATTTCTCCTGAATATAAAACGTTTAACAGTTTAAATCAATTCGTATAAAAAAGACATGAACTCGAATCCAAACTCAAATCTAAACTTGAATTCAAACTCGAACACAAACTCGAACTCTAACCTAATTCGAATCTAAATTCGAATATGAAATCGAACTCAACCTACTCGAACCAACATGACTCGAATCAAGATTGCAAGTGCCATGACTCGCATATTACTCGACTCGCTCGACTACATTCTACATCTTTTGCAATCTATGGTTTCGATCAAAATATGTTAATCAATCAATTAAACCAATTAAGTATATTGTCCTCCAGCGGCATGCGCCACCAACCAAAATTGTGACCATTGAATTTCTCGATTCTTATCTTATTTCCAACCATCTTTTGTCTGTGTCGCTGCAAACTCGACTTCTCTCTTATTCTGAACGAACGCCTTCAAAACGACGTTCTAAGAAAGTGGGGAAGAGGATGTAGATGTCGTTACCCACCGTTGAGCTAGATCGTAGAATTGAAGAACCATAAATTTCTTAACCACGCGTATCTGTTGTTGGGAGATGAGTCGATCTATGAAACAATCCTCGCGACAAACAATCACGCAATTAAACGACGAAAAATACAGATAAATTTTGGTGCGAGAATAAGAAAATAATCAAACACAAATAAGAGAGAAATTTATTAACGAGATTCACTGACCATATGGATAGTTTCCGGCAGAGCAGAATCTGCAAACGTCTACTATATTTTCAGTCAAGATTTACACCAAGAGTAACCCTAGAAGATTTCTTTCTCAAATCTCTCTATACAAATCTCTCTGCCTCTCGCTCAATCTCTCTCGGCCTATGCAAAATTTTATTCGCTTAAGACTTCTCTGTTGGAATTTTTTCACTTAACCAATACGCAAGCAATACGCATACCTCTCTCTCTCTCTTGATTTGTTATTGGCCACATACAATAAATCAATTATATATATGGGTCTAGGAGTTTACTTGTAGATAAAATTTAAAGATTAGTTTCAAACTTCACCTAAATCCAAAAAGAGCATATTCTAGCCCTTTCCACATGCAGCAGCATACCTACATTTGGCTTAAATACACATTAATTTGGTCACCCCTAGGACTGGAAATAAGAAAGATATGCATGCATCACCTTATATTTTGCACATGCATCTCACCAAGTGGCAGCACTCAATTGGTCATGAGCCTGTATGGGTGATGAATTTTGCATAAAAAAAAAGTGAACAAAAACCCTTTTCCTTGATGCATTGCATCCAAAAAGCACTAAATATTTCAACAATATTCTAACATTTTTTTTCTCCCTCAGCTCCCAATAAATAACCTCCTCCAGCTAGTCTCTCCCAGCCTCCTCGCCAAAAATGGCCAACCCCATGACTTTCTCTCTCCTCATCCTCCTGCCTCTCCTCTCTCTGTCCTCAGCAAAGCCCTGCCCCCCCTGCGGCTCAACCGCAGTCCCCTACCCGCTAAGCAGCGACCCCTCATGCAACGACCCCAGCTACCCCATCCTCTGCTCCCCATCCAACTCCACCCTCATCTTCCCTGCCCTCAACTCCTCTTCTTACCCCATCACCTCCATCAACCCCTCGGCGCAGCGCCTCACCATCCAGCCCGCTCCCTTCGTGCCCGGCACCTGCGTCACCACCGACCTCCACTCTCAGGGCATCGAGCTCAACGCGTCGCTGCCCTTCAATGTCTCCAGCAGCAATACCATCATGCTGCTCAATTGCACGGCCAGGCTGCTGCTCGCGCCGCTCAACTGCTCGTCCAATAGTCTGTGCCATGTCTATGTTAATGCCACGCCCGGGGCCGCCCCCTGTGGCCGGATCCCCATCTGCTGCACCTTTCAGGTAGTGCTTACTAGCCCCAAATTAAATTGGATTAATTTTGTAATACCGATGAGAAATAGCTCACTTGTTACAACACTTAATTAATCTCTTTCCGGGGAGAGACCGTCCATCCCAGCAGGGGGAGTGGCCATAATTTAACGTTTTTTGGGGCAAATTCGCGGATCCCATGATTGTGCTTACCTTACCTTACCTTGTGTTGTGTGCTTGGGTTAGGATTATAAGCCAGTTTAAAAAAAGGATTTGTAATATTACACTAAAATATCCTTAACCCTCTCGTGATTTTCACAGAACTACCTGAATGTTTTTTCAATATAGATACATACTTTAAATGCTGCACTTGAAGGTATGTTTTATTGAAAAGGTCTATTGAAAACCGTAATTTACGGTATTCTACCATAATTTAGTGCCGCGGGTATTTTAGTCGAATTTACCTTTAAAATTTTCTTGAATCGGTACGTTGTTATCTTAATCATTAATATACATATGGGTTCAAATTAATCCCAACATTTTTTTCTTCGGCCATACCATACTCGAACTCGTAACATTTTTGTCACAATTCTCATGCTCCAACAAACTCTTCCCTCCTTTGAGTGTGTTATGCTTACAATTTTAAACATGTGATTTTAACAAGTTTCTATCCAGTTACATGTTAACAAGCATTAATTAATTAATTGCTCAAGGTCGAGTTCTTATAAATTGTTTATTAATATTAATCAGCTTTGCCATCTGTTTATCAATCTATCAAATTTATATTTAACCCAAAATTATTTTAAAAAAAGTTTGTTATATTCGAATTAATTTGGGTTTATATCCCAACTTTAGGCTGGCGGGTCATCTTCAAGCCACGCCGTAAGGGCAAGCGGAGTGGGGTGCAGTGCTTATCGGAGCTTTGTTAATTTGAACCCGCTGCTAGGAGCGAGTAGCTGGGGAAGCAGAGAAGGGGTGGAGTTGCAGTGGGCCTCACCGAGGGAGCCGGTTTGCCGGTCGCAAGGGGACTGTGAGGATGGGGCCCAAGCCACGTGTCAGACGGATGCGGCAAGCGGGACCGGGATCAAACGGTGCTTTTGTAACGATGGCCTGAGGTGGAATCCTATTACCGGCACGTGTGTCACCGGTACATATTTTTGCCCTCTCTGTTTGGTTACCAAATATCCGAGAAAAACATACTTAAAGTTTATCTAAACAAACACAAAAACAATTGGAGAGTCGCGGTGAACAATTATTTTTGTTATAATTTTAGTAGTGCTACGGTCGCTGCCTCCTGCTAAATAATTGCAGTAGCTGCAGAGGACATATAAAACGGAAATTCATGCCAAAAACAGTGTTAGATAAGTCCTATCTCCATATTAATAAAATATAAATTTTGTAATGCTCTATTAGATATTTAGAGCCAATCACTTGTTTTAAACCCTGACAATTGGTTTGGAAATTTCCGTTCAATCTTAATTTATAATCCTTCAAAATACACTCGGATGTAATCTCTTATTCGTGCTAATTAAAGAATGTTGCTAATTTTGTTAATAATTTTTGTCAATTGTGTTTCAGAGTTAAATTATGTTTGATTTAAGCTACTTATATATAGAAAATCTTTATTTTCTTTTGGGAAATTGTGGTGATTAATTTAGTTGTTAATTTTGTTAATAATTTTTTGTTATTTGTCAATTATTGTAGCATGCCTGCTGGATGGAACTTGTGGGTCGTCAAACCATGCGCCGTTGGTTGCAGGTCAGTTTTGGATTCGGGTGTATTTATTTTCTTTTCCTTTGGCGGATCGGATGAGAGTTCTTCGGCCTCAACTTTTGAATTAGTCAATGAAGTTGGCTAGAAAAGTAAAGAAGCTAAATTTGACTAAAATATTATGAATATCCTATGCTTTCTCGATTAATATAAAATGCTTTCTAGCCATTGTTGATTAAATTGATCTATTTTTAAACCCACAAAAGTTCAAAAATTACGGAAAAACCCAAAATCATATATTAAATATTTCGAAAAACCAAACCTTGATCATACGTATTCGTATGGAATCCATTTGGACAGAAAAGGAAAAGAGGTATAAATTTACAAGCTTTATATATGTATCGCTTGCATTATGCCTTTTTTTCAGATACATATGGCTGGGTGAGATACTGAAGTTTTTACTCATTTAACAGGTATAGTGTCGGCCGTAGTTGCGGCAATCATTGTCGCTGCCGTCGGATTTTTCTTCTACCGCCGCCAGCGCCGCATGCGTAAGGCCCGCGAACGCATCGCCAAAGAACGGCAGGAAATCCTCAATCTCAACAACTCCGGCGGCCGCGCCGCTAAGAATTTCACCGGCCGGGAGCTCAAGCGTGCCACCTCCAACTTCTCACGCGACAACCTCCTTGGCGCCGGTGGCTACGGCGAGGTCTACAAGGGACTTCTCGACGATGGCACTCTAGTTGCCGTCAAATGCGCAAAGCTAGGTAACACAAAGTCAACCGACCAAGTCCTCAATGAAGTCAGAATCCTATCTCAGGTCAACCATAGAAGCCTGGTTAGACTTTTGGGGTGTTGCGTTGACCTAGACCAACCGCTCATGGTCTATGAGTTCATCTCTAATGGTACATTGTTTGATCACTTGCATGGGAGTCTTCGATCGCCTTTTTTGACTTGGAGACGGCGGATGGAGATTGCTCATCAGACTGCAGAAGGGCTGGCGTACCTGCACTCGTCCGCGGTGCCTCCAATTTACCATCGGGACGTCAAGTCGAGCAACATTTTGCTCGACGAGAAGCTCAAGGCGAAAGTAGGTGATTTTGGGCTCTCCAGACTGGCGGAGCCGGGGTTGAGCCACGTGTCAACTTGCGCCCAAGGGACGCTAGGTTATCTTGACCCAGAGTATTACAGGAACTATCAGCTGACCGACAAGAGCGATGTCTACAGCTACGGGGTGGTGCTGCTGGAGCTGCTGACTTCTGAAAAGGCGATTGATTTTACCAGAGGGACGGACGATGTGAATCTAGCGGTATATGTGCAGAGGAGAGTCGACGAGGAGAGGCTGATGGAGGTCGTGGACGTGAATTTGAAGGAGGGGGCAAGTACGGTGGAGCTGGATACGATGAAGGCGATAGGGTTTTTGGCGATGGGGTGTTTAGAAGAAAAGAGGCAGAATAGGCCCTCGATGAAGGAGGTGGTCGAGGAGATCGAGTATATAATGAGCATCGAGGTCGGTAATGCGGAGAAGAAGGACAATAGCAAGTAATGTGTTGCAGAGGAGATTTTGCAATTTGTGTCATGAATAGATTGTGAACTGAGCGAGCTTGAGATTGGCTTGGATCGATTAGATTTGAGTTAGTAGCGAAGGATTATGTTTGAACTGGGTCCGACTCCTTCGGGAATCGAATTACTGATTATTTTGATTAGAAGGTATATGTATTGCATGCTATGAATTTTGTATTAGCTGGATTTCGTGATTGTTTCATGATCTAAGAATCCTCAACTGTTAACTGTTAAGGATTCTCACTAAAATATCTTGAAAGGTTTTTATTACAGAAATATCTTAACTGATTGGAATATCATATTTTATATGGTGCGACAAAAACCATTTTAAAAGTTGGTATAACTTCAGAAAAACTATTTAGTAAAACTATTTAGTAATTAGTGATGTCTAAATTGGTTATTTAAATTCTTGAAATAAAAAACATCTATGAACTTTTGATACATTTTTCAGTAGTTAATGCCTGTCAAGTAAACCATAGCAACCTAAAAATCTATGAATAATTAACCTGCTATAACCCTTTACTATACCCCCTAAACATTTTTTTTTGGCCCCCTAAACATTGATAAAGTTAATATTAATGCAACCGCACTAATCAAATGGTAAATATAATATTACTCTGTATAGGATAGTATCGGATGATACCACTATGACTAGAATAGAACATAAAAAAGTCACACTTTAAATAAGCAACCTAATAGAGGAAAAAGAAAAGCCGCCCAAGCCATTTTGCATTCCGACACTCCGATGTGCAACGAAATATTCGATTCTGAATACTGTTGATGAATCAAAATCAATAATCAATATGCATTCATTTGTTATGCACCAAGCTTAATATATTTTAGCGTGCATCACATACGAGTAAGTAGTAGAACTAGTTTTATGATCGAAGAACATTCTACATCACCTTCCAATCTTTTAAGATGTTACATAGCACCACACTCCGAGCTATTTTCGCGAAACACCAAACCAACAACTCTCCAAAAATCTAGTTTTGAGTGAAGGCAGGCAATTCAATAAAGGCCACGTACATAGCCCATAGCCCCGACTATCAACCATTCGGCTTCAGCTTAAGAGCGCTCGAAAGGTTTGAGAAAAATCATAGCTTAAGAGCGCTCGAAAGGTTTGAGAAAAATCATAGCTTAAGTACTCCTAGTCCAACTTCATGATGATGGTAAGTGGTGTTGCAGTCGATCACAACTAATTTGCTGGGGCAACCTAATGCAAATTAATGAGGGTAAAACCTGAGGTGGGTTCCT
The DNA here is from genome assembly GCA_030015575.1 of Agapanthus africanus. Taxonomy (NCBI): domain Eukaryota; kingdom Viridiplantae; phylum Streptophyta; class Magnoliopsida; order Asparagales; family Amaryllidaceae; genus Agapanthus; species Agapanthus africanus. The sequence goes on along the minus strand of CM057340.1, from coordinate 582,553,758 downwards.
AATAAGGGTGAAAGCGGTTTGGGTTATATCCAGTCCGGGATTTAAAATATATCCTGAAATCTGTCCAAATCTGACTGATTTACATTGGATCGGGTTTTGGTGGGTTGGGATTTGTTTCGGGTTTAGGTTTAGGCGGGAGGGTTAGGTTTTGTGGGTTTTTCGACATTGCCGCCTTATAATTTACTAAAAAGATCTAAAACATTTACATTTTGGTAAATAGGTCGCACTTAATTAAAACTGATAAGATATAAAGAATATAAATAATTATTAATTATGTAATTGAAATTTCCAATGCTTTATTATTTTAATGGACCCATGCTACTGCGCCCCCAGGGTTTTAATTGTAAAAATTCCCTGGGCCCCGTAAAGGCCTAGATCTAACCTGCAGGGTCTCCTGCAGGCTCCTCAATCTCTATTTTACCTGCAGGGTCTCAGCAGCCTCCTCACTCTCTATTTTAATTCATTATTGACTTATTATTGTAAAATACTAGACTTTTAGCATGAGAAATTATGTAATTTATCTATCTATCTATCTATATATTTATATATAAAACTGGGTTAAAGTTGTATAAAAATGTGCATTTCAGCTTAATTCCATGTATATCCGGCTCTTAATTTTTTGCAAATGTAGCCTGTCACGTCAAGCAGCATGAATTAATTATCCGAAATCAATTTTGAGATATTGGAACTGTCATTAATGAGATATTTAACTAATTTTATCATAAAATTAGCTCAAAAGTAATTTTTAAAAACTAATTTTTTCTATGCATAGTATTACTCTGGTATAAGTTTAAAATTTGTTAAGTATTATTGAACTTCTAATAAACTTACTTTAAAATTTCTAAACTTCTTGAAATTGTAGATGAAAGAAAAGGGGACATTTGCTACCTGCAGCTGCTTGGCAACTTCATCTCTGATTTTACTCGCTTGTCTTCTCAAAGTGTCTATTGATTCTAACATTTTCTCAATTCTCGATTGCATTTTAATGTGCTAAAGAGATCAGGATTTGGTGGTATGGAAAATTTTGCAATTTCTGCGCGTGCTATACAAGTACAATTATATCTATATATATTAATCATTTTATATTAAAAGATTTATGATATAAAATCAAATCAATTTTTTTTATAAAATCCAAATATAATTTCGGCATAAAATCTTTTTATAACTTTGGTATAACTTTAAAATTTGTTGAGCATCATTTAACTTCTTATAAACTTACTTATGGTTTTCTAAACTTTTTGAACCTATAGATGAAAGAAAATGGGATCTTTGTCCCCTGCTGCTTGGCAACTTGATCTCTAATTTTACTCGCTTGTCTTCTCAAAACGCCTATTGATTCTAACATTTTCTCGATCCTCAACTACAATTTAATGTGCTAGAGAAATCAAGATTTGGTGATATGAAAAAATTTGTAATTTTTGCGCGTGCTACATAAATACAGTGATATCTATATATATTAACCATTTTATAATAAGAGATTTGTGATTTAAAATCCAATCAACTTTTTTTATAAAATCCAGATATAATTTTGGCATAAAATCTTATTGTAACTTTGGTATAACTTTAAAATTTGTTAAGTATTATTTAATTTCTTATAAACTTCAAATTTTCTAAACCCGTTGAAACTATAGATGAAAGAAAATGGGATCTTCCTCGAAACGACTATTGATTCTTACATTTTCTCAATCCTACAACATTTTAATGTGCTGGAGAGATTAAGATTTGGTGGTATGAAAAATGTCACGCCCCACGTCCCGATACGCATAGTGTTGTCCGCTCTAACCGAAACCGCACAGTTTTGTACTTTGGAGCGAACCGCACTCGAGAAGGGGCCATTTCCCATGAGGTCACCTATTCAAGGATTTTCCTAACCTGAGCATGCTTAACTACGGAGTTCTTAAAACTCCGGAGTGCTGGTTCATCCAAAAGGCGCCTCCATAATTGACGGCGGCATCACTACATTTATAATGTAGTTCGGTTCTTTTTCGGAATGTGCTTCAAGGACCCGATCACATTATTCTGAAGCGGCTCCACACTCATATCACCGTATGTCCGCAACAGACCACACCACAGACCGCGTCCCAGCCCCAGTACAGATAATATTGTCCGTTCCGGTCGAAACCACACGGTTTTGTCCTTTGAAGCGAACCAGGCTCGAGAGAAGTGGTCACTTCCCAGGAGGTCACCCATCCTAGGAGTTGCCTCATCCGACCACGCTTGACTACATACTTCTTCAAACTCCGGAATACCGGTTCATCCAAAAGACATCCCTATAATTGATGGTTGTATCATTACATTTATAATACAGTCCGGTCCTCTTTCGGAATGTATTTCAGTTACCCGATCCCATTGTTCTGAAGCGGCTTCACAGTCAGATCACCATGTGTTCACAACAGACCGCACTGAGTGTGGACAGAGCAGATCACCATGATGTCCGAAGACCGCACTGTTATGGGGTATTACAAAAAAATTTGCGAATTTTGCACGGGCTACACATGTACAATTTTATCCATATATATTAACCATTTTATAGCACGATATCTATCATATAAAATCAAATCAACCTTTTTTAAAAATAAAATCCAATTATAATTTTTACATAAAATCTTTTATTAATTTTGGTATAACTTTAAATTTTGTTTAAGTATTATTTAACTTCTTATAAGCTTAATTTAAATTTTCTAAACTTATTGAAGCCATAGATGAAAGAAAAGGGGATCTTTGCTACTTGATGTTGCTTGGCAACTTGATCTCTGAGCTTACGTGCTTGTCTCCTCAAAATGTCTATTGATTCTAACATTTTCTCAATTCTTGACTGCATTTTAATGTGCTAGAGAGATCAGGATTTGGTGGTATGAAGTTTTTTGTAATTTTTGTTCGTGCTACACAAGTGCAATTATATCTATATATATGTTAACCATCAACTTCTTTTTTTTAATAAAATCTAAATATAATTTTGGGTATAAAATCTTTTTCATATGCTATTGAGAGAGTCTATATATATTAAATAAGATTTTAAATTTGCTTTTAGGACATATATATTTTTAAGGTTTTATCGAACTTAAGTTTCATGGAAAGCCAATTTGTGATATAAAATCAAATATTTTTTTTTATAAAATCCAAATACAATTTTGGCATAAAATCTTTTTCATATACTATACATATGATACTGGATTTGAATATGATGAGAGACCAAGATTTGGTAGTATAAATAATTTGTTGGTATGAGAAGACCGCAAATTTTTAATTTCGAATGTTTAAGTGTTGCTCGAACAGTAGTTTGACCACAGAAACTAGAGCTTTTTAATCCCCTTGTCACGGGATGTTTCGAATCCAAGACCTCCCACAACAAAAAATGGGAGAGCGTCGGTTCCTGTTCAAAAGCAAATGCTCTTTGGCACGTATTCAGTTATATATAAAACTATGGTTTTCAGCAAATTTTTTTTTATTTTTTTGAAATAGAACAGTTAAATATTTAAATTATTAAAATAGTGGGATTTGTTTTTAAATTGTAAGAATAGGACGGTTTGGGACGGCCCCACCCCCCTCCAAACAGAGGTGAGAACCCGCCCTCCACCCATTATAGGGGAGGGTGGGTTCCTAGAACCCGCCCTCCCCTTAAATAGGAAGAGGGCGGGTTCTGGGAACCCGCCCAATTTTCTTTAAAAAAAAAAAATTAATTAAATTATCGAATTTAATTAAATATTAAATAATTGAATAAAAATTTTATATTATTAATCGTTGTTTACATATGAATTTGGTATACACTCTAATAAAAAAATGAATCCGTCAAATTTACAATACAAAAAAATCCTATCTGTTCGTAAAATGTAACGATTCATTTTTTTGTATTGTAAATTTGACGGATTCATCTTGTTATTAGAGTGTATATCGGATTCATATGTAAACAACGATTAATAATATAAAATTTTTATTCAATTATTTAATATTTAATTAAATAAGATAATTTAATTTAATTTTTTTTAAAAGAAAATTGGGCGGGTTCCTAGAACCCGCCTCCCCTTAAATAGGAAGAGAGCGGGTTCCCAGCTCTCTTCCTATTTAAGAAGAGGGCAGGTTCTAGGAACCCGCCCTCCGTATTTGGAAGGGGATGGGGCCGTCTCAAACCACTCTATTCTTACAATTTAAAAACAAACCCCACTATTTTAATAATTTAAATAATTAACTGTCCTATTTCAAAAAAAAACCCGCAAAAAAATCTCCAAGCGCAAGCCCAGCCCAAGCTCACTGAATAAATAACTGTGTTTCACAAATATAGCCGTTATTTCCCGCTATAATACCATTCCTTCAAAGTTCAAACTGGCAACTTTACCAACATTCAAATCTATCACCCACCAAACTCTCCACTCTCTTCTCCAAAGATGCCCTTCCATGAAACGGCTCAAACAGCTCCACGCCCAGCTCTTCACCCATGGCCTCACCCAACAAACCCTCACCATCGCAGCACTCATCGCCTTCTGCTCTCTCTTCAACTTCGGCGATCTTCACTACGCCCGCAAAGCCTTCGACCGCGTCGAAAACCCAAATAGGTTCATGTACAACAGTTTGATCAGAGGTTATTCGAACACCCGTGATCATTCTTCAATCGAGGCTCTTGTCCTTACTAGCAAGATGCTGGGCAGTGGGTTGTTGCCCAATAATTTCACAATCCCATTTGTTCTTAAAGTGTGCGCTGATGAGTCTGCATTGAAAGACGCCATCTTGATTCATGGGGTGATTGTTAAGCTTGGGTTTGTGTCGAATGTGTTTGTGATGAATGCCCTTCTACATGCTTATGCTGGCTGCGGGTCTGTTGAGCGTGCCCGGGATGTGTTTGATGAAATTACTCAACCAAATGTCGTTTCTTGGAACTCTATGATTGATGGGTATTCTAAGATAGGCGATTGTCGAAAAGCTTATGGATTGTTTAAGGTGATGAGGGATTCGGGCTTGGAGCCCGATGGGTTTACTTTGGTTAGTTTGCTTTCTGTCTGTTCACAAACGAGAAATTTAGAACTTGGAAATTTTTTCCATCACTTCATAGTTGTTAGCGGAATTGATATCGATTTGATTTTAGGGAATGCTTTGGTTGATATGTATGGGAAATGTGGAGAATTGTTGGTTGCTCAGGTTTGTTTCGATAAAATGCCAACACAGAATGTGGTTACATGGACTTCATTGGTTTGTGCTCATGCGAAACATGGGCTAGTTGATCTTGCTAGGGAGCTATTCGATAAAATGCCTGAAAAAAGCATAATTTCGTGGAACGCCATGATTTCTAGTTACGTTCAGTGTAGATTCTATAGGAAAGCATTGGACCTATACACACACATGCAAAATTCAAGGGTAACCCCTGATGAGGCTACACTGGTCAATGTTCTTTCAGCATGTAGCCAGACGGGTAATTTGGTGGTCGGTACAAAAACCCATGATTATATTCATGAAAATATTGCAAAACCTGATATCACTCTACTTAACTCGATTATCGACATGTATGCAAAATGCGGCAAACTAGATATCGCCTTGAGTTGCTTCTTCGTGATGAAGATAAAGAACATAGTGTCCTGGAACGTTGTTATTTCTTCGTTAGCGACGCATGGTTGCGGAATCGATGCAATCAAACTATTTAAAATCATGCTTAGTGAAGGATTTAGCCCGGATGGAATCACATTTGTTGGTTTATTATCTGCATGTAGCCATGGCGGTTTAATAGAATTTGGTCAACATTATTTTGACGAAATGTGTCTAGTTTACAAAATTGAACTTGAAATCGAGCATTATGCTTGCATGGTTGATCTCTTGGGACGGGGAGGGAAATTTGGCGAAGCGGTGCAGTTGATTGCAAATATGCCAATGAAGCCTGATGTTGTGATTTGGGGTGCAATTCTTGGGGCATCTAGGATTCATGGGAATGTGTTGATTGCGAAACAAGTGATGAAACATGTTTTAGAGTTAGAGATATATAGTGGGGGCCTTTATGTTCTTCTTTCGAACATTTTTTGTGAGACTCGGAGATGGGAAGAGATGAAAAGGCTAAGGAAGCTCATGAAGGAGAGGGGAATAAGAAAGGAGAAAGCAAGCAGTATGATTGAGATAGACGGCGATTTGTATGAATTTATGGTTGAAGATATTAGCCATAAGAAGTCTAGTGATATATACATAATGCTTGATGCATTAACACATCATTTGATGTCTTTAGCATTTTTGGACGAAGAAGAATGAAAGCAAGGCATTTTTTTTATCAAACAGGTTCTCTAAAATAGCACATTAGAATCGATGAAAGTAGAAATAATATGAATGAGACCTGTTTGGCATGGTTGCCAAACAATCAAGTTCACTGAAATTGTAAGTTTGGCCTTTGTTTTTAAATTAAGTAGACTGCAGATTACCTCCTTTTACTTTCACAATCGATAAAATATGGCTTCAATGCTGGTTCTCAAGGAGATTGTGACTTGTAAAACATGTTTCTCCAAGTGCACCTAGAGGAAGCCTACCACCATAGTCCATTTCAGAGGTGAACCGCTTTAAGCAGTTGATAACAAAAATATTATTTTCTGTTTTTTAATGCATTTATTGACTTGCCCAATGCAAATCATTATATGCAGCATTACTATGTCATCGATGAAATCGGGATGCATGGATCCACATCTTCAAAGATATTTTCAAACACGGTCCGGGATTTCAAGTCCTGTCAGTATGAGGATGATTGTCAACGTTCCTGACATGGAATCCATTTTGCAATGCTTCTCAGGTATCTTGGTTCACTAGCTCTATACTTCTGTTAATTCTTTTTGTTCAAGGTTTAGACTTTTGAAAAGTTTCATGTTTTGTGGATTTGAATGCATAATCCTTTGCAGAGAGATACATTGGTATTGTCATGATGTTTTTCTTTTTTTATTTAAGATATGGTAGTAATTTGTTTATCATTATAGCTATGCACAAAATGATTTATTCAGAGAGTGGAGGGTCACAAGAACTAGCATACCCCCAGCCTGCAGAAACTAAAACTAAAACTATATATATATATATATATATATATATATATATATAAATTGAAGTCGTTACGTGCATATTGAACTCTATTTCATATCAGGCCAGCAAAGAGACATCACATTCCGACTAGCTTGATGTCTATTGTACAATAAACTTCAACAGAAGACCTACTGAACTTAAAACTTCTCGATCTCCTGATCTCCTCACCCTCACCCCTTTGACCAGCCTCTTGTTCAAATCCACTAGTACGTAAACTCCTGTAATCGTTTCGCCATTCGCAACAACATAGATGACAACGCTCGAGGAAGAGGAGGGGCCCACCACGGATGGGCCACGGGGAATGACAGGACGTTGGCAGTGTCTGCGGGGGTGTGGAGGTTGATGATGAGGAGCCCGTTGTTGTCCATGGGGCGGACAACACAGGGGAAGCCCCACTTGGAGGAGAGCTCTTTCTGGGTCCCATGTCGTCGCGGCCGCCGACGAAGTGGGCCACCAGGGCCTTGCTGAACTCTCTGATATTTGCTTCCATGGCTTCGGTCCTGAACATCTGGATGACCGGGTAGTCTTCTTCTTCTCGCCTGAAGTTGTTGAAAGGATCCATGGGGCTTGGTGTGTGAGTGAAGATGGGGTTGCTGCTGATGGTGTATGCTATAAATGGCTTTTCTTTTCTTTTTCTTTTTCTTTCTTTGGAGTTAAATGGTGACTGGTGATGGCTGGCTAGCTGTTGTCTCTGCAATTGAGCAGATCATCAATGCATTATTATGGTCCAAATCTTTTGGAGGATATCCATCTTGTCCTCCAAAATCTTCTCCTTTCTTTCTGCACTTTTTTGTATTTCTCTTGTCATGAGAAGAGATCCTGGGTTCATATTTATATGAAATTTGTAGTAGATTTGTAAGGATGAAAGGAATCCATAGTGTAAGATGATGTTAAATATATCTCATCAAATAGGTAGCATTGATGCTCTCTCATGTCACAGAGAGCATTGATGAAGATGGGTGGGGTAGTTAGCCGGGCTTCACTTGACTAATTGTAAGAGTAATAGCTTACCTACGAGTTTGAAATCCTATCACACTCTAGCCAAAGACAAAATGGTGGGACCCATGACATCTAGATATTAGTATCAAACAAGTGGACCCATGGTGTTTGTCTCCTTGCTAGGTTTTGATGCATATTTCAAGTGGGCAGGTTTTCGTATTTGCTACCAAGACGTACTAGGATGTCGAGGATGATCATGCTGATTACCCGATTGTCAATTTTAAACTATTTATCTGCTCAACATTATTTTACAGTGCTGAATTTGTTGCTCTCCAACTCTAAGAATGATTTTGATTGCATGTCTTCTAGAAATTATTATTTCCAATATGTACATGTTGTTAAATGTCTAGAGAATGGTAAGAGTCAAATGCATGAATGCACCTAGAGAATAACAAGAGTCAAATGCATGTATTAATTTAATCGAGTATGTTTAATAGCCATCTACTTGGTTATATAAACCTATGTATGGATAGGTTGTTGATGTAGCAAATTTTTTTTTTCAAATCAATCATAATATTGTGCCCAATCTCCTCTATGTTATATTAGCCTTCACTTGGAATTTTTTCTCTACAACACTAAATTCTCCAACACTCTCATTTCCAACAAATTGGTATCAAAGCTCAAGAAAGATGGCCGTCCCCATGAGCTTCACCCTTTCGACGCCAAAGTTCGAGAAAGACTACACGACATGGTTGATCCACATGGAGGCGGTGCTTACCGCATACGGCCTTTGGAGCGTTGTCAAAGATGGTTATACGCGACACAAGAAGGAGCCATTTTAACGGCGAATGAGAGGAGGGCTTTGAAGAAGAATGAAAGGAAAGATGTCTACGCTCGAGCCTCCATTCTTTCCGGCATCGATGATTTCACCAAACAAAAGGTTATCACCGCCGCTGCTTCTAAAGAGATGTGGAAGAAAATCTAAAACATCTTCAAAGGAACCGGGAAGATGAAGAAAGTGCGCCTACCAACTCTTCAAGAAGAGTTTGAATTATTGAAGATGACCGAGAAGGAGTCTGTCTCCGACTGCTTCACAAGAGTTTCTATGATCATCAACCAATTAAAGAGGAACGGCGAGAAACTGGAGGACGTTGGCATCATTGAAAAGATCCTAAGTTTCTTGGATTCTAATTTCGACTACATTGCTATGGCGATCAAAGAGTCCAGAGACTTGGACATGATGACTATCGAAGAACTTATAGGCTTACTTGAAATGCATGAGCAACGCGTCACAAAGAGTAAGCAAGAACCGATGGAGGAAGCCTTACAAGTGAAGTTAAATTTGAAAGACTATGTTAAAAGTGGAAGAGGCCGTGGTCAATTCCGTGATCGAGGCCGTGGTCAAGGAAAAGAAGAATCCCAACAAAAAGGAGGAAGCAACCCAAGCCCGAAGTCATTCAAACACAAGAGAACACGGAAGAGACGGTCCCGGAAGAGGCCATAGGAATGATAAAAGCAAAGTTCAATGCTTCACCTGCAAGAAGTACGGCCATTACTCTTCGGAGTGTTGGTACAATGAGAATAATCGAGCAAACGAGAACGCCGACTTCGTTAATGAAGACAATCAAGGTTATGTATTGCAAGCCTACAACAATGAAAAGCCCGCAAGAGACGACACATGGTTCTTCGATACCGGTGCGAGCAATCACATGTGCGGGAAGAAGGACATGTTCGTGGAACTAGATGAGTCCAAGCAAACATCCGTCTCATTCGGAGATCACTCCAAAGTTTCTGTTGAAAGAAAAGGTAAAATTCTCATCCGTCTGAAAAATAGCATCAATTCATTTCAGGTGTCTACCATGTGCCTTTCATGAAGAACAACATTTTAAGTATCGGCCAATTGCTCGAGAAAGATTACCATTTCGAGATGCAGGACAAGACTCTCACCATGAGTCGAAATGACTCAAAACAGGATGTTCATCTTGAAGATCAAGCATGAAGTTGCTAAGTGTTTGAATAGTTGCATAAAAGACGCCTTCTGGTTATGGCACTTACGATTCGAACATCTCAACTTTCATGAGTTGAAGCTTCTGTTCTCAAAGAAGATGGTGAACGGGCTTCCACACATCAATCATTCTGATCAAGTATGCGAAGGGTGCATTTTCGGCAAGCAAGTAAAGAACCCATTCCTGAAGAAGGCCACATATCATGCAAGACAACTATTGGAATTGATACATTCCGATGTTTGCGTTCTTATCACTCCTTATAGCTCTCGCAAATATTTTATTATTTTCACTGATGACTTTTCTAGAAAAACATGGGTGTATTTCATGAAAGAGAAGTCCAATGTGTACGATATCTTCAAAAAGTTCAAAGTCTACATCGAGAAGCAAAGTGGCCACAACATCAAAACTTTGAGGACCGAAAGCGATGGAGAGTTCATTTCCACAGAGTTTGAAGATTTTTGCCAAAATCATGGCATATGGCGACAACTAACGGTGGTCCACTCTCCACAACAAAATGGTATCGCCGAGCGGAAGAATAGAACCATTATGGAGATGGTTAGAAGTATGATCAAGAGCAAGAACTTGCCAAAAGAGTTGTGGGCTGAGGCGGTGCACTGTGCGGTCTACTTGCTCAACCTATGTCCCGCAAAGAGCCTTGGATATATCACACCACAAGAAGTATGGAGCGGTCAAAAACCAAACATCGCCACCTAAAGGTGTTTGGAAGTATCGCGTACGCTCAACTATCACAATAAAGAAGGACCAAACTCGATGACAAGTGCAACAAATTCATTTTCATTTGGTATGATGCTCGCTCCAAAGTATATAAATTGTTTGATCCTAACACTCATGTGATTCATGTTAGTAGGGATGTCCGCTTTGACGAAGAAGGCACATGACATCTTGCCTAAGAGAAAACTCACATGGAGTTGCAACATCCTACTACACCAAGTGCGCTATCACCACCTATTTCGGCGTCCACATCTACTACTTCTTTAGCGACATCCTCCTCCGAAGAAAATCCAAGGCCACACAAGTTGAGAAGCATGAACGAGATCTATGAAGCTATGGAGAAGCTTCATCTCATTTGTCTCCTTGTCGAAAGTGAAACAATTCAATTTGAAGAAACCATCCAAAACAAGAAGTGGAAAGCCGCCATGGATGAGGAGATTAAATCTATCGGGAAGAACAAGACTTAGGAGATTACTACATTTTCTGAAGGCTATCAACCTATTGGAGTCAAATGGGTGTATAAAGAAAAGAAGAATGCGGAAGGCAAGATCGAGAAGTACAAGGCAAGACTAGTGGCGAAGGGTTACAAGCAAAAGGCCGGCATCGACTACGACGAAGTGTTTGCTCCCGTCATCCGCATGGAGACTACCCGTCTTATCATTTCTATTGCGGCGCAATACAAGTGGAAGGTATATCATATGGATGCGAAGTCCGCCTTTCTCGACGGATACCTTGATGAAGAAGTATATATTGAACAACCTCCGGGTTATGTGAAGAAAGGGTGAGAAGATAGTTTTGAAACTCAACAAGACGGCCTAAAGCAAGCTGAATGCCCGGATTGACTCCTACTTCAAAGCAAACGGCTACATCCAATGTTCGCACGAGCCCTCGCTCTATACCAAAGTGAAGAATGAAGATATCTTGTTTGTTTGCCTTTATGTTGACGATTTGATCTTCATCGGCAACAATCCACACATGTTCGAAGAGTTCAAACAAACTATGAAAAGGGAGTTCGAAATGACCGACATAGGTCTTATGACATATTTACTCAGCATCGAAGTGAAGCAAACCGAAGGCGACATCTTTATTTCCCAAGAAGCTTATGCAAATAAGGTTCTCAAAAGATTCAAGCTGGAGAAATGCAAGCCCGTCAACATGCTAGTCGATTGCGGCACCAAATTGTCAAACGCGGTGAAGGACAAAAGGTGGCTCTTACTCACTTCAAAAGCCTTGTCGGGTGTTTGAGATACTTGACATGTACGAGGTCGGACATTCTATATGGCGTTGGTATTATCAACCGTTACATGAAAAAGCCAAAATCCACTTACATGACGACCGCCAAAAGAATTCTCCGCTACAACAAAGGTACTATCCGTGATGGACTTCTCTACACTTCCTCAAACAATGCTCAATTGCTTGGATATTCGGATAGCGATTGGTATGGAGATATTGATTGAAAAAGCACTACAGGATTCATTTTCTACTTTGGCGACACCGCATTCACATGGGTATCCAAGAAGCAACTAATCGTCACACTATCATCATACGAAGCCGAGTATGTTGCAGCTTCATCTTCCCCGTGCCATGCTATTTTGTTAAGGAGATTGCTCGAAGACATCCACTTTCCTCAATAAGACTCTATAAAGTTATATGTGGACAACAAATCGGCGATTGCGTTGGCGAAAAATCCCGTCCATCATGAAAGAAGCAAGCACATTGACACTCGATTCCATTTCATTAGAGACCAAGTCAAGAAAAAGGAGATCGAGCTTATGCACATCAAAATTGGCGATCAAGTTGCAGATATTTTCACCAAATCGTTCAAGACGGATATTTTCTTCAAGTTTAAGACTACTCGGTATGACAAATTTAGCTTAAGGGTGCATGTTGGAAGTTAAACCAAAATAAATTAAGTCAAAGTCTTCTAGAAATTATTATTTTCAATGTGTGCATGTTGTTAAATTTCTAGAGAATTGCAAGAGTCAAATGCATGAATGCACCTAGAGAATGGTAAGAGTTAAATGTATGTACCCATTTAATAGAGTAAGTTCAATAGGTATCTACTTGGCTATATAAACCCATGCATGCGTGGGTTGTTGATGCATCAAAAAAAAAGTTCAAATCAATCATAGTGTTGTGTCCAATCTCCTCTATCTTATATTAGCCGCCACCTGCAATTTTTTCTCCACAACACTCACATCCATGCTTCCTTGGTACTTATACCACCCCCACCCGTGCGGGTCCTCACCGAAGAAGCTATCTAAGACAACATCGGAGCGTTGAGCAGCAGAGTCTTGGTGGGCCATTTCGTGGGCCCCGACGATGGCAGCTTGAACCCTAGCGACGTCATGCTCCGGGAAGGCCTCCCCTCTTTGTGGGGCATCCAGGCCTGCACAGTACTCTGTGTGGCCGACGACCTCTTCCTCATCATCCCCCCCACCCCCGAAGACACGATTAGAGTCCACTCTTAATCCCTATGGCTACCACTTACCAATCATGGTCTGTCCATATGCCTCTTCCTCACGCGCTGGCACCGGGACGTCCATAACTTGCAGGCCACTTTCAGCATCTATGTGTTCCCCACCTCGCTCGTCATTCACGACCTTCCTAATGGGTTCTCTGCAGGTTAGGAGAATGTTCTACTAATCACGTCCTCTGTAAGGGAGGTGATTTGTCTTGATGATGGCGAAACAAGTAGAACTGATGCTAGGGTAAATGTACTGGTAGATTTGAACAGGAGGCTAGTTAAAGGGGCGACGGTTATCGGGAGGCCAAGAGATGCGTAGGTGATGAGCAGTAGTTTTCAGGTGAGTTTTGAGTATGGAAGCAACCATATTGTGTGCATTTGGTATGGGATCGGGCATCGCTACTTCGGGTGCTGACATGGGCCCGACGAGCGGAGGAATTAGAGCAGGTTCGCCATGGTCGATGTGGCCGTTGGGGTTGAGAATGCGGGGATAGAAGATCATAATGATGAGGCTGATTATTCAGTAGTTGATCTTTCAGCTTGATTAATATAACCGCGGTTTATGGGTGTCTAGGCTATTTTATTTTTAATATAATAAGCTAAGTTTAATTAGTTGGACTGATCTACTGGGTGTTTTTATTGTTGGATATAGTGCCCTCAAGTCAATTATTGTAATCGCAGGCATGCGATTGTGATGATTGAGGAAGGACCTATACGGGTAGGACAGTTTTACTCAAAATGATAGTATGCTATTTGGTTTGTCTTTATCATCATGTACATGCATTATGTGGTATTGCAGATCACTATTACATATTGATAGAGCCCATAGGATTCTTACTTGACTACCAGCATTATGATGGCGATCATATACGTAAGAGTTGGGTAGCCTGTAAGCACATTCTTAAATGTCTCTAGTCGTGGGAGTATCGAGACTGGGCATCGATATTCCAGAGTAGACTAGTATATACGCTTCGAGACCCCGACGAGGGGCGGTGGCCGGTCTCACAAGCCATTGGTGTTATGTCAACTAAGATAGTATACATATGCTTATTGGAGGTGAGTACACTGGACGGACTCGCCGAGAACTTCTAGATGGTATTATACCTATCGTCAGATGGAAGTTCTTAGGTGGCATGAGTACAGCTTAGTCTTTTGACCTGAAGTCATCTTTTGTCTCGTGTGAGTTCCCACTGTACTTTGATTACTACCCTATCACGGCTCAAACGAGTCGTGTAAACAGGTTTTAGTTGGGTACAGTTCCGAATCACATGGAGGCAGTGGTCGACTGTCAGGGATTCGTCTCTCCTGGTATTAGGAGTCGATGTCTCGCTGTGTTCAGTTGGCTATCACCAGAAATCCGTGGCCACGGTAGGGGAGATTTACTGATAGTTGATCAGTAATATCTCAGTTGGTGATGAGCTTGACTCGGACACGACTTATCGAGTTAGTAGTGGTTTGACATTATCCACTTTTTAGACCCAATATGCGATACTCTTTGACGAAGAGACCGGACTATACGGAGATTGTCACATTCAGGCTCAGTAGGGTAAGGACGCACTTGATTATCGACCCCCCATTCGACAAGTACCTGGATAGCCGATACGTACAGGTAGTGCCGCTGACGTGCTTATGGTTAAACCCACTGCCAGCGTATTGTCGAGTCTTTAGAGTCCCACACAGAGAGTTTTATCAGTTCAGACGACAGATGTAGGAGCCGTACATTGGTACGTGCATGGGGTCTGATTAAATATATGTACGCGATACACGGATTTTAATCGGACGATTGATAATACTAGCCGGCTTAGAATTAAGCCGGATTGTTAAATCAGGTTTTGATTTAATAATTTATATATGTATTTTGATACATATATTTCAGTATTATTGTTCACTATTCATTTTCTTTCTTTGATGCTATCTGTATTTTTATACGGATACACGTATATGTAGCGATACATATAACAGGTGAAATATTCCATATTTATACGGGAATACTTCTAGAAGATGGACACTCATATCTAATTTTCTATTTAGAAAATTAAATGGGAAATGAGGTGCCAAGTGGAGAAAGTGAAGCATGGTTGCAAACAATGTAGAGAGGCATGGCTATGTATTTTTAAATGATTATTTCATTTGGATGCACTATTGCATCATGGTTGATATTAGTAGCCATTCTTTTCTACATGGGTTGACTTGAGGATTTTCTTCATCTCCTCTATAGATGGTTCATGCTCTTCCTTTAGCTCATTTCCTTCTTCCTCTTGCTTTCATTTTAAAGCAAGATTCTAGAGAGAAATATATAGTGAAGTATTCCTACATCACCGGCCATCCAAACTTAGCAACTTTGGGCCATCGGTTTGAGCCTCCTCCGTGTTCCCTCAGATGGATCGTCTTCGGTAAGGGTGATCGATGCTCAAGCGCGTTCCCGGCGGTTACGAGCTTGGAGGGGTCTTCCATAACTGGGTGGACACGCGACAAAAGTTGTATTTCTCAACCTTGTATGTTTTAGCTTACTAGTTTAGGGTGTTTGATTCGAATTCTCGGGTGTGAGCGTCTGGTGTCCGCAAAAAGAATTTGTTTTTGCTTCCACCTCGCCTGCGGTCTCCGCGGTGTGGGCGCTAGATCCCAACATGGTATCAGAGCCATCCAAACACCATAAACTAGTGTTTGACAATTCTTAGGTTTCAAAAACCGAAAACACCGATTTCAAATCCTAGTTTCTGTCGAAATTTTTTTGGTCTCTAAATTTTTTTTAAACAAGTGCAGAAGCTTACTCTAGACTAGATAGTGATGCACAATGAAAACGAGCGGATTTGATCAAGATTGGACCGACGAGAATCTCATTTTGGCCGGCCTCACCTTTTTTACTGTTCACTTTGGAGCTCGTTTTCATGGTGTGTGCTGGGTTTTGTAAATTGGTATTTTTAGTGTTGTTTGATTTGTCCCAGATTTCACTGTGTGTCAGCTTAGTTTTGGGACAACTCGGGAGTTTAAAAACTCGAAACTTTTGCATCGTCGGTATCTGTGATGTTGTTTATATGTTGCTGAACGTCGTCTAATTGCTATATGTTCATTTAGACGGGGTTGCACACATTCTGGTGTTGCTTGCTTCTGCGATTATATATATATATATATATATATATATATATATATATATATATATATATATATGGTTATGGTTTGTGCGGATTGTTGTGATTGATAGCCATCAGATTCATTTGTATATTCATTATTGCGGGGCGAGCGTCCGACATGTGGACTGCCGTTACTGCCAGTTTGTATATTCTTTTGTTGGGGCACGACTGGGTTGAAGTCGATGTCGCCGTTGTATATATATTTTCTTTTCTGTACTAGGATTTGTTAGTGGATGTTGCGCACCCTCACAACATCTTGTGAGGAGGCGGAAGTGGCAAACGAAAAATTTCTTGCATGCAACACCCACATAAAACCAAGATTATGTGCTTAAACCTTAACTAGCAAACCCTATCTAGAGTTCTTAACTACTATGAAAGGGTTATACTTAATGAACCGGTCCTTCGGATCTTCTTTTTGGATGCTTGCGATGTCCTCGATCTCCTGCCACCTCAAGACGTAGATAATCCACCCGAGAGCTATGGAACAAGCTTCAAACTCTTCTCAAGAGTTAACTAAGAGATCAAGTGTGCTTGAAATGATCACTTAGATGATGTAGAGATCATCATTTAGTGGATTAATATGTCTCTTGAGCTTTTGATTCACAACACATGTGAAGGATAAATCTAAGAGGAGTAAGAAGGAGAAAATGAGGAGAGAGAATGAGAGAGTGATGAATGAAAAAATCAAGCATGGAAAAAATGATATGGCTCAAATGAAAATAATTGAAGCATGCAATAAAATAATGCACCATGCTTCAATAGTAATCCCAAATGAATAAAAAAAGATATAAGCCATTCCTTCATCCATGCTTTGACTCTCTCCAAATTCCACCTCATAATTTCCATTTTCACAAAATGAAAACCATTTATGAGATGTCCCCTTCTAGAAAGTACTCTTATACAATTATAAGGATACCCCTCCACTGTATACCGTATAGTTATATGCATGCCCTAGAGGCCATTATTGTACATATGATATATATTATAGTGGATGCTTGGACATATATAGGGAGGACTTTCTTGCTCGACATGATAGTTTGCTATTTGGTTGCTCTTTATCTTGACATGTATGTTTTTTGTCTCTCTGTTACATGTTGATGAAACCCTTAAGATGAGTACTTGACTACCAGGATTATGATGCAGATCATACTAGTGGGGACAGGGTAATCGGTAAGTACATTCTTCAATTGTTCCTAGTCGTGGGAGTATCGAGACGGGGTATCGATATTCCAGAGTAGACTAGCGTATACGCTTCTTGACCCATATGATGGGTGATGGATGATCCCACATCCATTGGTGTTTGACATCAGAGAAGGTATACAGGTGCTCAGTGGAGACTGGGTATAGTGAACGGACTCGCCGAGAACTCCTAGATGGTATTATACCTCATGTCAGATAGCAGTTCTCTGGTGACACTGGTACAGGTTAGTCTGTCGACTCGAGATCGTCATAGAGTCTTGTGTGTCTCCCACTGTGCTTTGATTTCCATCCTGCTACTGCTCTACTGAGTCGTGCAAACAGGTGGTTTTTGGGTACAGTCCCGAGTCACATGGAGGCAATGAGCGATAGGAGGGAATTTCTTCTCTCCCGGTTTTGGGGGTTGATATTGCGCTATGCTCGATTGGCCATAACAAGAAATCCCTGGCCAGGATTGCTGAGATTTACTGGTAAGTGTTATCAGTAGTTTCTCGAACCGTTATGAGACTCACACCGGCATGACTTATCAAGTTATTGGGGTCAGACGAAGAGACCGAACTGTACGGTGGTGTTACTTATTGGATTCGCAGGAGTATGAGCAAGCCTGCTTGTTGATCTTCTGATCGCTCAATACCCGGGTGGTCGTTACATTTGGCAGACTGTTTGCGGCTTATGGGTGACTGATATAATCACCACCTACTGCCGGCGTATTGGCGAGTCTTTAGAGTCCTACACAGAGGTTTCCTGGCTCAGACGAAACGAAGTAGGAGCACATATGTGATATGTGCGGGACTGAGATTAATGCGCGTATGTGATACCGTATTCTAATCTTGCGATATGTGATATCGGTCGGGTATATGTGATATAGCCGGGTTATCGAATCAAGTGTTGATTCGATAAGTTGATATAAATGATATTAGTCGGTTATATATGATATAGCCGGATTATTAAATCAAGTGTTGAGTTAATAATTTAATGTATAATTATATATTTGATATATTAATGTACATTAATAAATATTAGCTCACTTAAGTATTTCTTTTTCTCACTTGTGCACATTTAATATATATGTGATATATATTATTGTTTCATGCTAGTTGATACATGCAACATGCGTGTATGAGACTTACACCATTCTTTAGATAATTAAAGGGTTTTATATATTTAAAGTAATTCAAAATTGGTTGGAAATTAGTCATGGTTGATGCTTAGTGGAAGCTTGTAGAACCCATTGACTTAGTCCACTAATTTTGTTTTACTTAAGATATTTATTAACCCAACCATTATCTTTAACCATGGTTTAGTCTCTACATGAGTTAGTAAATGATATTAACTCACTCATGGTTGCTATTCTCATCCATTCTCATTTTCATTCCATTCTCATCTTCATCTTGATCTCCAAAAGCTCTATAGCTTTTTGGAAAGTGAAGAAATATAGTGAGAAAATATTTCTAAAGTGAGCAAAAATGTTACTTCATCAACCTATATTAGATTAGCCATTTAGTTTAGGTTGTTTACTTCACTAATTCCCAAATTAGAGAAGATGTAGCTTGAGTTGGAGTTCCCCGATGTAGATCATCTTCGGCCTCGAAGACTTCAAGCAAGCTTGTTCCTTTCATCTTGTGGAGCCTTTTTAGAGTTCGGGAGTTCACTATTTGGAGCGAAGCGACTACTACACGGAGCTATTGAAGTGAAGGACCGGTCTACAAAGCTTGTATTTCTCATTCACTTAGTATAATGTTTGATTACATGCTAACTTAACTCCTAATTTTCTAGTTAGATCCTTGGCATGGGTTGCATAGCTCTCTACGTTTTTTAAAATTGCATACTTGATGTCCCATAAATCCTAGTTAGGATGCTATGGAACCCAACAGTATGTTATCCAGTATCTTTCGGGACAAAGGGGTTGGTTCTCTTACTTCATTCAGGATTACCTATGAGTTCTCTGGTTTTAGACACACATTCGTAGTAATGCAAGGTCAAAATTTTTGAGAAGTTTATAGGCATAAGAATAAAGTAGAGAACCATACGTTGGAAGTATTGGGATTCTTCGAGGTGATCGAAGATATAGATACTTCTGCTAGGTATTCCATTATAGTAATATCGAGAACTTGATTCTCTCACAGGTTACACATCAGTGGATGTACTCCATGATAAGTAATACTGTATTGGCCTTTTTCCATTAGATGATATGCACTGGAAACAGCTGTATGACTTTTGAATCTGGTTCTATCTAAATTAGTGCCTTGATTCTATATGGATATAGAATGGTTGCGTATCTTATGGTTGTTAAGATATGGAGTTGTATGGTTCTGTTTAAAAGCAGAATCCGGAAAACTCGAGGCACGCTCCGGTAATGGCGGTTTGTGGATTATCCCAAGCATTCGCTAGGATTTTCTTTCTACCATTTTCAAGATCAATAGTTATATTATTCTTGACTCGCTACATTTTTATAAAAAGGATCTTTTTGCAAAAGAAACTAGTGGGAATATAGTAGAATTGGAAGTGATTCCAGGACCACAAAGGGTTATCGAAAATTTAGTAGAACCTAAGAATTCAATTGGACTTGAAAAACCGTTAGCCACTCCGCAGATTTTAGTAGGTGACCTCAGACACTCGAGAGACACTTCGGTTTTCTCTTAGACGGTGATAGGGAGGTCAACATCATGGTAATGATGACCCTACTTGTTATCAGCAGGTCATAAGAAGTAGTAACTTCCAGATGACCAGGTATTTCATACCCAAGATAGACTCTATGCACTTCAGCAAATCATAGATTTTGGATTTTGCTGGGTGCTCCTGAAGGGATAAAACCTATTAGGAGCAAGTAGATCTTTCGAGATCAGTGCAGGTGGAAAGGTGCTTACCTAATAAGGCTAGACTTGTTGTAAAGAGTTTTCATCAAATACCCGTTGTGGATTGTGATGTAATTTTTACTTCAGTGTCTATGCTGAAGTCCATATGGATATGTTTTGGCGCTGATGTAGTTTATGGCCATGATATTTGGTAGGTGAGTGACTATAACGTTTTTCCAAATGGAATTTTGGAAGTGCGCGTGTATGACTCTGCCGGAGGGTTATCGTAGTCAGTGGGAGCAGCGGAAGGTGTGCAAGATACTTATATCTATTCGTAGACTAAAGCAAGGATAGCGGAGACGAATCATCTGTTATTGATGTGACAGTCAAGGTGATTAACTTCATCAAAACAAAAGATAAACCTAGTAAGAAGGATGTAGGGAGTACTGTCCATGATTTGGATGACATACTCCGGATAGGAAGTGATGTTCCTATATTACAATCGGTCAGATTTTGGTTGTCACACAATGTTTTCTCTACGTTGGATATGGAAAATATATCAGGAGTTCTGGTGACTAGATCTATGGTTTTAGATCTAGATTTGGGAAGTTCCCTAATCAGGTACTTAGATAGTATTCTAAAAGTATTTTAGAATGGACGACTCCTAACGTACTGGTGTACCCGCAGGTGATGGAGTCACCTTCTCTAAAGGGATGTCTTCTAGACTGATGGAGAGAGGGGCAGACATGAATGACATATCATTTGCTTAGGCAATTGAGTCAATTATGCAAAGTCTTGTATAACACCGGATATTGCTTTTGTACTAGTTGCAACAAGCATATATTATTCCGATCCTCGAGAAACAAAGGGAAGCAGTAAAGAACATAAGAGGATGTTCTTGGTATTTGGTAATGGCAGCCTCTTTCGGGGAGCGGTTATCGGTTATGGCTTCCAAGATGACCTGGTTGATAGAGATACTGTCAAAGTTATGAGTTATCCTCTTCAGAGGATCAGTATGTTGGATAGTGTTCCAATAGAGATACTGAGGTAATCATGGTGTATGATGCTGGTTATGATCCAATAGAGAATACAGCCAAAGAAGTTTGTTGGATAAGAGTTGTTCATTGATGAACTTGGTCCCATCAGGTATCCAGACAAATTCTTGTGGCGGGGTATCGCTCAGTTTGGGAGATTGTTGATCTCTGCAAAGTTGAGATATAGAGAGAAGTTGAAACATTATAGCAGATCCACTCACTGAGGCTATTTCTCTAACACGCATGTTCGTCAAAGAAGATTTGAGAAACTGATTAGTAGAGAAGTTGAGTATTCGGTAGTACACGAGCTGTGGGTACACGATACCGTAATAATTAGCCTTAAGTGCAAGTGGGAGATTGTTAGATATAGCGCCCTCAAGTCAATTATTGTAATCGCATGCACGCGATTGTGATGATTGAGAGAAGACCTATACGGGTTAGGACGGTCTTACTCAAAATGATAGTATGCTATCTGGTTTGTCTTTATCATTATTTACATGCATTATGTGGTATTGCAGATCATTATTACATATTGATAGAGCCCATACGATTCTTGCTTGACTACCAGTATTATGATGACGATCATGTACGTGAGAGCTGGGTAGCCTAGCACATCCTTAAATATCCCTAGTCGTGGGAGTATCGAGACTGGGTATCGATATTCCGGAGTAGACTAGTGTATACGCTTCGAGACCCCGACGAGGGGCGACGGCCGGTCTCACAAACCATTGGTGTTGTGTCAACTAAGATAGTATACATGTGCTCATTAGAGTTGAGTATACTGGACGGGACTCGCCGAGAACTTCTAGATGGTATTATACCTATCGTCAGATATAAGTTCTCAGGTGGCATGAGTACTGGTTAGTCCTTTGACCTGAAGTCGTCTTTTGTCTCATGTGAGTTCCCACTGTACTTTGATTACCAACCCTACCATAGCTTAAAGGATTCGTGCAAACATGTTTTAGTTGGGGACAGTCCCGAGCCAAATGGAGGCAGTGGTCGACTGTCAGGAATTCGTCTCTCCTGGTATTAGGAGTCGATGTTGCGCTGTGTTTAGTTGGCTATCACCAGAAATCCGTGACTACGGTAGGAGGGATTTACTGATAGTTGATCAAGTAGTATTCTCAGTTGGTGATGAGCTAGACTCGGACACGACTTATCGGGTTAGTAGGGGTCTGATGTTATTCACCCTCTAGACCCGATATGCATACTCTTTGACGAAGAGACCGGATTGTACGGAGAATGTCACATTCAGGCTCAGTAGGGTAAGGACGCACTTAATTGTTGACCCCCCCTTTCGATAAGTACCTGGGTAGCCGTTACGTATAGCTAGTGCTGCTGACGTGTTTGTGGTTAAAACCCACTGCCAGCGTATTATCGAGTATTTAAAGTCCCACACTGAGGGTTTTTCCCTGTTCAGGCAGCCGTACGTTGGTACGTGCAGGGGGTCCGATTAAATATGTGTACGCGATACACGGATTTTAATCGTACCGGTTGATAATACTAGCCGGCTTAGGATTAAGCCGGATTATTAAATCAAGTTTTGATTTAATAATTAATATATGTATTTTGATACATATATTTTAGTATTATTGTTCACTATTCATTTTTTCTTTTTAGTGCTATCCATAATTTTTATACGGATACGCGTATATGTAACGATATATATACCAGTTGAAGTATTCCGTATTTATACAGGAATGCTTCTAGAAGATGAACACTTCATATTTAATTTTCTATTTAAAAAATTAAATGGGAAATGAGGTGGCAAGTGGAGAAAGTGAAGCATGGTTGCAAACAATGTATTGAGGCATGACTATGTATTTTTAAATGATTATTTCATTTGGATGCACTATTGCATCATGGTTGATATTAGTAGCCATTCTTTTCTACATGTGTTGACTTGAGGATTTTCTTCATCTACTCCATGGATGATGCATGCTCTTCCTCTAGGTCATCTCCTTCTTCTTGCTTTCATTTTAAAGCAAGATTCTGGAGAGAAATATATAGTGAAGTATTCTTACATCACCTGCCATCCAAATCTAGCAATTTTGGACCGTCGGTTTGAGTCTCCTCCGCGTTCCCTCATGTGGATCGTCTTCGGGAAGGGTGATTGATGCTTAAGCGCGTTTCCGGCGGCTACGAGATTGGAGAGGTCTTTCACAATTGGATGGACACGCAACAAAAGTTGTATTTCTCAATTTTGTATGTTTTAGCCTACTAGTTTAGGGTGTTTGGTTCGAATCCTCAGGTGTGAGAGTCCGGTGCCCGCAAAAAGTTTTTGTTTTCGCTTCCGCCTCGCGCGCGGCCTCCGAGATGTGGGCGCCGGATCCCAACATTTATCTCAAATTCTTAAGTTTGCCATATGGATATGCTCTGTTTTCCTTCTTACTAATAATAAATTAGCTTCTCAGTTAAATTGACAATTCATATATCATATGTAGTTGCCTCTATATGTCTATATATCATCGTTAATTAAATTTTACTTTACACACAAATTTTGTATACGATTGCTACAAGAATATTGAGATACAACCATTGTATTCGGACAACACTGATCAGCATATAAAAAGTCTACAACGTAATATATGACACCCAAAAACTAACACAATTGATCCTTGGGTTTTACACTCAATAAAATGAGTAAATATAAAATTTCCTCATTGATATGTTGATTGGTACAAGAACCCATGGTTATATTCATGAAAATATTCCAAAACCCGATAGAACTCTACTTAACTCAATCACCGACACTGGTATTTTACACATGTGATGCACGTTGGATATTGAGAGAGACTGTGGGGTGGTTGTTGGAAGAGCATGGTGGGGGAGTAGTAATTAGAGAGGGGGAGTAGTTTGCAATTTTTTCTTTTTTTTTGAGCTAGGAAAAATGAGAAAATTTTATAGTCCTTTATGAGGCTCTCATTGGAATTGGATTCTCAATTTTGGAACTCCCTCCTATTAGCATTATAACAGTAGAGATAATAGCAAGATGTGGCCCAAATAGATAGTTCGAGTTGCTTTTTCACGAAGAAGATAAAGAACATTATGTCCTGGATCGTTGTTATTTTTTTGTTAACCATAAATGGTTGCGGGATCGATGGAATCAAACTATTTAGAATCATGGTAAGGGAAGGATTTAGCCCTGATAGAATCACATTTGTTGGTTTATTATCTGCATTATGTTTGCATGGTTGATCTCTTGGGAGGGGGGGGGGGGGGGGGGGGGGGAGATTTGGAGAAGCGGTGGAGTCAGTGGGGGACTTTGTGTTTCGAACATTTTTGTGAGACACAGAGATGGGAAGAAATGAAAAGGCCAAGGAAGCTCATGAAGGGGAGGGGGATAAGAAAGCAATTAGTTTGACTGAAATAGATGGTGATGTGTATGAATTCGTGGTTGGAGATACGAGCCATGAGAAATCCAGTGATATATAAGTAATGTTTGATGTCTTTAGGATCAGTTTCGGATGAAGCAAGGCATTATTTATTTCTTCCTAAGAAACATGTCTAAAATAGCACATCAAAACCAATGAAAGTAGAATTATTGAGAATGGGACTCTGAGTTTGTATGGCAAATCGAGTTCGCTGAAATTGTAGGTTTGGCCTTTGTTTTAAATTATATGTGCCCTCTTATTTTCAGAATTGATAAATTATGGCTTCAATGCAGGTACTCAAGGAAATTGTGACTTCCAAATATATTCAAGTACATTTGAAAGGTGGCGCACCATAATCACCATTTCTGAGGTTAATTACCTTTTCTCAGCAGTTGAGAAGAAACCATTACTTTTGGAGAAAAGATTTATTTTATTGATGATCTCAATATGTTTGATTGTACATGTATATATACAAGTCTATGAAAGAGTTTAGAATACAATGAAGAGTCTAGAATATAATGTGAGTATAGAATACAATGTGGGAGCCTAGAATACAGAGGAAAAGTGTAGAATACTCAACATATTGTAATACCCCTCCTCAAACCACGGGTGGTTCATATACTGAGAGTTTGGTTAAAAATTACTGTTGTTGAGCAATAGTCTGAGCCTTCGTGAAAATATCGGCGAGCTGATCTTTGGAGGGGACATAGGGTAATGAAAGGTATCGAGAGGTATACTCCTGTCGTACAATATGACAATCAACCTCTATATGGTTCGTGCGCTCATGAAAAGCCGGATTAATAGCTATCTGAATGGCACTACGGTTGTCACATTGCAACGAATCGGAAACAGAATGAGAACACACGTATCCCGAAGAAGGCGACCAAGCCAACGAACTTCAAGAGTAGTGTCTTGCCATAACACCATATTCAGCTTCAGTACTGGATCTAGAGACCGTGTCATGTCATTTGCTCGCCAAGAAATCAATGAGGAACCTAGGAAAACACAATATTCTGTAGTAGAACGTTGAGTGTCAGGATCATTGGCCTAGCCAGCATCGGAGAAGGCATGTAGATTCAATATCAAATCAGATGGAAATAAAAGAGAACGAGTGATAGTGCCGTGAAGATACCGGAGAATGCGAATAAGTGCAGCATAGTGGACATTCGTCGGTGCCGACATAAACTGACTAAGAGTATGCACGGCGTGAGAGATATCCAGTCGAGTGGCCGATAGATAAATAAGTGCTCTAATGAGTTCATATATCTGGTAAGATTGGGTAAGAGTTCACCATCCGATTTTCGAAATTTGAGATGAAGCTCCATAGATATAACGACTCTGAAATCACTATACATAAATTTCTTGTTATTGTACAGAAAAGGGTATTACAGCCTGTGTAAGAGTTAAATATTATTTTTGTTAAATAAAAGTAAGAAGCAACTTGTGTCTCACTGGTAAAGCCTCTATACTGCTGTGACATAGCTTATGCGTTCGAATCCTATCAGTCTTAATTGTTTTTAGATTTTTTCTTTTTAATTTTTGGAATCCTAAGAGCTGCACGTGCAATACACGGAGAAATGAAAAGTTTCAGAAAAATCAAACAGGCGCAATGAGGTATACACATCCAAATCGACACGTGGCACGAATCTCGAAGCAAGCCAACGAGATCTGACCTCCCGTTTCCTTGATATAGCCGGCGCTGACGGTCGATATAGGCCTAATTGCCTCCATGCTTTACACACGCACCCCTTCGACTCCCTTTAACTCCCCTGCACTGTTTGATTTTCCTGCAATCAATCAAACAGAGACTCTTCAATTCACCATTTAACACCTTTTTAATGAATTCTAATCCACATTTTTAATTTCCAAACCCTAATTCTCCACTATAAATACCACCCCATGCTCTAGCTCTTCCCCATTCTGAAAATTGCAGCAAAAATTCTCTCAAACTCTCTAAATACCAAGTGGAGTTAAGCATCCCAAGTGGAGTAGCAAGCCAAACTCGACGACCGGAGCACCTCCGACGAAACCACGGCATCCGACCTCGTTCTTGTTAACGATCTAAGCTAGTAAGTCCTTTCACCTCTATCATTTTCTATCTTAAAATAACTTTTTAAAACAAATCGACAAAAGAGGAGTTATCTCCGATATAGTTTTTTTAATATTTGTAATACATGTGATAAGAAAATTAAATCAAACTAACAAGCTACACTAATCTTAACCTTATTCACATCATTTAGTTTTTATTTTAACAAAAATTTCATAGGAAACAAACATATAACAAACTTTTTCATTAAAATACCATGAGCCTTAGTGTAATCTCTTTTCGATATGTAGTATACCCAAACCCTAGAACCTTCACGGGGTAATGAACTACCCCATACGCATACTATGGTTTCATAGCACGGTATTCTAAGCATATGAGTAATTCAAAGTAAAAGCTTTTCATTAAAATACCACACTTTTTCAAAAACGGGTTTCTTTTAAATCGGTATTTTAAACTTCTTGGCAATTACTCCTCTACAACTCTCGTTAGGGGACTCACTAATGGATGGTGCGGATTATCGCACATCCTTGAGACAGTAAAATGAGATGCAGAACTCATCACGGAGTTCTCGGTCTCGAAAGAAATAAAAATACGGTTTTTAAGAAACACGACTTTTCTAAACAAAACTAATTTTTAAAAAATTATATAAAAATCATAAATCCGTATTTTTAATAAAAACAAATTAAGAAACTATGTTTTTAAAAGAAAGATTAAATTTTTTAATAAAATACCACCAAGTTTCCAAAATAGCTAGTTTTCATTAAAATACCATAAACTTTCAAAAAACTAGGTTTTATCACCAAACCACCACAACCATTAAAATACATATCATGAAAACCCTAAATGTTATTGTAGGGTGTTTTTCGTCATCCTATTGAGATGGAAATACGTGTCGTTTGTCAGGCATACTACAGATTCCTCCTGACTAGGGTAGGCAGAGGTTTATTAATTATGGGGTTCCGAATCTCCGGCAGCCGTGGACTAAGTTGCCGTTAACCCTTCTCTTTGGATCGAGAGAACCTCCGATTGACGGGTCAAACTGGTCATGCGAACTCAATGTGCAGTGTGCGTATGTGTGTTTTAAGGGGTTTTGGATATATCAGGGGCCTCGCAAGTTTACGGAGGTCTGTTAGAAATTTTTTCTAACGGGAAAAGTGTTGTGGAATGTGTATATATATATAAAAAAAAGTAAAATGACGTCTAAAGGACGCGTGGGTGCCCGCGCCTCGCGTGCCCGGCACGCGGGCACTAGGTGCCAGCGGGAAAAAGGGGCTTAGCCCCTGTACTGGTAGTTGTACTCCCAATTGACTTTTGGAGTTAAACTCCTGAAAAAGATGATAAAGGGGATTAGCCCCTGCACTGGGAGTTGTACTCCCCAAAAGAAAGATTTATTATTATTATATATATATATATTATTTTTTTGGTGGAGTTAAACTCCTAAGATATTTTCCGAGATAATGAAAGAGACTCCTTTCTTCTCTCTTGAGCCCTAAATCTTCTCTTGAGCTTTGGATCTTCCCAAAGTGGGTTTTTTTGGAGATGTGTCTCCTTCCTCCTCCTCTCTATTGGATGGATCTTGAAGAAAAGGGGGGCGGGACTTAAAAATCTCCCTTTTTAGAGATTTGATGGGAGATTTGAGTTCCCCTTCAAGGGTTTTATGGTGAAAACTATTTATTTTTGGGAAATGAAGAGTTGAACTTTTAATTTAATTCAGAAAATAGGTAGAAGGTTTAGAACTTTGAGAAAGGGGAAGGAGACACAAACCCTAGTTTTTGAGAGGAATGAAAAAAGGTCCTTTCATTTCATTATCATATTGCCTTATATAAGGTTACAAATTTACACATAGCCCCTTGGACTTTACAAAATGGTATTTTGCCAATCCATGCCTCATGTGCTCATTTCTTTTGCACATGAGCTATGGGCTTTACAAAAATTTGGCTTTATACCCATTTCTTACATTTATTCATAAAAATTACATCAAAATTATTTATTACATGATTTTTATTTTGGCATGGGATAGGCCGGCCGCGGGGCTCGACTTGGGCATGGGCTCACTTGACCTGGGCTTGGACCCGCTTAGTTGGGGTTGACTTTGACTTTGACTTGGTCAACCGGGGTGTAATTTTTGACCCTAACAGTTATAAATCACCATCGAGATTTATTTTTAAATTATATTAAATTATTTTTCAAAAAACCTCCTCGAGATATGCAAACAATACTAAGGACTCTAGATTAATAAAGGTTTAAGCGGGATCAATTCTTTTGAGCCCTAGGGAGCCGGAGAAAATGAGTGCTTGCCTATTCAGGTTAGACAACTTAATGGAGTTATCAATGACAATTGTTTTGGAAAAAGACACAAATCCTGCCGTCCATATACAGAAGTTGCCGATTTCTCCCGAACATAAGATTTTTAACAATTCACATCAATTCATATGAAAAGACATGAAATCAAATCCAAACTCGAATCTAAACTTGAATTCAAATTCGAACACAAACTCGAACTCTAATCTAACTCGAAACTAAACTCGAATATGAACTCGAACCCAAACTAATCGAACCAACTTGACTCGAACTAAGATTGCAATTGTCATGACTCGCATATTACTCGACTCACATGTCAATCAATCAATTAAATAAATTAAGTATATTAACCAATTATATATATTATACTCGGGGTATTTAGGATAGTTTCTTGTGTGAATCCAACGGAGCTTCAGGAGTCCCGTATTAACCTCTTTTTTTTATATTTTACTCGAATATTACTCTGGTTGACTCATCCACAGCCTAGAGCCCCGATACTAACACATGAAATGGGCCCATGTTTCCTTGCTCCTGGGGTCTCATTCTTGAGCTTGTGAATACTTCTACGGCTGCGTTGATATTCACACTTGAAACTTAACGTTAACATAGTGACCGGCTAGAGACCTATAGTATATATTTATCCATGATCATATACTCTTACTCGTCATATATATATTATGCATTTGTCATTTTCTTTATTCTTATCCATCTTTGGGACTTACCGAGCGCTAGTTCGCTGACGGGCATTCCACCCACTTTTCTTCTGTTGGAATGTTCGTCAGATACGGTCGAGACGAAGGAGGTAGAAGCCACAGAGGAGGACTACAACCAGATCGCTATTTAGGCCTAGCTTAGCTTCACTTTTTCTTCAGTTTATGTATGCCACTTATTTAGGCATTTTCCTTTTTGTATTTACTTCCAGCATAAACTCTTGTATTTGTAAATATTGGAAATTGAATGTAAATAAAGATGTTTGTTGAAAATTTTTACAGTCCCAATTTATTCTTGCATTGTGTATTATTATTTCAATACGCTTAGTATATTTATTTAGGGAATGACCTTCTTTGGATAAATATGCCGCAGGCTTGCCACGTCATCGTTTCCGTCTATTGGGAAGTGGGGCGTGATAGGTTTTATTGGTAGCCCATGCAGGTCAGTTCTGCATGAAATCGTAAACAATATACCACAAGAATTAATGAGTTCAACAAACATTTACATTCCGTGCATTTCAAATTCCTTGAATCTATCCTAACCAATCTTTTATATCAAGGTGATGGACCCTCCGAACAATACCAGTACCAACGTCAACGGCAATACTCCACCACCTACTCTACCACCACCACCAACCGTTGCAGCTCCTATCAATGAGCAAATGGTACTGTTTGAGGCTATCAAGAGCCTATTAGAGGGTTAGCAGTAGCAGACTGCTACCCTGGTGAACCGCCCCGAAGCCGAGGCACCCGGAGTTAAGCAGTTTCGGGCACCGCACCCAAAAAACTTCTCGGGTAAGTAGAGACCATTTGAGGCAGAAGAATGGGCTCAAGCGATCGAGGATGACCTGGCAGAAGCTCAAGTGCCAGATATTGTTTGGGTGAGAGTTGCTAAGTTGCAACTGATTGATAACGCCAGAGCCTGGTGGAAGGACGAGTCGAGCCGTTTCGCACAACCGATAGAATGGAGAACATTTCGAGAGCTCTTCGATGCCAAGTACTTCCCAGAGACTGTCCACTTTGAAATGGAGCAGCAGTTCATCCATCTACAGCAGGGCTCGATGTGGGTCAAGTCGGTGGATGAATATGATGCTGAGTTTACCATGCTCAGCTGGGAAGATATAGTCTCAAACTCAATTTAATTATCTCACTTAAAACACTACTAACAAAAGGTCGTAACAGGTTTGCTGCATATCTTATTCCCACTGCTGAGATCCGGGCACGACGGTTTCAGCAAGGATTGGACCCTGAAATTCAAGCTGCACTCGCTACAAGGGATTTCCCAACCCATGAACTTGCTTTGAAGGCTGCCCGACGCTATGAGGCAGTTGTGAAGAAGAAGGGCAAGCCACAGACTTTTGATATGAAACGCCCTGTGCACTAAATCACAGGAGGGGCCTCTTCTAGGCCAGCTTTTAACGGACCATTTCGGAAGCCAGTAGGTTTATTCGACAACAGCAGGCCAGACTTTTGCATCTACTGCAAAAGAATAGGGCATCTTTTGAAGAACTGTCGCAAGGCGAACAACTTGTGCCTAATCTGTGGGTCTTCTACTCACGTTATTGGAGCATGCCCCCAGAATCGAGGACCCAACAACCCTCTAGCTAGACCGGCGATCCAAGCTCCTCCTACCCGGTTAGCTCTACGAGTTCCAGCTCGTCGCATCCAGACCACTCAACCCCAACGCCGAGTGTTTAACCAGGCACAGAGGAAAGTGCCGCGACGCCAAGCATTCACCATGTCGGTCGAAGAGGCCGAAACTACGGGTCAGGTTATCACTGGTAAATCTCTTCCCTATTCTCTTTCAAGTCCTTTCAATTCATAGTCATCTTATATCTGTTATACTTAAACCTATCCCACACGACTTAGGTACAATCTTAGTAGCCTCCCTACCTTCTCTAGCGCTCTTCGACACTGGGGCATCACATTGCTTTATGTCGCAACGGTTTGTCTGAACTCATGCTATCCCGGTTAAACCGCTCGTATCTAGATGGAACGTTAGTTCAGGGAATGACGTTCAAAAGGCAACTTTGGGATACGATCTGTGTCCAGTGTTTGTCTGCAGTCGAGAATTTTATGCGGACTTCAAGGTGCTGGACATACCTAACTTTGACGTAGTCTTGGGAATGGACTGGCTGGGACTTTCTTCGTTACCATCGACTGTCGCCAAAGGAGGGTAGTGTTCGAAATACCAGATCATCAAGTGTTCTATTTCAAGAGTGGAGACCGAACCTTGGAGCCTAGTATCTACCGAGCAAAACCAAAGAAGGCAGAGGTTGCAGCATTGCAAACGGAAGAATCGAAGCCAGGGGTAGTTCGAGAATATATTCCCGAAAGATATATCAGGTTTGCCTCCCAATCGAGCTCTTGAATTCAGCATTGATTTACAACCCGGCGCACAACCAGTAATAAAAGCTCCGTACCGATTAAGTCCAGAGGGATTGAAGGAGATCCGCATTCAGTTGGACGAATTCCTGAAGAAAGGTTGGATTCGTCCCAGTACTTTGAGCTGGGGATCTCCGATGCTACTGGTGAAGAAGAAGGAAGGTTTCTATAGGATGCGTGTGGATTATCGAGTTCTGAACGAAGTGACAATTAAGAACAAGTATTCACTACCGCGCATCGATGACCTTTTCGACCAGTTAAGTGAATCTTATGTCTTTTCAAAGTTAGATTTTCGTTTGGATTGCTATCAGGTGAAGGTCAAAGAGTCCAACATTCCGAAGACGGCGTTTAAGACTCGTTATGGTCATTATGAATATCTTGTAATTCCATTTGGAGTGACCAATGCACCTGCCATCTTTATGAACTTGATGAACCAAGTTTTCCGAGAGTACGTAGATACGTTTGTTGTCATCTTCATCAACGATATCTTGGTGTATTCAAAGAATCGGAAAGAGCATGCCGATCATTTAGGGATCGTCCTGAAGACATTACGACAACATCAGCTCTACGCTAAGTACAACAAGTGTGAATTTTGGCTAGGTCAAGTCGGATTTCTCGGACATATTGTTTCAGGCGAAGGAATCTATATGTATCCAGCTAAGGTGTCAGCTGTCAGTGAGTGGCCGGCACCAAAGACGGTGAAAGATATACGAAGTTTCTTGGGCTTAGCAGGATACTACCAATGAAAAGGTTTTTGTAGAACTCAAGTCGAGGTTAACCTCTGCACCAATTCTTACAATACTGGATTAATCTGGCGGATTCTTTGTGCATTGTGATGCGTCCGGTAAAGGATTATGATGTGTTCTACACCAGCATGGAAAAGTTGTGGTTTTTGCATCAAGACAGTTAAAGGTACATGAACGCAACTATCCAACAAATGATCTAGAATTGGTAGCCGTTATTTTCGCACTCAAGATTTGGCGTCACTATCTGTTGGGAGAATGAATGGATATATACACTGACCACAAAAGTATGAAGTATGTATTTACTCAGAATGAACTCAACATGCGGCAGAGAAGATGGCTAGAACTCATGGCGGATTTCGACATCAACCTACAGTATTATCCTAGGAAGGTGAATGTAGTTCCCGATGCCCTTAGTCGCCAGCCATTAGTAATGGACTTCACCGCTCAGTAGAGACGACAACAAGAACTGCATGGATTAGAGATTGAAGTAGTTATGCCAGGTAACGCTTCATCTTTGATGAACTTACAAGTCCAGTCCACTCTTGTAAATCAGATCAAGGCAGCTCAAGCGAATGATGCCAAGCTACAAAATATTCGAGAACAAGTAGAAGTGGACTTCGAACTGACTTCATCATCCACGAAAATGGATCCTTGCGATATGGAAGTCGTTTATGCATGCCAATCGGACCTATTCGAGAAGAGTTGATAAAAGAAGCTTACAGCTCTCCGTATTCGGTACACTCCGGTGGCACGATGATGTACAAGGATCTACGGTAACACTACTGGTGGCATGAAATGAAGCGCGAAGTAGCATGGAGTGTAGCCAAGTGTCTGGTGTGTCAACAAGTGAAGGCTGAACATCATAGAACTGCTGGTCTATTTCAGCCGTTACCAATCCCAGAATGGAAATGGCAGCACATTACCATGGACTTCATGACTGCTCTCCCTCGCAGCACGAAGGGTAACGATGCAATTTGGGTTATTGTGGATCGACTCACCAAGTCGGCTCACTTTATTCCATTCAGAGCTGGCCAGTCAACCGAGACGTTAGCAAAGAACTACATGGAGGTGAGTATAAATATAAAGTAAGATTTAAACCTTCAAGATGTACCATATTTGATACCCATAAACTCATGAAGGAGATCGTGAGATTACATGGAGTAGCTGTTTGCATCGTCTTCGATCGTGATACAAGATTCCGATCACAGTTTTGACAGAGTCTGCACGCTAGCCTAGGAATGAGTCTGAATTTCAGTACGGCGTACCATCCATAAACAGACGGACAGTCCGAACGAACAATTTAGATATTAGAAGATATGCTAAGAGCCTGTATGTTAGACTTCGGATGTTCATGGGAAGATCACCTACATCTTGTGGAGTTTTCATACAACAACAGCTACCAGGCAAGCATTGGGATGGCACTATCTGCAGTATTCTACGGACGGAAATGTCGTTCCCCGTTGAGTTGGGACGACATTGGAGATCGTGAACTATTTAGACCAGAGATGATCACGGCAACTGTGGACGTAGTTCGCACGATCAGGGAAAGGATGCGAATAGCCCAAGACCGACAGAAATATTGGGCAGATGCAAAGCGTCGCCACTTGGAGTTTCAACCCGGAGAATATGTATTCTTGAAGATCTCCCCAAACAGAGGAGTGATATGTTTTGGCAAGAGGGGTAAGCTAAGTCCACGATACATAGGACTGCTTGACATACTCGAACGAGTTGGAGAAGTGGCATACCGTTTAGCACTACCACTCTCATTGGAAGGAGTGCACAATGTGTTCCACATATCCTAACTACGACAATATGTGAGCGACCCCAGCCACATACTTGATCACTCAGAGCTCACAGTACAAACTGACCTAACCTGCAAGCAACAACCAGTTGAGATCTTGGACCGAAAGATGAATACATTGCGGAATAATAAAGTAAACTTGGTCCGAGTGATGTGGAGAAAGGATTCGCCAGGAGAATCAACTTGGGAAAGAGAAGAAAATATGCGTACACAATACCTTTACCTTTTTGGAAATTAGTCCCTATGTAATTGTAAATTTCGAAGACAAAATTTTTATAAGGAGGGTAGAATGTAACGACTCTGAAATCACTGTACAGAAATTTCTTGTTATTGTACAGAAAAGGGTATTACAGCCCGTGTAAGAGTTAAATGCTATTTTTGTTAAATAATAGTAAGAAGCAACTTGTACCTCACTGGTAAAGCCTCTACACTGCTGTGACATAGCCTGTGCTTTCGAATCACATCAGACCCAAATATTTTTAGATTTTTTCTTTTTAATTTTTGGAAGCCCAAGAGTTGAGAAATGAAAAATTTCAGAAAAATCAAACAGGCGCAATACGGTGTACACACCAAAATCGACACGTGGCATGAATCTTGAGGTAAGCCAACGAGATCCGACCGCCCGTTTCCTTGATATGGCTGGCGCCGACGGTCAATATAGGCCCAATTGCCTCCGCACTTTGCACACCCCCCTTTGAATCCCCTTAACTCCCCTGCACTGTTTGATTTGTTAGTTGTATGTATGCCCTAGAGGCCATTATTGTACATGATTGTATATTATAATGGATACTTGGACATATATAGGGAGGACTTTCTTGCTCGACTCGACATGACAGTATGCTATCTGGTTACCCTTTATCATAATATGTAGACTAGTATTGTGATACTGTCTTGCTATCACATGTTGCTAAAGCCCTTAGGATTTATACTTGACTACCAGGATTATGATGCATATCATACTAGTAGGGCCATGGTAGTCCACAAGTTCATCCTTTAATTGTTCCTAGTCGTGGGTGTATCGAGACGGGGCATCGATATTCCAGAGTAGACTAGTGTATACGTTTCTTGACCCATTTGATGGGCGATGGATGATCCCACATCCATTGGTGTTTGACATCAAAGATTGTATACGGGTGCTCAGTGGAGACTGGATAAACTGAACATGACTCGCCGAGAACTCCTAGATGGTATTATACCTAACGTCAGATAGCAGTTCTCTAGTGACACTGGTACAGATTAGTCTGTAGACCCAAGATCGTCATAGAGTCTTGTGTGATTCCCACTGTGCTTTAATTTCCACCTTACTACGTTCAAGAAAGCGTGCAAAACGGTGGTTTTTAAGTACAGTCCCGAGTCACATGGAGGCAATGAGCGATAGGAGGGGTTTCGTCTCTCCCGGTATTAGGGGTTGATGTTGCGCTGTGCTCTATTGGCTATAATAGGAAGTCCCTGGCCAGAGCGGAAAATGTGATTTACCGGTAAGTGTTATCAGCAGTTTCTCGACCCGTTATGAGCCTCACATCGGCACGACTTATCAAGTTATTGGGGTATGACGTTAACCACCCCAGACTCGATATGCAACATATCAGACGAAGAGGCTGGACTGTACGCTAGTGTTACTTAATGAATTCACGGGAGTATGAACAAGCTTGCTTGTTGATCTTCTGATCGCTCAATACCTGGGTAGCCGTTACGTCCAGCTAGTACCGCTGACGGCTTGTGGATAACTGATATGATCATTACCTACTGCCGGTGTATTGACGAGTCTTTAGAGTCCTACATGTAGGGTGTTTTTCGTCACCCCATTGAGATGGGAATACGCGCACGCTTGTCAGGCGTACTATAGATTCCCCCTGCTTAGAGTAGGCCGGGGTTTATTGATTGTGTGGATCCGAATCTCCGGCAGCCGCGGACTAAGCTGCCGTTAATTATCCCTCGCCTTTGGAGCGGGGGAACCTCCGATTGACGGGTTAAACTGGTCATGCGAACTCAATGTGCAGTGTACCTGTGTTTTGTTTTGGAGGGGGGGCTTGGATATATTGGGAGCCACGCGGATTTTTTACGGGGGTCCCGCTACCCGGATAGCAGGCTGGGGGTCAAGGGGGCTGCGCCCCGGCCCAAAATTTTTTTTAGAGAGGGACAGTGTTGTGGAGTGTGTGTGTATGTATATGTATATATACATATATAAAATAAAAAAAAGGAAAGGGCATCCAAAGGATGCGTGGGAAAAAGCGCCAGCGCTTTGGGTGCTAACGCTTGCACTAGCGCTTTGAGCGCTAGCGCATCACGTGTCAGCACGTGGGCGCTCGAGCGTTAGCGCTTTGGGCGCTAGCGCCCTGAGCGCAAGAGCGCTAGCGCACCACGTGTCAGCACGTGGGCACTCGGGCGCTAGCGCTTTGAGCGCAAGAGTGCTAGCGCACCACGTGTCAGCACGTGTGCGCTCGGGCGCTAGCGCGCTGAGCGCAAGAGCGCTAGTGCTTTGAGCGCTAGCGCACCACGTGTCAGCACGTGGGCGCTCAGGCGCTAGCGCGCTGAGTGCAAGAGCGCTAGCGCCCCACCTGTCAGCACGTGGGCGCTCGAGCGGCAAAAAGGACTTGGTCCCTACAATGGGAGTTGTACTCCCAGAAAGGAGCACTTATTATTCTGTGTGTGTGTGTGTGTGTGTGTGTATGTGTGTGTGTATGAGGAGTTAAACTCTTAGGATGTTTTGAAGCTGATGAAGGGCTTCTCCCTTTGAGCCCTGGTTCTTCCCCAAAGTGTGGTTTCTGGAAATGGGTCTCCTCCTTCTTCCTTTGTTGGCCGGATCTTGAAGATCAAGAAGTGTGAGATTTTAAAAATCTCTTCTTTTTGAGATCTGATGGAAGATCTGGGTTCCCCTTTGTGGGTTTTGTGGTGAAAAACTATTTAGTTTTTTAAAAGGAAGAGTAAAACTCTTGATTTAATTCAAAAGAAAAAAGAAGGTTTTAGAACCTTGAGGAAGAAGAAGATCACAGATTTGGATTTTTTTTAGAGAGAGAAAAAGTTGTTGGGATATTTCATTATCCTTGCTTTTATAGGCTATACACTTTACACATAGCCCCTTGGGCTTCACAAAATGGCATTTTGCCTATCCCATGGCTCATGTGCCATTTCTTTTTGCATATAACCCATGGGCTTTACAAAAAATTGGCTTTATGCCCATTTTTCTTACATTCATTCGTAAAATAAAATAAAAGAAATACAATAAAATTATTTATTACAATTTTTTTATCTTGGCATGGGGGGAGGCCGGTCGCTTCATATTCGGACTCGATCCGGGCATGGGCCCACTTGATCTGGGCTTAGGCCCACTTGGCTTGGGGTTGACTTTAATTTTGACTTGGTCAACCGGGGTGTAAATTTTTACCCCAACAAATTGCCCCCATCAATGAATGCACACCACACATGTGGGTCGTGTGCATAGAATTGATGGATCTTCTTTCACGTGGAGGCGACTTGATTTGGTTCCCGCTTTTGGGAAGCTGGCACTGCCCTTTTTACGACATGGACGGTCGATTCTGCACTTTTTGCGACTTGGATGGTCGATGCTGCCCTTTTAGCGACTTGGACGGTCGATACTGCACTTTTTGCGACGTGGACGGTCGGTTCTGCCCTTTTTGCGACTTGGACGGTCGGTGCTGGCCTTTTAGCGACGTGGACGGTCGGTTCTGCCCTTTTTACGACTTGGACGGTCGGTGCTGCCCTTTTAGCGACGTGGACGGTCGGTGCTCCCCTTTTAGCGACTTGGATGGTCGATGCTGCCCTTTTAGCGACTTGGACGGTCGTTTACCATCCCCAGACTCGATATGCGATATATCAAACGAAGAGACCGGACTGTACGGTAGTGTTACTTAATGAATTCACGGGAGTATGAATAAGCTTGCTTGTTGATCTTCTGATCGCTCAATACCCGGGTAGCCGTTACGTCCAGCTAGTACCGCTGATGGCTTGTAGGTAACTGATATGATGATTACCTACTGCCGGTGTATTGACGAGTCTTTAGAGTCCTATACAGAGGTTTCCTGGCTCATGCGAAACGAAGTAGGGCACATATGCGATATGTGCGGGACCGAGATTAATACGTGTATGTGATACTGTATTCTAATCTCGCGATATATGATATTAGTCGGTTGTATGTGATATAGCCGGATTATTAAATCAAGTGTTGATTTAATAATTTAATATATAATTATATTTGATATATTAATATATATTAACTAATATTAGCTCACTTAAGAATTTCTTTTCTACTTATATATTTAATATATATGTGATATATGTTAATATATTTATTGTGTCATGCTTGATGATACATTGCACATGGGTGTATGAGACTCATACCATACTTAAGATAATTTTGGGGATTTAATTATTAATGGAAAAACAAAATTAGGTGGAAAAAGCCATGGTTTAAAATGCTTGGAGAAGCTTGTAGAAACATTGACTTAGTCCACTAATTTTGTTTTACTCTAAATATTTATTAACCCAACCATTATTTTTAGCCATGGTTAAGTCTCTATAAATATCATATATGATATTTTCTCACCCATGGTGGCCATGGTCGATCACTTCTTCATCTCCTTCATTGCCCTCTAGCTTTCAAGTGAGAAGAAAAAGAAAAACAAAAAAGAGAAAAATAATTTTAAAGTGAGCAAAATTCCTACTTCACCAATTTATACCAAACTAGCCATTTAGTATAGGTTGTTTATTCACTAATTCATCAATTAGTGAAGAGATAGCTTGAGTTAGCGATTCTTCGACGTAGATCATCTTCAGCCTTGAAGATCTTTGAGCAAGCTCGTTCCTTTCGTCTAGTGGAGCCTAAGGATAGTCTGGGAGACCACTATTTGGAGCAAAGGGACTACTACACGGAGCTTTAGAAGTGAAGAACCGGTCTATAAAGGTTGTATTCCTATTTCACTTAGTGTAAAGTTGTTTACATGTTATAAAAACCCTAATTCTCTAGTTAGATTCTTGGTTTGGCTCGCTCGACACCCTAAATTTTTTTAAGTTGCATACTTGATGCATGCCGAAAACCGTCGGGGGTGCTAAGCGAACCCAGTAGTGGTATCAGAGCCTTGCTAGAGCATTAGGCGTTGTCTAGACAAAGTTAAAGTGTTCGATCGACTAATCGAAACCCGGAAAACCCACTCTCTGGAATTTTTTTCAAAAGCTGGAATTTTTCTAATTAAAAATATTCAGAAAATTGTGCAGGGTTTTCTATAGACCCACAAGAAAAAAGACGGCCTAACTCAACCAAACGACTGTGGAAGAGCGGCCAAAGCATGCCTTTGGCGGCGGTTCCGCGGTGCTGTTGGTGAGGCAGGGAGCGTGCTTTCTTGTTTAGGTCCGTAGGTACTTGGGGCACTGTCTGGGTATTTTTAACTGTGACTCAAGTATTGAGGTCTCTGGGAATTTTGGGGGTGTGATAAATCGATCGAAGTGTTTAACATTGTCTAGATATCTGTGATTTGTGACACAATATTTGGAATCGACAATAATTAGTTTTGTGAAAACTAATTAGTACTCTGTGAATCTAGCAATTTAGTCTCTTTTGATCGGTTGCCGCGGGGTTTTGATTCGGATCAAAACTCCGTTGCAATCTCGTATAGTACGTGAACGCTCGCCGGGTAACACTACTAGATAGCCACGCTCCATAGCCCCAACCAAGTGACTGTAGGAGAACCCCGTAGCTAAAAGCATCCGTTTGGGTGTTCGCGGCCACGGTGTTCCGCCTAAGTGCACTTCGTCGACGGCATCGGGGGTGCGGCCATCTACTAATATTTCCGACGAGCATTCGATCATTTGTTGGGAATCTTGTTGAATTGCCCGACTGGATATTGAAAAAGTGTTTTCAATATGAGACTAACATGCCGGGTTTATAATGTTAGGCATGAAATTCGGAATATGTGATATTTCGGGTTTATGATGTCTAAGGAATTTATACGGTTAAGCATGGAATCTGAAGTATGTGATATTTTGGATTTATGATGTCTAAGAATGTTACGGATTCCAATTGTTGTAGTTTTCACTTTCTTTTCTGCGACCGTAAGTGTAATATGTGGTGTATCGCCGGTTTCGTAGCTATACGTCAACGACAATTGGGATACGCATATTTACTTACGTTGATGACATGTGATGTTATGTGTTGCTGTGATATGTTATATTGGATCGTCGTATTTGAATAGCCGAGGTTTTTTGCGTGAGATGAGAGTTTTTCATTTTTATTCATATAAAAACTTGTATGTAATATTCTTTTATTGGGACACTTCGGGGTTGAGGATGATGTCACCATTGATGTATATTATTTACTTTTCCGTATTAGGATAAATCCAAGGCGGGGAGCATAAGTAACCGGGTTCTAGAGTCCAGTGGGAAACCATCTCGAGGAGTCGAGTCCGGGTCTCCTAACTCTAGAATTGGTAGGGTTGCTTGCCGCTCTCATAGGGGTCTAGGGATGTGGGTTTGGATATTCATCATGACCGTGAAATCCGTGTTTTTTACTGGCTTAATTTAAAACACGGACCTCTTAGTATATCCAATATTTCATATGTTGACTTATGCTGCAATGTTCTGTGATGAGATCATATAACTGCATGAGACGAATGCTTTATATTATATATATGATATCTAATAAACGTTGCTTATGTTTTGCATCCGCGCTAGTTCTGCCCCCGCTCTGCCGTTAGTTATCTAACCTAACGGTGCATGACGGGACCCCGTGACGAATGCGGATGGCATAAGCGTACGTTTTATAAGTATTTTCGTTTCTTTATCTGTGATGCTTAGGAAGCATAAATGATAAGACTTCATTAATGAGATTAATGAAAAGGAAAGAAACCCAATGATGTTGTGGAATCAAATTTTCAAAACCGGTAGCTCTAGTTCTTGCTTTGCATAGTGGTACTCCTTGATGAATATCCAGCACCTCATTCGATGAGGAAAGTGCCGAGATCCCTTCACTGGGAATGACCTCTTTAGCAAAAGCTAGCAGATGCTACACCCACTCGGTTTATTTTGAAAAACTTGATTTTAAAAGCGGAGCTTAAACCACTCCTTTTCAAAATCATTCGATTCTACAATGATATCAAGTTCATTACGCAAAAGGTTTTCTTAAAAACTTGTTCGTAGCCCTCCGTCATTTCAGATAAGTACTACTTAGTATTCGTGCTACGTTTGGTGACCTGCATCAAGGCGTAGTGTGCGATAGCTATTTAGTGCTTATCTGCTGCATATGATGAGATTGGATTAGGGTAGTCGTGCGACTGTGTTGGCCTGCGTCAAGGGTCGTGCAGGTGGGTTTAATTCAATCACGAAATGTACGGGTTGAACTTGACTAGCGGACTATGGTTTGTTGGCCTGCGTCAAGGTCATAGCACGCTAGGGGCAAAATATTATTGGGAATTTCAAGTGTTAAAATTTGCAATGAGATTGCATACCTTCTATGACATAGTTGGATCCCGATACCCACTGCGAGTAAGAGTTACTCCTGGGAGAGTTTTGCACTTTACAATTAGCCGATCAAGTAGGTGACTAGAAAGGTGTCAACGGAGTTATGCCTATGGGAAACCGAGGTTTATTTTAATTAGGTCCGTGCGAAAGCACGGGGAACCTCCCTCAAAGTACCGACATTGACCTGGCCGAAAGAGTGGCGAATTTGTAGGGTGTAATTAATCCCGGCCAGTCTTACCTTTTAGGGTTTGAAGGAAGATTTGATAAAAACAATGGGAGCCATCCTGATTAGATAAAATAATAACCAATCTAATCCTGTAAGAGCATACGCTAAGTGTTTTCTTCTCTCTTTCTCTCTCCAGGTAGCGACCATGTCACGCCTTAACTAAGATAATAATATTGATCTATTAACTGAACCAGCTTGTTATACTATGCTGGGGAACGTTGGTTCCGCTCTTCCTTATAATTGTTATAAGTATGAGCAAGAAATAGGGGAATATCCGGATTTCCACGCGACCCGAACGAGGAATGAGCATGTTGATACATCTTCTTCGGGTGTGTTCGTTACCGAGAACTGTTTCTTAGTACACTCTACATCCTGGGTATTAGATACCGGATTGGATCCCACATTTGTAATATATTACATGGGCTAAAGAAAAGTAGAGAACTGAGAAAAGGTGATCATTTTCTAAAAGTAGGGAATGGTGTAAGTGTTGCAGCTAAAACAGTTGGTGAATATCACCTTGTATTACCAAATGGGAATACATTGATTCTGAACAAATGTTATTACATATCGAACCTGATATGCAATATTATATCAGTTTCTTTATTAAGTAAAGAAAGATATAATTTTGTATTGCAGGATAATATTATGAACATTTTCCTAAATCAAAAGTTGATTGGATCAGGCACGTTATGTAATAGCATATATGTTCTAAATCAAACTACAATTCTTAACGTATAGAATACACATAAGAGGAAGAGTTCAGAAATGGATGAATTCTTCTTGTAGTTTTATAGACTAGGTCATATCAATGCGACACGACTAGCTAAGTTGCATAAAGATGGATATTTGAATCAGTTTGAATTTACATCATATAAAACTTGCCAGTCATGTCTCATAGGTAAAATGACCAAAACTCCGTTTACTGGACACGGAGAAAGAGTTACTGAACTCTTGGGACCGATACATTGTGATGTATGCGGTCCCATGTTTACACATGTCAGGAATGGTTCCTCGTATTTCATTATATTCACCGATGATCTCTCAAGATTCGGGCATGTGTTCCTGTTGAAACACAAGTCTGAAACTTTTGAGAAATTCAATGAATATAAGTACGAAGTAGAGAACCAAACCGATAGAAGTATTAAAATCCTTCAATCAGATCGGGGAGGAGAATACTTAAGCACGGAATTCCTGGACTATTTAAAA
The DNA here is from genome assembly GCA_030015575.1 of Agapanthus africanus. Lineage (NCBI taxonomy): Eukaryota > Viridiplantae > Streptophyta > Magnoliopsida > Asparagales > Amaryllidaceae > Agapanthus > Agapanthus africanus. Next base: position 582,510,159 of record CM057340.1, on the reverse strand, counting down.
GAGAATGGGATTCTCTCTCAGCTTACTCCTCCATATATACCACAGCACAACGATATATCGGAGCGGAGGAATCACGCCCTATTAGATATGGTGCGCTCTATGACGAGTACTGCTGAGTTACCTAATTCCTTCTGGGGTTATACGCTTGAGATAGCCGCATACCTATTGAATAGAGTTCCAACCAAATCAGTGCCTACCACTCCATATGAGATAGAGAATGGGAAGAGACCATTTCTTAAATGAGTTAAGATATGGGGTTGTCCGGCCTATGTCAAAAAGCAAAATCCGGACAAACTCGAGGTAAGGTCAGTACTGTGTAAGTTGTTGGATATCCCAAACATTTGCGAGGGTATATCTTCTACTACACTGAGGAGCAAAATGTGTTTTGTTTCTCGGCATGCCACCTTTTTAGAAAAGGAATTTCTTATGGAAGAAATTAGTGGCCATGAGGTAGAACTAGAAGAAGTTCCAGCTAGACAAACTAACAGCTGATGATTTGGTAGAACCGGAGGATTTAATAGTTCTCGACGAATCTCAGTCTCTCCGCAGATCTAGTAAGGGTTCTTCATCTACCTGAGAGATACTACGGTTTTCTCAATGACAGTAGGAGCGATGATTGCATCATGGAAGATGATGATCCAACTAGTTTCGAGCAGGCCATCACTAGTGGGGACTCTGTGAAATGGCTGGATGCTATCCGATCATGAGATGGAATCCATATACACCAACAAAGTATGGACTTTGGTAGTTGCATCTAAAAGGGTAAAACCCATTGGGAGCAAGTGGATCTTGGGAAGAATCTTGGTGCAGATGGAAAAGTTGAAACTTTCAAAGCTAGACTTGTAGCAAAAAGTTTTCGTCAATGACCAGGTGTGGACTATGATGAAACCTTTTTTCCAGTGGCTATGCTTAAGTCCATCCGGATCCTACTTGCCATTGCTGCATACCATGACTACGAAATCTGGCAGATGGACGTCAAGACCACTTTTCTAAATGGTGATTTAGAAGAGAGCGTGTACATGACACTGCCAGAGGGCTTCATAGACAGTGGGAGCAGCAGAAAGATGTGCAAGTTGCTTAAATCAATTTACTGATTAAAGCAGGCATCGCGGAGTTGGAACATCTGTTTTGATGTGGCAGTCAAAGAGTTTGACTTCATCAAAAAGGTAGATGAACCTTGTATATACAAGAAGATTGTAGAGAGTAAGGTTGTCTTTCTCGTATTGTACGTGGATGACATACTCTTGATCGGAAATGATGTTCTTATGTTACACTCGGTCAAGCTCTTCTTATCACTAAGTTTCTCCATGAAGGATCTGGGTGATGCCCCTTACATCCTAGAGAGAAATACCGGACAGCTGTGAAGAACATTCTTAAGTACTTGAGAAGGACTAAAGAAATGTTTTTGGTGTATGGTAACGGTGAACTCCAAGTGGATTCCTTTACCGGTTCGAGCTTCCAGAGTGATAAGGTCGACTGTAAGACAATCTCGAATTTTGTCTTTACCCTCAGTGGAGGGACGGTATGTTGGAAGAGTTCCAAACTAGATACCGTAGCAGACTCGACGATGAAGGGTAAATACATCGCTACCAACGATACTACCAAAGAGGCTGTCTGGATGAAGATGTTCATGAGATGAACTTGGTGAGGTTCTTACCATTGTGATGACAATGGAGCTATGGTTTTGGCCTAGGAACTCCGGTCCCATCAGTGATCTAGACATATTCTTAGGCAGTATCACCTGATTAGGGAGATGGTTGATCTCCGGGCGATCGAGATTAGGAGAGATTAGATGAAGAATAACACGACGGATCCACTCATGAAGGCCATATCCCAGATACAATTTGAGAGATTTTGGGATATTGGGTATGAGATACTACAACAACTGGCCTTAGTGCAAGTGGGAGATTGTTAGTTGTATGAATGCCTTATAGGCCATTATTGTCCATGATTGTATATTATAATGGATGCTTGGACATATATAGGGAGGACTTTCTTGCTCGATATGATAGTATGTTATCCGGTTACCCTTTATCTTAATATGTAGACTAGTATTGTGATACTGTCTTGCTCTCACATGTTGGTAAAGCCCTTAGGATGTATACTTGACTACCAGGATTATGATGCAGATCATACTAGTGGGGCTAGGGTAGTCTATATGTTCATCCTTTAATTGTTCCTATTCGTGGGTGTATCGAGACGGGGCATCGATATTCCAGAGTAGACTAGCGTATACGTTTCTTGACCCATTTGATGGGCGATGGATGATCCTACATCCATTGGTGTTTGACATCAAAGATTGTATATGGGTGTTCAGTGGAGACTGGGTACACTGAACATGACTCGCCGAGAACTCCTAGATGGTATTATATTTAACGTCAGATAGCAGTTCTCTGGTGACACTGGTACAGGTTAGTCTGTAGACCCGAGATCGTCATAGAGTCTTGTGTGATTCCCACCATGCTTTGATTTCCACCTTACCACGTTCAAGAGAGCGTGCAAAACGGTGGTTTTTGGGTACAATCCCGAGTCACATGGAGGCAATGAGCGATAAGTGGGGTTTCGTCTCTCCCGGTATTGGGGGTTGATGTTGCGCTGTGCTCGATTAGCCATAATAGGAAGTCCCTAGCCAGGGCGGAAAATGAGATTTACCGGTAAGTGTTATCGGTAGTTTCTCGACCCGTTATGAGCCTCACATCGGCACGACTTATTAAGTTATTGGGGTCTGACGTTTACCACCCCTAGACTCGATATGCGACATATCAAACGAAGAGACCGGACTGTACGGTAGTGTTACTTAATGAATTCACGGGAGTATGAATAAGCTTGCTTGTTGATCTTCTGATCGCTCAATACCCGGGTAGCCGTTACGTCCAGCTAATACCGCTGATGGCTTGTGGGTAACTGATATGATCATTACCTACTGCCGGTGTATTGACGAGTCTTTAGAGTCCTACACAGAGCTTTCCTGGCTCAAGCGAAACAAAGTAGGGCACATATGTGATATGTGCGGGACCGAGATTAATATGTGTATGTGATACTGTATTCTAATCTCGCGATATATGATATTAGTCGGTTGTATGTGATATAGCCGGATTATTAAATCAAGTGTTGATTTAATTATTTAATATATAATTATATTTGATATATTAATATATATTAACTAACATTAGCTCACTTAAGAATTTCTTTTCTACTTATACATTTAATATATATGTGATATATGTTAATGTATTTATTGTGTTATGCTTGATGATACATTGCACATGGGTGTATGAGACTCATACCATACTTAAGATAATTTTGGGGATTTAATTATTAATGGAAAAACAAAATTAGGTGGAAAAAGCCATGGTTTAAAATGCTTGGAGAACCTTATGGAAACATTGACTTAGTCCACTAATTTTGTTTTACTCTAAATATTTATTAACCCAACCATTATCTTTAGGCATGGTTAAGTCTCTATAAATATCATATATGATATTTTCTCACCCATGGTGGCCATGGTCGATCACTTCTTCATCTCCTTCATTGCCCTCTAGCTTTCAAGTGAGAAGAAAAAGAAAAAGAAAAAGAAAAAGAGAAAAATAATTCTAAAGTGAGCAAAATTCCTACTTCACCAATCTATACCAAACTAGCCATTTAGTATAGCTTGTTTTTTCACTAATTCATCAATTAGTGAAGAGGTAGCTTGAGTTAGCGATTCTTCAACGTAGATCATTTTCGGCTTCGAAGATATTTGAGCAAGCTCGTTCCTTTCTCCTAGTGGAGCCTAAGGAGACTCCGGGAGACCACTACTTGGAGCAAAGAGACTACTACACGGAGCTTTAGAAGTGAAGGACCGGTCTACAAAGGTTGTATTCCTATTTCACATAATGTAAAGTTGTTTACATGTTATAAAAACCCTAATTCTCTAGTTATATCCTTGGTCGGGCTTGATCGACACCCTAATTTTTTTTAAGTTGCATACTTGATGCATGCCGAAAACCGTCGGGGGTGCTAAGCGAACCCAGCATGATTTTCCTGCAATTAAACAGAGATTTTTCAATTCACCATTTAATATCTTTTTAATGCATTTTAATCCACATTTTTAATTCCCAAATCCTAATTCTCCATTATAAATACCACCCCATGCCCTAACTCTTCCCTATTCTGAAAATTGTAGCAAAAATTTCTCTCAAACTCTCTAAGTACCAAGTGAAGTTAAGCACCCCAAGTGGAGTCGCAAGCCAAACTCGACGACCGGAGCACCACCGACACCCGAAGGCTTCCCCTCGTTCTTTTTAATAATCTAAGCTAGTAAGTCCTTTCCCCTCTATCCTTTTCCATCTCAAAATAACTTTTTAAAATAAATCGACAAAAGAGGAGTTATCTCTGATTTAGTTTTCTTTTTAATAGTTGTAATGCATGTGATAAGCAAAGTAAATCAGACTAACATGCTACACTAATCTTAACCTTATTCACATCATTTAGTTTTTAGTTTAACAAAAATTTCATAGGAAACAAACATATAACAAACTTTGTCATTAAAATACCATGAACTTTAGTGTAACATCATTTCGATATCTAGTATACCCAAATCCTAGAATCTTCACGGGGTAATGACCTACCGCACACACACATTATGGTTTCATATCACGGTATTCTAAGCATATGGGTAATTCCAAGTAAAATCTTTTCATTAAAATACCACACCTTTTCAAAAACGTTTTTTTTAAATCGGTATTTTAAACTCCTTAGCAATTACGCCTCTACAACCCTCGTTAGGGGACCCGCTAATGGATGGTGCGGATTATCGCACATCTTTGGGATAATAGAGCGAGATGTAGAACTCCTCACGGAGTATTCGGTATCGAATGGAATAAAAATACGATTTTTAAGAAACGCAACTTTTCTAAACAAAATTAATTTTTGAAAAATTATATAAAAATCATAAATCCGTATTTTCAATAAAAACAAATTAAGAGACTATATTTTTAAAAGAATGATTAAAATTTTTAATAAAATACCACCAAGTTTCCAAAAGAGTTAGTTTTCATAAAAATACCATAAACTTTTAAAAAGTTAGGTTTTATCACCAAACCACCACAACCATTAAAATATATGTTCATGAAAACCCTAAATGTTATAAATCACCATTGAGATTTATTTTTAAATTATATTAAAGTATTTTTCAAAAATCCTCCTTGAGATATGCAAACAATACTAAGAACTCTAAATTAATGTAGGTTTAAGCGGGATCAATTCTCTTGAGCCCCAGAGAGCTGGAAAAAGTGAGTGCTTGCCTATTCAAGTTAGACAACTTAACAGAGTTATCAATGACAATTGTCTTGGAAAAAAAACATAAATCCTGCCGTCTATATACAGCAGTTGCCGATTTCTTCCGAATATAAGATTTTTAACAATTCACATCAATTCACATGAAAAGACATGAAATCAAATCTAAACTCGAATCTAAACTTGAACTCGAACTCGAACTCGAACTCGAACACAAACTTGAACTCTAACCTAACTCGAAACTAAACTCGAATATGAACTCGAACCCAAACTACTCGAACCAACTTGACTCGAACCAAGATTGCAATTGTCATGACTCGCATATTACTCGACTCACTCGAATACAATCTACACTTTTTTGCAATCTATGGTTTCGATCAAGACATGTCAATCAATCAATCAAATCTATTAAGTATATTAACCAGTTAAATATATTATACTCGGGGTGCTTGGGATAGTTTTTTGTGTGAATCTAACGGAGCTTCAGGAGTCCCGTATTAACCTTTTTTTATTTTACTCGAATATCTGTCGGGTTGATTCATCTACAACCTAGTGCTCCGATACTAACACATAAAATGAGCCCGTGTTTTCTTGCTCCTGGGGTCCTACTCTTGAGCTTGTGAATACTTCTACTGCTGCGTTGATATTCACACTTGGAACTTAACGTTAACATAGTGATCGGTTAGAGACCTACATTATATATTTACCCATGATCATATACTCTTACTCGTCATATATATATTCTACACTTGTCATTTTCTTTATTCTTATCCATCTTTGGGAATTACCGAGCCTAGTTCGCTGACGGGCATTCCACCCACTTTTTTTCTCTTAGAATGTTCGTCAGCCGCGGTCAAGACGGAGGAGGTTGAAGCTACAGAGGAGGACTACAACCAGATCACTATTCAGGACTAGCTCAGCTTCATTTTTTTCTTCAGTTTATATATGCCACTTGTTTAGGCATTTTTCTTATTGTATTTACTTCCAGCATAAACTCATTTATTTGTAAATATTGGAAGTTGAATGTAAATAAAGATATTTGTTGAAAATTTTACAGTCCCAATTTATTCTTGCATTTTATATTATTGTTTCAATACGCTTAGTATATTTATTTAGGGAATGATCTTCTCTGGATAAATATGCCGCGGGCTTGCCATATCACCGTTTCTGTCTATTGGAAAGTGGGGCGTGACAATAGAAGTAGCGACAGCTGAAGATGATGCAATCGAGGAGTTAGTAAGCGTAGCACGACTAAGGAGATCAAAAATATACTTCTGTTGTGACAAAAGATATCAACGGGAAGAGTAAGCAATCTTTATACCAAGAAAGTAGCGAAGAGGTCCAAGATCCTTCATTTCAAACTGTACTGAAGGTGTTATTTGAGAAATAAGATGGTAGGCAGATCATCACCGGTAATAATCAAGTCATCAACATATAATAAGAGAATATCCTGTCCACGAGAGGATGTACGATAGAACATAACATAATTAGCCAGACTCTCCGTAAACCTGATAGAAAGAATAGACTGTCGAAATCGCTCACAGCAGGACCTGGGTGCTTGTTTGAGACCATAGACAACACGCCACAGACGACATGCATGCGAGGGCGGAGTATTAATTCCGTAGAGGGCTGCATATAGACTGTCTCGGTAAGCTCACTATTAAGGAATGCATTCTTAACATCCATATGATATATCTCTCAGCAGCGGACGATAGCTACTGCGATAAGAGTGCGAATAGAAGTGATTTTGGCGACGGGTGCAAAAGTATCCTCATAACCAATGTGGTATTCCTAACTAAACCTACGGGCTACAAGCCTGGCTTTGTATCTCTTTCAAGAGCCATCTGATTTGGTTTTGATCTTAAAGATCCATTTACATCTAATTGGTTGCACCCCAGGATATTGGACGAGATCCCATGTGTGAGTGCGCTGAAAGGCTTGGAGTTTCTCATGTATAGCTTTCTGCTATTCGGGGTACTTAACTACCTCAGTGTATGACTTAGGTTCCTGCAAGAAGTGAATTGGGCAAGAAAAGAAACAAACCGTGTCGAGTAAAAATTTATCAGAAAACTATAACGGAGTGGAAGATGGCGATTTCGGAGAAGATTGCGACGTAGCAGCGGCGGCGGCGGGGGCCAATAGAGTGGTGACCGGAGTGGCAGCAGACGGGTCTACATTAGTGGAGATAGCTTCTGGCGATAGTAGTGGATTCGGTGGAAGCGGAGTGTACAAGGGTTGATGCAATGAGGATATGGATGTGTCGAGAAAGGACAAGTCAGACTCGCTAGTTGAAGAATAATAGTAGACGTTTTCAAAGAAGGTAACATTATGAGATATACGAAGCCTACGACTAACGGGATCATAATGACGATATCCTTTGTAACTTGGACTATATCCTAACATAACACAACATACGGAATGAGCAGATAACTTGTCCCGCTCATGAGGTGGTAGGAGGACAAAGCATACACAACCAAAAACTCAAAATTTGGACTAGTCAAACATAATTGAGTGAATGCGAGAGTATGGACAAGGGTTATGAAAAAGAGAAGAAGGTGTGACATTAATGAGTAAGACTGCTGTTAGAAGGGCTTATGACCAAAAGTTTCATAGAGTAGAGGCTCTTAATATTAGAGCACGTGTGGTTTCAAGAATATGGTGATGGTGATGTTTGTGTTCAGCAATACCATTTTGTTCAGGGGTATGAGGGCAGATTGGTGGGCTAAAGTTCCATGAGATTTAAGGAGATTTTGTATGGAGTGAGAGATGTATTCGCATGCATTATCAGATCTAAACACTTTTATTCTTTTATGGAACTGAGTATAAATCATGTTTGTAAAATTTTTGTATATATCGAATAATTCAGCACGAGAACGCATGAGATATACCTAAGTGTCATGTGAGAAATCAGCTATAAAACTCACATAGTATTTATAACCTGATAGAGATGCAATGGGTGCAGGACCCCAAATATCAGAATGCACTAAATCAAAAGGTTCATCAGCAATATCATTATGCAATGAAAAAGGCAATGCAGACTGTTTTGCAAGCCAACAACCAGTACAATTATTTTGAGAATGAAAAGGAAATGACCCTAACACTCCTGAATCAACTAATGTTTTGAGACGGGGATTAGAGAGATGTCCTAATCGTTTATGCCAAAGTGTGGAGAAGGAATAGCTAAAACCAACAGGTGATGATGATGGTAGATGAAGCTGCTCCAACTGATAAAAGCCGTCCACTCTACGACCGGTTCCAATCCGCTGGCCGCTGCTTATATCCCGCACATCACAAGAAGTGAAATTAGATAGTACAACCCAAATCGGCTAATTTACTGATGGAAATGAGATTCATGGTGAGTTGTGGAACACATGGAACAAATGATAAAGTAAGCGAAATGGACGACCCAGAAGTTGGTGTAATGTCGCCATACTTGGTGACTACAAGAGGGGCACCGTTAGCAGTATAAATGAATGAAGATTTCATAAGGGTGAAATTTTGAAGTACAAAAGAATCAGAAGTTATATGATGAGAGGCACCTGAGTCAAATATCTAAGGAGTTGAGTTACCTGAAGTGCCAGATAGTGCAATAGGAGTGGAACTAGAGGAAGCACCAGTAATTCCAAGGTTCTGAGCAACGAGATTTGTAAGCTCCGACAATCGAAAAAAAGAAAAAGAGCTAATACCCTATGGAGGCTGTAGTGCAGAAGATGATGAGACAGTTGTGGGTTGAGTGTCTGGTGAAGTGACAGAGGCAGCTGCTGTAGGGCGATCACGGTATGACGATCGAGTCAGACAGTCTCGTAACTAATGTCCTTCGAGTTTGCAGTTAGGACAGAGGCTAGAAGGAGGACGATTAAATGCATAAGGAGGATGAGATTGTCCACGACCACGATTATTATTGCCTCGATTAAATGCGGATGGACAAGATTGTGCAGCAAGTGTGTAGCAGGAGTAGATATGGAAGATGGTGCAGTAGCCTTAAGAAGTTGCGGGCGTGTCTCTTCAGATGTAAACTCTAGAACGACATCGGTGAGTCATGGAAGTGGAGAGCGATGAAGAATGTGAGCCCGAAGAGGCTCGAGCTTGGGACGTAAACACATTACAAAGTGATAAAGACGCCGTCAATCGCGTTATTTCTCAAATTCTCGAGCAAATTTCGGCAGTGTTAGAAGGATAGTAACCTCCATAGTCTGTAGTTCTTCCCAATAATTTGAAATAAGGTTGAAAAAATTCGGAATGGGTCTATCATCCTGACGTGCATCGTGAAGAGCCTGATGTTGATGATATTCTCATGCGACTCTTGTGTGCATAAACATCTGAGAAAGGGCTGCCCACTGTTCATGTGAAGTAGAAAGTCGACCAATGGAGAGGCGGATGGAGACTGAGACTGATCACATGATATAAGCAATGATCTACTGATCTGTGCGAATCCACTGCTGATATGTAGGCGACGAATCAACTGGGCCGAAAGACGATGTCTCGGACGTAGGTGTAGTGGTAAGTGAAGGCGCAGTAGGCTGAGTAGGGCACGGTAGAGAGCCATCAACGTATTCCCAGAGTGCAAAAGTGTGAAGATTATACCGCATGGTTAACACCCAAGCCGTATAATTTTCAACTTCGGTGAGTTGAATATCGGTTGCCGGAAAGTTTTATAAGCCCTACTTGTTCATTTTTTTAATCCTTCATTTTTTTCTCCAATAATAATAATTTTCTCTCGGTGGCTTGATGGTACTAAAAAAATGAACAGATCTCAAAATGGCTTGGGCAGTTCTCTCAAGTTCGGGGATGCTATTACTCTAGGAGAGAGAGAGTACTATATACTCTTCCAATAATAATTAGAAAAACCAATGCTTACCCCAAAAAATTTGAAGAGGGCAGAGGCTGGAGACGAATAGATTTGGAGGCGAGGCGACTTGGAGACAAGTTGAGAGAGCGATCAAGGGAGGGAGCAATCAATGCGATCGGCGTTGAGCTGCTTGAGGCGCGACGACCAGCAAGGGAGTCAAGGTCGAGGCCGAGCCTGGGCCCTAGCGAGGGTGACGCAGAGGAGGGTGATGCAGAGAGTGGCACGTGGAAGGCAAAGGGGCTCATGAACGTTGATCAGAGGCATGCGGCTGCGATCTGTATCAGAGGCAAGGCGATCAAAGGCGCGACTGTGAGGCAATCAATGGTTGGTCGAGGGATGTTGGTCAGTGGGTAGTCGAGGCAGCTGATCTTGGCCTGAGGCAGGCAATGGCAGCGCTGCTTGAGGTGATTGGCGACGGCGGCTGTTGAAGGAGGAATATGAGTGATTAGGTTTAGGGTTTTTGATGGAGGGTATGATCTCCTTCAGATGCTGTCTTCCATCGATCTGTAGCGAGCGTTGTTGAATGGTTGGGATTTTGAGTTGAAGATTGTCTCCTAGAGTGTGGATCTCAATGGATTGAGTTTGAGGTAGAAGCCGAGCTACCTACAAGTAAGTCCCGGGATGGGTGACCACTGTAGGACCCTCCGACGATCAAGTTAGAGCCAAGGAATATTGGCAGAGTAGTGGCTTATTGGAATCAAAATTGCCTTACCTGAGTCTTCTGAGAGAGGGGTTTTTATAGTGGTCGCATGGAGCGAGCAGGTGCGGGATCTTCGCCGTCAATTACGCCCCTAACGTTACGCCTGCATGAATGATGAGATCCCTCCATTAATGACGAGATATGCTCATTAATGGAGGGATGCGCTAGCGCGGGACGTGGGATGTGGGGCGGCGGTTATCTCGTTTTGGTGAGATACGCAGAGCCGTTGCGATAGCGCTAGGGATCTGCATTCTCATTTGATCGGGAAAGCTGGGGAGGCTTAGCTCAGCGGATGGTTCGGAGACGAGCCGGGAGGCCGAGGAAGCTCAGCTCTGCAATAGCTCGGAGGCGAGCAAAAGAGGAGGGGTGCAAGTTCAGCTGCCAGATTGCTCGTGGACAAGAAGTGAGTGCCTATACTGATTTTACCTCGGTAGCCACCAGGAGTCTAGTGGGCTGTCCTGGGTGACACGCCATTTGCCACGTGTCGTGATATGAGGAATTCCTACTTATGAGTATCATCATTATCCCCCCATTCTCATTCCAACCTATTTATGGGTCGGGTCGAGAGTGGCCTGCTCAGTTTTTCTCGGCCCAGTCTGTTGCTGAGAATCATTAGTGCGGATTTCTGGGGCGACGTGGCATGGGGCAGTTGCATCATTTCGATCTTTGAACCCACGTGGCACCTCCAACAGAGCTTGGATCTTTGCGCGTATCTCCGATGATATCAGTGGATTAGTGAAATGATTGCGCATTAAAGAGGGTGCGCCATTTCGCTCATTCGTCTGTTGGGCTGCAGGCCACGTGTCTGACGTGGATTGGCGGATGCAACAGGCTGTCGCTGTCACTTGCAACCAAAGTGACGTCCCCAATGGCCGATCGCCACGTGGAGCTATGACGACTGGCAGGCGCGACGTTTCATTTTGGCAGGAATCGATCTGGGCCGTTGGATGTGTTGGGGTCAAAATTTACACCCTGGTTGACCAAGTCAAAATCAAAGTCAACCCCAAGCCAAGTGGGCCCGAGCCCAGGTCAAGTGGGCCAATGCCCGGGGTCGAGCTCGAACATGAAGCGGCCGACCTTCCCCCTTGCCAAAATAAAAATTTTGTAATGAATAATTTTGTTGTATTTCTTTTATTTTATTTTATGAATAAATGTAAGAAAAATGGACATAAAGCCAAATTTTTGTAAAGCCCATGGCTCATGTGCAAAAAGAAATAGCACATGAGGCATGAGATAAGCAAAATGCCATTTGTGCAAAGTCCAAGGGGCTAGATGTAAAGTGTATAGCCTATAAAGGCAAAGATAATGGAATATCTCAACAACTTTTTTCTCTCTCTCCAAAAGAATCAAGATCTGTGATATTCTCTTTCCTCAAGGTTCTAAAAACCTTATTCTCTTTTTGAATTAAATCAAGAGTTTTACTCTTCTTTTTCCAAAACTAAATAGTTTTTCACCACGAAACCTACAAAGGGGAACTCAGATCTCCCACCAGATCTCCAAAAGTAGTGATTTTTAAAATCTCATACTTCTTGTTCTTCAAGATCCTGCCAACGGAGGAGGAAGAAGGAGACCCACCTCCAAGAACCCCACTTTGGGGAAGATCCTGGGCTCATGGGAAAAGCCCCTTTCATCAGCTTCAAAAAAAAATATATATCTTAGGAGTTTAACTCCTCTCTCACACACACACACACACAAAATAATAAGTGTTCATTTCTGGGAGTATAACTCCCATTGCAGGGATCGAGTCCCTTTTGTATTGCGAGCGCCCACATACCTGGCACGTGAGGCGCTAGCGCCCAAAGTGCTAGCGCCCGAGCACCCACGTGCCTGGCACGTGAGGTGCTAGCGCCCTTGCGCCAAAAGCGCTAGCGCCCGAGTGCCCACGTGCCTGGCACATGAGGTGCTAGCGCACAAAGCGCTAGCGCCCTTGCGCCCAAAGCGCTAGCGCCCAAAACGCTAGCGCCCGAGCGCCCACATGCCCGGCACGCGAGGCGCTAGCGCACAAAGCGCTAGCGCTCTGGCGCTTTCTCCCACGCATCCTTTGGATTTCCTTTTCCTCTTATACACACACACACACACACATACTCCACACTAAATATACCTCTCCCGTTAGAACTCTGCGGGGCCCCCGATGTATCCAAAGCCCCCTTTAAAACATAACACTGCACATTGAGTTCGCATGACCAGTTTAACCCGTCAATCAGAGGTTCCCTCGCTCCAAAGGCGAGGGGTAATTAACGGCAGTTTAGTCCGCGTCTGCCGGAGATTCAGATCCCCACAATCAATAAACCCCAGCCTACCCTAGGTAGGGGGAATCTGTAATGCACCTGATAAGCGCGCGCGCATTCCCATCTCAATGGGTGACGAAAAACACCCTACAGATTCTGGTACGCCCGGCGGGACCTTTCTCTCCTCCCATATCTTGGGTTAAGCGTTCATGCGAACTCATTTAACATATATGCCAATGTTTGTATTGAAATAATTTCTTTTTTTCGTGCAGCAATCAACTTTCAACGACGATGTCTCCTAAAATGAATTCGGCTTTCGACGCGACCCCGATCTCGTGCGTGGTCAAGATCAATGCCCGCGTGGTTCTCCCCGCCAGTCTCAGCCGCAATGGGAGGAGCCACCCCGTCAATTTAGTTCCGTCATCTTCTACCCTGTTGGAAGCACTCATCTGGCGGAGGTCACAGCAAACCAAGCGGCCAAACCGACCTCAAGGGGCAAGAGGCCGAACGTTGTGGTCGCCAGAGCATCCCACCCCAAAAGCAAATCTGTATTCGAACGACTCTCCACTGTTTTGACTGGGGGGCAAGGCCGTCTACACCAATGGCGCTACGAAGCATCTCCAGCAAGCTCAGATGGTGCCCTTAACAATTGCGCGAGCAGGAATCTTCTCTGGGCTCTCTATCAATTGGCCTACGGCGTCTTCCCGAAGAGCCGAAGTCTGTCGAGTGCTTAAAACAGAAAAGTTAAGGCAGAAGCGGCTCAGGTATCGAGCGAACAAGAGGGCCAGGACTTCGGCCAAATGGAGTCGTGTGAGATTCCAAGAGCAGAGTCATCCTGCGACGACGACTGAATCGACCGTAAAAATCAGCAATTCCTTCGAACCTCTGACGTGGGTTCAGAAAAATGCCATGACCGCCAGAATCAAGAAGACAACGGTCCGAACGTCGCTACAAAAAGACGTGTCTTGGCCCCAACAGAAAAATTATGACACTGTCTCTTCAAGAGTCTATCAGGCGCTCTGTGCCGCACGAAAGCAGTGGGGCAAACCCAGAAAAGAAGTGCCAGCACCATTCAAGAACCTGTTCAGGCCAGCCGTCTTCAATCGACCGCCCGCTACCGAAACAGGGGGGTCAAGACAGCGATCTGTGAAATCAGCCGCCGATAGTAAAAAGACGGCTGGATATATCATCCATACGGTCTATATGGCGGGCGGACGCCCCGGCGACAACCTTCGCAGCAAAAGTAAGGATGGGGCCACCACATCCCAAGCCCAATCTAGCTTGAATGTGGTTGCCGCTTCCCAGTAACAGCCGCCTCCGCTGGACGATGAAAACTCTCTTGATGAGGACGATAGGCAGAAAGACCCCTCGGTCCATGCAGAGTCAATCTCGGACAACGAGAAAGAGCCGACTTTCCGCCTCAGGACCGCGGAGCAAGAGCTGCTTCAAGAGCTGCTTCAAGAGCTTCGGAAACAGCTCAGGAGAAAAGATAAAGAGATGGCCAAGCTCTATTCGAAGATTGACGACTTAACGAATGTTGTGATGCAGCTTATGGCTCAAATTGCTCGAGCGCCTCCCAATCAAGCACAAGTCGCTACTCATGAGCCGGATGATGACAATTCGAAGCGGCCGGTCCCTGTCCCTTTGGGTCCAAGATTCGTCGAGCCGCACGAAAGCCGGCCACATTCCTCTTCTGTAACACCTTAGAATGTGTTTTGTGGATAATTATATTTTAATATATAGTTTTTAATAAAAAGTTTAGAAAATTGATTTCCAATTATTTTATCCTATTTAATGAATATTTTATTAGATTTTTCCTAGCCTTGCACACACTTGTGCATGATAACTAGGGTGTAATTTGGGGTTTAGCAATGATTAACATCATGGTGAGCTAACCATTTCTTTAAGCTAGTTTAAAAATTTATATTAAGTGCTTTGGGTTTTCTTTGCATGGTTGTTCTTTTAAAAAGAAAAAAAAATGAAAAATGAATTTGAAAAAAAAAATATTTTTAAAGTTTGTTTGTAGTGTTGACCGAGAGAGAGAGAGAGAGAGAGAGAGAGAGCGAGCATGGGGCATCATGGCTTGTGCCATGCCTCATTAAATGATGAGGGTGAGTGAGAAGGGGGGTTTGTTTTGTGTTCTCTCATTTCACTCATTGCTCTCATTCTCTCACTCTCAAACACTCACACACACACAACAAGAGAAGCAGTAGCAGCAGAGGCATTAGCAGCAGCAGAAGCAACTCCAGCAGCAACAACAACAGAACAGCAGCATCAGCAGCAGGCAGTAGCAGCAGCTTCTGCAACAGCAGCAGCCGAGGCCCCAGCAACTGCAGAAAGCTCTCATCTCCTCCATCCACTCTTTCTCCTGCTTCATAGGGATCCATAGGGTATATTTTCTGAACTCATTTCCCCTTATTACTTAGCTTGTGTGTAGTTTAGCGTCGGTTTGCGTTTAAAGTTAGTTTAGTGCTAATTATGGTGATTTGTGTGGAATTTTGGTTAGAATGTGATTGTGTTGGTTAACCCTAGCTTATTTTAGTGTTATTAGGGTCACTTTAACTGAGTTTAAACCAGGTTTCACAAAAATACCATAGGTTTTCCATATTGTGCAATATATCGTATTTTGGTGTCGATTTGCGACATCTGGAACCTGCTGTGATCCGGGAAATTTACTGAAAAACTAAACAAAATTGTAGTGATGTACTAGGGACACTGGAGCACCACCTGAGGCACGACACCCAGGCCGCCGGCCAGGGTCGGCGACGGCAAGGAGGAGGTTCGGCGACGCCGGCTAGGGTTAGGAGTTAGGGTTTGGTTTCTCCTGGGTTGGTGTCTGCAGTGGTTTGGGTTCTGTTGGTCTTGTTTGTTTGTTTAGTTTTGACAGTATGCAAAATCTGGGATCGCTTAGGCAGTTTCTAGTGTTTTGTGTCCGCGCGATACGTGATACGACACGGATCGTGCTGTTTGCGTGGTTTTGCTCTTAAGTCGTTTTCGTCGTGTCGCTACGCACGTTAGCCACAATACGAACACTTGAGAGTAGGGTTTGTGTTATTGCGTCGGTCCAATTTAGTTTGTTCGTGTTTTATAGCTATTAGTAATATACATTTGTTTTATTGTTTTAATGTTGCAGGTTCGCAGGCGGGGACTACGGACACTGCTACGGGGGGAAACAGGTGGTAGGATTCACCTAGCGTGGAGCGCTGGTGAGTAGATTTAACATCTACAGGGGAATCGCCCGCATAGCGTTATGCGTCTGGGCTAGGATTCTAATACTTTTCGCATATTCTACGTCATTGTTAGAATTGCGCATTTACCCTATTACTTAGATGTTATGCTTGGACTAGTAGCCTAGGACACTGCACAAATTATTGACGATTCATGTTGCACGAGCACTGATTGTATGCTACACACACCGTCAATAATTGCCATGTCACACACAAACCCCTTATAGATACTATATTGCTTGGTTAGGGACCTTGTGACATTGATTCGTACTGCTTATCACATATGACATTTACCATACCCGTATACCTATAGAGTATCGTACCATTAGTAATAGGTATATATACACTTTACGATACAGCTACAGGTATACCTTGCTCATATTTTACTTATACCCAGAGGGGTATACTACATCTTCTACCTATACCCAAGGGGGTATACTACATCCTTTACTTATAGCTAGACACCTATACTTAGCTATTCTTTGTTGATCTCGCATACATTTGGTTTTAGCTACAGATATACCTTACTCACATATTCCACTTATACCCAGGGGGTATACTTCATCAGTTCTTATAGGTAGATACCTATACATTGCTACACCTGTATGTTACACATATATTCAGTTGCAGTTACATATTTACCCTTACTGATGTTACTTAGCAGTTTTCCTTTTATATGCTCGCATTTTAGATATATCGCACTGGATTTGCGCATTGTTATTTGGATTTTACATGATATTTTCTGGATTTGGGAACTGCGGAAGTTCATGAAATTATGCATACATTGAAAAACCCGCTTTCCTTGATATGATATTTGCGCATCCACCATGAGTTTTATCGGTGCTGATATATATATATATATATATATATATATATATATATATCCCTATGAGGAGGCGTCGAGGCCGCAGAGGGTACATGGTAGGGCCCGGAGGTACCCGGGGTAAGAAAGGGATGTCGATGTACCATGACGATGAGTCCAGCAGGGGAGCCATACCATCCGGTGACAGTACCAATGACTCGGCGGTTATCATGGGGATACCGATGGGAGTCATGTATGTATGGATATGTCGAAAGGCGAGGGTCAGAGCTAGGCACTCGTGCTTTCGGGATAGCATATGATACGTACCTATCAGGATGCTAGTCTTGGTGACGGCATCTGATAGATCAGTATTTCTGTGTCGATGCTTGGCACATTGTTTTCATGATATTTCTTTTAACACCTTTTGTATATATAACAGGGGATTTAGCCGTTGTTATATATACCCTTATACCAATATTAATGGAGTGGGACGCTAATATATGTGTATTGACCCCATCATATTTATTTCTGCAAATATATATTTAGGATGCTAGAATCTTACTTGAGATTTGATTTGTGATATTAGGTGATTCATTGAGATTGGATATTGGATATATATGAGATTGCTGATTTGTACATTCGGGATATAAGAGATCTATTCGATATTGTACATTGAGGAGATATGAGACTTATATGTTATGAGAGCCCAACTTAGGGGGGCTGATTTGAGGAATTGTGAATTTGAGTGTCTTGATAGATTGTGATCCTACCACGATGTCAGGATTCCGTGGAAATGACATATTTCACTCCATACCTCATACCTATTTATTTATGCACTGTTTCATGTATTAGTAGTACCTGTTAGTGTACCCTTCATGATTGCTGTATATCTACATTCTCATATCCCTATTGCATGATTACTGCATACTATTGTCATGTTATTATCGCTTCATATATTGATTGTACCTGCTAGAGTACTTTCCATTATTCTGCGTTCACATGACATATTATTACTGCAAATCGCATATCTTAGATTCATGCTGTACATACATACCTGCGATTACCTGCATATGTTATCTACTATTCACGAGTTAGCAACTCACCCCCGTTGTGCCACAGTTGTTTTGCAGGGTGTTTCCCCAGAGTAGTCGAGGCAGGCTATTCACCTTTCATCTTTTGCTACAGATACCGCATCGGCTCGCAGTGTGCTATTTTGCTTAGGTGGGTTTTGGTGGTTATCTGTATTTTGTATCGTACATTCGTTGTATCTTGTACTCTCCATCTACTATTATGTTGTTGACTTAGAGACTTGGTGAGGACGTTATTGTATATTAATTGTGGATTTGTTGTCTTTTACACAGCTTTATCTCTGTTGTCTTTATTTCTCGGCGTCGTATATTTGTGGTGGTGATTGTTTTTCGCCTTTGGACGTGTATTTACTCCCGTTTGGGGATGCTTTATTTATCTTTATTGTTGTACCCATTTTGGGGTCAGTTTTTACAAAGGGGGTGTTGCCAAATTTTTAAAGAAAGAAGTCGGACTTTTAAAGAATTTAGGTTGTGATTTCAAATGTTTCAAAAACTTTTATTATCTTTTCCGTATTTTCATGGTTTAGATTTCTGGGTTTTGGCTTTTTTTTACTGCGTTACGTCTTTAGGCGTTGCGTAGTATTAAGGCCGTCACGTGCAAATTTCGGGTCATGACAAAGTTGGTATCAGAGTGCTAGGTTTTACCTTTCAGAGTGTATGATGACTTTGGTATGATGGAGTAAGTAGCTTAAGCAGAGTAACGTAGTGTGTGTATATCTGCAGCATACCCACGATGCGGTACTTCGCCTTAAGTGACCTAAGTACAAATTGCTTGAAATTCCTTCCTTGATGTTTCATATCCTTATGATTCGATTTCCGTATTCTTATCGAATCTTATCTCTATTTATAGCCTTGCCGCCGATGACTATGGGGACTCAGAGTGATGCAGCGAGGGCCGAGGTCAGAGTTGGTTCGGGTGAGACGAACACTGACCAGGATGGCATGCTAGTTGCACAGGTGCAGACGGATCAGCCTTCGACAGATAGTATCGCTAGGCTTGTGGCAGAGATGCAGGACTTCCACCAGACTATGAGTTCATTGGTTTATGTCGTTCGAGCGATGCGACAGGAGGTTGTCACCCCTGTTACTCAGTTGTCCTTTACGATCAGCATGCAGTAGTCCGTCACCTACATAGCACCAGTGGTTGCAGCTCCAGTTGACGAGGTACATATTCCATAGACGTGGAGAGTTCCAGGACAGTGGAGGACTCGTACCAGTGTACCAGCCCAGAGACAGAGCTTTGGTCGTCGAGACAGATTTCATAGCCGTCGTGGGAGTAGCAGAGGCTTTGGACGAGGACAGTCGTTCAGCTCTCATCCCTAGAAGGGTCAGCAGTCACCACGTGGATGTTTTCGATGCGGGAGCCTTCAGCACTTCGTCAGACATTGTTCCTTAGCACCTCGTCAGGATCGTATTCAGAGAGGCCGTGGACGTGGAAGGTTCGCTCAGAGGGCTCAGTCTACCAGAGGAGTTCAGCCAGTTGTGGGTAGAGGGTAGACACAGGAGTTTGCTTCTACTCATCGGGACGCGCAGGCGTTCAATGCAGAGTTTTCAGGTATCCTTAATTCGCATTTTCTTTTGATGTATTTGTTTGTTTTCCACTCTTGTGCCGTGGTTGGGGCGAGAGTTATGTTGGGTAGATTAGTCATTTGTTTGTGGTAACTTCTGTCAGCGATTCTTTTGTTGCGCGACACGTATTTCAGTTGTGTGCCAATCGGATAGGAGATAGAGATTCGTCCGTCGTTTTGGATCCTTCTAGAGATGTTGGATTCGACGTTCTTCTGAGAACGGATTGGTTAGCTACGTGCTAGGCGTCTGTGGACTACCGTGAGGAAAACAGTTAGGTTTTGTTTCCCCGGCAAGTCAGTTCTTGTTGTGCAGGTGGATAGTTGTGCCGCCTCTCACAGCTTGAATTCAGCCTTTTTCGCTAGTCGGCTTTTGAGGAAATGTCGTGGATTCTTGGCGTTCATTCATGATACCGAAGCCACAGTTGGGTTGTTGGACCGGTGTTTCTATCATGCAAGAGTTTTCCGACGTTGTTCCAGACGAGCTGGCGAAGCTTAGGGAGCTTAAGGATCGGCTGCAGAGTTGTTTGTTGGGGAGTTTTGTGCGTCTGAGTGTTTCGCTTTTGGAAGCTCCTATTTCTGTTTGTTAGGAAGAAAGACGGCAGTTTGAGGTTGTGTATCGACGGATCGTTAATTGAACCGGCTTACGGTGCAGATAGGTATCCTTTACCTCGCATTGACGATTTCTTTGATCAGCTCCACAGTGCGAGACATTTTCTAAGTTTGTTCGGGATCAGGTCATCATTGTTGCGGAGTCGGAGTGATGGCATTCCGAAGACTGCCTTATGCGTGCTACGGGCCTTGGGTGCCTTAGTGAGTCATTGGATTCACTGATGCCCTAGCAGCATTCGTAGATATGATGAACCATATTTCTTCAGGCCGTTCCTCGACCAGTTATTGTTGTGTTATTTACGACATTCTGGTCTATTTAATGTGTCTTGAGGAACAGGAGTAGCACTTGAGGATTTGTTATGCAGATACTGAGAGAGCACCAGTGGTTTGCTAGATTCTCGGAGTGTTCCTTCAGGCTTGGTTGTGTTGACTCCTAGGTTTTTTAGTCATGGGAGACAGTTTTGTATAGTTCCGAGGAAGATCGTGGCCGTACAGCTTAGGCCCAGACTTGTGTGCAGGATGGAGGTCCGCAGATTTTGGGCTTAGCAGGTTTTTACCGCTGTTTCGTGCAGGATTGCTAGTGTAGTGCTGCACTGTTGACTGAATTGACCGGGATGGAGGTTTCTTTTCTTTGGACTGAGGCATGTGTGCGGAGTTTTCGGCAGTTGAAGATTCGGTTAACAACTGCATCAGTTCTTTCTTTGCTTTTGGTTCGGGCGACCATGTTGTTTAACTGTAATGTTTCTTGAGTGGGGCTCGAGTGTGTACTGAGGTGACACTATAGAGTTATCACTTTTGTTTCCCTACATTTGGAGGAAGTACGAGAAGGATATTCCACTCATGATCCGGAGATGGCCGCGGTGGTTTTGCGTTGGAGATTTGGAGACACTATTTGTTCGAGAGTCATGTCAGATTTTCACGGACCACTAGAGCTTAATGTACATCATCCTGTAGTGGATTTTGATTATTGTGATAGTCCTCTGCAGATTTACAGTTCTTGTGCGATCGTTGAGTACAGCTTAAGTTCGTCTCTACTAAGGGGACAGCTTGCTCATGTCCGCGCCCGGCCACTTTTCTTTAATCGTTTTCGCGAGACACTGCTCGCCGATGCTCGTTCGTCAGAGATACTTGGGCATACTCGGCTGGGTAATGATTCAGAGTCCTTGAATTGTGACACGGTGTGCTAAGTTAAGGACGCGTTTGTGTACCTGATGTTATCGGGTAGAGACGTGAAATCTTAGAACAGACACATCAGTCAACTCTCTGTTTTCATTCAAGTTCCACCAACATTGACGTGACTTGTGTGATAGTTACGGATGGGAAAGGATGTAAAGAGAAGTTTCTGGTTTCGTTTCAAGGTGTCTGTCTTATTGTGTGCTTGGGTTGAGTATCTGAGGCCGGCTGGAGAGTTGCAACCTTTAACCGTTCCGAAGTAGGAGTGGGAGCAGATCTTCACGAATTTCGTTATGGTGTCTACCCAGGGTTAGTCAGGGTGTGACTCCATTCGGATTCTTGTCGTCCTGTTATACTCAGTTTGCTCGGTTGTTCTTTGTTAAGTTGTGTGTTTGTGTTAATTGTGTCGGCAGTTGGGGATCGTCACTCGCCATGGTTAGGGTTCTCCTTCGATAGCTGTTATCAGGAGACACTCCAATTGGCAACCTTTAGGTTTAGGGGTTAGGTTGTGTCGATCACTAATCTGTTGTTTTTCTGACTCTGCGTAGTAGGATTTTGGACCTCAGCTAGTCTAGAGACTTCGACGATTATCCAGTTGTTTTAGGCCAGGATGAGAATTGTCCATTGCGGACAGAGGTCTTATGCCGACCGTGTTGGTCGTAGGCTTGAGTTCGCAGGGGTAGATCATGTATTCCTACGGATTGTTCCGATGAATGACGTGTTGAGTTTTGGTAAGTTTATCCCAGGATTGTAGGTCCTTTTGAGATCCTATAAGCGAGTTAGTTTCGTTGCCTTTAATTTGGCACTTCCGCCCAGATTATTGAGTTTTCACCCCGTATTCCTTGTGTCGGTACTTTACAATTACCTTCATGACCTTTCTCACATGATTTGGCACCAAACTTTTTGGCATGGACGCGATCGTTTCGCTCACCGGCATCCATTTGTGTTAATGGCTCGGCAGGTGGAGAAACGTCGGTCAAGGGTCTTGCCATCTGTGAAGGGTTTTCTTGGACGTAGCCGTATAGTGAGGTAATCACTTGGAAGGCTGCGAGCGAGATTTGAGAGTTGTAATCTTCTCTTTGAAGGTGCGCGTAGCAGTATATTTTTTTAAATTCGAGGACGAATTTCTTTTAAGGGGGAGATTGTAACACCTTAGAATGTGTTTTGTGGATAATTATATTTTAATATATAGTTTTTAATAAAAAGTTTAGCAAATTGATTTCCAATTATTTTATCCTATTTAATGAATATTTTATTAGATTTTTCCTAGGCTTGCACACACTTGTGCATGATAACTAGGGTGTAATTTGGGGTTTAGCCATGATTAGCATCATGGTGAGCTAACCATTTCTTTAAGCTAGTTTTAAAATTTATATTAAGTGCTTTGGGTTTTCTTTGCATGGTTGTTCTTTTAAAAAGAAAAAAATGAAAAATGAATTTGAAAAAAAAAAGATTTTTAAAGTTTGTTTGTAGTGTTGACCTTGAGAGAGAGAGAGAGCATGGGGCATCATGGCTTGTGCCATGCCTCATTAAATGATGAGAGAGAGTGAGAAGGGGGGGGGTTTGTTTTGTGTTCTCTCATTTCACTCATTGCTCTCATTCTCTCACTCTCAAACACTCACACACACACAACAAGAGAAGCAGCAGCAGCAGAGGCATTAACAGCAGCAGAAGCAACTCCAGCAGCAACAACAACAGAACAGCAGCATCAGCAGCTGGCAGTAGCAGCAGCTTCTACAACAGCAGCAGCCGAGGCCCCAGCAACTGCAGCAAGCCCTCATCTCCTCCATCCACTCTTTCTCCTGCTTCATAGGGTTCCATAGGGTATATTTTCTGAACTCATTTCCCCTTATTGCTTAGCTTGTGTATAGTTTAGCGTCGGTTTGCGTTTAAAGTTAGTT
The DNA here is from genome assembly GCA_030015575.1 of Agapanthus africanus. NCBI lineage: Eukaryota > Viridiplantae > Streptophyta > Magnoliopsida > Asparagales > Amaryllidaceae > Agapanthus > Agapanthus africanus. The sequence continues at coordinate 582,486,737 of CM057340.1, read as the reverse complement.
TGGTGCTAATTATGGTGATTTGTGTGGAATTTTGGTTAGAATGTGATTGTGTTGGTTAACCCTAGCTTATTTTAGTGTTATTAGGGTCACTTTAACTGAGTTTAACCCAGGTTTCACAAAAAAACCATAGGTTTTCCATATTGTGCAATATATCGTATTTTGGTGTCGATTTGCGACATCTGGAACCTGCTGTGATCCGGGAAATTTTCTAAAAAACTAAACAAAATTGTAGTGATATACTAAGGACACTGGAGCACCACCTGAGGCACGACACCCAGGCCGCCGGCCAGGGCCGGCGACGGCAAGGAGGAGGTCCGGCGATGCTGGCTACGGTTAGGAGTTAGGGTTTGGTTTCTCCTGGGTTGGTGTCTGCAGTGGTTTGGGTTCTGCTGGTCTTGTTTGTTTGTTTAGTTTTCACAGTATGCAAAATCTGGGATCGCTTAGGCAGTTTCTAGTGTTTTGTGTCCGCGCGATACGTGATACGACACGGATCGTGCTGTTTGCGTGGTTTTGCTCTTAAGTCGTTTTCGTCGTGTCGCTACGCACGTTAGCCACAATACAAACACTTGAGAGTGGGATTTGTGTTATTGCGTCGGTCCAATTTAGTTTGTTCATGTTTTATAGCTATTAGTAATATATATTTGTTTTATTGTTTTAATGTTGCAGGTTCGCAGGCGGGGACTACGGACACTGCTATATGGGGAAACAGGTGGTAGGATTCACCTAGCGTGGAGCGCTGGTGAGTAGATTTAACATCTACAGGGGAATTGCCCGCATGGCGTTATGCGTCTAGGCTAGGATTCTAATACTTTTTGCATATTCTACGTCATTGTTAGAATTGCGCATTTACCCTATTACTTAGATGTTATGCTTGGACTAGTAGCCGTAGGACACTGCACAGATTATTTACGATTCATGTTGCACGAGCACTGATTGTATGCTACACACACCATCAATAATTGCCATGTCACACACAAACCCCTTATAGATACTATATTACTTGGTTAGGGACCTTGTGACATTGATTCGTACTGCTTATCACATATGACATTTACCATACCCGTATACCTATAGAGTATCTGATTGCTACGAAAAAAGTGTGTTTGTAGAATAGTTAACCGCAATCAATAACGGTGTCGCATGTAGCTAGATCGAGATGAGTACGGGTCGTACTCTGGGAAACGTGGAACCTTTTATTCTTACTTTAGATGTGTTGAAAAAGAAAGGAGGGATAAAGAATTGTTGTAGAAAGGTTTCTAGATCTACGTTAAGCACTAATGCAAAAATATAGATCTAGATTATTTATGGATGTAGCTAATATAATAAGGGGGCTTGTTGGGTTCGTTAGGATTTAGTAGTTATGAACGATTAATTAAAAGTTACCCTTTTTATCCTTTAATAGATTTAAAACTAGAACGACGGTGATGCGCGTAGATTAGGGTTTCTGGAGGGAAAAAGGAATCCCACTCTTAACCCTTATCTCGACACGGAACTCCGTTCATATCTAGCCTTTACCAAAACAATCATTAATCTAATCTCTAATCGCGGTCGGAACTAACAAAGAATTGTTAGCACGCCCGATTAGGATGTTAATGATTCTTTTGATAAAGTTCATAAACTTTATAGGACTTAAAAAGGGTTTAGGGATGTTCATCATCCATTAGCCTACCCTAATCCTACGAACCCTAACAAGTGGATAATTACTCACGCATGTTGGGAGAAAATGAGATGGAAAGAAATTGCATAATTAAACTACGAAGAAATAGAATAAGAAAAAGAAAGCTACTTTTATTAATCAACAATATTCATTACACTTTGATTCCTTAGAAAATGATTACAAAGACTAGTTTGCTTCTCGATCTCTTCCAAGGAGGTAGACGAACAGTTGATGATCAGCCTAGATGCGTGAGCCGTCTTGGACTTCGTGGTCGCGTCGACTTGATAAATTTTCCAAGAGACTCTCGGTCTTTATTTATAGTCCCAAAGCCATAAATTTAGTTTCCAAAGTTGGAAGTTAACAGTAAAGATTCTCCCCAAAACTTTGCAGCTCTTGACTCCCCTTACCTGCCGCGGATCCGCGGCCAACAGGGGGGTTTGGCCGCGGATCCGCGGCCAATGGTGAAGATCACTTCATCATTTTTCTGGACTTGCATCTTTGTGACATGTGGCGATCCTTGGAACCTTCAGAATTTGGAAATCTTCTCGTAGTTTCTGCCAGACATGATTTCTTCATTTTGATTTCTTAATTAGGCAGGTTTTCTTCAACAACCCGATTTCCTTGATTTTAGACCTGAAAATTCCGCACAATATTTTAACAAATATATTTAGTAGACCTTGTTCTACTAGGATTAGGTCAATGATATTATATACATTTTTCTACCAAATACTAATTATAATATATCAACACATGGAAAATATTATTTTTACACATAAACCCTCATATGTATGATATATTATAATAAAGACCTTTTTTAATATGAAAATGGTAGGAAAAATGTAATAACAAATGTGCAGTTTTATTAACTGAACAAATACCCCCAAACTTATCTTTGATCGTACCGAGCAAACTAGTTTATTCAAGAGGAGAAAAAGAAAGGAGAAAACTAAGCACACTTTCGTAGGCAAACACGATTGCACTGAGCACGTGTAACAAGCCGTTAAAGCTCTAGGTGTCCCTAGTAGGAGGAGTGTTGTCTCCTGAGGGTTTTCAGCGGATTACACCCACAAAATCCTATAACAAAAGAGAGATGGTGAAATTTACATATAAAGATAAGAACCATAAAAGAAAGACTTTGAAAATAAGAGTTTCCAACTATACTAGATTTTCAGTTGTTATGAGCCCTATCTTAATAGTCATGAAAAGATGTTAGAAATCATATTATCTCTCAATAAAACATCGTCTTTATTCTTCATTCCTACCTTTCATCCAAACATCGATCATATACCCCTACTTGTGTGAATAGAACATCCCTACACTTGGAGAATTCAATTCAAGCTATCATACTCTTGTCCATCTACCTCAGTACTTTTTAACTTGATGAATATTTATGGATTTGCTCACACATTTTCATGCGACCGTTAATACTTCTTGAGGTACTAACCGACCGATTACTCATGTGCTTGCTGATTCAGTGATAATATTTTCCTCGTCTTGCACCACCTAAGGCTTAGCAGTGACTCCCAGACCAGTTGGCCTTAGGGCACTGGGTGAAGAGGCACCCTCGCTATATTTTTTTATTGCTGCCTTGGCGATAACAAAACCAGTGTTCATTTTTTTCTTTTCACCATTTTTATATTTTCTTTATTTTTTTCATTTCCTTCATACTTTGGCTTTTAGACAAGAGCATTTCAAGGTATCCTCTACTATCCCGAGTTTCAAGACGTGTGTAAGTGCATATAGTAGGGTATCAACATTCAAATGTTTGGCTTCCAGAATAGAAACTATTTTTCAGATTTATTTTTATTCTCAGATTAGTGACTTCCTTCATCTTACTAACCCTTGGGACAACGGCTCATAACTACTTATTACTAGTTTGTTTAAGAAAACTTCTAATTTTCTTGGTTTTCTTAAACTATTCCTATCTTTTGGATGTAATTTTTCACTTTCTACTCTTTTGTTATAAAAAAAAAAATTTAATGCCCAGTGTCAAAGATAATTCAGTGAATGCAAATCTCCCCCCAAACCTGTTTTCAGCAGTGTCTTCACTGATGTAGCCTTTTGAGAACAAGGACTTGTATATTAGGAGAGAGATACAAGGGGTAAAATAATAGTTAAATGAAAACTACCCCCAAACTTGATTTTTGACACGCACAGATATTCAATTAAATCCATTTTTACTTACCTCCATTCTTAAAATGAGAAAATGTTACAAAAACATGGAGGTGAGGCGGAGGAAATTTAGTTTTGATAAAGCGGCTCCTATAAAAATAGGAGCTCCTCCGCGGGGTCAGCAGAAAAATACGGTTTTAATCTATGCCCATTTACTTTAAAAATTGAACCGTTTTTCAAGTTTTCAACTTCAACTACCCCGTGCGGGTGTACATACTGCACCACAAAAGGTCCTTTCCAACGAGATTTAAGCTTACCCGGATGAAGATGGAGACGGGAATCGTAAAGAAAGACTTGTTGCCCCGATGTGAAGGTTTTTCTAAAAAGATTTTTATCGTGGAACACTTTAGTCCTGTTCTTTACTATCACCGCATTATCGTAAGCTTCATCGCGGAGTTCGCTTAGCTCATTCAACTGCAGCTTCCGATAGCTCCCTGCATGATGAAGATCAAAATTAAGCTCTTTAATAGCCCACATTGCCTTATGTTCAATCTCGACAGGAAGGTGACATGCCTTCCCAAACACAAGGCGGTAAGGAGACATATCAAGATCGGTCTTATAAGCGGTGCGGAATGCCCAAAGAGCATCCGTCAATTTGGTTGACCAATCTTTACGGTTCTTAGAAACCGTCTTCTCCAAGATTTGTTTGATCTGCCTATTTGAGATCTCAGCCTGCCCGCTCGTTTGGGGATGATAGGGCGTAGAAAGCTTGTGAGTGATTGAATATTTCCGCATCAAGGCCTCGAAAGTCCTATTGCAGAAATGTGTCCCGTTGTCGCTAATTATAGTGCGAGGGTGTCTGAATCGCGAAAAGATATTTTCTTTAAGGAACTTAATGACAACTTTGTTGTCATTAGTGCGACACGGTATAGCTTCCACCCATTTCGAGACATAATCAACCGCTAACAAGATATATAGATTCCCAAAGGAGTTAGGAAAAGGGCCCATAAAATCAATACCCCACACATCGAATATTTCCACAACCAATATAGGTTGGAGCGACATCTCGTTCCTTTGTGAAATCAGAACCAAATGCTGACATCACGGACAAGTTTTGCAATGTTCAAATGCATCTTTAGATAATATTGGCCAATAAAAGCCACATTGCAAAACTTTCTCTGCTGTTTTTTGAGGTCCAAAATGACCGCCGCATGCCTGATCATGACAAAATGATAACACGCTCTTGAATTCATCGTTAGGGACACACCTGCGAATGATTTGATCGGAACAATACTTGAATAGATAGGGTTCATCCCAGTAAAAATATTTTACTTGGGATAGAAATCGAAGTTTGTCTTGTTTCGACTAATCACTAGGAATAAGTCCCGTTGCAAGATAGTTCACGATATCCACGAACCAAGGTTCGTAGGATACATTCAAGAGCTGTTCGTCAGGAAATGAGTCATTTATCGGCACGGTCAGAGTTGGCGAAGAAGTGATGCATGAAAGATGGTCGGCTATAACGTTTTCACATCCACTCTTGTCTCGAATGACAAGATCAAATTCTTGTAACAATAGGATCCAACGTATTAGCCTGGCCTTCGCATCCTTCTTCGATAAAAGATGTCGTAGGGCGGAGTGATCTGTGTAAACCACAATAGGCGAGCCAATCAAGTAGGGCCTGAATTTCTCTAATGCAAATACAACTGCCAAGAGTTCTTTCTCGGTAGTTGTGTAATTTATTTGTGCATCATTCAAGGTCCTACTTGCATAGTAAATTACATGTGGCATCTTATCAATGTGCTGTCCTAAGACAACACCAATAGCAAAATCTGATGCGTCACACATAAGCTCGAACGGGTGGTTCCAATCCAGAGATGATAGAACGGGGGCTGTAGTGAGCGATCTTTTTAGTGATTCAAAAGCAGCCTCACAATCCGAATCGAAGTGAAATGTAGTATCCTTGGCCAATAGAAGGGCTAAGGGTCTAGCAATTTTGCTAAAGTCCTTAATAAATCTTCTATAAAATCCTGCATGGCCAAGGAAGGATAGTATATCTTTGATGCAATTGGGACGAGGTAGGTTATGAATGACATTTATTTTAGCTCTTTCAACCTCAATGTCTTTTCGTGAAATTATATGTCCAAGTACAATACCTTCTTGGACCATAAAATGGCATTTTTCCCAATTCAAAGTCAAGTTCTTATCCTTACAGTGGGTAAGAACCGCGTCAAGATTATGAAGGCAGTCCTCAAAGGAGTCCCCCAAAATGGAGAAATCGTCCATAAAAATTTCCAGAAAATTTTCCACCATATCTGAAAATATCCCTATCATGCACCGCTGAAATGTAGCGGGAGCGTTGCATAACCCAAAGGGCATGTGTCTATAAGCAAAAGTTCCGAAAAGACAAGTAAATGTGGTTTTATCTTGATCCTTTTCGGCGATGGGGACCTGGTTATAGCCGGAGTATCCGTCCAAGAAACAGTAGTATTCGTTTCCAGCTAATCGTTCTAACATCTGGTCAATGAAAGGTAGAGGGAAGTGATCTTTCCTCGTCGCGGCATTGAGTTTCCTGTAATCAATACATACGCGCCATCCAGTTTGGGTGCGTGTTTGGATTAACTCATTAGCCTCATTAGTGATGACCATGATGCCAGACTTTTTAGGGACCACATGAATTGGACTTACCCATTGGCTATCAGATATGGGGTAAATTATTCCACTATCAAGGCACTTGACGATTTCTTTCTTTACCGCCTCCTTCATAACAGGATTTAACCGTCTTTGTGGGTCTTGGGTTGGTTTGGCTTCATCCATCAGATGTATGTTATGTTCAATAATTAAGGGACTAATCCCTTTGATGTCGGCCATTGTCCAACCAAATGCTTGCCGATTCGATCTCAACACTGCCAAAAGTGCATTCTCTTGCTCTAAGGCTAGAGAAGCAGATATAATCACTGGCAAAGTCTCATTCTCTTCTAAATATGCATATTTAAGATGAGAAGGTAGCGGTTTGAGATCAAGAATTGGCGGAGAGACAATAGAAGGTGGGGTAAGGGAATGATATTCGGACTCCCCAAGAGGTTCAAAACTTGCATAAGATATTGACTCGGAAAGTGCTGCTGACTTTTGCAACGAGTCAACGGGTTCAATCTCAAGGTCGGACTCATTGAACATATCCTCACTATGAAGTGGTGCAAGATCAAACGATGTCTCATTAGTGTTGTCGAGAACATCAAAGCAAAGTTCCTCATCCATGCAGCTTTCGGAAGCTATCTTGTGGATGGAACAAACATCCAGCAAATGAGCAGAAGGTTCTGACGGCTGACTTCCTAGCTTGTAAATATTAAGCTCAATTGTCATTTTCCCGAAGGATAAGTTCATAGAACCATTACGACAATTAATTACAGCGTTAGAAGTTGCTAGGAAGGGTCGACCAAGTATCACCGGGATTTGATTGCGTGGGTTTGCCACAGGTTGTGTATCTAAAACAATAAAGTCCACGGGAAATATGAATTCCCCGACTTTAATTAACACATCCTCTAGTTCGCCCTGAGGTTTGGTGATAGATCGGTCAGCCATCTGGAGAGTACAATGGGCGGGTTTTAACTCTCCAATTCCTAACTGCTCGTATACTGAATAAGAAAGCAAGTTAACGCTAGCGTCTAGATCGAGTAAAGCACGATTAATATTTTTACCCCCAATAGAAATAGAGATTGTAGGATAGCCGGGGTCCTTACGTTTCTTTTGTATTTGTTGGGTAAAAGCTGTGCTAACATTACTCGTCATGAAAACCTTCTTAGGCACTTGAGTTTTTCTCTTCCTAGTGTACAAGTCTTTAAGGATTCTTGCATAAGATGGGACTTGTTGAATAGCATCTAGGAGAGGAATATTCACGCTAACTTGCTTAAACATTTCCACAATCTTCTCCATTTGCGGGTTAGGTCTGTTGGCCCTTAATCTGTTTGGAAATGGAGCTTGATCAATAAGTTTTGGGTCCAACGTTTGTGGAGAAGACTGTGGGGACGGATTCGATCCCAAAATTGGAGTGGGAATCGACTTAGATAGATTTGGCGAAATGTTCGAGCCTTGGGGAAAACGGAGAATAGGCTCGGATGAAGGTGGGAGACTAGATGAATTAGGGGAAGAAGAAGAAGAAGCTAGGGTATCAAATGTGTCACTAACATCAAATTGCTCACCCACTCGGTTATTCAGCACTCTCCCCGATCTCAACGTAGTAACGGCATTCACATTATGATTTTGTGAATGGCCAGGATTCGGTAGGGGTTGAGATGGGAGTTTCCCTTTCTCTCTCGCACTCATTGCGGCGTTTAACTGTGTGATTTGGTTTTCTAATGATTTAATACTCTCACCATGAGAGGCGGAGTTTTTCGTTATGGTATCAATAGAAGACTTCATCTCAGCCGACAATTGCATGGATTGTTTCATGAATATATCCAAAGTTTGTGCAAGTGAGTTGTCAGTACCGGCCACTTGTGTTGTAGAAATGTTGGCCGGATTTTGGAAATTTTGTGACTGAAAGGGGGGCTGATTCTGTAGTTGTGGTTGCTGTGGAGGAGGTCTTTGATAATTACTTTGTTGGTTTTGGTTCCAAGCAAAGTTAGGATGATTCCTCCATCCTTGATTGTATATGGAAGAATAAGGGTCGTTTCTAGGTTGCTGCTGAAAAGCAGCATTAGCTTGAAACGATGCATTCATAGGACATTCTTCCGTTAAGTGTGAAGGATCCGAACAGCAACCACAGACGGTCTTAGGAAGCGTGACCTGATTTAGGGAGAATGATGAGAATTTGTTCTCAATAGCATCGAGTTTCTTCTGTATCGCTGCCATTTCAGCTTTTACTGTGATGGAAACATCGAGCTGATGAACACCTCCCCTAGATGAAGGTGGTCTTACGCTTTCCTACTGCAAAGTGTGTTCAGCGAGATCTTCCAGATACTTCCAAGCTTCACCGTCATCTTTAGACATGAAATTGCATTGACACATTGTTTCAAGCATCTGCTTTGTCGCTGGATTAATGCCCTCATATATAATCCGACATAAATCCCATCTTTGTATTCCGTGATTGGGGCATTGGACAAGCAGATCTTTGAAACGTTCAAAGCACTTCCAAAATGGTTCATTGGAAAGCTGGGTGAACTGGTTGATCTCGCTCCTAATATGGGCAGTCTTATGGTTTGGGTAAAACTTCTTAAGAAACGCTATGACAAATTCATCCCAATTAGTGATAGAGTGTGCGGCAGTATTATAAAGCCATTTTTCTGCCAAGTCGCACAGTGTGAATGGGAGAAGACACAAGCGCATAGCATCGACAGTCAACTGTGAAGTACCCATCATTGCGCATACGTTTTCGAATTTGGTGATGAAAACGTACGCGTCTTCCGACTCAAGCCCGTGAAATTTGGGCAGTAGATTGATGTAGTGGGGTTTAATTTCGAAATTATCCCCGTTAGGTGGTGGAAGAGATAGACAAGTAGGAAGGGGCCACGGATAGGATAGCATCTCTCTTGGAGAGAGATGCGCGGTGGATTCTGCGCACCTACGGGCCGTGGCAGCGTGGTGTTATAATCTGATGGAGTACCTTCCATCTCGGTCGTGGTGTGTGGTGGGGGAAAAGAAGATGAAGAAGTACCGACTTCGGTGTCGATAGCAGGAACGCGGACAAGACGGGCACTAGGATCCCGTGTCCAGCCGAGCATACACTAAGCAGGTTTAGTGCAAGTGGCAGCGTGTGTGTGAGTTAAAATTGGTTTGTTTTGAAAAAGTGGAACACAAGACAAATCACTCTAAAATGCACAAGCAACCCTAGAACTAAGGTCACCTAGGTCCAGTCTCTAGACCGCTCCTAGACTTCCAAAGGACAAGCCGTAGGATCAATCCTCTACCGCCTCCGTACTACCCATGTAGCCAGGTAACTGCCAGGTAAGTGGAAAGGAACCACAGTAGTGGGCCTAATTAAAAACCACTAGGCTTTGACACACTTGCCTAGGCACTACAAAAGTAATGCGGATAAACGATAAATTACCCACGAACTTCCTCTGTCCTTATTGAGCACGACAGTCCTTAGAGTCTGGTCTAGATATTTTTTAAATTAATGAAGGGTTGATCTAGATGCTCGGTTTGTGATTTGTGGGGCTTAGGAAGGGTGATGAAATCCCCACCTAATCTTGATTTGGTCTTTGCCCCTTAAAGTCCGTATTAAAATATGCAAAACAAAATCAATCACAAAACTTTTGCAAAAAGATTTTTGAGCGGCGCTATTTTGCAAAGAATCCTGCAGAAAATAGATTTTATTGGATTTGATAGGAGAGAGAAGGAGTTGAAAAAGATACCAGAGAAGTGTGAACCCTAGATCCCTTAGTTAAGCCGCGTTTCCGCCGCCTAAAGTACCTTCTTGCCGCGGTTCCGCCGCGGGGTGGAGGAATCAAGTGATGAAAAATTTTCTTTGGCCTCCTGTACTCCTCTGGATCTCGATGAATGTCTCTGTCTTCTGTTTTCCTCAATTCTGTGACTCCAGATCTCCTTGCAAAATTCACGCACAAATCGTTAAATATGCAATTTGCAGTTTTGTGTTAATAATGATATGAATCGTCTAAGAATTCAACACAAATAGTAAGAATAAAAAATTACGCACGTATCCCCGGCAACGGCGCTATTTGATTGCTACGAAAAAAGTGTGTTTGTAGAATAGTTAACCGCAATCAATAACGGTGTCGCGTGTAGCTAGACCAAGATGAGTACGGGTCGTCCTCTGGGAAACGTGGAACCTTTTATTCTTACTTTTGATGTGTTGAAAAAGAGAGGAGGGATAAATAATTGTTGTAGAAAGGTTTCTAGATCTACATTAAGCACTAATGCAAAAATATAGATCTAGATTATTTATGGATGTAGCTAATATAATAAGGGGGCTTGTTGGGTTCGTTAGGATTTAGTAGTTATGGAAGATTAATTAAAAGTTACCCTTTTTATCCTTTAATAGATTTAAAACTAGAACGACGGTGATGCGCGTAGATTAGGGTTTCTGAAGGGAAAAGGAATCCCACTCTTAACCCTTATCTCGACACGGAACTCCGTTCATATCTAGCCTTTACCAAAACAATCATTAATCTAATCTCTAATCGCGGTCGGAACTAACAAAGAATTGTTAGCGCGCCCGATTAGGATGTTAATGATTCTTTTGATAAAGTTCATAAACTTTATAGGACTTAAAAAGGGTTTAGGGATGTTCATCATCCATTGACCTACCCTAATCCTACGAACCCTAACAAGCGGAGAATTACTCACGCATGTTGGGAGAAAAAGAGATGGAAAGAAATCGCATAATTAAACTACGAAGAAATAGAATAAGAAAAAGAAATCTACCTTTATTAATCAACAATATTCATTACACTTTGATTCCTTAGAAAATGATTACAAAGACTAGTTTGCTTCTCGATCTCTTCCAAGGAGGTAGACGAACAGTTGATGATCAGTCTGGATGCGTGAGCCGTCTTGGACTTCGTGATCGCGTCGACTTGATAAATTTTCTAAGAGGCTCTCGGTCTTTATTTATAGTCCCAAAGCCAGAAATTTAGTTTCCAAAGTTGGAAGTTAACAGTAAAGATTCTCCCCAAAACTTTGCAGCTCCTGACTCCCCTTACCTGCCGCGGATCCGCGGCCAACAGGGGGGTTTGGCCGTGGATCCGCGGCCAATGGTGAAGACCACTTCATCATTTTTCTGGACTTGCATCTTTGTGACATGTGGCGATCCTTGGAACCTTCAGAATTTGGAAATCTTCTCGTAGTTTCTGCCAGACTTGATTTCTTCATTTTGATTTCTTAATTAGGCAGGTTTTCTTCAACAACCCGATTTCCTTGATTTTAGACCTGAAAATTCTGCACAATATCTTAACAAATATATTTAGTAGACCTTGTTCTACTAGGATTAGGTCAATGATATTATATACTTTTTTCTACCAAATACTAATTATAATATATCAACACATGGAAAATATTATTTTTACACATAAACCCTCATATGTATGATATATTATAATAAAGACCTTCTTTAATATGAAAATGGTAGGAAAAATGTTATAACAAATGCGCGGTTTTATCAACTGAACAGTATCGTACCATTAGTAATAGGTACATATACATTTTACGATACAGCTACAGATATACCTTGCTTATATTTTACTTATACCCACGGAGGTATACTACATCTTCTACCTATACCCAGGGGGGTATAATACATCCTTTACTTATAGCTAGACACCTATACTTAGCTATACCTTGTTGATCTCGCATACATTTGGTTTTAGCTACAGATATACCTTACTCACATTTTCCACTTATACCCAAGGGGTATACTCCATCAGTTCTTATATGTAGATAACTATACATTGCTCCACCTGTATGTTACGCATATATTCAGTTGCAGTTACATATTTACCTTTACTGATGTTACTTAGCAGTTTTCCTTTTATATGCTCGCATTTCAGATATATCGCACTGGATTTGCGCATTGTTATTTGGATTTTACATGATGTTTTCTGGATTTGGGAACCGCAGGAGTTCATGAAATTATGCATACATTGAAAAACCATTGAAAAACCCGCTTTCCTTGATATGATATTTGCGTATCCACCATGAGTTTTATTGGTGCTGATATATATATATATATATACCCCTACGAGGAGGCGTCGAGGCCGTAGAGGGTACATGGTAGGGCCCGGAGGTACCCTGGGGCAAGAAAATGATGTCGATGTACCACGCCGATGAGCCCGGCAGGGGAGCCATACCATCCGGTGACAGTACCAATGACTCGGCGGTTATCATGGGGATACCGACGGGAGTCATGTACGTATGGATACGTCGAAAGGCGAGGGTCAGAGCTAGGCACTCGTGCTTTCGGGATAGCGTATGATACGTATCTATCAGGATGCTAGTCTTGGTGACGGCATCTGATAGATCAGTATTTCTGTATCGATACTTGGCACATTGTTTTCATAATATTTCTTTTAACACCTTTTGTATATATAACAGGGGATTTAGCCGTTGTTATATATACCCTTACACCAATATTAGTGGAGTGGGACGCTAATATATATGTATTGACCCCATCATATTTATTTCTGTAAATATATATTTAGGATGCTAGAATCTTACTTGAGATTTGATTTGGGATATTAGGTGATTCATTGAGATTGGATATTGGATATATATGAGATTGCTGATTTGTACATTCGGGATATAGGAGATCTATTCGATATTGTATATTGCGGAGATGTGAGACTTATATGTTATGAGAGCCCAACTTGGGGGGGCTGATTTGAGTAATTGTGAATTTGAGTGTCTTGATAGATTGTGATCCTACCACGATGTCAGGATTCCGTGGAAATGACATATTTCACTCCATACCTCATACCTATTTATTTATGCACTGTTTCATATATTAGTAGTACCTGTTAGTGTACCCTTAATGATTGCTGCATATCTACATTCTCATATCCCTATTGCATGATTACTGCATACTATTGTCATGTTATTATCGCTTCATATATTGATTGTACCTGCTAGAGTACTTTCCATTATTCTGCGTTCACATGACATATTATTACTGCAAATCGCATATCTTAGATTCATGCTGTACGTACATACCTGCGATTACCTGCATATGTTATCTACTATTCACGAGTTGGCAACTCACCCCTGTTGTGCCACATATGTTTTGCAGGGTGTTTCCCTAGAGTAGTCGAGGCAGGCTATTCACCTATCATCTTTTTCTACAGATACCGCATCGGCTCACAGTGTGCTATTTTGCTTAGGTGAGTGTTGGTGGTTATCTGTATTTTGTATCGTACATTCGTTGTATCTTGTACTCTCCATCTACTATTATGTTGTTGACTTAGAGACTTGGTGAGGACGTTATTGTATATTAATTGTGGATTTGTTGTCTTTTACACAGCTTTATCTCTATTGTCTTTATTTCTTCGCTACGGCGTCGTATATTTGTGGTGGTGATTGTTTTCCGCCTTTGGGCGTGTATTTGCTCCCGTTTGGGGATGCTTTATTTATCTTTATTGTTGTATCCATTTTGGGGCTAGTTTTTACAAAGGGGGTGTTGCCAAATTTTTAAAGAAAGAAGTTGGACTTTTAAAGAATTTGGGTTGTGATTTCAAATGTTTCAAAAACTTTTATTATCTTTTCCATATTTTCATGGTTTAAATTTCTGGGTTTTGGCTTTTTTTTACTGCGTTACGTCTTTAAGCGTTGCGTAGTATTAGGGCCGTCACGTGCCAATTTCGGGTCGTAACAGTTTCTGGGGACGCCTTGGCCCCAGATAACACCATCCCACTAACACAAGATCGGATAATGGATTTGGTCACTAGCAAGATTAAAACATTGGTGGCCGAAGCTGAGGCTCAGAAAGAAATTGGCAGTAGTGGACGGCCATATCCCGCACAGTACGATCTGATCGAGTTCCCGAGCGGCTACGTCATTCCTAAGTTCGCAAGATTTGACGGAACGGGAAATGCAAATCAACACATCCCCTACTTTAAAGTATCGTGCTGAAATACAGGGGGCAATGATGCGCTCCTTCTTCGTCAGTTTGTCAACAGCCTGACCGGTGTCGCTTTTGACTGGTACGCGAGTATACCAGACGGGTCCGTCATTACCTTTACCCAAATGGAGTCTCTATTTCGGCAAAGGTTCATGAGTGTCAGTGATAAAATCTCCATTGCTGACCTTGTGAGGACCAAGCAGGGGAAGAATGAAAGCAACACCGACTTTATCGCCCGATGGCGTAATTTCACAGTCAAGTGCGAACCGCCGCTGGAGCAGGACCAGTCCGTCAGCCTTCTCATTGGGAACCTCAGCAATTGGATTGTCCCGTTCTTGTGTACAGCAGGCCTCAAGACGTTTCAACAGTTAACCAAGAAAGTTCAAATGCTGGAACGCTCGAAGCAAGAGTCTACCCCGGACTCTCAGAGAGACAAGACTTGGAAAAGCAAGCGGGACGACAACCGTAGAAGCGGGAGTTCCAGCAGTACCAATGTCTTCAATGCATCCGACAATGAAGAAAAGCGAAGGGCGGGCGAATCCAAAACCAACCGGTCTCGAAAGCCAGTGCTGGGAGGAGAAGGGCCTTTCCTAGAGGAGAAAAAGAACAAGGTTTACTCTTTCTGGAGGGACACGGTCCGAAAGATATTTAAAGATGCCTTGAACAACGGTCTACAATTGCCAGAGTCGAAAAGACCTCAAGAAGCAAAAATGACCGACAATCCCCTGTATTTCCCGTACCACCGAGTAGTGAGCCATGCGATAGAGGATTGCTATATCTTCAAAGACTGGGTCGAGAAGCAGTACAAGGCTGGAGAGATCGAGTTGTCCAAAAGTGTGTTGGTGAACAATCAGGTTGCAACCACTAACTTTATACAGATGGAAGCTGAAGCCTTCTGGGAGCAGACAGCCGAACCCGCTGCCCTGAGAAATGAAACCGACTCACCGCAGCCTCCTTGGAGTAAGCACGTATCTAACAAGACGAAGAATATGCTAAAGCTACTTCAGAAAGAGCCCAGGACGGAATGGGAAGGGCAGAAGAAGCCTACCATTCCAGCTGCCAATGCGGCTCCATCAGGCTCAAAATCCAAGAAGCTCAAGAAGAAGAAAAGTGCAACTCGGCGCCAAAAAGAGTCTGCACGGAGATCGACCATTCAAAAATATATCGATTCCCTCGAAGACTATGAATAGAAGGAAAGAACTCTGATTCAATTGAAGGAGTTCCTCCCTATAGAAGTGGCTGAAATTCTGGGGGAGTTAGAAGAAGACTCCAATGAAGAGATCCCTATAGTGACCTGCTACGCCATCCATCTGGGCATCGACTCTGAGGGGGAGCTCTGTTTTCCCGAAGAGGACGAGGAGCTCGCCACAAAGGCCAATCAAATCCAGCTCAGAAGCGGCAGGGCTCTACCGCCAAATCAGGGCAACGCCCCAAAAGGGAAGGAAAAACAGGTGGCTAATGAGGAAGATGGCAGAGAACCGGCTAATGAAAACTCAAGTCCTTACTCGGTGGACTATAATGTCTTGGCTCATCTCCGGAAGCTTCCGTCTCTCCTAAGCATCTATGATGCCTTGGTCCTATCTAAGAAGCTTAGAGATGTTCTTATTCACGCTCTACAAAACCCCGAGCGGTATCAGGCTCGCTTTGCGGAAATTAATATGAAAGAAGCCTAGTACGCTTTGCATGCCGCCGCAATCACGTTTACGGACGAAGACTTGATACTGGGAACGGCTGAGCATAATCGGCCGTTTTACATGACCGGGTACAGCAACGGAGATCGGATTAATCGCATATTGATTGATCCGGGTTCCTCAGTGAACATCATGAACTTGCGAACTCTGAAGAGTTTGTTAATGGACGTCCGACACCTGTCAAGGGAAAGGATTGTCATTCAAGGCTTCAACCAAAATTGCCAGCAAGTTTTGGGGTCCATAGCTCTGCCAATCAAATTTGGGGATCTGCAGACCGAAGCTAAGATATACGTGATCGATGCTGACACGTCTTATAAAATTCTCTTGGGGCGGGCTCCACGATTACGGCATCATCCCGTCAACTCTCCATCAATGCATGAAGTATACTAAAAATGGCAAAAAAAGACGCATTGACGGAGACATCCAGCCATTCGGTGTGCATGAAGTCCGATATGTGGATTCTCGGTACTTTGTGAACCACCAAAATGCTAAGCCACAACCAACTGAGGATAGAGCGGCCCCAAGACTCAAAAGCAAATTTGAGCCAGCTGTCACTTTCAGAAGCAAAAACACCCAAGTACGCCCGCGTTTCGGTAGTGACACTGATGAGTCCGACGCTGGAAGTCCATCTTCCGTAAAACTCGCCCTCGTTTAGGTAGTGATACGGACGAATCTGATACTGAAGGCCCATCTAGCAGCAAAGTCCGCCCTCATCTTGGCAGCGACACTGAAGAGTCGGAGGAAGAGGACCTGCCTTGCAACAGCTGTGGAGATTGGACCCCCATGCAGCAGACGAAACTGCGAGAGACCTTCGAAATTGCAGAAGGGTCCCTAGTTGTCACAAGGGTGCCGGAGCAGATGTGCAAAGAGCTCGATGCATTATCAGTCTCTACCGTGGACCAGCTGAAAACTTTCTGCATTCCCGGAAGGAAAAGTGGACAGAAGGGCATCTTGTTTTATGGGCCAAACCCGGTTGTGCACCCGGACGATTTGTCTGTCGCGTGCCTTCCATATGCCATCCTCAATCCCAGATACTATGCGCCCGAGATGCGGGAACACTTTAAAAAGTGTGGATGCCGGTTATATCAAACGGAGTCCGAAGCAAAGTTTTACGAAGGGCTATGGCATCCACCTTAGGTCCGAGCACTCATCGATGGACGAATTCCATATAGGCGGGGCATAGGTTTCATCCAGCCTGATTCTAAGGCATGCTACATGATCCATATTGGGGAATCCAGCGAAGAGTCAAATGATGAAGACGAGCTAGCCGAGCCAGAAGAAGCTTTTCAAGAGCTCGAAGATGGTGGACAAGCAACCTTTGACGAGCTAACCGATATTAACTTAGGAATGCCCGATAATCCAAGGCCGACCTACATCAGCTCACTCTTGTCGGAGGAAATGAAAGAGCAGATAATTGCCCTGCTACATGAGTTCATCGACTGCTTCACGTGGACATACAAAGAAATGCCTGGCCTTTCCCCTGAAGTGGCCGTGCATAAGCTGGTTATATCTCCTGATGCTAAGCCAGTCAAACAAGCTCCTCGAAGAATGAGAAGGGAACTAGAAGAAAAGGTCATCGAGGAAACCAAGAAGCTCATCGATGCCGGCTTCATCAGGGAAGAGAAATATGCAGACTGGATCGCATGCATAGTCCCAGTGAAGAAGAAAAATGGGCAGATCTGAGTTTGTGTCGATTTCAGGGACCTCAACAAGGCATGTCCTAAAGAAGACTTCTCGCTACCGGTCATGGAAATGATGGTCGATGACACATCAAATTACGAGCTGTTCACCTTTATGGATGGCTCGTCTGGGTATAATCAGATCAAGATGTCGCCTGAGGATGAGAAGCATACAGCATTTCGAACCCCGATCGGAATATACTGCTACAAGGTGATGCCGTTCGGACAGAAGAACGCAGGAGCTACGTACCAAAGGGAAATGACCAATATGTTTGATGACCTAATCCATAAAGTCGTCGAATGCTATATTGATGATCTAGTCGTCAAGACTAAAGTCAAGGCGGACCACATCCAAGATCTTAGGACCGTTCTCACTAGACTGAGGGAGTACGATCTGAAAATGAATCTTCTGAAGTGCGCTTTTGGCGTGTCATCAGGAAAATTCCTGGGCTTCATAGTCCGACATCGAGAGATTGAAGTTGACCCATCCAAGATAAAAGCCATCATGGAGATGCCCCCTCCGAAGAGTCTGACGCAGCTAAGATCTTTTCAAGTCAAGCTTGCTTATATACGAAGGTGTAACGTTTTGAAAATCGTTTCGGTGAAATTTCGGAAAATCGGTAAAATAAGGGGGTTTTCCGTAAAAAGTCAAAATACAAATATCTTTATTATAAAATTAAATATATATATTCTAGCTATGTAATTGCTATTAATTGGTGTTTATTGAGCCACTGGTGAAATTTCAAATTTTCTTAAAAATTTTCCGAAATTAATTATTTTAATATTATTTTAAGCCGTCACTAATACATTTAATTAGGGAAAATTATAAATTGGAATGAGTTGAAACAAATTTTGTGCATCATAACACATTAAACAAAATTTTATCATGTGGTTTTTGAAATGAAATGGTATGCCAAAACGGTTTAGAAAATATCGAAGAAAAAGGCTTTTTTCGGTGAAATTAGTGTTAATGGGAATTGGGGTAATACATTTATCTTTATCCCTAACCCACACACCCACACCTCACCCTCTCTCCCCCTCCCCATGTGGCCGGCCCCACTTTGACAGCCCCTCCCTCTTTTTCTCTCTCCAATCACCTCCTTTTGAATAGAAAAGAAAAGAAAAGAAAAGAAAGTGATAAAAGTAAAAGGGTGGACTTTGACTTTCCCCCACTTTCTCCACCTCACTCTCTCTCCTCCCTCACCCTTCCCCACATTCTGGCCGAATTTTCTGGCCTCAAAACAGCAGCCCCCCCTTCCCTCTTCTCCTCTCTTTTCCATCAAAAAAATTGTCAAAAAATCAAGTAAAACCTCACTGAAATCCAAATCCGATTCCTACCAATTTTTCCTCATCTTCTTTAGCATGGATCTTGGTGCAAGGATTCCAAATTGGAGGTCTAGATTTGTAGTTTGATTCATGGTTGTGAGGTATAACTTTTGACACATTGTTCTTTTTGGTTTAAATTCCTTATTGAAGCTTGTTAGGTGCTTAATTTCGGTTTAATTGAAAGTTGTGGGTTTGCAAGAGAAGGTTTAGATTAAGCCTTGTGAAAAATCTAGTTAGGGTTTTGTGTTGTGAGACTATGGTTGTGGGAGGTATTTGCCATATTAATATTTTGCTAAATCAAATTAAGTTGCTAATTTTCTTTTTGTTGATTTAAATTGTGATATTTATATAAATTGTAAACTAGGTTTTTAAAATAATTATATTCTTGTGCGATAAAATTCAAATTAAGGTTTCTTGTCATTATAAATATTATATTGAGTGGTTTAATGCTTTTAGTTCATGAAAATTCAAACTAAATTGTTGTTTGTGCATTTTTGCTATAAAATTGTTAAAATTTGGGTATATTGTAAACTAGAATTTTGGAGTTAATGAAATTTATTGGGATTAAATTATGGAAATTGTTTTTATGACTTATTTAAGATATTTAATAAGTATTATGGCCGCTATATTTGTTTAAACTTCGAGTTTTGTACTAAAACGGGTAATTTTTGCTTGCTAGATTTTCGGAAAAATGGCTTTTAAGGTGAATTTGGGGGTTTTGTGAATTTTAACCTATTTTATATTATAATTAGTGTTCGTGAATTCGCAAATGAGAGTGTTTGGGTTTTTCTCGATGGTTTGACGTTTGTACATCGACATTGAGGGTTGGTTTGGCTATTCTTGCATGCGTAGGCGATAGGTTTTGACCTATGCGTGATACGCGTGCCGATTTGATTTTCGTATGCCGTTTCGATTTCGAATTTGGTTTTAATGCGATACGGTGCGTTATGATATGTAGGTATCCCATGTGGACTTCGAGACGACAAGCAAGCGCGTGGCGACATCGGCACCGGCGAGCAAGGACCAGGTGAGTAGATTTATATCTACGGGGAGAAGTCGGGTGGATGGCGTATAGCACCCCCACAGTTCATGGTGATGTATACGAATACGTATACACACATATATTTTGATTATATATTTTATGTTGATATGAGACTTGATGATAAAGGTAGATTCTAGGTGTTCATGGATTAGTTTAGTGTTAGTTGCGAAACCCTAGAGTAGTTGTTACACCCACACACGCACACACACACATGCATACATCTATGTTATTACCTGTGCGTATATTGGGTGATGTGTTTATGTGTTCACCTGGGTATGGGATTAGGTGTTCACATACTGGATTTGCGGATGATACTTGGGATTGAGATGAGTCGATGAGATTTGAGTTGAGGCCGTGAGATCGGTGATATGGAAGGATTCGTACTTGAGATACGTCCTGATGTTATAGCGGATCTTTGGATGACAATGCCATGTGAATAGTGATATTAGTAGTGTACTAGACGTAGGTCAGTACCCCAGATGATGATCTTGATAAAGAGGATACCAGATGAACAGTGTGATGAGTATGATATTGACCCGTACCCAGATTTGGGGATGCCGTACGACGGATTTACGTACGAGCTATATATTGATGATTGATCCGCACTCTTAACTTGGGATGTCTGATTCTAGATATGGTATCAGATATGATATTATTGAGGCGGGATCACCGACTAATATATATACAGGTATGTATACGTATCGACTCAGATGTTAGACGGTTTCCTTACCTGTAGTTCAGCTTGTTAGTTCAGCCGTATAGTTTAGTGTAGTTGTTAGACTAGATTAGACTCCTACTTATTTCAAAACTAACGAATCGTGGGTATTTTAAAAGACAGGTCAAGAGATTCTACGGATATTTCAAAAGACGTATCTTTTCTTAAAAACACCGTAGCCCTTATTTTCAAAACACCGCGATTCGTGTTATTTCAAAAGGCACTATTGTAGGACTTATATCAGGCTAATGCAGTTTAGTTATCGTTTTGTCTAGTATTCAGCTCCCGCATATTATTGTTGTTGCTCCGCATCGCATACTTATTGTAATTCATATTTCATTATTGATATCATGCTGTTAGGACACCATCACCATTACCGATAATGCGTATGTACCACGTACACTTACTTGCCGGCTCAGACACATCTTCATCGGTAATTGCCATGTCACGTACACTTAGAAAATACTATTACATTGACATAGCCTATTAGCTAATAGTTTAGACATGATATTAGTGTACTTGCCTTATATGCTAGTTTAGACATTGTAGTTATTACCTGCTACTTCATGCATACTGTTATTCATTGTTATGCCGCATTCATGGATTCTCATGCATATATTCACTATTTTACGTGCTATTGAGGTTTCGGATTCGGATTTCCATGAGATTTTCTGGATTTAGGGGAAAACCGCAAAACTTATACAAACTGCTTCTCTCTCTTTTTAAATGAAAAGCGCGGTTTTCCCATGATGTATGAGTCGTCCACCATGAGTTTGCTGATGGATTTCAAGACCCGATTCGAGGAGACGGATGAACCGTTTCGGGTACATGGTGGACCCGGTAAGGTACCCCGGGGCAAGAAGCGCGTGATGATGACGATGTGAGCCTGGCAGGGGAGCACTACCTACCGGTGATTTTACCCGACGTGTCGGATATCCGGAGGATACCGTCGTGGTCTTGAGATTGATGGTAGGGGCTGGTCTGGACTGACGGCGTCCTAAATAGTGAGATTGACATACAGAGATTTTGAGATATTGAGGTACAGAGATTGCGACACAGAGATATCGAGAGATTTGGATACTTGTTTTGTGTCGATGCTAGGCACTGTTTATGCTAATTTCATTTATGATACATCGTTTTTAAAAAGATACAGAAATCTCACTAATTTATGACAGAAGTTTTCATCAGTACATGCATTCTGTTTCATGCATTCATACATCATCCATATGATATATTGCTACCTGAGACACTGACACAGGCACATGGGATTACACTCGGGTTAGATATTTACCCTAGCCATTGTTATAGGCTGCATGTTATATATTTGAGGATATATTCTGATCGTTGACTTAGGATTGCGTTGTTCATGCGATTTCTGTTCGTAGATGTTTTTCTACTCACGAGTTGGCAACTCACTCCCGTTGTGCCACAGTTTTTTGCAGGTTTTGCCGTACAGGTTTCATTACGGCTTTGCTGGCACTGCTTCTTTCGGGTGACTTGCTAGTAGGTGGGTTTATTGGTATTGTACCCATCATATTACTTTGTATAATATTATTCAGTTGTATCTAGTAAATTCCATCAACCAAACATGTATTTATTTCAGAGATAGAGACCAGTGATGTTTATTCTTTCGACCTTAGAGTCGCGCGTTGTACTTCTATGGATTTCTTGCCGTTTTAAGTTTCCTTTTGAGTTTTGATCCTCGCCCTTGGCGTTGTATATTATATTGCTTGTGTGGTTGTGACCGTCGATTGATAAAGAGCTAGCTCCCGCTTGGGGATGCCTTTTTATTGATTTCGTATACTATTCATGTTGTATCCCGTTTGGGGGCCAGTATTTGCAAAGGAGACTCTGCCGAAATTTTCAGGAAATATTTGATGTTTTTAAAAACGCATAATTCGGCTTATGCTATTAAAACTACTTGCTTTTAGTTAGTTTT
The DNA here is from genome assembly GCA_030015575.1 of Agapanthus africanus. Taxonomy (NCBI): domain Eukaryota; kingdom Viridiplantae; phylum Streptophyta; class Magnoliopsida; order Asparagales; family Amaryllidaceae; genus Agapanthus; species Agapanthus africanus. Next base: position 582,464,009 of record CM057340.1, on the reverse strand, counting down.
CCTTCACTCCACTACTTTTCTTGATTTGGTCTTCTGGGTTTTCGGCTTACTTAGATTACGTACGCCTCGAGACGTTTTGTAATTTAAGTGCCGGTCATATTCCGTACTTTCGGGACGTGACAAAGTTAGTATCGGAGCGTTAGGTTTTACCTTCGGAGAGTAGGATGACCCTTGGTTGATGGAATAGGTGACTAAAGTAGAGTGACGTACCGTGGGTATGTTCCGCGGCATACTTACGATACGCTACTCTGCTCAGGAAGCCTTAGGATGTACATTTCCTTGCACAGTATTATATTCCTTCCTATGATCTGGCCTCATCGGTACCAGTTATGGTTTTGCTGCCATGATTACGGGCAGGGAGAGCTACGGCTATAGTTGCGGTCAGCACGAGCTCGTTACGGACGAGGACCGATCAGGGCGTAATTTCGGCGACACACGATTGCAGAGATGTGTCTTTTTATGCCACGAGCGTTGGATAAATCACTGTATGAGATTACTCGGACGTGTAGATCAGCACCAGAGGATTGCACCACTGATAGAGGCCAACCAGATTTTGATGACCGATGATGTATTGCGTATTCATGATGATTGAGGCACCGTTCAGCGTGCAGACGAGTGAGCCAGTTGTTGCTGCGAACGACGAGATATCGCCCCAGATGTTGGAGCTATTGTAGTACGAGTTGTACTAAGAGATGATAAAAGGTCGCCAGTCACCGAGGATGAATGACTAGGACATGTAGTTCGTTCGCTACCCGATGCGAGGTCATCAGATAAATTGATTCCAGCTAGAGACGACTTCACGCGGAGGCGTTGAGAGTCGACAGAGACGATCGAATGTCAGAAACTTATTATTCCAAGTTTAAAGTATTCGGAAAGACATGCATACAATTCTATGGACTCTCTAGAAGAATGAAACCCTAACTCAACTTAATGACCGTGTGAAAACCTTTGAACCTTAGGGTTTGCGGCAGTTCCGCGGCGCCATTAGTGAGGCTTGGGTTTGCCCTTCTACGGCTGGACCACCGATGCTGTGGTATGTACTCGATACTATTGAACTGTACCCAAGATGTTGAGCTCTTGGGGGATTATGAGGTTTTGACAAATCGATCAAAGGGTTCGACTTCCTTCGGATGCTAGGTGGTGAGATGCATTTCTTAGGAGACTCCAGATACGAGGATAGCCGTTGGAGCTCAGTCCATGCAGCCACGACGAGACGAGTCCGAAGCAGTCGACATTGGAGAAAAGTGGAGTAAGAGGTTCGTACAAGATCTGGATAAGATGACGTTCTACTCCGCCGACATCAGAGATGCGATACGCATGCCGAGGCATTGTACTTGGATATACCTTCGAAGGAGTTGCGATGAGTATGCAGCTGTTCCAGAACAAGAAACAGATATAGTAAAGGACGATGACTTCCGGACAGTTCGGCAGAGACGGGATTTAGGATAGACCTCGACAGGACTTTTCTGGAATAAATTACGAGAAGACTCGGACACAGGAGTGGTCATGTTACGCACACCAGCAGGCCAGGGTTCAGGACCGTCGACGAGACATGCTATGAGTGACTACGACAGTTGGCCAGAGATTCTTGGAGGATGTGCTTAAGCGGGACTATTCTGCCATATTTGATTTCGGTATTTTGGACGATCTATTCGCATGACTGATTTTGATGATTGAGTTTCATGATATTTGTTTTCATGTACCATGGTTGCACCTACTGAGTATTTACGATTTTTGCACAGTTGTTGCACTTGATATCATTTTCGTGCCTTGGTTTCGCATGTTTATGATTTTATGGGTTTCATACAGTTGAGTTGATTTTGTGCGTATGTACGCATACGATTTGGTTTTTGCACTCGGTATAGTTCATATATGCTTGCAGTGCAGTGTTACGTATGTTGTGCATTTAGATGCACTGGACTTCGATTTCGATAGTGATGTTCGATATTTGTTTTGTGTACCTTGTGCACCTGATTGGATTTTGTGCATATTCGGCGCTTGATATTGGATTTCATGATTTCGTGCATGATGGATGCACCTGATTTGGATTTTCGTGCATGTTGGGCGCATGTTTTGAGGTGCGATTTTGGTGCACACCAGATGCACTAAATCGAGATTCTTCGTGCATGTCAGATGCACCTGATTTTGCTGTCAGGCACCCACGTTGCCTATGACAGATGTTTCGTGCACACCCGATGCACTTAGATCTTGTTTCTGTGCACATGTTGGCACATATATGGATTTTGATTTCCGTGCGCACCAGACACACGTAGTATTCGTATGCATATTTTAGGATTGATTTCTTATAGAGCAGTACGTTTTATGATATTTGCTATGTGTTTTCGTACTGAGCAGGACTAGTCAGAGGACAGTACCTGAATGTAATTTGCATGCATTGATAGCTGTCGAAGGGAATTCCAAAAGGCGAGCTATAGTCTCAGTATTTACCTACGTGTCTGATATGACACGAAACGTTTAAAACAAGAAAACCCTTCCAAATTGCTTTCAAAATGGCGGAACGTACAGTTTAAACAAAATGTATATATGTATATGATTATTTTCTTATGATAAACGTCCGCCACTGTGCAGTGTTATGCGCATTGCACAGCGACTTTAAGAGATTTGGCATGCATTCCCTTCAGATATTTACATATATAGATTTGATATTTACGTGTATAGTTTCGAGTTATATCATATTGGTTTTGTATTGGATTTGACATTTGTGTCTTTACCATGACTCCGATGATTGCGGGATGCTTGACGGAGTTTTGATTTTGAGTTATATGCTCATTTTTCATGCGCATGCGCTGCGCTACGATTTGTTTTATGTATTTACGATTTCGGAGCCCCGACGACTTGATGGTTTTGCTTAGATGTTTTAGTATTTGGGGGGAGTTTTAATTTAAATTCGGGGACCGAATTTCTTTAAGGGGGGAAGATTGTAACGTTTTGAAAATCGTTTCGGTGAAATTTCGGAAAATCGGTAAAATAAGGGGGTTTTCCGTAAAAAGTCAAAATACAAATATCTTTATTATAAAATTAAATATACATATTCTAGCTATGTAATTGCTATTAATTGGTGTTTATTGAGCCACTGGTGAAATTTCAAATTTTCTGAAAATTTTTCCGAAATTAATTATTTTAATATTATTTTAAGCCGTCACTAATACATTTAATTAGGGAAAATTACAAATTGGAATGAGTTGAAACAAATTTTGTGCATCATAACACATTAAACAAAATTTTATCATGTGGTTTTTGAAATGAAATGGTATGCCAAAACGGTTTAGAAAATATCGAAGAAAAATGCTTTTTTCGGTGAAATTAGTGTTAATGGGAATTGGGGTAATACATTTATCTTTTTTCCTAACCCACACACCCACACCTCACCCTCTCTCCCCCTCCCCATGTGGCCGGCCTCACTTTGACAACTCCTCCATCTTTTTCTCTCTCCAATTACCTCCTTTTGAATAGAAAAGAAAAGAAAAGAAAGTGATAAAAGTAAAAGGGTGGACTTTGACTTTCCTCCACTTTCTCCACCTCACTCTCTCTCCTCCCTCACCCCTCCCCACATTTCTGGCCGAATTTTCCGGCCTCAAAACAGCAGCCCCCTTCCCTCTTCTCCTCTCTTTTCCATCAAAAAAATTGTCAAAAAATCATGTAAAACCTCACCGAAATCCAAATCCGATCCCTACCCATTTTCCCTCATCTTCTTTAGCATGGATCTTGGTGCAAGGATTCCAAATTGGAGGTCTAGATTTGTAGTTTGATTCATGGTTGTGAGGTATAACTTTTGACCCATTGTTCTTTTTGGTTTAAATTCCTTATTGAAGCTTGTTAGGTGCTTAATTTCGGTTTAATTGAAAGTTGTGAGTTTGCAAGAGAAGCTTTAGATTAGGGTTTGTGAAAAATCTAGTTAGGGTTTTGTGTTGTGAAACTATGGTTGTGGGAGGTATTTGCCATATTAATATTTTGCTAAATCAAATTAAGTTGCTAATTTGCTTTTTGTTGATTTAAATTGTGATATTTATATAAATTGTAAACTAGGTTTTTAAAATAATTATAATCTTGTGAGATAAAATTCAAATTAAAGTTTCATGTCATTATAAATATTATATTGAGTGGTTTAATGCTTTTAGTTCATGAAAATCCAAGCTAAATTGTTGTTTGTGCATTTTTGCTATAAAATTGTTAAAATTTGGGTATATTGTAAACTAGAATTTTGGGGTTAATGAAATTTATTGGGATTAAATTATGCAAATTGTTTTTATGAGTTATTTAAGATATTTAATAAGTATTATGGCCGCTAAATTTGTTTAAACGTCGAGTTTTGTACTAAAACGGGTAATTTTGCTTGCTAGATTTTCGGAAAAATGGCTTTTAAGGTGAATTTGGGGTTTTTGTGAATTTTAACCTATTTTATATTATAATTAGTGTTCGTGAATGCGCAAATGAGAGTGTTTAGGTTTTTCTCGATGGTTTGACGTTTGTACATCGACATCGAGAGTTGGTTTGGCTATTCTTGCATGCGTAGGCGATAGGTTTTGACCTACGCGTGATACGCGTGCCGATTTGATTTTCGTATGCCGTTTCGATTTCGAATTTGGTTTTAATGCGATACGGTGCGTTATGATATGTAGGTACCCCATGTGGACTTCGAGACGACAAGCAAGCGCGTGGCGACATCGGCACCGGCGAGCAAGGACCAGGTGAGTAAATTTATGTCTACGGGGAGAAGTCGGGTGGATGGCGTATAGCACCCCCGCAGTTCGTGGTGATGTATACGAATACGTATACACATATATATTTTGATTATATATTTTATGTTGATATGAGACTTGATGATAAAGGTAGATTCTAGGTGTTCATGGATTAGTTTAGTGTTAGTTGCGAAACCCTAGAGTAGTTGTTACACCCACACACACACACACACATGCATACATCTATGTTATTACCTGTGCGTATATGGGGAGATGTGTTTATGTGTTCACCTGGGTATGGGACTAGGTGTTCACATACTGGATTTGCGGATGATACTTAGGATTGAGATGAGTCGATGAGATTTGAGTTGAGGCTGTGAGATCGGTGATATGGCAGGATTCGTACTTGAGATATGTCCTGATGTTATAGCGGATCTTTGGATGACAATGCCATGTGAATAGTGATATTAGTAGTGTACTAGACGTAGGTCAGTACCCCGGATGATGATCTTGATAAAGAGGATACCAGATAAACAGTGTGATGAGTATGATATTGACCCGTACCCAGATTTGGGGATGCCGTACGACGGATTTACGTACGAGCTATATATTGATGATTGATCCGCACTCTTGACTTGGGATATCTGATTATAGATATGGTATCGGATATGATATTATTGAGGCGGGATCACCGACTAATATATATACAGGTATGTATACGTATCGACTCAGATGTTAGGCGGTTTTCTTACCTGTAGTTCAGCTTGTTAGTTCAGCCGTATAGTTTAGTGTAGTTGTTAGACTAGATTAGACTCCTACCTATTTCAAAACTAACGAATCGTGGGTATTTTAAAAGACAGGTCAAGGGATTCTACGGATATTTCAAAAGACGTATCTTTTCTTAAAAACACCGTAGCCCTTATTTTCAAAACACCGCGATTCGTGTTATTTCAAAAGGCACTATTGTAGGACTTATATTAGGGTAATGCAGTTTAGTTATCGTTGTGTCTAGTATTCAGCTCTCGCATATTATTGTTGTTTCTCCGCATTGCATACTTATTGTAATTCATATTTTATTATTGATATCATGCTGTTAGGACACCATTACCATTACCGATGATGCGTATGTACCACGTACACTTACTTGCCGGCTCACACACATCTTCATCGATAATTTCCATGTCACATACACTTAGAAAATACTATTACATTGACATGGCCTATTAGCTAATAGTTTAGACATGATATTAGTGTACTTGCCTTATATGCTAGTTTAGACATTGTAGTTATTACCTGCTACTTCATGCATACTGTTATTCATTGTTATGCCGCATTCATGGATTCTCATGCATATATTCACTATTTTACGTGCTATTGAGGTTTCGGATTCGGATTTCCATGAGATTTTCTGGATTTGGGAGAAAACCGCAAAACTTATACAAACTGCTTCTCTCTCTCTTTAAATGAAAAGCGCGGTTTTCCCATGATGTATGAGTCGTCTAACATGAGTTTGCTGATGGGTTTTGAGACCCGATTCGAGGAGACGGATGAACCGTTTCGGGTACATGGTGGACCTGGTAAGGTACCCCGGGGCAAGAAGCACGTGATGATGACGATGTGAGCCTAGCAGGGGAGCACTACGTACCGGTGATTTTACCCGACGCGTCGGATATCCGGAGAATACCGTCGTGGTCTTGAGATTGATGGTAGGGGCCGGTCTGGACTGACGGCGCCCTAGATAGTGAGATTGACATACAGAGATTTTGAGATATTGAGGTACAGAGATTGCGACACTGAGATGTCGAGAGATTTGGATACTTGTTTTGTGTCGATGCTAGGCACTGTTTATGCTGATTTCATTTATGATACCTCATTTTTAAAAAGATACAGAAATCTCACTAATTTATGACAGCAGTTTTCATCAGTACATGCATTCTGTTTCATGCATTCATACATCATCCATATGATATATTGCTACCTGAGGCACCGACACAGGCACATAGGATTACACTCGGGTTAGATATTTACCCTAGCCATTGTTATAGGCTGCATGTTATATATTTGAGGATATATTCTGATCGTTGACCTAGGATTGTGTTGTTCATGCGATTTCTGTTCGTAGATGTTTTTCTACTCATGAGCTGGCAACTCACTCCCGTCGTGCCACAGTTTTTTGCAGGTTTTGCCGTACAGGTTTCATTACGGCTTTGCTGGCACTGCTTCTTTCGGGTGACTTGCTAGTAGGTGGGTTTATTGGTATCGTACCCATCATATTACTTTGTATAATATTATTCAGTTGTATCTAGTAAATTCCATCAACCAAACATGTATTTATTTCAGAGATAGAGACCAGTGATGTTTATTCTTTCGACCTTAGAGTCGCGCGTTGTACTTCTATGGATTTCTTGCTGTTTTAAGTTTCCTTTTGAGTTTTGATCCTCGCCCTTGGTGTTGTATATTATATTGCTTATGTGGTTGTGACCGTCGATTGACGAAGAGCTAGCTCCCGCTTGGGGATGCTTTTTTATTGATTTCGTATACTATTCATGTTGTATCCCGTTTGGGGGCCAGTATTTGCAAAGGAGACTCTGCCGGAAATTTCAGGAAATATTTGATGTTTTTAAAAACGCATAATTCGGCTTATGCTATTAAAACTACTTGCTTTTAGTTGGTTTTCCTTCACTCCACTACTTTTCTTGGTTTGGTTTTCTGGGTTTTCGGTTTACTTAGATTACGTACGCCTCGAGACGTTTCCTAGTTTAAGTGCAGGTCATATTCCGTACTTTCGGGACGTGACAGAAGGTTTATCTCAAATTTATCGGGGAGATATAGGCCCTTCTTAAAGCTCATGAAGAAAGGAGCTCCTTTTGTCTGGGATGCCGAATGTCAAGAAGCGTTCGAAAGCATCAAACAGTACTTGTTGCACCCTCCAGTGCTGGCCGCTCCCATTCCAAATAAACCACTGATTCTCTACACTGCCGCGTTAGATGAGTCACTCGGTGCGTTCCTTACCCATAACAATGAGGAGGGAAAAGAGAATGCCCTCTACTACCTCAGTCGAACTTTAGTCGGGGAGGAATACAACTATTCTCCGATCGAAAAGCAATGCCTGGCTCTGATGTTCGCTGTGAAGAAGCTGAGGCACTATCTGCTCGCTCATCGGGTTATGCTGATCTCTAAGGTCGACCCGCTCAAACACTTAATAACCAAAGCGAGCATAGCTGGTAGAATGTCAAGATGGGCTGTCATGCTACTTGAGTTTGACATAGTTTATACTCCTCAGAAAGCAGTGAAAGGGCAAGCTCTTGCAGACTTCCTTGCCGCTCATCCTATACCAAAAGGGTTGCCGCTAAATTGTGAGTTACTCGACGAACAGGTGCTGCACCTCGAGGAAGATGAGCCATGTTGGGAGCTCTACTTCAATGGAGCCTAATCAATGAGGAGCTCCGGCAAATCGAGCATCCCGCATATAAAAGCAGGGATAGGGTTGGTGTTCATTACGCCATCGATGGGAACCCTATGAAGTTCTTTTTCTCTCACCAAGCCTCGCACAAACAACGAAGCTGAATATGAAGCTCTGATAGCTGGTCTGGAGCTCGCCATAGAAATGGAAATCTTTCGGCTACGGGTTTACGGTGACTCCCAGGTTGTCGTCAACCAAGAAGTTCACTCGGGCGTTTGCGGTGCTCACCAATCTGGCCCCAAGATGCGACTTCAAATCAAACGGCTTGGGTATTACTGGCCCACCATGATACGGGATTGCGAAGAGCATGCAAAGAAATGTCATATCTGCCAAATTCACGGTGATTTCATTCACAAGCATCCCAATCCGTTGCATTCTACGGTGGCGTCGTGGCCCTTCGAAGTCTGGGGCACCGACATAGTTGGCCCAATTGATCCTCCGTCATCCAAAGGCCACCGGATCATATTGGCCGCAACTGACTATTTCTCCAAATGGGCTGAACCTGTCCCGCTAAAAGAAGTCAAGACAGAAGATATTCTGATGTTCTTCCAGCATAATATTCTATACCGCTTCGGTACACCAAAAAGAATCATATCTGACAACGGGCCTTCTTTCAAGAGCTTCAAAGTCGCAAGGTTCGCTACTCAACATAAGATAGACTGGAGATATTTCTCCATCTATAATCCAAGAGCCAATGGGCTAGTCGAAGTCTTCAATAAGACTCTATGCAATCTCCTGAGGAAAAATACTTCAGCCAACAAGAGAGACTGGAATCTCAAGCTTCACGAGGCGTTTTGGGCATATCGTACCACGCACCATACTCCAACTCAGTCCACTCCATACTCATTGCTCTTCGGAGTAGAGGTGGTCCTCCCCCTCGAAGTCGAAGTTCCAAGCTTAAGAATGTCCGTTCAGCACGAATTGACGGAAGAGGAAAACGTGCTCCTTCGGCTGGAAGAGCTTGACGTCCTCGAAGAAAAGAGGCTTGCAGTACAGCAGAATCTAGAGCTGTAACGAGCCCAAATGTCACGGGCCTATGACAAGATGACTCGTCTCCACGCTTTCAAGAAAGGCGAATTGGTGTTGATCCTCAAAAGACCGATCATCCCAAATCGACATGCTAAGGGAAAATTCGAGCCAAACTGGGAAGGACCATACGTCATCGAGAAAGTGTTCGACGGAGGATCCTACCAACTAATAAGTGCCGAGGGAGAAAGGCCCATGCCACCCATCAATGGCTGATATCTCAAGAAATACTACGCGTAAATGCTCCAAGTCGCAGGAAAATTGAGCACACCAGCCCTACGGTCTAGATCATACATCCTGTAAAACCGTATACAATCCACGGGCGTAAACAACCCCTAGCTCTCCCATAGTCCTATCGGCGAGACTACATTTACAGTCCCACCGGCCTTAAAAAAAAGGTATGTCCACAAGCAAAACGGGCACGGATGAAAACCTGAAAGGGCTCCGTGAGTAAAAACAGCAGGACTGCCGGCGAGCTTGTGAAAACCTAAAAGGGGCTGTAAGAAGCTCGCTAAGGATGACCGGGCAGTGAAGCTGCGCGGTTGCCTCTTGGCGAGGGCTTTGACCTCTGGCGTCGGGGGTAGGCAACTACCAGCCTGGGATGGACGAGCGGGGTAGCCACTCTGGTGCCTCTTCCGAGGGCATTCTGATCCCTGGCGTCATGGGTAGGGAGCTACCAGCCAGAGTAGACCGAGCAGGGTAGCTGCTCGGTTGCCTCTTGCGAGGGCTTTGATCCTTCAGGACGGGAACTGAGCAGGGTTACTGCCCAGTGTCTCTTGGCGAGGACTTTGATCCCTGTCGGTTGCGGTAGGAAGCTACCAGCCGGGGATAGCTGAGCAAGGACTCAACTGCCTCTTGGAAGACTTTGGTCCTTAACGCGGGAGGGGCTCTAGAAGCCTACCAAGGACCCTTGGCCGGGCAGGGTTACTGCCCGGTGCCTCTTGGCGAGGGCTTTTGTCCTGAAGGATAGCCGAGCGAGGGATCCTCGGGCTCGACTGCCTCTGGGAGGGCTTTTTGATCCCCGGCGTTGTGGCAGGGAAGCTGCCCGCTGGGGATAGCCGAGCGAGGGATCCTCGGGCTTGACTGCCTCTCTGAGGGCTTTTTGATCCCCGGCGTTGTGGCAGGGAAGCTGCCCACTGGGGATAGCCGAGCGAGGGATCCTCGGACTCGACTGCCTTTGGGAGGGCTTTTTGGTTCGGGCAGTGGGGTGCACGGTCATACCGTGGTGAGGGCCCGTGGGTTGCACGGCCGCTTCGTGGCGAGGGCCTTAAGTTATAAAGGAGGAATTCTACCGGGGAAAAAAGATTCGTCGTTTCTTTATTCGTATGGACAAGAATTTCAGAGAACGCTTTACACCATCTTTGTGAAAGGGAATTCTCGAGGGGGGTAACACTCGCTGGCTTTGACCTTACTGGTATAGCTTGAGCTTCTCGGCGTTGTAAGGCCATGTCATCTTTCGTCCGTCCGCATCTTGCAGGCGGTAGGCTCCACCGGGGAGCGCTTCAGAGACGAGGAAAGGACCCTCCCACTTTGGGGAGAACTTGTGAAGCCTGCCTTGGTCAATGAACTCGTTCCTCCGTAGGACCAGGTCCCCGGTCTTGAAGGAGCGCCGTTTGACCCGAGCGTTGTAGTATCGGGCCGTCTGTTGCTGATAGGTGGTGGCTCTGATCTGGGCCCGATCCCTTTTCTCCAACAATATGTCGAGGTTGGTCCATAGTGCCATGGTGTTTGTGTCATCGTCGAAGTGCTTGAACCGGTGACTGGGTAGCCCGATCTCCGCTGGGACCATCGCTTCGGTCCCGTAGCAGAGGCTGAAGGGGGTCTCCCCGGTGGGAGTCTTTTTTGACGTGCGCAGGGTCCATAAGACCCGGGGCAGCTTTTTGACCCAACTGCCTTGTCTCCCTTCTAGGCGGGTCCGGAGACCCCAGAGGATGTCTCGGTTAGCGACCTCGGCCTGTCCGTTACATTGGGGGTACGCGACCGCGGCGAACTTCATGAGGATATGGTACTTTTTGCAGAAGTCCTTCACTTTCTCATTCTCGAAGTTCGTCCCGTGGTCGGTGATGATGCACCTCGGGATGCCAAACCGGAGTATCAGGTTGTTTTGCAGGAACTTGATGGTCGTGGCGGCGTCCGGTTTCCTGATGGGGACGGCCTCGATCCACTTGGTGAAGTAGTCCACCGCAACGAGGACGTATTTGTGCCCGCCTGTTCCGGTAGGGAACTGGCCGATCATATCCAGTCCCCACTGGGCGAACGACCATGGGGATGTCAGGGCGGTTAGCTCGGTAGCCAGGAGGCGGGGAATGCTGTCGTGGAGCTGGCAGCTCTTGCACCTCCTGACCAGCTTTAGGGCGTCCTCGTGCATGGTGGGCCAGTAGTACCCTTAGAGTAACGCCTTTTGGATCAAGGGTCAAGCCCCCTGGTGCACGCCGCCCACCCCCTCATGGATTTCCCGAAGGACGTAGTCGGCCTCTTGGGGGTCAACGCATCGGAGCAGGGGCTGAGTGAAGGCCTTCTTGTAGAGGTTCTCGTTGCTCCAGACGAAGTGGCGGGCTTTGGCCCGGAGACGGCGGGCGGCCGCCCAGTCCTCCGGGAGCGTGCTGTCCTTCAAGAACTCCACAAGGGGCTTCCTCCAATCCTGGTCGCTCTCCTGCACCGTGTACACGTGGAGTGTCGTCGCTTCGTCTCCCACGCTGGGTCGAGGCAAGGTTTCGAAGAGGATTGACCGCCTATTGTTGGCCAAGTACGACGAAGCTAGCTTGCTCAGGGCATCTGCTTGGGCATTCAGCTGTCTGGGTATTTGTTCTACTTGGACCTCGTCGAAGTTTTTCCGGAGTTTCCTTACCTCGTCTAGGTACTTCATCATTAGAGGCTCTCGTGCTTCAAAGCGGCCGGTCACTTGTCCGACAACAAGGGCCGAGTTGCTGTGGATTCGAATTGTCTTCAGCCCCAGCCCGACGGCCATGCGCGGTTCGGACAGGAGGGCCTCGTATTCTGCCACATTGTTCGACGCTTTGAAACCGAGCCTCAAGGAGTACTCCATCTCGGCTTCGTTTGGTCCCCAGATGATGAGGCCGCAACTGCAGCCTTCCTCGGTAGAAGACCCGTCGACGTAGATGACCCACTCCGGAACTGAGCTAGGGCTTTCCGGGACGGGACACCGGGTTGCGAGGGGCGACGTGGACTCTGGCTTCCTTCTAGGGATGGTGCATTCGACGATGAAATCGGCCAGGTGATGGCTTGCCTCGGGCGATACCTTATGTCTAATTGAGATAGCTCCCATCTCCATTTTTCCAGGTGGCCTGAAGATTCCGGTGAAGCCAGGATAGCTCCCAACGGGCGCTCGGTGAGGACGATGACGGTGTGTGCTTGGAAGTAGTGCCGCAGCTTTCGTGAGGTTACCACGAGGGCTAAGGCAATCTTCTCTATGGCGCGGTACCTCGTCTCCACGTCCTTAAACATGTGGCTCATATAGTACACCGGCTTCTGCGCCCCTTCGGCCTCTCGGACGAGCACCGAGCCTTCTTCTTGGTCGGATACTGCCAGATACAGCGACAGCTCGTCCCCTTCCACTGGCCGGGTGAGCAGCGGCGGTGTTGCGAGGTGCTTCTTCAATTGGTCGAAGGCGGCTTGGCATTCCTCTGACCACTCAAACCTCGGAATTTTCCTCAGCGCCTTAAAGAACGGAAGGCACTTCTCCCTCGACCTGGACATGAAATGGCTCAGAGCGGCGACCCGCCCCGTGAGCCGCATGATCTTGACGTTGGTCTTGGGTGCGGCCATGCTCAGGATAGTGTCGATCTTCTCTGGGTTAGCTTCGATTCCGCGGTGAGTGACCATGAACCCGAGGAACTTTCCTTCGGTGACTCCGAATGCGCACTTGGCGGGGTTTAATTTCATGTTGAATTTGCGGAGCACTCCGAATGCCTTGCCCAGGTCCTTGGCATGGTCGGCCGATGAGGTGGACTTGACGAGCATGTCGTCAACGTAAACTTTCATGTTCCTGCCGATCTGTGGCTTGAACATGCGATTGACCAGCCTTTGGTACGTGGCCCTGGCGTTCTTGAGGCCGAAGGGCGTCACCCTGTAGCAGTACACGCCCCGGTCCGTTGTGAATGCGGTCAGGTCTTCGTCTTCAGGGTTCATACGGATTTGGTTGTAGTCGGAGAAAGCGTCCATGAAGCTCAGTAGCTCATGACCGGCCGAGCTGTCGACGAGCTGGTCTATGCGGGGGAGCGGGAAGTTGTCCTTGGGGCAGGCCTTATTGAGGTCGGTGAAGTCGACGCACATACGCCATTTCCCGCTCGACTTCTTGACCAGGACTACGTTTGCCAGCCACTCTGAGTAGGGCACATTCCTAATGAAGTTGGCGGCGAGGAGCCGATCAACCTCCTCTTCGATCGCCTTCTGCTTGACCGGGGCGAAGCTTCTTCTCTTCTGTCTGACGGGTCGGGCCGTAGGATCAACTCCGAGCTTGTGGGAGATGATTTTGGGGTTGATCCCAGGCATGTCAGCAGGCGCCCAGGCGAAAACGTCGGAGTTGCTTCTGAGGAACTTGATCAGGTCATCCCGCTGGGTCTCTGTCAGGAGCGACCCGACCTGGTCGGTCTTTCCTTGGTCTCCTTCTGCTAGGGGCACCTCGGTAAGAGGTTCGACCGGCGCCCCACGGACCTCCTTCCGCTCATCCCGGGTGTCCAGGGATCCTTTGATGTCGCTGCACGCATCGGTGTCGTCAGCGTGCTGCTCGAGCAAAGACATCACTATAAGGCATATCCTCACGACCCGCTGGCTCCCGTATGCCCGACCTATCCCGCCCCAGTCGAGGGGGAATTTTATCGCCAGGTGGTATGTCGAGATCTGGGCCTGGAGGGAGTTCAGCGTCGGGCGGCCGAGGAGGACGTTGTAGGCCGACGGAACCTTCGCTACGATGAAGTCCACAGGTAGCGTGCGCGTGCGGCCAGGCTCCCCGATCGTGAACTGTAGGGTGATCACCCCTTACGCCGGGATGGAGTGGTTGGTGAACCCCGAGAGGACGTGGGAGGTCGGTCTCAGGTCTGCTGGGGCGAGCCCCATACGCAGGAAGCAGGCGTGGAAGAGGATGTCCGCCGAGCTGCCCGAATCGATGAGTATCCGGTGGACTTCGTACCGGTGAATTTGGGCTATGATCACCAGCGGGTCACTGTAGGGCATAGATATGCCGTGGATATCCTCGTCGCCAAAGGTGATGGGCTCTCAACCCTTAGCCCTTTTTCTCGGGCGGTCGCTGGGGCCTATGAGACGGCAGCCAGCGGGTAGGCCGACGACATTGGGTGAGGGTCCGTCTGCTTCTCCGTTGTGAGGGAGGCGACAGCGGGTGTTTGGATCTTCAGGGGGATCGATTTCCATGTGGGCGGAGATCGGAAGACCAACTTTTGTCTTCGTGGAGTTTTTGGGTTCCCACAGACGGCGCCAACTGATGGAGGTCCTTTTCGGGTCTCCGTCAGATGTTGTCTTCCGTCGATCTCCCGGTGGATTCTGATGATTATTTTTTGTTGCGTGTGGGTCTCAATGGGGTTTGGTGGAAGAGGTGCTATGAGGAGTTTGGTGCCGAGTACCTGCAAAGAAGTCCCGGGGTGGTTTGGTACCACCAAGGACCCTCCGATGATCAAGTTAGTGATGAGATCCGAGCAGAGTAACGGCTTAGAAGAGTAAAGAATGGCTTACTTGACCCCTCTGTGATGGGCGTTTATATAGCGGTGGTAGAATGCAGCAGGCGCGAGAATCTCTCCGGCAGTTACGCCCCCGACGTCGCGCCCGCGTAGAGAACGGATCGCCCATTAATGGGGATCGTAATGACGTGGAATGTGGGATGTTGCTGGCGTAGAATATGCGTATGGCGAGATTCACGGAGTGGCGGTTACGCCTGTGAGCGGTGGCCTTGGTCGTAGGGCCGAGGAAGACGGCCTTGGCCTGAAGCTCGAGACGAGCGAGGAGGCCGAGGAGTCCAGGTCTTGTGGCAACTCGCCGCGAGCTACGGGACTGAGGAGGCCAATTCGTAGAGGGCCCTGAGGAGGGCCAGCTTGTGTTTGCAGGTCGGGTATGGGGTGGCCTGGTCGACTCCTGTGCGCCCTTTCTTCTGAGTTCTGAGACACATCACCTGCCACGTGTCCTGATCTTGGAGATCGCCAATATTGAGCATCATCACGTTTGCTTGGATTTATATCGATATTGATAGGATTTCCTTACTTATTTATAATTACCATTGGTTATAGGATCGAGTGTGGGTGATCTCGGGACGACGAGGAGAAGCGTGATTGAATGTTTTAGCGTGCTTGCGCTTTCTAAAAGATAGATCAAAAATATTTGTATTACCGCAATCAAGAACGGCGTCGCTTTGCAGCTAGCCGGTGAGTACGGGTCGGTCCACAGGGATGTTGTGAATTTCCGATTCGCTCTAACGAGTTAATTCCGAAGGGTGTTCGGATTAATTATTAAATCTAAAAACCTAATTAACCTAGGGCAATTATCTAGATCTACTCTTGCTAGGGCTAGGTTTAGGGATGGTTTGGAAATGTAATTAAATCTCACCGCTTTCAATACCCGAATGAAGATCTATGAGGAGTTATGGTAATTATCAATAAAGTGGATTAGATCCGTTCGGGAAGGTGTTCCTTCCTCTAGGTTCTTGTCCTTCCTTTAGAGATCCTTACCCTAACCTCCATGGAAAACACGCGCAACCGGTCCTTTACACTACGGTGTCATCGTTACCTCAAGGGGTAGGATGCCGTAGGGCACGGTATGTGCGTGTATGCATGGAGTCCTATTGTAAATATTTGGTGGGTAAGAAAGGGATGAGAGATCTCATCTCTCAAAATCCTTCCTCAAAGCTAAACCCTAAACAAGTTCCTAGGGCAAGGAATTGAAATCTACACTAGGGCAAGAAATTAAATTACTTACAGATGGCTCTCTCCAAATATCAAAGCAGGGTTGTCAGATCTGAATTCATGAAGTGAAAAGAGGCACCGATGCTCTCCAAAAGATTTCTAAATTTTATTCATTAAAGGGAGGCATCAGGAATTACAATCATTAGAGTTCCTATTTATAAAGAATAGGAAACCCTAGGGTTATATTTGTTTCGCATGTCTGAAATTACAAAAATACCCCTAAGAAAAGACCTAGTCAAAGCCGCCTCACAATTTGATAAAAATTAATTCACTGTTCCCTTAAGCCCGCCGCGGAACCGCGGCCCAAGGCCTGGTTTGGCCGCGGTTCCGCGGCCGAAAAGTAGAATTGGGCTTTGCATTTTCTTGGGCTTATTTCTGGTGGCTTGGGCTTCTTATTTCTATATATCTTTTCTCAGTTTAGGTTCTGGTTCTCTTCCAGATTTCCAGTGAACATTGTAGTGGACTCCTACCCGTTCGCTTTGTAATCTTGGACCTTGCGCTGCCCTTTGTTCTTTGTAAACTGATATTTTTGTAGGCTTTATCAAGAGTCTTCTGTTTGTTGGTCAAAGTCCACTTTTGCATTGTCTTTACATCGTTTGCACTGTTTTCTGTCCAAGAACCTGTAACCTGTAACATGTAGCAGACATGCGTCAAAAGCACCCATTTATTTATAAAAAGAACAAGAATGGGGAATATAATAATGCAATATTCTGGTGTGAACAAAGCGCGGTAGTTGTGAGATTCGACTGGCCAGTGCTACAGTTGGTGAGTAGATTTGTATTTACGAGTAGGGAATCGGGTGGATGGCGTATAACACCACCGTGAAACATATTTAAATTAGTTATTTATGCCATTGATATGTTTACGATTTATGCCACGTATATTTAGATGTCCGTTAATTAGTAAAATTCATTAGTTTCAACTTAGTAGGCTTATTGTAAATACACTCGTTAGAACACTTGCACATTATAAGTGATTGCCATGTGGAACAATCAATACACGTTACTAGTAATTGCTTATAGTATGATAAATGTTATTAGTATGATTAATATTACGTGCGTATACGCTGTTCCCTCTTAAAATAAATATATTTATATCAGCGTCCCGCGTGAAATGCACGTGAGTGATATAGGCCATATAATATGGCAGCGTCTCACGTACAAGGCATGTGATCGCTATCGGCCACATACAGGGTAGTGTCTCATGTGGCATGCATGTGGACGCCAGTTCTGATAGAATTAAATTCTATTTGGGAAAATATTTTTCTGATCTTTCTAAAATAAGAAAGATCTGCGATGTTAAACGGAGGGCCCTTGGATTAAAAGATCCAATGGTGATTTAAAAATCGCCTTCCAAATCAGAGGATAGAATTAAATTCTACATGGAAAATATTTTTCTTCGATCTTGTTAAAAACAGAAAAGATATACTCTGTTAAATAGGGAGTCATTGGATCTAAAATCCAATGGTGATTAAAAATCACACTTGATTATGAAATTAAGTCGAGATCTCTTAACTGAGAAATATTGATTTTTCTCATGCCCACTACAAAGGACCCACAAATTAAATCTCAGATAAAGAATACTACACATAAGCTTCTACAAAAAACCAAGAATTGAATTCTCCCAAAATATCATCTTCATCCTTCCAAACCTTAGGTAAAAATAATAGAGAAATATTTCTCCTCATATTTATCATATCTATAAAACAAGGTTTAATCCACATAAGAACTTGGTTCTTTCTCTGGATCTAAGAGCCATAAGACAAGTCCCTCACAAAAGAGAATATAATTCTTATAGAGAGATCTTGATCTTAAACTTAAGATCCATATATGAATTTTGGTGTTCTGCCCACCATCAAGATATAAAAAGAGAAGAAAGAAAGATGTAGTTTCCTATCTCTAGGAACTTAGTTTCTTTAATAACATGTCAAGAACTTAGATCTTACATGAGCAAGATCTTTAAGTTCTTAAAGAACTTGCCTTCCCTTGATCCCAGATCATCACATATTGATCTTGGTGATCGTTAATGGCCAAAATACCATTAATAGAAGCTTAAGCTTCTCTGAAACTTAAGTTTCAAAAATAAAACAGAGATTAAATCTCTAAGGAAGAAGCGCTTCACGTGATATCCATGTGAGCGCTAAAAAAAACTGAAGACCCAGCGTCTCACGTGCTATATACGTGAGCGTCTAAATGTGAGCGTCTCACGTGCTATACATGTGAGCCCTCAAGAGAGGCAAGCAACAGCGCCTCATGTGCCATCCACGTGAGCGCTCAACAAAAAGAAAAAGAAGACTCAGGCGCTCACGTGCCATACACACGAGCGCCTGAAAGTGAGCGTCCTAAGTGATATACACGCGAGCGCCTAAAAGAAGCAACCAAGCAGCGCCTCATGTGCCATACAGTGAGCGTCTAAGAGTGAGCATCTCACGTAATGCATATGTGAGCACTTAGAGGCTGAAGACTCGGCGTTTCACGTGTCATTCACGTGAGCATCACCGACTTAACGCATCACGTGATACATACGTGAGCGGCATATATTTGAGTGCTTAGCATTATTGGGTAACATAAAAGCCCATCATTTAGCCTAAAATTGGCTAAGTTACCTGAAATTAAACTTTTTTGACTTTAAATCAATAGAGCCTATATGCCCACTATATTTAAGTTGATCTTAGTCTCATATATGACCAACAGTCCTTAAAATAAGATGTTTAAGTTGATCTTAATTTAAAACAAGATTAATGGTTCTTAATTTTATTTTCAAATTGATCTTAGTCCCATATATGACTAACGGTCTTATACACCATATCATTTAAGTTGATCTTAGTCCTATATATGGCTAATGATCCTTAGATATATATCTTAAGCTGATGGAACATATAACCTAGGTTCAACCCAAATCTGATATGTACGGATTTGTACTAATCCGCGTTCTATGGGCGACGACATATTAGTCTCTATATACAATCTAAGGGCAACCCAAAATAAACAATATATATAACACGACACACGATGATTCATGGAGTAGAGAAAGTTGTTATCGTTTGGTGATAACGTAATTAACTGCAGGGACTTGCGTCTGAAGGAAACAGCGTACCTACAATCAAAAACCCTTCACATATGAGGGGGAATCTAATAAGTCTGCTACAACAGTCGCATCCATCCAAACTTCTGATATACGGTGCCGTAAATCAACTTGGTATCTACGGAAAGGTGGATGGATATGTTCCATATAGCATCTGCCCCCGTATTCAGGTAAGACGGTCTATCCCGGTTCATTTCCATTTTCGGTGGTAAACAGATTCTGGCACGTCTGGTAGGACCCTTTTTCTCTTTCTACTTCATACTTCGTGTGTCGTGTTACGCGAACTAAATCGCAGTTCGCTATGTTTATGGTTGCTCTTAGAATTTGGGATACTAAAAATTGGTGTTTCACCTCTGTGTAGATTCAATGGTTTTCACCTGCACCAACTACAACAAGTCTCATACCGACTCCTCCCCATCTGGCGGAGTCTAATACGGTTCGCAAGTGAACTCAGTCCTCTGTATCCCAGCCCCTCAAAATATGACTGGGATTTTCTTTGGGACCATGCCCCCATCCTTCACCTTTGGTGCCTCACGGCGAGCCCATGCTAAAAGAAGAAGCTCCAAGAAAATCATTCTTTGATCGGCTAACCATCTTGGTGGGCCCTGCCGACAAGCTACCAACTCTAAAGTTTCAGTCTTCAACCGGATGAAGAGAAGCTCAGTGGGCCCCACTAAGAAGCCTACGATCCCTGAGAGGCTGTTCCTAAATAACTGGTTATCCCAGCTCCTCCGCTTGAAGCAAATAAGAGTGCTTTACCCCCAAAACAGTCTGTGTTCAACAGACTGACCTCCCATGTGCCTGCTCAACTGAAGGCGTTGGTCTTTCACATGCTGACACTTGGCGAAATCCCCAAACAATGTAGGGGAATAGTGAAAAAGCCTATAATGCTAAGGAGGTTTCTGATACAAGACATGCTCGACGTCGCCATTGGTGTCGAGTAAGATAAACCGGTGGTAGTTCTCCTTCTGGACTGACTCCACCAACTCCCGTGGTGGCTATCGGTGCTGCTGTTTCAACTAGGAATAGCTTCGAACTGCTTAGAAGGGTTCGTCGAAACTCACCCACTGCTATACTGAAGAAATCGCCACCTCCTACAGAGGCACCAAATTAGCCGAAGTCAGAGCACTCATATAAACAGCTCTCTTAAAAAATTCACAGAGTCTGGAAGAAAGTCCAAGAATCTGTCATTGATGATAAGTACTTCCGTCGGCCGAAATAGTCCAAGGGTCGACAAGAAAATGATAACTCCTTTGCCATACAGCGGGGGACTTCTCACAAGGCAATTCCTATCATGACAGTTCCTCCTACAATGGCTTCCCACAAAAGAGCGAAGCAGGAAAAGGTTCGAGCGCCTGAGGCAAAATCCTAAAGCCAAAGTTTTAAGCGCCCCAAGTCTGGGGCATAATGACCGCACAGTCTATATGGTTGGCAGCAAAGATGAAAGTCGCACCTTTGTCAATCATAGACCGCATACTCGGTCATTGAAGAAGGCTCGGGAGCAATAAGAAAAGCTCCAGGTCATGCTCGCCAAAGTGGCAGTACTCGCTGGCACTAAAGAAGGTCCGGACAAGGAGCTAGAAGAGCGCCAAGAACAAGAGACCGATATCGATTTCCTGAGGCGAGTGCTCGAAAAGAAAGATAAGGAGGCGGTAGAGCAAGCTGCTAATATGAAGCAGACGGCTTTCCTGTTTCAGGACATGGTTGGAATGCTGATATAACCAGAACCGCCGGCCGAAAAACCACCGGTGATTATTGATGATGACGATAAGGAAAAAACTTCATACCCTCCTCAGGCCCTATCAACGGCCAAAGAAGAAATGATCTCGAAGGCGGCGTTAGATGACTATATCGTCCAACAGATCAAAGGTTATTAGGCGAATGAAGCCGCGAATCAGATGATCAAGACCGATCGACCATATTCTGTATGGTACGACCGGATGAAATTGTTGGATATAAGTGCCCTTAAGACAATTATCGTAATTGTAGGAATGCAATTACTGAATTACAAGGGCCTATACAGTGAACAGTTGATCGTCATGAAATTATATGTCTTTCATCGTGTTAAATACCACAATCAATACGGTGTCGCAATAGCTAGCTGCGGTGAGTACGGGTCGTCCATAGGGAGACTGTAACCTTATTTTTAGTGTTTTACATGAGTTGATTCAGAAAACATGGATTTGTTTTCTTTTTATTCCAAGCGTGAGATAACAATGAGAAAAATGGCTTATTAGGATTTTAGGATTAGGTAGTTAAGGGATGAAGATTAAAACAATAAATCTTTTTTTATCTTTTAATTGTTTATTGCTAAAGGAATAGGAATAAATGTGGATTAGGGTATTTAGAGGGGTATTAGGGATTTCTCCTATTGACCCATGTCCTTCCATTGATCCCTATTAAACTCAAGCCTCCAATAAAACAAGTATTAACCCACTCTCAAATCAGGGTCGCAACTATCATGAATTTGATAGTGCGCCCTAATAAGGGAGGTTAATACTTACTTGGTTGGAGTTTATAATAATCAAAATATAAAAAGAATATGAGAAACTTACCATCCCTTATACTCCACTTTCCTACAACCCTAACAAGTGAAAATTTACTCGCAAATTATTACAATAAGAGGATAAAAAAGAAAGATTGAAGAATGATCAATATATGCTAACTACTAGGGCCCTCACTATAGTGATGGACAACTTTTAAGCATCATCGCCTACAAATAATTAAATTGGAAAGAAGGAGAAAATAGTTTTATTTTAATTAAAGAAACTAGCTATTAGATCCCTCACGACGACGAGGAGATTCTTTGAGCACCATGGTTTCAAAAATCGTTGAGAGAGAGAGATCGTAAAGAAAAAGAAAACATTTTAAATATCATTAACCTAATAATAACAGTAACAAGCAAGATAAAAAAAATGCAAGTAAATAAAATGCAGAAATTAAAAGAGACAAGAATTAAATAAAACCCTACCTTTTATTGATCAAACTCAAGCTTCATTACAATTTCTTAATGGCTAATGAAAAGAAGCTAAAAATAAAAAGAAAAACCCTAGATGCCTCTATGTTGGGTGTTCTCGCTGCTATTTATAAGTATTGAAATTTGAAACCTTAGCGTCGAAGTCGTTGTACACGAGAAGACGAAACTGCCCCCAAAACCTTAACTTGTGCGGCGCTAAAGGGGTGGCGGATCTACGGTCATTTAATGGGTTTGACGGCGGTTCCACGGTCAGGAGATGGGTTTGGGCTTCCAAACTTTTTGTGTTGCGTTCTCGCTATTTTAGATGGTCTCTGAGCACATAATATCTCATTTTTGCTGACACTGAAATTTGCAGAGTTGACTAAGTTGATTTTGACTTTAACTGGATCGGTCCGATTTTACCTCTAAAGTTCGTCACTCGCTCTAAACCCGTTTCATGCACTTATGTAGCAAACTCGGATTAAAATCACCAATTTTATAGACAATATTATAAAGAATGGATGGTATTAAAATGTAATTTTTTGATGTAAACAACAGTCTTACTCGAGATGATAGATTGCTATCTGGTTTGTCTTTATCTGTCATGTATATACGTTTTACTCGTTATCACGTATCGCTAATACATGAGATAAAGATCATATGATCTTTGCTTAACTACCAGGATTATGATAGGGATCATACTAGTGGGGCCTGGTAGTTTATAAGCACATCCTTAAGTATCTCTAATCGTAAGAGTATCAAGACTGAGCATCGGTACTCCGCGGTTTAGACTAGCGTATACGTTTCATGACCCTGTACGGGGCGATGGCTGATCCCATAGCCATTGGTGTTTGACACCGATGATTGTATGCAGGTACTCATTGGATGAATTATACTAGACGGACTTGCCGAGAACTCCGAGTTGGTACTATACCAATGTCAGATAGCAGTTCTCTGGTGACATGAGTACATGGTAGTCTCTAGACCTTAGATCACCATAATGTCTTGTATATGTTCCCACTATACTTAGATTACTATCCTACCACGGCTCTACTGAGTTGTGCAAATAAGTTTTAGTTGGGTAAAGTCCCAAAGCACATGGAGACAGTGAGCGGTCGAGAGAATTCGTCACTCCCGGTATAGGGAGTCGATATCGCGCTATGCAGGACACGACTATAACCAAATGTCCATGGCCATGGCAGTAGAGATAAATTGGTAAGTGTTACCAGTTGCATCTCTTTTGTTCTGATTTCTCTATCAGCATGACTTATCGGGTTATTGGGGGTCTGACAGATTCCACCCCCAGACTCGGTATGCGATACTCTTTGACGAAGAGACCGGACTGTACAGTGACTGTCACTTATATACTTTGTCGTGTTCGGATGAGTTCGCTCGTTGACCTTTCTTTATCTTGCTCATACCTAGGTAGTCGTTATGTATAGCTAGTGCCACTGACGAGCTTGTGGGTTAACCCATGAGGGGGTTGAATCTGAAAGTGTTTCGGATTCAATCGGATGCGATTCTGTATAATCTACTGCCAGCGTATTGACAGTTCTTTAGAGTCCCACAACGAAAGTGTCTGCCCGGGCAAAACGTAATGTGACATGCATATAGGGATATGTGCATGAATTCGATTAAACATGTATATTGGATATACGCGTTTAATCGGACGACTGTTATACTAGCTGGTTTAAAAGCTAGAAAATCAAGTCAAGTGTTGACTTGATAACCGTATTTAATGATACAGTTTATAGTATAGTGTATATGATACACGGACTCTCTACAGTATATGATACTGAGAAAATATTGATGGCATTTCGTATATGTGATACATGATGTGTACGTGTATGGGATACATGTACTCATACTTATTTAATATATATATATATATATATGTATATATATGTATGTATGTATGTATATGTATGTATGTATATATATATATGTATGTATGTGTGTGTGTGTATATATGTATGTATGTATGTATGTATATTTATTTATACATAACACATATATGTACGTGTTATGTATAAATAAATATACATACATACATATATATGTGTGTGTGTATTATTTATTTATTATGCTTAGATAATGGTGGGTCCTACCCTCTTTCTTATGTGTATGACACACACATGAGAGAGAGAGAGTGGGAGAGCGTAAGGTGTCATATTTATATGACATGGTGAAAATTAAAAAAAGAGATAATTTCATTTATCCAAGCCATCAAGATTTTCATCTTCTTCTTTCTCTTACAAGAGCTTGAGCTCTCTATATTAATGACACATATTGCCATGGTGATGGAGTGAGGAAAAGAGAGAGTACCCAAAGTTCGTATCGCCTCCCTCTACACATAGCAAGTCTCTGGAGGAAGTTTCTCCGTCTGGTGACGGAGTTGGAGTTCGGACAGTCTGCTTTCAACGCGGATCATCTACGGCGAGGTGGTCGGCGTTCCGATGTGTTCGGGAGCTCACAAAGTTTAGATGGGGTCTTCCAGGATCAGCCGAACACGCTACAAAGGTTGTAGAACCTTCTATACTCTTTCTATGCTCTTTAGTTTTGCTAGACTAGTGTTTGGACAATTTTAGGCGTACGGTCGATCGCGCTCTCGGAAATTTTTTGTAATCCGATTAGTTCCACTTCCATTGCATATACACGCGGAGCATGTCCGACCTTACAGAAATACCCTCCGGGATATATAATCCCAAAGTTCCGTATATATAAAGGAACGGGTAACCCTCACCAGCATGTTGCACAGTTTAAACCCATGTGTGACAATACCAGGATGATAAGTTGCTACTGCGCCAATTCATCGGAAGTCTATCAGAGACGGCTTTTGAATGGTACTCGGAGCTTCTAAACGACTCCGTCAAGACATTTTCTAAGATGGAACTGCTGTTCACTCAGAAATTCGCCAACGCAAATGAACGCACTCCAATCACCGCGCTGATCAACTCAAGGTTTAGATCAGGCGAGACGTGGGTTCAGTATGTGATCCGATGGCGGAACCTGTGGTCCAAATGCGAACAGCGCATTGAGGTTGCCCCGGTTGTGGAAATGTTCATAGGAACCATCGATACCCAGTCGACCATCTTCCAATTTATGACCTTCTTCAAGCCTACTATATTCCAGACACTCATATATAAATTAGCCCAAATGGATCAAATGGGCCATAGCCCTTATTCTTCAGGTGAAGATTCCCAAAGCAATAAAGGCAAGGGAAAGATGGCCTTTGTTGCTAATACACAGCAACAGCAGAATGGTCCGAAAGCAGCCGTTCGCCAAAACAACAACAACACTGCTCTTATCTTAGAAGAAAGAATATGACGCGCATATTCCTTCCCTCGTGACAAGACAAAAAGATTGTTCGAGCTTGCCATGGGAATAATTTGATAACGCTTCCTAAGCTGCGGCGACCCACACTAGCTAGTGATGTCAATAATCCAAGCTGCTGTCCCTATCACCTGGTGGAAGACTGTTATGTTTTTAAAAACTCGGTTGAAGGCCAGTATTAGCAGGGCAAGTTTGCGCTATCAGATAATTGGAGGATATATCTGCCGCAGAAGCACGCCCTAAGAAAGTTAATATGCAGGGGCATCCTGCTCATTCGTGGAAGACGCTTCATGGGAAGTGGTTCTCTCGGCAAAGACCAAAATAATGCTGAAAGACCTGCAAGCATGCCAAACAATCAAGTGGAATAGCCGCTTGAGCCGGAGATTATAGAAGGGATGTTGAAGCCACGTCTGACACAAAAAGGGGAAAACCCCCAAGGAGAGCCTTCTAAGTCTTCAAAAAAAAAAAAGAATAGGAAGAAAAAAAAGCCCGTGCAGCCCGCCGAATATGTCTACAGCCGTACGGATCTCCAACAATATATAGACGCGCTTGAAGAATATAATCAAAAAGCGTGAACACCGGTTACACTTGAAGAATTTCTCTGGCATATTCTTGAGGACAAGGACAGTGATGACGATGAGGAAAAAACTCATAAGAGGAAGCAAAAGAATGTGTGGAAAGCTGCCACATGATCTCCCATTCATTTATATATGATGAAGAGGCTCCGCCAGAGTCAGAAAGCTACATTGACGAGCTGGGGGCAGAATCAGCGCCAAATATTCCGAAACTGCCAGAAGAAAATCTAATCGAAAGGTTGCTGAAAGAAACTTTTCAAAAAAGCAAAGATGATCAAAGGCGCGAGATGGCCATATATGAAAAGGCCAGCCATCAGCGTCTGAACAAAGAAACTACGGTAGGGTGTCACGACCCAAATTGGCATGTGACCGGCACTTAGATCACATGACATCTAGAGATGTCGACGCGACCCAAGTAAGTCAAAAACCAAGATCTAAAACTTTGTAAAGAATAAAGCAGGTGAAGTTTTCAAAAGGTATTTATTATGAAACCCAATTTATTTACAAAGATTGTTTATTTAAAAGCATATATCAAGTGTTTTAAAATAGGATAAAAATGTTTTCGTTATTTGAAATTTCAACAGCACCTCCTTTATAATTTTTGGAAAAAACAGGTACATATACATATAAGTATAAAGGCATCCCTACTTGAGAGCTATCTCAACGCCCAATGGCGGAATCATAACCACGCAGTTATATACGGTGCTCAAAAGCGAAGAATCACAAGAAAATATAAAATGAACTGCGAAATAAAGCTAACTAGTCGACTCTATCCGAGTTGGACACAAAAGAATATACAAGCCAAGTCTCGACTCAATCTAAGTCATACAATAATACAAGTGGTTTGATGGAGTGATACTAGATATAAGATATATAATATGCAAAAGAGGCGGTTACTGTGAGTGAAACCAACCTAACAAAATAAATGATGAACCCTAAAAGATGTGCCGGTGACGCCGCTAAGTGTCTGTGCGGTCCGTCCTGTAAGAAACTAAGGCATAACGGGGGGTGAGTTGCCAACTCAGTGAATAAAAGTAAAATATCACAGGATATAAATATGATATGTGTAATAATGAATACAAGTGCAATATAAATGAAGTCGCATAAAAATAGAAACTATATCATCAAATCATAATAAATCTCGTGTCTATCATCGACATATGAAATCGAAATATAGTAGTTACCGTCTCACAACCCCGCCCTCTTTCTATATTAATATAGGTTCGGTCGGTATCCTCCGGATATCCGCCGCGCTCCAATACTAACTCCGATATCGATCATCCTCGTAGGCTTCTCGTACCTCCCTACGTCTTCCTACCTCTCGGAATCGTACTGGATCCACCATATATTTGTAATCGGTCAACCCCTCTCTTGATTCGAATATCTCATCATGAAAAACCCAAAACTCATGGTGGACGCCAAATCATCATATCACTAGAAAACCACACCTTTAAAAATATAATCCATTTTGTAAAAGTTACTCATGGTTTCTCAAATCCATAGAAACATCAAATCTATAATATCAATAATGAACAGTTCAGTCTTGCAATAGTAGGCAACTACAATACATGAATATACATGACAATAATATTCAAACATTAAAATCGTAGTACACAATCATTTCAACTAGCATAAATGTCGTTAAAATACTTATAGCATAGCAGTTCCTAAGTGTCACGGAAGTACCAACGATGTGTAGTATGGCATATATATATGTGATTGTGCAACATGGCAATCGTTGGTATTTGTGCTTGTGTTCTATTCTATATATCTATTGTAGCAAGTATGATATACAATAAGGATGGCATGGTACTCAATATAATGCATATGACATAAAATATGGTTATGTATCGCTAATAGTGTTTAGAAACTGATACGGAGTTTTTATAAAATTTCTAGTAGTCGGGGTGCTATACGCCATCCACCCGAGTTCCCACTTGTAAATGTCCCCCTACTCACCTAATATCAATATGTACTAGATGAAACTCGCAAATGCCTTGCCCTTCCTTGTCATGTCGAACGTCTCCACGATCGAGCCTATATATTAAACCCAATGTATATATATAAGAATCGAAACGCAAACGTTACTATACTTCAAACGTAAAAAGACAAGAACATATGATCGACGTATTTTAACATGTGTTATCAGTACCAAACTACCCCTGGCAATAACGAAAATCAAAACTTAAGTTTTTAAAACGTAAAACATTGAACTTTTATGAGATATTTGTTCTAGATTTTGATACAAATGACCTGGGATAAAATTGAGTATGCAATAATCTAGTTAAGATGTCATGAAGCTACAGTAAAAATCCCAGACCTTAACTCAAAACCTTAGCCGCAAATTGCGGCCAATAATATTAAATTTGCGGCCATGTTGGGTGATTGATCTATAATTTATGTGTAGTAGTTAACCGCAATCAATAACGGTGTCGCGTGTAGCTAGACCGAGATGAGTACGGGTCGTTCTTTGGGAAACGTTGAATCTTTCAATCTTACTTTAGGCGTGTTGAGAAAGAAAGGAGGAAGAATAAAGAATGGTGAAGAATGATTGTAGGTTCTAGATCTACGTTAAACACGGATGCAAAATATAAATCTAGATTAACTACGGATGTAGGTTTTATAGTAGAAGGGGGCTTGTAGGGTTTATTGGGATTTAGTAGTTATGGATGATTAATTAAATATTACTCTTTTTATCCTTTAATAGATTTAAAATTAGAACGACGGTGATGCATGTAGATTAGGGTTTCTGGAGGGAAAAGTGTTCCCACTCTTAACCCCTATCTCGACATGGAACTCCTTTCATATCTAGCCTTTATCAAAACAATGGTTAATCTAATTTCTAATCGCGGTCGAGACTAGCAATGAATTGGTAGCGCGCCCGATTAGGATGTTAACTATTCTTTTGATAAAATATATAAACTTTATAGGACTTAAAAAGAGTTTAAGGATCTTCATCATCCATTAACCTACCATAATCCTATGAACCCTAACAAGCGGAGAATTACTCGCGCATGTTGGGAGAAGAAGAGATGGAGAGGGAAATCATATTAAAACTATAAAAAAATAGAATAAGTAAACAACTACCTTTATTAATCAACAAAATTCATTTACACTTTGTTCCCTTAGAAAATGATTACAAAATGCTAGTTTGCTTCTCGATCTCTTCTAAGGAGGTAGACGAACAGTTGATGATCAGCCTGTCGCGGATTTCGTGATCTTTTCAGCTTGATGATTTTTCCAATAGGCTCTCGGTCCTTATTTATAGTCCCAGATCCAGAACCCTAGTTTCCTAATATGGTAACTAATTGTTACGATTCTAACCAAAAAATCCAGAATCCCAACTCCCTTAGAGTGCGGCGGAACCGCGGCCGTTGGATGGGTTTGACCGCGGATACGCGGTCTTATGGTGGGATCTTGGCCTTAAATTTCCGGGGCTTCATCTATGTAGCTCTTGGTGATCTTTTGAATATCTAAACTTTGAAAATCTTCTCTATGTTTCTGCCAGAATTGGTTTCTTCAATTTACTTGAATATCTTCGACAGATTTGTTCTAACAACTTTGATTTCCTTGATTTCAGCCCTGAAAGTTCTGCACAACAACTCAACAAATAATATTAGTAGAGTTTGTTTTATTGAGATGTTAACTTAACCATTAAGAATTGGTCAAAAGTATTTAATAAGGTAAGCATATTTAAATGGGCCAAATGTTACATGGATATTATATGCTTACTTTTTCCTACCAAATGTTAATTATAATATATAAACACATGAAAATAGTATTTTTACAGATAAACCCTCATATGTATCATATATTATAATAAACACCTTTTATTATATAGAAATAGTAGGAAAAATGTCATATTAAATGTGCAGTTTTATCAACTGAACAAATACCCCCAAACTTATCTTTGATCGTCCCGAGCAAACTAGTTTATTCAAGAGAAAGAGAAAAAGAAAGGGGAAAGCTAAGCACACTTTCGTAGGCAACACGATTGCACTGAGCACGTGCAACAAGCCGTTAAACCTCTAGGTGTCCCTAGTAGGAAGAGTGTTGTCTCCTGAGGGTTTTCAGCGGATTACACCCACAAAATCCCATAATAAAATAGAGATGGTGAAAGTTATATATAAAGATAAGAACTATAAAAGAAAGAACTTGAAAATAAGAGTTTTCAACTACACCAGTTTTTCAGTTGCTATGAGCCCTATCTTAATGGTCGTGAAAAAATGTTAAAAATCACATCATCCCTCAATAAAACATCGTCATTATTCTTCATTCCTATCTTTTTTCCAAACATCGATCATATACCCCTACATGTGTGTAAAAGACATCCCTACACTCGGAGAATTCAATTCAAGCTATCATACTCTTGTCCATCTACCTCAGTACTTTTTAATTGATGAATATTTAGATAGAATTTGCTCACATATTTTTCATGCGACCGTTAATACTTCTTGAGGTACTAACTGACCGATTACTTATGTACTTGCTTATTAGGCGTATTAGTAATTTCCTTGTCTTGCAACACCTAAGGCTTAGCAGTGACTCCCAAACCAGTTGGTCTAAGGCACTAGGTGATGAAGCACTCTCGCTATATTTTTTTATTGCTGCCTTGGTGATTACAAAACCAGTGTTTATTTTTCTTCATCATTTTATCTTTTTATTCATTTATTATTTCTTTCATACTTTGGCTTTTAGACAAGAGCATTTCAAGGTATTCTCTACTATCCCGAGTTTAAAGACGTGTGTAAGTGCGTATAGTAGGGTATCAACGTTCAAATGTTTGGCTTCTAGAATATGGACTATTTTTCAGACTTATTTTTATTCTCAGATTGGCAATTTCCTTCCTCTTAATAACCCTTGGGACAACAGCTCATAACTACTTATTACTAGTTTTGTTTAAGAAAACCTCTAACTTGTTTTTCTCAAACTATTCCTATCTTTCATATGTAAATTTTCACTTTCAAACTTTTATTATCAATTTTTTTTTTGTGCTTATATAGTGTAATGCAAAGTAATGTGTAAATAAGCACAAACCTCCCCCAAACCTGTTTGCAGCAGTGTCCTTACTGTTGTTTCTTATAAATCTCAAAAACCTGTAGACTTTGGAGGAAAGGTTATTAACGGGGGCACAAAAATTGAAAGTGAAAATCCTCCCCCAAACTTATTATTGGCTCACAATTTTAAGGACAATTTTATTTTCAAGAGCCAAAAATATAAACCCCCCCAAACTTAAGTAAAATAGTATTAAGCATTTAAAATTATTGGGGAGGGTAAAAGTTATTGGTCAAAGTAAAGCCTTGCAAAGACCAAAAGTCAAAACCAACAATTCAAAAATTTTATTGATGAAGCACCAAGGTTGGTGGAAAAACATGTCGTCAATTGACGTGAAGAAGTGGGGAGGAGATAAGAGGTGTAATGGAAAAGGTTTACGTCTCGATTGATAGAGACGAAACAATGAAGGTGGATTACTCGCATTCTTGTTGTTGATAGGAAGAAATGGTGATGGTTCAACTTCCTTGTGTTGAGGTTGATTCATCACAACACCCATATTTTCTAAGAATGCGAGTTCGTCAGCGAAAATTTCTTCAAAACTTTCATCGATATCCCGAATAATAATCTTATCGGAAAGAACGGGATGATACTCGGACTCCATAAAAGGTCCATATTCAGCGTTAGATGTTGACCCGGACAACAATATAATAGCGGAGTCGAGATCAGTATCGTGAAGCTCTTCAATTTCGCTGCTGTCGGAATCTATTGTTTCGACAGAATACACATGAGCATAGGGTTCAGAGGGTTCACTTCCCAACCTGTAAATGTTAAGCTCAATTGACTTCTTCCCAAAGGTTAGGGTCATAGAGCCGTTTCGGAAATTGATTACAGCGTTGGAAGTCGCAAGAAAAGGTCGACCTAAAATTACCGGAATTTGGTTTCGTGGGTTCGGTACAGGTTGTGTATCAATAACGATAAAGTCCACAGGAAGTATAAATTCCCCGACTTTGATTAACACATCCTCTAGCTCACCCCTAGGTTGGGTGATAGATCGATCGGCCATCTGAAAAGTGCAATATGCAGGTTTTAACTCTCCGATCCCTAATTACTCATAAACAGAATACGGAAGCAAGTTAACACTAGCACCTAAATCGAGTAGAGTACGGTTGATATTTTTACCCCCAATAGAAATAGAAATTGTAGGACTTCCCGGGGTCCTTTATTTTCTTGGGTAGTTGTTGTGTAAAAGCAGTGCTCACATTACTCGCAAGGAAAACTTTTTTAGGTACTTGAACTTTTTTCTTCCTATTGCACAAGTCCTTTAGGATTTTCACATAAGACGGAACTTGTTGAATAGCATCTAGGAGAGGAATGTTTATGTTAACTTGCTTAAAAATTTCCACAATCTTCTCCATTTGTGTACTTGGTCTGTTGCCACTTAACCTGTTTGGATAAGGTGCTTGATCAATAAGTTTTGGGTCCAACATTTGTGGAGAAGATTGTGGGGACGGATTCGATCCCAAAATTTGAATGGGGATCGTCTTAGATAGATTGGGCGAAGTGTTCGAGCCTTGGGGAAAACGGAGAATATGCTCGGATGAAGGTGGGAGACTAGACGAATTAGGGGAAGAAGTAGAAGCCGGGGTATCATTGGTATCACTAACATCATCAAATTGCTCACCCACTTGGTTATTCAGCACTTTTCCCGATCTCAACGTAGTAACGGCACTCACGTTATGATTTTGTGAGTGGCCAGGATTCGGTAGGGGTTGAGATGGGAGTTTCCCTTTCTTTCTCGCACTCATCGCGGCGTTCAATTGTGCAATTTGGTTTTCTATTGATTTAATACTCTCACCGTGGGAGGCGGAGTCTTTATTTATAGTATCAATAGAAGACTTCATATCAGCCGACATTTGAATGGAATGTTTCATAAATAAATCCAAAATTTGTGCGAATGAAGAGTTATCAGTACCGGCCAGTTGCGGTGCGGAAGTGTTGGCCGGATTTTGAAAATTTTGTGACTGAAAGGGGTGCTGGCTTTGTGTTTGTGGTTGCTTTGGAGGAGGTCTTTGATAATTGCTTTGGAACTGGTTTTGATTTTGGGGTTGGTTTTGGTTCCAAGCAAAATTAGGATGATTCCTCCATCCTTGATTATACGTGGAAGAATAAGGATCGTTTCTAGGTCGCTGCTGAAAAGCAGCATTAGTTTGCTCGTGACCTTGAAACAATGCATTCATAGGACATTCTTCCGTCAAGTGTGAAGGATCAGAACAGTAACCACACACGGTCTTGGGAAGCGTTACCTGATTTAGGGAGACTGATGAGAATTTGTTCTCAATAGCGTCGAGTTTCTTCTGCATCGCTGCCATTTCGGCTTTTACTGCGGTGGAAACATCGAGCTGATGAATACCTCCCCTAGATGAAGGTGCTCTTACGCTTTTCCAATGCAAAGTGTTTTCAGCGAGATCTTCCAGATGTTTCCAAGCTTCACCATCATCTTTGGACATGAAATTGCATTGACACATTGTTTCAAGCATCTGCTTTGTCGCTGGATTAATGCCCTCATATATAATTCGGCATAAATCCCATCTATTGATTCCATGATGAGGACATTGGACAAGCAGATCCTTGAAACGTTCAAAGCACTTCCAAAATGGTTCATTGGGAAGCTGGGTAAAGTGGTTGATCTAGCTCCTAACACGGGAGGTCTTAGGGTTTGGGTAAAACTTCTTAAGAAATGATATTACGAATTCATCCCAATTAGTGATAGAGTGCACGGCAGTATTATAAAGCCATTTTTCTGACAAGTCGCACAGAGTGAATGGGAGAAAACGCAAACGCATAGCATCCACAGTCAGTTGTGAAGTACCCATCATTGCGCATACGTTTTCGAATTTAGTGATGAAAACGTACGCGTCTTCAGATTCAAGCCCGTGAAATTTGGGCAACAGATTGATGTAGTGGGGTTTAATTTCAAAATTATCCCCGTTGGCTGGTGGAATAGATAAGCAAGTGGGAAGTGGACCACGGATAGGATAGCATCTCTCTTGGAGAGAGATGCACGGTGGATTCTGCGCACCTACGGGCGGTGGCAGCGTGGTGTTATAATATGATGGAGTATCGTCCATCTCGGTTGATGTGGTATGTGGTGGGGGAAAAGAAGATGAAGAAGCACCGACTTCGGAGTCGATAGCAGGAACGCGGACAAGACGGGCACTAGAATCCCGTGTCCAGCCAAGCATGCACTAAGCGAGTTTAGCGCAAGTGGCAGCGTGTGTGTGATTTAAAATTGGTTTGTTTTGAAAAGTGTGTCGGACTTGGACAAATCACACAAAAATGCACAAATAACCCTAGAACTAAGGTTACCTAGGTCCAGTCTCTAGACCGCTCCTAGACTTCCAAAGGACAAGCCGTAGGATCAATTCTCTACCATCTCTTTACTACTCTTGTGGCCAGGTAAGTGGGAGGTTCTCCACTACGTAAGTAGCGGGCCTAATTAAGTAACCACTTGCCTTAGACATACTTGCCTAGACACCACAAAAGTAATGCGGATAAGCGGTAGATTACCCACGACCTTCCTCTGTCCTTATTGAGCATGACAGTCCTTAGAGTCTTGTCTAGATATTTTTTAAATTAATGTAGGGTTGATGCAGATGCTCGGTTTGTGATTTGTGGGGCCTAGGAAGGGTGATAAAATCCCCACCTAATCTAAATTTGGTCTTTGCCCCTTAAAGTCCGTATTAAAATATGCAAAACAAACTAATTACAAAACTTTGCAAAAAGATTTTTAAGCGGCGATATTTTGCAAAGAATCCTGCAGAAAAGATATTTTATTGGATTTCAGAGGAGAGAGAAGGGATTGAGAATCTTACCAGAGAAGTTTGGAACCCTAGATCCTCAATCCCGCCGCGCTTCCGCCGCGGATGTGGCTTATTTGCCGTGGATCTGCTGCGAGAAGGAAGAATCAATTGATGAAATTTTTCTCTGTGGCCTTCTGTACTCCTCTGGATCTCGATGAATGTCTTTGTCTTTCTGTTTCCTCAAGTGTGTGACTCCAGATCTCCTTGTAAAATTCACACAATTCGTTAAATATGCAATTTGCAGTTTTGTTTTAATTATGATATAGATCGAATAAGAATTCAACACAAATAGTAGTTAACCGCAATCAATAACGGTGTCGCGTGTAGCTAGACCGAGATGAGTACGGGTCGTCCTCTGGGAAACGTTGAATCTTTCAATCTTACTTTAGGCATGTTGAGAAAGAAAGGAGGAAGAATAAAGAATGGTGATGAATGATTGTAGGTTCTAGATCTACATTAAACACGGATGCAAAATATAGATCTAGATTAACTACGGATGCAGGTTTTACAGTAGAAGGGGGCTTGTAGGGTTCATTGGGATTTAGTAGTTATGGATGATTAATTAAAGATTACTCTTTTTATCCTTTAATAGATTTAAAACTAGAACGACGGTGATGCATGTGGATTAGGGTTTCTGGAGGGAAAAAGGTTCCCACTTTTAACCCCTATCTCGACATGGAACTTCTTTCATATCTAGCCTTTAACAAAACAATAGTTAATCTAATCTCTAATCGCGGTCGAGACTAGCAATGAATTGGTAGCGTGCCCGATTAGGATGTTAACTATTCTTTTTATAAAGTTTATAAACTTTATAGGACTTAAAAAGAGTTTAAGGATCTTCATCATCCATTAACCTACCCTAATCCTATGAACCCTAACAAGCGGAGAATTACTCGCGCATGTTGGGAGAAGAAGAGATGGAGAGGGAAATCATATTAAAACTACAAAGAAATAGAATAAGAAAACAACTAACTTTATTAATTAACAAAATTCGTTTACATTTTGTTCCCTTAGAAAATAATTACAAAATGCAAGTTTGCTTCTCGATCTCTTCTAAGAAGGTAGACGAACAGTTGATGATCAGCCTGGATGCGTGAGCCTGTTGCGAACTTCGTGATCTCTTCTGCTTGATGATTTTCCAATAGGCTCTCGGTCCTTATTTATAGTCTCAGAGCCAGAACCCTAGTTTCCTAATATGGTAACTAGTTGTTACGATTCTAACCAAAAAATCCAGAATCCCAACTCCCTTAGAGTGCGGCGGAACCGCGGCCGTTGGATGGGTTTGACCGCGGATACGCAGTCTTATGGTGGGATCTTGGCCTTAAATTTCTGGGGCTTCATTTATATAGCTCTTGGTGATCTTTTGAATATCTAGATTTTGAAAATCTTCTCTATGTTTCTGCCAGAATTAGTTTCTTCAATTTACTTGAATATCTTCGGCAGATTTGTTCTAACAATTTTGATTTCCTTGATTTCAGCCCTGAAAATTCTGCACAACAACTCAACAAATAATATTAGTAGAGTTTGTTTTATTGAGATATTAACTTAACCATTAAGAATTGGTCAAAGGTATTTTATAAAGTAAGCATATTTAAATGGGCCAAATGTTACATGGATATTATATGCTTAATTTTTCCTACCAAATGTTAATTATAATATATAAACACATGAAAATAGTATTTTTACAGATAAACCCTCATATGTATCAGATATTATAATAAACACTTTTTATTATATAGAAATAGTAGGAAAAATGTGCTATTAAATGTGCAGTTTTATCAACTGAACATTGGGTCCAAATGGGTACGGGCTTGGGGTATGCTCTCTAGTTGTTCTCACAATCTTAGAAAATTCTCAAAATATTTTTCAGAGTTCATTAGTTATAACAGATTCCAATTGAATATCACAAAACTTACAAAACTTATCTTTTTCTGATATCATACTAAAACTTGAAACTTAACCACTTAAAAAAACTTGTAATATGTGAGTTTTTTACCTATTTAAAGAGATGTTTCAGAACTTCCAATCTCATAGGGTGCAACTTGGATCATCTTGAATTTGATATTAGCTTTAGCTTGAGGCTTTTAGAAAACTTTATGAAGAACTCACTTTCCCTTGAGCTAGATGACGAACTAGAGAATGTTTTTGTGTGTTGAAGGTTGAGGAAAGAATTAGTCCAGTTTAGAATGATTTAGCTATTGAAATTATGAGGAAAAGTGAAGGAGGAAGTGTGTTGGGTGAGCATGAGGTGGAGGGATGAGAGGGTGTATGGGTGTTGTGGTGTGTGTGTTCAATCTCTTAATATATATCATTCCTCTCATTATAATAAAATACCCTTTTGCAAATAGAAATCTTTGATAAATGGTTACCACTACACTTAACTACTATAATCTTTAATAAATCCTTTTTTATCCTTATTTAAAATTCTATCACTATTTAAAATTCTAAAATAACAATTAAATTTTTTCTAAAATGTTACAATATCCCCCTTAAGAAAATTCGGTCCCCGGATTTAAAATCTAACTACGCGTACCTTCGAAGAGATAGGGAAATTTCTTCCTTATCTCCTCCTCGACTTCTCAGGTGACCTCTTTACTAAACGGTCCATGGCATAGAACCTTTACAGAAGGGAATACCCTAGATCTCAGTTTCTTCACCTGCCGGTCAAGAATGGTCACCGGCTGCTCAGTGTAAAATAAATCATGCTCTAACTGTATAGTTTGATGCTGGATAGCGTGAGAAGGATTATGAAAGTACTTACGAAGTATGGACACATGGAACACAGGGTGCACATTTGGAAAGTTGGGCGGGAGCGCTAACCGATATGCTATGGTACCCACTCTCTCTAGAATCTCGAAGGGTCCAACATATCCGGGACTGAGTTTCCCCTTTTTACCAAATTGCATCACACCCTTCATCGGAGAAACTTGGAGAATCACATGGTCACCCACAT
This sequence comes from Agapanthus africanus, assembly GCA_030015575.1. Classification (NCBI taxonomy): domain Eukaryota; kingdom Viridiplantae; phylum Streptophyta; class Magnoliopsida; order Asparagales; family Amaryllidaceae; genus Agapanthus; species Agapanthus africanus. The sequence continues at coordinate 582,426,138 of CM057340.1, read as the reverse complement.
CAAACTTAAGTCTACGGTGACGGTGATCAGCTTAAGATTTCTGCCTGCTCTGGGCTGTCCTCATTCTATCACGAATCAATTGGATCTTCTCGGTAGTCTCCTGAACCAAGTAAGGCCCTAGGAGGCTGCTCTTGCTAAGCTCGGTCTAATAAACCGGCGATCAACACTTTCTTCCACCTCGAAAAGTACAATCCGAATCGTCTCTTGAAAGCTATTATTATAGGAGAACTCAATCAAGGGCAAGTGACGATCCCAACTGCCACCCAAATCTAGCGTACGAGCATATCCTCAAGAGTCTGAATAGTACGCTCTAAATGGCCATCAATCCGTGGGTGGAAGGCAATACTGAAACTCAAGCAAGTGCCCAAAACATCCTGAAGTTTCTGCCAGAGGCGACTAGTAAACGGTGTGCCTTTATTAGAAACTATACAGGTTGGAATGCCATGCAATCGCACAATCTCATCAATGTATATCTGGGCATACTAAGCAAATCCGAAAGTGGTCTTCACCGGAAGGAAGTGAGCCTCTTTCGTCAACCGATCCTCAATCACCCAAATAGAGTCATACCCTCTGCTGGACCTAGGTAGACCCAAAACGAAATCCATGGAGATCTGCTCCCATTTCCATTCTGGAATGGGTAAAGGCTGCAACTCTCCTGCCGGCCTCTGATACTCGGCCTTGACTTGCTGACCAGTCAGGAATCTCGAAACGAAGTTAGACATATCCCTTTTCATCCCTTCCTACCAGTACATATCTCGCAAATCGTAATACATCTTGGTAGACCCGGATGAATACTAAAAACAGACTGATGTGCTACTTCCAAGATCTCATGCCTCAGCCTACTAGAGTCGGGCACACCTAGACGGGTCCCAAACCGCAACACTCTCTCGTTGTCGATCACAAACTCAGAATCTATCCTCTGTTGGACCTGCTCTATAATCTCAGATATACGGGTATCCCCAGACTATGCTTCCCTAATACGATCGAACAGAAATGGATGAGTACGAACATGAGCGAACTGTCCACCTACAGATGTAAACTCAAATCGTATGCCACTGTCGCACAAAATCCGCCAATCAGCAGTCGACTGTCTCAGAACTGTGCCTAAATAAGACAAGCTACCTCCAGGCCTTCATCTCAACGCATCAGCTACTGCATTCGCCTTGCTTGGATGATAAAGAATCTCACAATCATAATCCTTCACAAGCTCTATCCAACGACGCTGCTTTAAGTTCAGATCCCACTGCTGAAATATACACCTCAGACTTTTATGGCCAGTAAAGATCTGGCACGACTCTCCATACAAATAATGTCTCCAAATCTTGAGCGCAAAGACCAATGCGGCCATCTCTAGATCGTGGGCAGGATGGTTCTGCTCTCTTAAACTGTCGAGAATCATGAACAATAACTCTGATGTGCTACATCAATACGCAACCTAAACCCACACGAGACGCATCACAATCCACCACGAAACCGCCTGAGCCTGAAGGTAAGGATAGAACTGGCGCAGTCGTTAGGCGAGTCTTCAACTGCTGGAAAGTTTGCCCACACTCAACAGTCCACAGAAATGGAACTCCCTTCCGGGTCAAACCGGTCATAAGTTCCACAATACGAGAGAAATACTGCACAAAGCGACGGTATTAACCTGCTAAGCCCAAAAGGCTACGAATCTCGGTCACTGAAATAGGTCTGGGTCAACGCTGTACCGCCTCAATATTCTTCGGATCAACTTGCATCCCGTTTCTCATAACAATGTGACCCAATAATTCTACACTATCAAGCCAGAAGGCGCACTTCGAGAATTTGGCAAAAAAAAACTGATGCTCTCGCAAAGTCTGCACGCAATTCTCAAATGTTGCCCATGAGCCTTTCGATTCCTAGAGTAGATCAATATATCATCAATGAACACGATAATAAACTGATCGAGAAATGGCTTGAAGATCCGGTTCATCAGATCCATGAACGTTGATGGGGCATTGGTGAGCCCGAATGAGATCACCAAGAACTCATAATGTCCGTAGCGTGTCCGAAAAGCGGTCTTAGAAATGACATCATTCTGAACTCGCAACTGATGATACCTAGACCGTAAATTAATTTTCAAGAAATATCTTTCTCCCTGCCGCTAATCAAACAAATCGTTAATGTGAGATAATGGATACCTATTCTGCACTGTAATGTGGTTCAGTTGATGATAATCAATATACAATCACATACCGCCGTCCTTTTTAACGAACAGGACAAGCGCTCCCTAGGGCGATACGCTAGGATGAACAAGTCCTCTATCAAGCAACTCTTACAACTAATTATTAAGCTCCTTGAGCTCTGTCGGGGCCATCCAATAGGGCGGTATAGAAATAGGTCCCACACCGGGGATCAGGTCAATGTCGAACTCAATATCGCGCTCTGGCGGCAATCCTAGTAGCTCATCAAGGAACACATCAGGAAACTCTCGCATGATCGGAACTTGGTCCAATAGACCCTCTGTAGCTCCAATATCTCGAATAAAAGCTAAAAACCCATGACATCCCTTCTTCAAAAGCCGATTAGCACAAAGTGTTGAAATCATATTGGCACGAGCAGCACTGCGATACCCCTGTACTACAAAAACCAGCTCACCATGAAAACAGAATCTGACCACCTTCTCACAGCAATCAAAGCACGCATGATAAGCGGCCAACCTATCCATACCGAGAAGTACGTCGAAATCTAACATATCTAGAAAAATCAGATCAACTAATGAATCCCTATCACCAATCTGTATAGAACATGATCTGAATACATGTCGTGCTACAAAAGAATCTCCCACTGGAGTAACCAAAACTAACGGTAAGTCTAACAACGACGAATCTCTACCCAATCTAAGTGCAAGGGAGTGGATTCTTATGAGTGTGTAGAGCTGGAAGTGAATAATATATGTGCTTCGTAGGAATAGATTGAAAGAGTACCTGTAATCACCACATTGGATGTCTACGCATCATAGGGAGTCACAGCAGAAACCCCAACCTAACCTCTACCAGATCCCTGATGTCCTTTGCCTTTGCGTCCTTGTCTTCTCTACACAGGACCACCAAATCCACCATCTGTATGATCGTCAGATGGAACATCAGTAATCACTGGTGGACGGGAAAAAGGAAATGAAGCAGCTCGTCGGGACGCTACTTTGTTCTGGCGCCTGGCGGGACAGTTTTTGGCTTTATGGTCGGGCCTCCCATAATCGAAATATAACCGAATTGGCCTCCGACCCTCCGGATATGAGTCATCTCTCTGGCCCTGGGTCCAACCTATACCCTTACTACATCCTGGAAAGAACCTGTCTCCCTGCATAACTGCTTTTTCGCCAATATGCCTCACTGTACAGTCCCTGCGGAGATGATCTGGACTCCCGCAGCTAAAACATGTCAGCGGCGGCCCTTGAGTTCGGTGGGTACCAGCCAATAACCTGACCACCTGGTGCAAGTCCTGAACGTCCGCCTCCAAACGATAAATTCTATCGGAAAAAGGAAGATCAACCTATTCCTGAGTTACCAGAATACCGTCCTGGTCAGTCCCCATCTCAGGCGGGTCTGTCCTGCCCTCATCACTCGCTGCAGCCCTCTCAACTCACATAGTATTTAGTGGCATGGTGACTGGAACAAGAAATGAGAATTGGTAAGGCGTAACAACGGGAACAAAAGGATGCAGAGAGTCAAGAAAATAGTTAACTAGACATAAATCCTAAGGTCACTTAAGCGGAGTATCGTATCGTAAATATGCCATGGAACATACGTACACTACATTACTCTACCTATGTTACCTACCCCTAAAGTCAATCCTAAGTTCCGTATGGTTAAGCCTAGGTTCCAGAAATATATTCCCTAGACTCCACATAATCAAACCTAAACTCGACAAAGGTTAAACCGAGCGCTCTGATACCAATTTTATCATGACCCAAATTGGCACGTGACCGGAACTTAGATCACATGACGTTTAGAGATGTCGACGCGACCCAAATAAGCCAAAAACCAAGATCTAAACCTTTTTAAAGAATAATGAAGGTCGATTTTTCAAAAGGTATTTATTATGAAACCCAATTTATTTACAAAGATTTTTTATTTAAAAGCATATGTCAAGTGTTTTAAAATAGGATAAAAATGTTTTCGTTATTTGAAATTTCAACAGCACCTCCTTTATAATTTTTGATAAAAATAGGTACATATACATATAATTATAAAGGCATCCTCACTTGGGAGCTATCTTAACGCCCAACGGCGGAATCATAACCACGCAGTTATATACGATGCTCGAAGGAGAAAGATCACAAGCAAATATAAAATGAACTGCGTAATAAAGCTAATTAGTCGACTCTATCTGAGTTTTACCCAAAAGAATATACAAGCCAAGTCTCGACTCGATCTAAGTTATACAATAATACCAGTGGTCTAATGAAGTGATACTAGATACAAGGTACATAATATGCAAAAGAGGCGGTTACTGTGCATGTAACCCACCTAACAAAATAAACGATGAACCCTAAAAGATGTGCTGGTGACGCCGCTAAGTGTCTGTGCGGTCCATCCTGTAAGAAACTAAGGCACAACGGGGGGTGAGTTGCCAACTCAGTGAATAGAAGTAAAACATCACAAGATATAAATATGATATGCGTAATAATGAATACAAGTGCGATATAAATGAAGTCGCATAAAAATAGAATCCATATCATCAAATCATCATAAACCTCATGTTTATCGTCGACACATGAAATCCAAATATAGTAGGTACCGTCTCATAACCCGGCCCTCTTTCTATATTAATATAGTTTCGGTCGGTATCCTCTAGATATCCGCCGTGCTCTAATACTAACTCCGGTATCGATCATTCCCGTAGGCTCCTTATACCTACCTACGTCTTCCTGCCCCTCGGAGTCATACCGGGTCCATAATATATTCATAATCGGTTAACCCCTCTCTCGATTCGAATATCTCATCATGAAAAACCCAAAACTCATGGTGGACGCCAAATCATCATATCACGAGAAAACCACACTTTTAAAAATATAATCCATTTTGTAAAAGTTACTCACAGTTTCTCAAATCCATAGAAATATCAAATCTATAATATCAATAATAATTAGTTCAGTCTTGCAGCAGTAGGCAACTACAACACATGAATATATATGACAATAATATTCAAACATCAAAATCGTAGTACATAATCATTTCGACTAGCATGAATGTCGTTAAAATACTAATTGCATAGCAGTTCTTAAGTGTCACAGTAATACTAACGATGTGTAGTGTAGAATATGTGTAGATGATTGTGCAACATGACAATCGTTGGTATTTGTGGTGTGTTCTATTCAATATATTTATTCTAGCAAGTATGATATACAATAAGGATGGCATGGTACTCAATGTAATGCATATGACATAAAATATGATTACGTATCGCTAATAGTGTTTAGAAATCGATACGGAGTTTTATAAAATTTCTAGTAGTCGGGGGTGCTATATGCCATCCACCCGAGTTCCCACTTGTAAATGTCCCCATACTCACCTAATATCAATACGTACTAGATGAAACTCGCGAATGCCTTTCCCTTCCTTACCGTGTCAGACGTCTCCACGACCGAGCCTATATATTACTACACTTCTAACGCAAAAAGACCAGAATGTATGATCGACATATTTTAACGTGTGTTATCAGTACCAAACTACCCCTCAGCAATAACGAAAATCAAAACTTAAGTTTTTAAAACGTAAAACATTGAACTTTTATAAGATATTTGTTCCGGATTTTGGTACAAGTGACCTGGGACAAAATTGAGTATACAACAGTCTAGTTAAGATGTCATGAAACTACAGTAAAAATCCCTGACCCTAACTCAAAACCTTAACCGCAAATTGCGGCCAAGTTCGGTCCAGATGGGTACAGACTTGGGGTGTGGTCTCTAGTTGTTCTCACTATCTTAGAAAATTGTCAAAATATTTTTCAAAATTCATTAGTTATAGCATATTCTAATTGAATATCACAAAACTTACAAAACTTATCTTTTTCTGATATCATACTAAAACTTGAAACTTAACCACTTAAAAACTTGTAATGGGTGAGTTTTTTTACCTATTTAAAGAGATGTTTCAGAATTTCCAAGCTCATGGGGTGCAACTTGGATTATCTTGGATTTGATATTAGCTTTAGCTTGATTTTTTGAGAAAACTTTATGAGGAACCCACTTTCCCTTAAGCTAGGTGATGAACTAGAGAATGTTTTTATGTGTTGAAGGTTGAGGGAGGAATTAGTTCAGTTATGAGGAAAAATGAAGGAGGAGGTGTGTAGGGTGAGCATGAGGTGGAAGGATGAGAGGGTGTATGGGTGTTGTGGTGTGTGTGTTCAATCTCTTAACATATACCATTCCTCTCATTATAATTAAAATTCCTTTTGCAAATAGAAATCTTTGATAAATAGTTACCACTACACTTAAACTACCATAATCTTAAATAAACCCCTTTTTATCCTTATTTAAAATTCTTTCACTATTTAAAATTCTAATATAACATTTAAAATTTTCTGAAATATTACGAAGGGACGAGTTATGAAGCTCTCCAACTGAACCAATTCATGCTTGCAAAGAATAAGAGCAGGACCAAAACCGAGAAGGGGTTTGCCAAGGTCCTATCAATGGGGATGAAACTACCGCCTCTCATGATGTATACCCATAGGGTTCCGTACTTCGATGGTGGAGAGGAACACCCAAAATACTGCCTATATCACCGAAGGGTCGCCTATCCTATCGATGAATGCAACGCCTTCAAGAAGTGGTGGTAAGGATATATCGCCCATAGAAAACATTTCAAGAAGGAGAAGCACAAGGCTCGCGCTCATTGATATGAGAGCTACGAGACTGCAACAGACAAAGAAGCAACCGGCAGCTTCCATATAGCCAATACCGGCCTAAAAGGAGAAAGCTCTCGGATTCTCACGTTCGGGAGTGATTTCGAAGATGAAATTCCGCTTAACCCTCTCTTCAAAAGTTCTGTCTTAGAAAAAGAAGAGGAAGAAACGGATTACGGGTGATAGCTTATGGATTTCGGTGATCCATTTATTTAGTTTTGATGGTAGCTTAAACATGAATAGTTCGTCTAGTTTCACTTGCTTATCCGACCTATCATATTGACACTAAACTCGTATACACTCTTTGTTTAGCTTGCTTATGATATATCTTGTGTATACCGAGTTATATATCAATATCTCATGTTATACTTGTGTTATATTCTTGATATCGATATATTACTCTCATTCATTATTTTGATAATTCACAATATGAATTTGTATATACATGTGATCTATATCTTGCTTCTTTTATACCTGTATATATATTTAGTATATGAATATCTCATGCTTTGAGTTTGAGTTACATCTTTATATTGATATACTATTCATGATTGTGAGAAAAAATAATGAATATTCATATACTTGTGTTTATTAACTTGTGTATATTTCATAACACTGTATATGATGAGCTTGGTCTTTGAGATTGCATTTCAGGTTATTGGATATCTCGAGACAAAACTCTATAATAGAGGATGGAGGAAATTTAGCGTAAACGACATATCTAATGGAGGTTGGAGGATACGGACAAGTGTTTCTCAATTTGTCAAGATCAAGCTACGAATAGCTAAGAAGTGATGCAGTCCGAACTGTCAAATTTTATCCAATTCGTGCATTCCATTAGCCAAATAGAAGATCTCGCAAAATCGTCTGGGTCAATAGATATGCCATAGGCGTTGCAATGACGTCTCTCGGAATCGCGAAATTCCATCGTTTAGGGCCCCGAAATCGCGTATCTCAAATGAAGGTTGCACCAAGAAGCTAAGTCCTAGTTTGAAGTGTTATGAGTCGAATTCAAATTGAAGATTCATCGACCAGCGCTTATGAGTGACGTGTCCAAGTTTGAAGCTATGAAGCCAAGTTCAACCCCACGTCAAATTTCGAGAGCTCGAGACAACAAAGATTCAAGAATTCAAAGAATTTGCGATACCGACATAAGAATCTTTGTAAGTATTCTATAGAATATGGTTGATATCAATTAGAGCTCTTGAATACTCACACACGCTTGCACAAACATTTTACATTGCATGAACTTTAGGGTTTTCAATTTAAAATTGATTTTTATCACAAAATATAAGTTTATGTGTTTTTACACTTCAGACGTTTGTCCTTATGTGCTTCAGACGTCTGTCGTCTTTCTGTGTTTTTACAAAATCCCTAAATATCATAAATATCAGTTTTCATACTATTTGTGCTTCAGAGGTCTATCCCTTTCTTGTTCAGACGTCTATCTTTTCTCTGTGTTTTCATATGGCCTATTTTTATGAGATACAGACGTCTGTCCCTTGCTTCTTCAGACGTCTGTTTGTTCTCTATGCTTTCAATAAAATGAATTTATTTTAAGGAACAAACATCTGAAGATATAGGCAACAAACGTCTGCGGTTCAAAATCTTTGAAAATCATTTCTTATTCAGACGTTTGTCCTATATTCTTCAGACGTCTGTTTATTCTATGTATTTTCTTTGGCCATCTTTGAAAACCCAAGGCAGACATCTGCAGTAGTATTTTTTCAAAAATATAGCCGTTGGGAATTAATTTGTTAAAAGTTCAGACGCCTGTCCTATTGTTCTTCATACGTCTGTTCTTACTAGAAAAATGCTGATTTGACTTATAATGGTTAGTTTTTTGTGTGAGATTATAAAAGAGTTTTGGGTTGGTTTTTTGAGCTCTAATCACTCAATATTTCAATTTCCAATTTTCCTAAGTGATCAAGAGAGAAAAATCCTATATCTTGTGAGAGTTTAAAGAGATTTTCATTTGCTTATCCAATCTCTCACATACACACACTCAAGAGCTTTTAGTTTGATTATCCATATTCTTGAGTATTAGTGCTTCATTGTAAAAATATTTTGAAGGTATCTTGTGCTTATATTTCTTCCTCTTCTTTCTTTGTGTAAAGGCTCTTGAGTTCAAGGGCGCCTTTGTAAAAAAGTTGAGTACACCGTCACGGGAGAACTTAACCCTTTCTCAGTAAACTAGGTACGAAGGGCATTACCTTATAGCAGCCAAAACGTGTTACAATGCTTTACTCAGCAGACCTTGGCTGCACGAGTACACCGTCATCCCTTCTACACAACATTAGTGTATAAAGTATTTCAAAGATAGTCAAGAGTACACCGTCACGGGAGAACTCAACCCTTTCTCAGTAAACTAGATACGAAAGTATGAAGATGCAAAGTACTTTCAGCCGGATTTCAAAGATACCGAAAGATGCTACAAGCCGAAAAATAAACAAAAATCAATAGCCATCATCCCGGTCTTCAGAAGCGATACTGAAGAAGATGAACATATAGTGTATTCGGGACAACCTTAGAGGGAAAGCGATAAATCCGGTCCGTCAGCCCCTATCCTATTCTTTGGCAGCAACTCCGAAGAAGAGACCAATGCGGTGTTCTTCACTCATATACCGACGTAGACTCTCACCTAAGCGGATTAGATTCTACATATTATGATGGCTCCGCCTCAGCACTATAAGGAACTTGACCCGCTCAGTACCTATAGTGTACAAGAGCTGGAAACCTTCTATGTACCTTCAAAGCATAAAGGTGAAAAGGCGATCCTCTTCTATAAATCTAAAGAGACCAAGATAAAAAAAGAAATTTGGCACGGACTTGATCCGAATTTCAACAAGTTGCAGCCCATCCGAATGCCGAGATACTTTACGATAGGACTAAGGGAGTTCTTGAAGTATCAGGAAATACCATTCGAATAGACTGTCCGTCAGGCTGAATATTATAAGACGATCTAAGATGTGCCAAGGACTCGCCAAAGCAAGCCGAATATAAAGATGGATACAATTGGCTTGGGATATATGCAACCTAAGAAGCGGGGGCGAACTTATAATTGCTATGCCGTAAGCGAAAGCAAAGATGCTCGGTTGGTAGATGACGTAACTGAGCAAGAGGGAGATACCCCGCAAAAGGCTTCGACTTAACCATCAGATGAGCCGATTGAGATGCTAATGAAAGAAGCAGTTCAAGAGGCCGATAAGCTCGAAGAAGGTATAATGGCCATATATGAAAAGGTTATGCGTTTGCCTCCAATCGAGCAATATAATAGAGTAAGGAGTTATGATAGCCCGGCTCCGCAACAGCTACCTCTGCCTTCCTTAATAAGAGAGAAGGTTCGAAACGGATACAACGAGGCTAGGACGGTGTCTACGTCCAACCCTCAACCAAGACAAGGCGATCTCGGGATAATGCGTCAACGAGAAAAATGCCGCCCAAGCTCATCCCTTATATAGAGGATGGGACAGGGTTACTCTTTTCCCCATGAAAAGACGAAGAAGATATTCGCTCTCGTTATGAAGCACCATATGTTAACACTGTCCAATGCTAAGTGGCCCCATCAAGCAAATACTTTCGATCATCTAGACTACTGTCCTTACCATCGGGTCATCGGCTATCCGATCAAAGATTGCTTTGTTTTCAAAGATTGGACGGAAGAGCAATACAGGAAAGGTAAGTTCACGCTAAGTGACGGATAGAGAGTGGAGTCCCCGCAAAGGGATGAGCCAATGCGAAACTACTCTACCAAATCGGAGCATGGTCGGCCCAAGAAGCATAAGCTCACCCACGTTTGCCGTATGATAAGACCCTCTAATGAAGACAGAGATGATGAAATACATGGGCTTTTCGAATGCTTCACAAATGAAGACGATGGCGAAGAGATTTCGGAATTTCCACCGGCACCAAAAGAGCAGGAAGATGGAATATATACCACAGCGGACAACCTAAGGAAAATTGACTTGGGAATAGAGGATGGTCTGAATCTAATGTTCATCAGTGAGTTGTTATACGAAGAACAAGTAGCCACTTTAAAAGATGTGCTCGTGAAGTACAAAGATTGCTTCACTTAGAATTACTCTGAGATGCCGGGTTTGGATCCAAACATAGCGGTACATAAGCTGACTATATCGCCAGAGATAAAATAGATTAAGCAAGCGCCAAGGAGGATGCGGCTTGAACTCGATATGAGTATCAACGCCGAAGTCAAGAAGTTAATTGACTCCGGCTTCATCCAGGAATTCCAATATCCTGACTGGATTGCCAACATCATTCCGGTGATGAAGAAGAATGGGACTGTTCGCATCTGCATGGACTTTCAGGAGCTCAATAAGGCATTCCCGAAGGATGACTTCTTATTGCCCATTACCGAGCCGATGATCGATAACACCTCCACTTATGAAGTCTTCTCTTTTATGGATAGATCATCATGATACAACTAGATAAAGATGGATCTTGAAAACCAAAAGCATATAGCCTTCCGCACTCCGTTGGGCGTGTTCAGCTATAAGGTGATGCCCTTCGATTTGAAGAATTATAGAGCTACCTACCAAAGAGCCATGACGAAGATATTCGATGACCTCATTCATGAGATCGTCGAATGCTGCATCGCCGACCTTGTGGTCAAAAGAAAATCTCATGAGGAGTACTGGGAGCATTTGAGGATCGTGTTCGAGTGTCTCTGAAAATATAATTTGAAGATGAACCCTTTAAAATGTGTATTTGGAGTCTCGTCAGGAAAATTCCTAGGCTTCGTCATCTGCCACCGGAGTATCAAAATTGATCCCTCAAAGATCAGGGCAATTATGGAAATGTCCCCTCCAAGGACTCAAAAAAACTGCGATCTCTCCAAGGAAAACTCGCATATATCCGACGGTTCATAGCCAAGCTCCCCGGAAAATATCGTCCATACAGTCATATGACGAAGAAGGAAACCCCATTCATATGGGATCATAAATGCAAAAAAGCATTGGATGAGATCAAACAATACCTGCAAAATCCACCGGTATTGCTTCCCCGGTTAAGGAAAAGACCCTTATCCGATATATAACAGGCCTTGAAGGTTTCCTAGGCGTGCTGTGGGCACGAAAGAACGACCAAGGAAAAGAAAGAGCTCTCTATTACTTAAGTAGAGTTCTTCTGGGGGCAGAAAGCAATTCTCTCCCCATCCAAAAGCACTTGTAGAGTGTTTTTCGTCACCCCATTGAGACGAGAATGCGCGCTTGTCAGGCGAATACAGATTCTCCCTGCTTAGAGTTGTCACGCCACGCTTTCCAGTAGACGGAAATGGTGACGTGGCAGGCCACAACGTATTTACTAAGAAATAAATACGTTAAACTTTATTAAGCAATATATAAAAATGTACAAGAATGACAAGTGATATAAAATAAAATAACAACTTTATTTATATTCATCTTTACATACAACTGTTTGAAAATAAAAGATACAATGAGTATAGCAGTGCCTAAACAATGGCATACAAAATGAAAGTGCAGGTGAACTAGTAGTCAGGCTGAGTAGTGAGCTGGTCCAAGTCCTCCTGACTAGGCTCGATCTCCTAAGAGTCCAGTCCTCCTGACGAACATTCTAAAAAATGAAATAGAAAGGAATGTCGTTAGTGAACTAACGCTCGGTAAGTCCCAAAAGAAGAAAGAAAAAACAGTATATAAAAAGGAATGAACAGGTAAATTGTATTTGATTGATTACTGGTATATGATAATTATTCTAACGTGGTTGTTTGTAGTTTGATAAAGAAGGTATTCATGTATACGAGAGGAGTCTTTCTTACCCCGTGGACTATGGTAATATGCAGTACAAGGCCCTGTCATAACCCACGGGACAACGGCACGTGAATTCGTGTAGGTGTCTTTTAAGTGGCCTTTCGTGCCATGATATACGTTCCGTACCAATCTACCCATTTATCCCCACGTATTGTATTGTATAGATTTTGTTTACAAGTCTTGCTGAAACCATGGATACAAAATGTTCAAGTGGTCATGTTCAACATGTAGTCATGTATTCAAGTAGTCATGTCAAGTTATAATCATGGTTCGGTCAAGTCTAGTCAAGTATACATGTTTGATATTGATGTTTGGATTCAAGTATTCATGTTCATGATCAAGTATTCAGGTTTGATTTTGGATTGAGGTTTGAATTGGACTCGGACTGAGTCAGACACTTGTAAACAGATTTAGCTCTTGAATTAGGTTCGGGAGTCATCGGTAACTGTTGCACATGGACGGCAGGATTTGTGTCTTTTCCAAGAAAATTACCATTGATAATCTGTTAAGTTGTCTATCTTAAATAGGCAAGCACTCACTTTCTCCGGCTTCCTGGGCTCAAGAGAATTGATCCCGCTTAAACTTATATTTACTAAACTCCTTAAATATTGTTTTTATATATCTCGAGGGGGTTTTATGAAAAATATTTTAATATAGTTAAAAAGTAAATCTCGAGGGTGATTAGTATTACTTAGGGTTTTCATGAGCATGGATTTTAAGTATTTGGGTATTTTAGTGATATACACTTAACTTGGAGAGTTCATGGTATTTTCTTGAAAAACTTGTCCTTTTTGGTATGTTGATGGTATTTTATTGGAAAAATTGTTAATATTTCATTTTGAGAAAAATTATAGGTTTATTATATTTGAAAATATAGCTTTATAATTTTTATATAATTTATAAAAATTAATTTTATTTTATTTAGAAAATTCGTATTTCTTAAAAACGTATTTAAATCCTTTCGAGATCCAAAGCTCCGTGAGGAGGTCTGCATCTCGCTCTCCTAGCCCAAGGATGTGCAATAATCCCCACCATCCGTTAGCGAGTCCCCTAAAGAGGGTTGTAGATGCATAATCGCAGAGGAAATGAAATGCCGCTTTAAAAGAAATCCGTTTTTAGAATTATGTAGTATTTTATTATAAATTTTTCTTCGTAACAAAAATTCATACAAAAGAGGCAAGTGTGCATGTGGGGTAGGTCGTTACCCCGTGAAGTTTTCCTAAAGGTATTGTTAAGCAATTTTGTCGAAAGATGTGATAACAAAGTTCAAGGTATTTTAATGTAAAAGTTCAAATATGGTTGTTTTACATGAGATTCTTACGTAAAATTTATTTTAAACATTGGTATTAAGATTAAAAGTGAAATGGTAAAATTGGTTTGATCAAATGATAAAGGAAAATGGAGTTATATACTTCAGAAAAGATGATATCGGTAATAACTCCACTTTTACCGATTTTGATTAAAAAAAGAAATTCAATGAGAAGAAAGGGAGTTTAGGAGGGACTTACTGTTTAGAAAGCTCAAAGAAGGTTAAAGAATAGAGGATGTCATCGTGGTGTCGCGGGAGCTCCGGAATTGGCTTCGATTTTCGCCGGAACCAACTTGTTCGCTAACTCCACTTTACTTCACATGCACTAGAAACTTTTTAGAGAGTTTTGGCTAGAATTTTCCGAATGGTGCTGAGCCAAGGTAAGAGGAGATATTTATAGTGGAGAATTAGAGTTTGGGAATTAAAATTGTGGATTAAAAAGTTTTAAAATGGTGTTTAATTGTGAAATGAAAGGTCTATGTTTGATTGCAGGGAAATCAAACAGTGCAGAGAGGTTAGGGGTAGCTGATGAGGTGTGTGTCCAAAGCACGGGGCAATTTGGCCAACTCCTGACTATCGGCACCGGCCCAGACCCCAATTCCGCCGGTCGATTGGTGACATCTGGCCTCGAGTTTCGTGCCAACTGATTAAATCCCTGTTTACTCCATTTTCCACATGTTTGATTTTTCTGAACTTTTCATTTCCGGTGTATTGCACGTGAAATCTTTTGGGCTTCCAAAAATTTAAAATGAAAAATCAGAAAAGATAATTGTGTTTGATGGGAATCGAACACAGGGGCTACATCACAGCAGTGCAAAGGCTTTACCAGTGAGTTATAAGTTGTTTCTTATTGTTATTTCACAAAAGTGACTTATAACTCAAACTCAGACTGTAAAACTCATTTCTTGTATATTAACAGAAAATTTTCGTACAAAGATTTTAGAGTTGTTACAAGAGTTGTCTGGGGTTTATTGGTTATTGGGATCCAAATCTCCTGCAGCCGTGGACTAAGCTGCCGTTAATTATTCCTTATTTTTGGAGCGAGAGAACCTTCGATTAATAGGTCAAATGGGTTATACGAACTCAATTGTGAAGTGTTCATTTCATTTTTTTATTTGACGAAAGATTTTATTTATTCAAAGAAAAAAAAATTAAAATTTTTTATTTATTTATTTTATAAAAAAATGGAAGCTCCCACTGAGTGGCACCCCCCCTCCCCCCGCGGCCGCGTGAGAGGGAGCAAGAGGCCCCCTCTAAGTAGGAGCCTCCCCTTCACGTGAAGGGGAGTAGGGAGTTTCCCTCCCCCTCATGTGAGAGGGAACAGGGGGCTCCGGCTTAATGGGAACCCCCTTCGCCCGTGAAGGGGGTGGAGAGCTCCCACATAGTAGGATCTTCCCTCCCTCTCACGTGAAGGAGCAGGGAGCTTCCACTAGGTGGGATCCTTCCCCTCACATGGGGAAGGGAACCCCCACTCACATGGGGGGAAGCGGAGGGTGTCCGCAGGGCACGTGTATGGCACGTGTCCGCGGAGCACGAGCATGGACCAGAAAGGGGGCTAACTCTCGGAGTTGGAGTTAAACTCTTTTAATTTTTACTATGGAGTTAAACTCTAAAATATTTTAAATGAAGTTAAACTCCCAAAAGAAATTTTATTATGGAGTTAAATTCTAAAGGATTTTAAAATATGAAGTTGAACTCCCAAATTTTTTAAAATTGAGTTAAACTATCAAAGGTTTTATTTTATTATGGAGTTAAACTTCAAAAGATTTCATCTTTTCTCTTTTGAGAAGAAACCCAAGTGGGTTTTCTTGAAACTCCAAGATTTGGATCTTAGGTGATGAAAAGAGATCCCTTTTCTTCTCTCGATGGAGCCTTGGAAGGTAGGTTTTCCCTTCTTCTTCCCCTCTCAAATTGGATTTTGAGGAGGAAGAAGAAGATGACAAAAATCTTTTCTATTTGGGATTTGATTTGAGAGTTAAACTCTCTTTCAATGGGTTTATGGTGAAACTTTATTTAGTTTTAAGAAAAAGAGAGCTAAGCTCTTGATTTAATTGGAAATGAAGAGAAAGTGGAAAAATTTGAGAGAGTGAGGATGGAGGCACAAACCCAAGAAATTTTATGAGGAATGAATTCTTTTTCTTTTCCATTTCTTAGTGATGTTGCCTTATATAGGCTTACAAATTTACACTTAGTCCCTTGGGCTTTACAAAATGACAATTTGCCCATCCCATGCCTCATGAGCTTATTTTTTTTTGCACATGAGCTATGGGCTTTACAAAAATTTGGCTTTTTGCCTATTTAAATATTGCATTTATTTGTTGTGGTTTCTTGGCATGGGTCCGGTCTGGGCTTGGGCCCACTTGCTAGTACTTGGGTTCGGGTGTGGGCCCCGCATGGATTCGACGGTAGAGCCCACCTACTTGTCCGCGGTTTGACTTTGACTCTGACCTTTGGTCAATGGGGTGTAAATTTCAACCACAACAAAGTGCCCCCATCAATGAATGCACACTACATATATGGGTCGTGTGTGTGAAATTGATGGATCTTCTTTCGCGTAGTGTGATTTGATTTGGTTCCCGCTTTTGGGAGGCTGGCACTGCCCTTTTTACGACATAGACGGTCGATGCTTGACGTTTCTCCGAGACGGAGTGTCAGTGTATGACGTATCTCCGGCACGGAGTTTTGCTGGTTGACGTATCTCCGAGACGGAGTGTCTGTTTGACGTTTGCCCGAGACAGAGTGTCTATTTGATGTTTCCCCAGCACAGAGTGTCGCTGGTTGACGAGTCCCCAGCATGGAGTGTCGCTGGTTGACGTGTCCCCAGCATGGAGTGTCTGTTTGACGTTTTCCTGAGACGGAGTGTCTATTTGACGTGTCCTCGGCACAGAGTGTTGCTGGTTGACGTGTCCCCGGTACGGAGTGTCGCTGGTCGACGTATCCCCGAGACGGAGTGTCCGTTTGACGTTTTCCCGAGAGGGAGTGTCACTGTTTAACGTTTACCTAAGACGGAGTGTCACTGTTTGACGTTTTCCCAAGACGAAGTGTCGCTGGTTGACGTATCCCAGCACGGAATGTCTGTTTAACGTTTCCCCGAGACGGAGTGCCACTGTCTGGCATTTTCCCGAGATGGAGTGTCTATATGTGACGTATCCCCGAGATAGAGTGTCACTATTTTTGACGTAGAGGTCGTTGTTGGAATTTGTTGGTTTGATTTGTTTTGGGGAGGTTCCAATCTATCCGACGGGACTTTTGAGCTTGGAAGCGCTTCCGGGTGGGACTTTAGTTTGATTTGTTGGATTCCTGCCTTGTTTGGCGGGACCCTTGAATTTGAGGCATTGCGGTGTGGGGTTTGGAATTTGGAATTTGGACTTTTGTTTACTATCAGCATTGCTACACTCGGACATGGTACCAGAAGCGAATCATCATTTGCCGTGAGGGGATTTTCTTCGCTCCTAGTTTAATGAATTTGGGGTCATATGTTCCCAGTTTAATGACTTGGGGGTCATCTGTTCTCAGTTTAACGACTTAGGGGTCCTTTGCATTGAAAACTTAGAATTTTAGGGATAGGGACAACATCGGCATTTCTAACACTAGAGCACAGGTGTCAGTAGCAAATCATCATTTTCCATGAAAGGATTTTGGGATTTTGGTTTTGGTTAGGCATCAGTATCGCTACACTGGAATATGGTACCCAAAGCGAATCATCATTTGCCTTTGCCCGTTGGATAGCGGTGGCTTAGAAGACAGGTTTAGGTCCCTGTCTTCTAAAGCTTTTCAATTTTATAATTCTTAAGGGTCTCATAAAAGCATTTTCTCCCTACGAGTCTAAAGGATCTCGTAGGTGTATCTTCTCCTTAGGACTAGTGAGGACCCCCAAGTGTGTTTTTCCCTTGTGAGTTGTAAGGATCCCACGAAGGTGTTTTCTTACGAGTCGAGAGGATCTCGTAAGCTCTGTTATCCTCATGTATCGTGAGGACACATGAGTGGGTCTTTCTAAGTGGAGCATAATTCCAAGGGCGGAGATCGGCCGCGGGGCAGGTGATTGCGGTGGGGCCTGGGTGTGATCTAGCTTGTTTATGCTCGTGGATTGTATACGGTAGTCAATTAGGGGACTGGCCGTAGGGCTTGGAGAATTTAGGGGATTTGGACTTTGGGTTGGCATCAGCACTGCTAATACTGAAGTGTAGCTCCAGGAGCGACTCATCATTTGTCGTTGCCCGTTGATGGAGAGATGGCTTAGGAGAAAGGCTTAGATCTCTATTACCAAAGGCTTTTCAATTTTATGAGCCGTAAGAGTCTTATAAAACCATTTTCTCCCTACGAGTCAGGTGTATATTCTCCTTAGGAGTCATGAGGATTTCTAAGTGTGTTGCTCCTTTGTGAGTTGTAAGGATCTCACACGGGAATATTTTCCTCACAAGGTCGAGAGGACTTTGCGAGTGTATATTCGTCTCTTTTTCATGAGTTTGCGCCCTTTCAGGTTTTCACAAACTCGCCGGAAGTCTTGTTGTTTTTACTCATGGAGCCTTTTCGGGTTTTCATTCGTGCCCGTTTTGCTTGTGGACATATCGTTTTTTTTGTTTTTTACATTATTTTTCTTTTATTTTCTAGTTTAACGACTTAAAGGTCATAACTGTGCGCTTATTCAAAATCCTTGGACTTTTGATCTCACAATTCTTCAATGCTCTCTTTGTCTTTTTGAAGAGACGTGTACGTGTGTCCCGTAGAAACCGCGGTGGATTGGGTTATTTTCCGGAGTAGGCGATTGAGCCGTTTGACTTCAGAGGGTTTTGGTCTTCGTTTGAATGGAGCGGATGGTCGTAGCTTGGTTTCTGCCAACGCGCTTTTGGCTAATGAGACCACTCCCTCATTGTATTGTTTTTTAACCCAATTCTTGAAAGCAAAGCAGTCTTCAATGGTATGACTCACCATTATGTGATACGGGCAGTACAAGGGATCATCAGTCATGTTTGCTTCATGTGGTCTTTTTGATTTAGGCAATTGTAGACTGTTTCTCAAGGCGTCCTTGAATATTTTACGGACTCTGTCCCTTCTGAAAGAATAGATCTTATTCAATTTCTCTTCCATGGGCGATTCCCCTCCCCCTCCTAACATTGGTTTTCGAGGTTGGTCGGCATTAGGCCTGCATGTTCCTTACCTACTTTGGCCGGCAGATACATTAGAGGATTCAGTATCCTTGGGAGGCCCACCTTTGCGGTTGTTGTTCTCTAGATATCTGGACTTGTTGTTATATTGATAGTTTGGAAAAGATTCGGGACCTGCATGTTCTAACATCTGGACTCTTTTAAGTAAGTCCTGGAGAGTTTCGGGATCCGCTGATGACTTTCTCTTGATTTTGTCCCGTGTCAACTGGTCACAGTCATGCGTCAGGACTTTACTGGGGTCTAGCCGCTGTCGAATTTCATGAAGGTATTCCACTCTTAGACCGGAGGGAATAGCTGTTAGCTGCTTTGGGACATCAATCCCTAGTTCATGGACCAAAATTTGATTTTGTAATGATTGCACTTGAAGGATTCGGGTTGCGAGATTTTCCACAACATTCACCAGATCGTCAACTTTGGAACGAATCTTGACAAACTTCCTTTCACGGACCTGAAATTGCTCTTGAAGCCATTGGAATAACGCTTATTCTGTAGTTTTGGGGATGATGACTGGGCTATCCTCATCGCCTGAGCTTGATTCTCTAAGAACCATGGGCTCTTTTTGCTTAGCAGCTTGAGTTGGGTCATCATCGTTATCTGAACCAAGCCAGTATTGGGCGACATCAACCATATTATCACCGTGGCTGTGAAGCGTAGGATGGTTCGTTTCTTTAGGTCCAACCATGTAGACCGTGTATATCATGCATCCGTCCATTGCCCCCTCATTATCAATGTTACTCGCTGGACCTTTGAATTGTCGTTGTGGTTTGCCCCTTTCATAGAAGGGTGAACAATTGAGAGCGGCTAGTTCCTGAAATATCTCGGTCTCTGTTTGTATAAAATTGGTGGTCGCGGCTTGATCGTTTGTCATCACGCCAAGGGACAATGAGATTTCTTCTGCCTTGTATTGTTTCTCGACCCAATCCTTGAAAATGCAACAGTTTTCAATAGTGTGTCCCAACACTCGGTGGTATAGGCAATAATTGGGATGATCAGCCTTGTTCGCTTCACTTAGCCTTTTTGGTTCTGGTAGCCGCAGACCATTCTTTAGAGCATTTTTGAATATTGTATGGACCTTATCTTCTCTGAAAGAGTAGACCTTATTTCTCCTTTTTTCCAAAGTTGGCCCTAGGGGTTTGTCAGTCTTCACTCCGCCCGCTCTCTGCTTATTGAGAGAATTGGTGCTATTGGAACGTTTGCCTTTTCGGTTGTCGTCTTTCTGATGTCTCGGTCTGAATTGGGGATCCTGAGTGGACTCGGGGTTTGAGTGTTCCAACATTTGGACCTTCTTGGTCAGTTCTTAGAATGTTTTGAAGCCTGCGGTACACAGGAAAGGTTTCATCCAGTTTTTTAGATTTTATATAAGAAAACTGACGGATTGTTCTTGCTTCAACGATGGTTCACAGTTGACAGAGAGATTGCGCCATCGGACTATAAAATCCATACTGCTTTCGTTGTTCTTTGGCTCGGTCCTTATAAGGTCGGCAATGGTGATTTTGTCGTTGACACTCATGAACCTTTGCTTGAACAGGAATTCTATTTGAGCGAACGTCGTGATTGAGTCATCCGGTATGCTCGCATACTGATCGAAAGCAACATCGATCAAACTATTGACAAACTGATAGAGAAGGAGTGCATCATTGCCCCCAGAATTCGTGCATGATGCTTTAAATTAGGCAATGTGCCGGTTCGCATTTCCCATCCCATCAAACCTTTTGAATTTGGGGATGACATAGCCATTGGAAAACTCCACAAGGTTATATTGTGTAGGGTATGGTCTCCCACTGCTGCCGACCTCTTTCTGCGTCTCAGCCTCAGCCATAAATGTTTTGACTTTATTGGTGATCAAATCCATGATCTGATCCTGCATTGGCGAGAGGCTGTCATCGGTAGTCAAGACATTTCTTGAGGCAGAATGTGGCCGATTTTCATGCGGCTCACCCACCTTTAGATTTGAGGAAATAGGCATCGGCTGCCTCGGGACATCGTTTCCCGGTTCATGAGCAGAGCCCTACGCTTGATTGGGCGGCTGAGAGGTAACTTGGGCAATGAGCTGTAAGACGACGTTTGTCAAGTTGTCAATCTTTTAGTAGAGTTTGGCCATCTCCATGTCTTTGTTTCTGAGCTGCTTCTGGAGCTCATAGACAAGTTTCTACTCTGTGGTCTTGGGACGGAAGATTGGTTCCTCTTCGCTTTCCAATCCCAACTCCTCATGAACCGAGGGATCTCTCTACTTATCAGCCTCATTGGAAGGGTTTTCATTATCTTTCAGAGGATGCTGGTCTTAGGAAGTGCCAGCCACATTCAAACCAGATTGGATTTGAGATATGGTGGCCCCATCCTTGCTTTTTCTATGTGTGCCCGCTATATAGACAGTGTGGACTACATATCTAGCCATCTCTTTATCTCTGGCAGCTGATCTTTGGCCCTTCCTTTTTAGGAAAGGACATGCGACTGAAGATGGTTGGCCTGGTCGGGTCCTTGGATGGCACGGTCTGTGTTGGGTTTTCACCTGCGCCCTGGCCATTTACCGTGGTCAATGCGGAATAAAAACCGGTGTTTAAAATTTTGGCGCAAACAAAACCCGCTCAAGATCGAACCATAAACCTATACTAGCAAATAACAAAGAGCTAAACTAAAGGGTTAAAGGTGTTATACCGAATGAACCAAGTCCTTCGGTCTTCCATCAACTTCCTTAGCTCCTTGAGACGTGCTCGAACAAGGTTGGCCGCCGGTCTTCCTCCGTCGAAGATGATCCACCCGAGATATGTAGCTCATGGATTTAGCTCCACATCGAAAGCAATTGAAGCAACTAGGGATTCTAGGATGCTAGTCTAGAGTGCCTAGGATGTAATGAATGTTCTAAGAGTTAATTTATTTCATCTCACTTCCTCTCATGATTCTCAACACATGAGAGGAGGTGGAAGGTGGAGGTGGAGGTGGAGGAAAACCATGAAAGCTAGAGAGGGAGTGAAGCTAAATGGTGAGAAGATGAGAGCTCAAGAAAATGAACCATCTCAAAAGTAATGAAGCATCCATGAGAGAGAAAATATCATGGCTAGGTTTTGTAAAACATTTTTCTAATTAAAATATACAGCCCATAGTTAAATAGTATGCACAAATGAATTAATAATTCATTTGTGCATACTATGCAAGCATGGTCCTCACCATACTCCCATCAAGTCAATGCCACCTCATTTATCCATTTATAATAAATGGTCAAATCCTAAAATGAGGTGTCCACCTTCTAGAATGTTTTCCGGAAAAAATACAGATTACATTCTACAGTATATACATACCTGTATTCGTACCGAAACACGAATACACGAAGAGATAGAATAACACAAAGAACATAATACTCGAATATACATTTCGAAATATATATATATATATATATATAAATTATTAAATCAATACTTGATTTAATAATCCGGCTCAAACCCGAGCCGGCTAGTATCATCAACTGTCCGATCAAAAGTCCGGGTACAAAGTATAATCGATCGATCGGAACCCTGCACGTATCCATACGGCTACTACATCATTTTGCCACAACCAGAGAAACCTTCTGTGTAGGGCTCTAAAGACTCGTCAATACGCTGGCAATGGGTTTAACCACAAGCACGTCAGCGGCACTAGCTATACGTAATAGCTACCCAGGTATTGAGCAAAAGGAAGGCCGACGAGCAAGCTCATCCAAACCCCTACTGAGTCTGTCCGTGACAATCTCCATACAGTCCAGTCTGTTCGTCTAAGAGTATCGCATATCAGGTCTAGGGGGTGGATAAAGTCAGACCTTTAATAACACGATATTTCGTGTCGGTATGAAGACCATCACCCACAGAGAAACTACTGATCCAAACCATTAATTCTCGTCCACCATGGCCACGGATTTCTGGTGATGGCCACCCGTGCACAACGCGACATCAACCCCCAATACCGGGAGAGACGAATCCCCGACGGTCCGCTCACTGCCTCCATGTGGCTGGGGATTGTACCCAACTAGAACTTGTTTGCACGACTCCTTTAAGCCATGGTAGGGTAGTACTCAAAGCACAGTGGGAACTCACACGAGACAAATGACAATCTCAGGTCGATAGACTAACCTGTACTCATGTCACCTGCGAACTGCAATCTGACAACAGGTATAATACCAACTAGCATGTTCCCGGCGAGTCCGTCCAGTGTACTCATAACTCAATGAGCACCTGTATACTATCTCAGGTGATTAACTGACCCTAATGGCTTGTAAGACCGGCCACCGCCCCTCGTCGGGGTCTCGATAAGTATACACTAGTCTACTCCGGAGTATCGATGCCCAGTCTCGATACTCCCACGACTAGGGACATTTAAGGATGTGCTTATAGACCACCCAGCTCCCACGTATATGATCGCCATCATAATGCTGGTAGTCAAGCAAGAATCAAATGAGCTCTATCAACATGTAATAGTGATCTGTAATGCCACCTAATACTGTACATGATGATAAAGACAAACCAGATAGCATACTATCATCTCGAGTAAGATTGTTCTCCCTGTATAGGTCCTCCCTCAATCATTACAATCGCGTGCCTGTGATTCAATAATTGACTTGAGGGCACTATAGCCAACAGTCCGGATTTTAGTTTTCTTGACTCTTGCAGTCATGGCATTCTCCTGAATCAATTTCAGCGGTTCAAAAGAGTTAGCGAGCTTTACAGCCGATTCAGCTGTTGTTGCGGGGTAACCTTGTTCTTGGAACCTCATGAAGTTCAGCCTAGCAGGAGCCCTAGCCCTTTTATTGGCTCTATATCTGAGCTTTTTCTGTTTTAGCTTTTCTATTTTGAAGGCTTGGAGAGCTTCCGTTTTCTGCGAAGCCACCGTGAGTCGATTGATAGAGAACTTAGAGAAGATACCGGATTGAGCAGTTGTCAAAGGCACCGCTAGAGCTTTCTCGAGATACCTTATTTCTTTGTTGGTGTTGATGGCCTTGCCCCCAGCTGGAGCAACGGAGATTCCTTTGGAGACGGATTTGTGCTTGGGCTGAAATGCCTTCGCGACCACGACATTTGGCCTTTTGCCTTTTGAAGTCGGATTATCTATCACCGAGGCTTGAGGAGAAAGAATGGTGTTAGCCGAGACAAATAAAATAAAGCAAAATTGTAGCGGTGGTTCCTCCCACTGCCGTCCGAGACTTGTCGAAAGAATTATTCGAGAGTCCGTCTTCATCACGTAGGAAACAGGAGCTGCCTTGAGAGCAGAGTTCATCTTTGGAGACATTGTTGAGAATTGATTTCTTGAAAGCCTGCAAGAAAGAGCATTAGTTCAGTATAAATATCGATATATATGTTGATTGAGTTCGCATGAATATTTAACCCAAAATATGGGAGAAGAGAAAAGGTCCCACCGGGCGTGCCAGAATCTGTAGAGTGTTTTTCGTTACCCCATTGAGATGGGAATGCACCCTTGTCAGGCATATACAGATTCCCCTTGCCTAGGGTAGGCTTGGGTTTATTGATTGTGGGGATCTAAATTTCCGGCGAACTAAACTTCCGTTAATTACCCCTCACTTTTGGAGCGAGGGAACCTCCTATTAACTGGTCAAACGGACCATGCGAACTCAATTATGAAGTGTTCATTTCATTTTTTAATTTTATTTGAAGGGAAAGATTTTTTTATTCAAAGAAACATTTTTTTAAATTTTTTTTTATTTTATTTATTATTTATATTTTTTTATTATTTTTTTTATAAAAAAAGAGGGGAGCTCCACCTAAGTAGGAGATTCCCTCCCCTCACGTGAGAGGGAGCAAGGAGCTCCCACTTAGGGAGCCTCCCCTTCATGTGATGGGGAGTAAGGAGCTCCCACTAACACATGATGGGGAGTAAGGAGCTCCTACTAATTGGGATCTCCCTACTCCCTATCTAAGTAGGAGGGAGCAAGGGACTCCCACTTAATAGGAGCCTCCCCCTTACGTAAAGGGGTATGGAGAGCTCCCACTTAGTGGGAGCTTACCTCCCCTTCATGTGATGGAGCAGGGGGCTACCACTAAGTGGGAGCCTCCCCTTCACATGGGGAAGGAAACTCCCACTCACGTGGGGGAAGCGGAGGGTTTCCGCGGGGCATGTGTCCATGGAACACAAGCACAGATCGGAAAGGGGGCTAAACTCTCGGATTTGGAGTTAAGCTCTTTTGATTTTTATTATGAAGTTAAACTTCAAAAAATTTAAATGGAGTTAAACTCTCAAAAGAATATTTATTACGGAGTTAAACTCCAAAATATTTTAAATGGAGTTAAACTCCCAAAATAATTTTTTATTATAGAGTTAAACTCCATAAGATTTTAAATGGAGTTAAACTCCCAAAAGAATTTTTATTATAGAGTTAAACTCCAAGGGATTTTAGAATATGGAGTTGAACTCTCAAAGATTTTTAAATGGAGTTAAACTCTTAAAGATTTTATTTTATTATGGAGTTAAACTCCAAAATTTTTCCTCCTTTCTCTTTTGAGAAGAAACCCATATGGGTTCTCTTGAAACTTCAAGATTTGGATCTGGGATGATGAAAAGAGATCATTTTTCTTCTCTTGATGGAGCTTGGGAGGTGGGTTTTCCCTTTTGCTCCCCCTCTCAAATTAGATCTTGAAGCGGAAAAAGAAGATAGCAAAAATCTTTTCTTTTTGGATTTGATGTGAGAGTTAAACTCTCCTTCAATGGGTTTATGGCGAAACTTTATTTAGTTTTGAGAAAAAGACAGCCAAGTTCTTGATTTAATTGGAAATGAAGAGAAAATGGAAAAACTTGAGAGAGTGAGGTTCGAGGCACAAACCCTAGAAATTTTATAGGGAATGAATTCTTTTTTTTTCATTTTTTCATGATGTTGCCTTATATAGGCTTATAAATTTACACTTATCCCCTTGGGCTTTACAAAATGGTATTTTGCCCATCCCATACCTCATGTGCTTATTTGTTTTTGCCCATGAGCCATGGGCTTTACAAAAATTTGGGTTTTTGCTTATGTAAATATTACATTTGTTTGTTGTACTTTCTTGGTATGGGACCGATATGGGTTTGGGCCCACCTGCTTGTATTTGGGTTCGGACATGGGACCAGCATGGATTCGGGCATGGGCCCGGCTTGGATTCGATAGTATAGCCCGCCTATTTGTCCACGGTTTGATTTTGACTTTGTCCTTTGGTCAATGGGATGTAAATTTCAACCCCAACAATGCTGCCTGGCGCTGATTTTCGCAATAACGAAGCTTAGACACTATACCTTGGCGCGTGAAGTCTATCTCATATCAAAAGCAGATCCCCTCAAGTATCTGATGTCAAAGGCCATACTGACGGGAAGGATCGCAAAATGGGCCCTCCTGCTGATGTAGTTTTCGGTAACATATCACCTCCTCAAAGCGGTGAGAAGACAAGCCATCGCCGACTTTCTCGTGGAACATTTGATACTAGCTGATTCTCTCCTAAACTATGAATTGCTAGATGAATACGCATTCAACGCGGTCGAAGAGGAAGAAGAAGAAAATAAGTTCCGATAGGAGCTCTATTTCGATGGAGCGTCTTCCATGAAACAGCAAAAAAAGAACATCCTCATAATCAAAGCTGGGATAGGTCTTATTTTTGTAACCCCATAAGGAGGAATACTGTGTTATGCTCTCTCCCTGACGGAACCAAGAACTAATAATTAAACTGAATACGAAGTTTTGATAACCGGTCTTGAGATCGCTATCGATATGGGAATCAAGGACCTCCTAATATACGGAGATTCTCAGCTGATTGTCAGCCAGGTGAATGGCGACTACAAAACATGCAAACCAGAACTAATAAGGTATGGCAAAAAAGTGCAGCAGTTGCTGACCAAAATCCTTTCATATACCTTGGAAAACGTGCCGCGAGCAGAAAACAACAAAGCGGATGCATTAGACAAGTTGGCTAAAGAATTGACC
Source organism: Agapanthus africanus (assembly GCA_030015575.1). Lineage (NCBI taxonomy): Eukaryota > Viridiplantae > Streptophyta > Magnoliopsida > Asparagales > Amaryllidaceae > Agapanthus > Agapanthus africanus. Next base: position 582,399,087 of record CM057340.1, on the reverse strand, counting down.
GATGAAGACTTCGATGATGTAAGGATCGTTGTCCAAAACTACAGGATCCTGGTGCTAACAAATATGCCTTCGAAGGCCCTGATAGAGCTATCCGAAGAAAAAGAAGCGACCAACAAAGATGCTCTTCAAACAAAAAATGAAGAAGAAGTCGAGGACTGGAGGGGAGTCTTTATAGATTAGTTTAAGTCCCAACGAGTACCTAAAGATACGTCATCTAGACATCAGCTCATGAAACGAGCTTTGTCGTTCGCCTTCGTCAACGATACATTATACAAGAGATCCTTCGACTTCGTATGGTTAAGATGCCTAGGGCCGAAGGAAGCAAAGAAAGTCATCCAAGAAGTACATGATGGACTTTGCGGCTCCCATCAAGCGGGACCAAAGATGAAGTTAAAGATGAAAAGAATAGGTTATTACTGGCCCACGATGATTTAAGACTGTGTCGAATATGTGAAGTGGTGTCACTCGTGCCAAATACCCGGGGACTTCATATATCATCATCCAAACTCGCTGCATCCAACAATAGCTAGTTGGCCATTCGAGATGTGGGGAATGGATATTATATGCCCTATCAAGCCAGCGTCATCCAGAGGATATTGATTTATATTGGCAACAACCGATTACTTATCTAAGTGGGTAGAAGCAATACCGCTAAGGGAAGTGACGATGAAGAATATCCTCCATTTCTTCAAAACTCTTGTCATCTACCGGTTCAGAACTCCGCGATGGATAATAGGCCAGCATACAGAAGCCACAAGATAAATCGCTTCGCACAGCAACAAAAGATAGACCGGTGATACTCCTTGGTCTATAATTCTCGAGCCAACGGTCTAGCTGAAGCATTCTGTTGGCTATAGGGCCCTTAAGGCAATTATTGTAATTGCAGGCAGGCGATTATGATGATTGAGAGAGGACCTATATGGGTAGAACAGTCTTACTCGAGATGATAGTAAATTATCCGGTTTGTCTATAATTCATGCTTGACTACCAGGGTTAATGTGGCGATCACATTTATGAGAACTGGGTAGTCTATAAGCAAATCCTTAAAAGTCCCTAGTTGTGGGAATATCGAGACTGAGCATCGATATTTCAGAGTAGACTAGTGTATACGTTTCTTGACCCCGATAAGGGGCGATGACCGGTTTCATAGCCATTGGTGTTAGTTAGTCACCAAAGATTGTATACAGGTGCTCATTAGGTTATGAGTTACACTGTACGGACTCGCCGGGAACATACTAGATGGTATTATACATATTGTCAGATAGCAGTTCTCTGGTAACATGAGTACATCATAGTTTGTCAACATAAGATCGTCATTTTTTTCGTGTACTGTACTTTGATTACTACCCTATCATGGCTCTACTGAGTCGTGCAAATATGTTTTAGTTGGGTACAGTCCCGAGCTATATGGAGGCAGTGAGTGGATCGTCGGGGATTCATCTCTCCCAGTATTGGGGGTAGATATCCCGCAATACACGGGTGGCCATCACCAGAAATCCTTGGCCAAGCTGGAATAGATTTACTGATTTGAATCGGTAGTTTCTCTGTAAGTGATGGGCTTCACACCGACATGACTTATCACGTTATTAGAGGTATGATGTTTTCCATTCATAAACTTGGTATGCGAAAATCTTAGACGAACAGACCGGACTGTACGGAGATTGTCACTTTCAGGCTCAATAGGGATACGGACGAGTTTGCTTGTCGATCTTTCTTTCGTTCAATACCTGGGTAGATGTTACATACCGCTAGTGTCTCTAATGTGCTTGTAGTTAAATCCACTGCCAGCGTATTGTCGAGTCTTTAGAGTCCCATACAGAGAGTTATCTAACTCAGGCGGAACGATATAGTATACGTATTTTGATACGTACTTAGGTTCGATTAAATACGTATTTTTGTACGCGTACTTTTAATCGGACATTTTGTTAATACTAGCCGGTTTAAAAGATAGTCAGATTATCACATTTGAATAAAATGTGAGCTAGTATTATATATCTCTTTTTGGTATTTTTATTTTGATAGAATACGGTATTTATACGAATACAGGTATTGGTATAAATAAGTGTATTTATGTCTTGATATAAATATGGGTATTCATGTCTTAATACAAATACGGTATTCGTATTTTATACGAATACAGGTGTATGTATTTATAGCATATACTTGTATTAGTGTATGTGTATATATGTGTGTGTACACTTGACATGGCAATTATTTTCTTCTCATTCTTTCTTCTATTAAGTGGAAGTGTGTGGACTTGTGACTCACACAAGTGAGCCACATTTCCATCCACTTCACACTTAAAAGATAGAAAGAAAAAGGAAACGATGATGGATAATTTTTTTCCATGCCATGCTTGCTTCATCCTCACCCTTTGCTTCTTCCTCCTCTTCTTTTGAGATTTTAGAAGTTGAGAAAGAAGAAAGAAAAAGAGAGAAAACTTAGAGCTTTAGCTACTACTGCATCCTCGTGATCAATTCTTAGCAAGTTTTGTTCATTGGTCGCTTCACTTAGTTTTTATTGTGAAGCTAAAGCCTAAGTTAGGGTTCTTTCGGATGGATCATCTTCGACAAAGAAGAACGACACCCAAGCTCATTCCCGGTGGACCTAAGAGCTTAAGAAGTGGAAAGAAGATGAAGGACACGACTACAAAGATTGTAATTACCAACCTAGTAGTTTGACTCCTTTTAGTTTGCTAGTTTTGTATTTGGATTCGATTCTAGGCCGTAATAGTTCGTGCTATTGTTTTGAAAATTTTCATTTTGTATTCCGCATTGGCCGCAAATTTGCATCACAAGCACGAGCGTCTACTGACATATTTAACAAGATCTTGACCAAGCTTATATAAAAAACGGTGTCTAAAAATAAGAAAGACTGGTACGAAAGGCTGTATGAAGCTCTTTGGACATATTGAACGACGTTCAAGACAGCCATAAATACGGCACCGTATGCACTGGTGTTTGGCATCGAAGCAATGCTCCCACTGGAGATAGAATTCCCCTCATTGCGAATGGCAGTTCAATACAAGCTCACGGATGAAGAAAATGCTCATCTTCGGCTCGAAGAACTCGATGCTCTAGAAGAAACCCGCCTTGTAACACAACAAAATATGGAAGCTTACAGGGTAAGGATTACACAATCATATGAAAGACTAGCCAGGCCGAGAACATTCCGCCAAGGAGAAATCTTGCAGGTTGTCAAAAGACCAATGATCCCCAATCATGCAAAACTGAGAAAGTTCGAGCCAAACTATGAAGGCTCGTACATCATAGATAAAGTCTACCAAGGTGGAGCTTACCTACTTATGGATATGCATGGAGAAAGGCCCTTTCGGCCGATAAACAGCTGATTCCTTAAGAAATACTATGCTTGAAGAGTCGCAACTTAGGTCAATGATAGACGACGACGCTTGTGTCCGCTCACTATCTTCCTGAGTCGAAACTATAAAAGCTCTACCCAATGATATGCACCCTCAGTATGTTAATATTGGACTGCGATGTCCCTAAACTAATATTGGACCGCGATGTCCTTAAACTAGTATGTTGCCCTACAGTATGAATTATATAACTAGTTGTATACAATCCACGGACACAAACGATCTATGTTCTCCATATTTCCCATGGACCACTATGTCCCTAAACTGGAATATTAGTCCGTAATGCCCCTAAACTTATATTGGACCGCAATGTCCCTAAACTAATATACTTCTCGAGATCCATGTTGCACCTGAAATCACACTAGCAGAAGTTGCAGACTTGAGTCCCATCTACGAAGCTGCACCTGATGTCCCACTGGCTATGAATCCCCACTAATGATGCAATTCGCCCCATAAGATTTATACCCTGCAAGTAGCTCAATATTGACTTTTGTAGACAATCAACGAGCATAAACGATCCATATCTCTCCCAGGTCCTACTGGCAAACGATGTTAGGGCACCCACAGTGAAGCTACGTCCGAGAGAAGCTACGTCCGAGAGACTTCCATTGGAAAAAAGGGTATGATCGTAAGTAAAATGGGCACAGATGAAAACCCGAAAGGATGCCATGACTAAAAACAACATGACTGTCGGTGAGTTTGTGAAAACCTGAAAGGGCGCAAACCCGTTTAAAAAAGGTACGTCCACAAGCAAAATAAGCATGGATGAAAACCTGAAAGGGCGCCGTGAATAAAAAACAGCAGGACTGTCAGCGAGTTTGTGAAAACCCGAAAAGGAGAAAACCCGTTAAAAAGAAAAAAATGATAATATATACACTAACAGAGTCCTCTTGACTTTGTGATGAAAAAATACCTGCGTGGGATCCTTACGACTCAAAAAGGAGCAACACACTTAGGAATCCATACAATTCCTAAGGAGAAGATACTTGCGAGATCCTCTCGACTCGTAAGGAGAATATACCCCCTATAAGACCTCACGGCTCATAGAATTCAATAGCCTTAGGTTGCAGGGATCTGAACTTGTTTCTAAGCCATCATACCCTTCATGGAATTTATGCCCTACAAGTAGTTCAATATTGATTTTTGTATACAATCCACGGGCGTAAACAAAATATATTTCAACCAAGTTCCACCGGAGCTGAGCGATATTCCCAATACAGTGAACAATGAAAGTATGTCTTAGCACCTCTACTAGGTTTATACAAGTATCAAGTATGAAATTTTAAAAAATCTAGAGTGCTAAATTATACCAAACAAGAATCGAACTAAAGAATTAGGATTTTGAGTAAAGCAAATAAGTTCTACACTAAGTGAAGAGGGTTTAAAAACTTTGTAGATCGGTACTTCACTTCTTAAGGTCCAAGTGGTAGTCCCTAAAACACTTTCTTGACTCCACTTGAAGAAAAGATCGAGCTTGCTTGTAGTCTTCGATGCCGAAGATGATCCACCTTGAAGTCTCTATCACTCAAGCTCACTCTTCACTAATCAAGATATTAGTGAAGCAAACAATCTAAACTGATGGGCTAGATTAGTGTAGCTTGATGAAGTAGGAGATTTGCTCACTAGAAAAAATATTTCTCTTTTCTTTTCTTCAACTCAAGAAAATTCTAGAGAGGAAGTGAAGAAGAAGATGAGGATGAACTTGGATGAGAGAATGATAGGTTAAATGAACCATGAACTCTTAATGAGATAGGATGAGATTGATAGTGATAAATATTAATGAATAAAGTCAAAAGAGAAGATATGAGTCATGGCTTCTCAAGACTTCTACAAGCAACTTAAGAATAATGACTCATTCTCTTTTCCTTTTATTCATTAACCCAACCATTATCTAGTCATCTTAACCTCATGTATGATTCTCATACATCCTAGTTCTATAAATTATCAACCATGATACAAATATCAAATACATATAAATATATATATATATATCACACACACACACACACACACATATATATATATATATAAAGAGAAGAAAATCCTAAGTGAGCAAAATATTAGTATATATACATATATCAAATATATAAATATATATTAAATTATTAAATCAACATTTGATTCAATAATCCGGTTATATCATATATAACCGACTAATATCATATATATATATGTATGTATGTATATCATAACATTAAATCAAAACTTGATTCAATTATCCGGCCATATCATATATAACCGGCCAATATCAAATATATATACATAAATCAAATCATTGAATCAACATTTGATTCAATAATCCGGTTATATCACATATAACCTGACTGATATCAAATATCGCTAGATTAGAATACGGTATAACATACTCATATTTATTCAAGCTCCCGCACATATCTCCATATGTTCCCAACTTCGTTTCGCTTGAGCTTGGAAACCTCTGTATGGGACTTTAAAGACTCGTCGATACTCTAGCAGTAGGTAATGATCACATCAGATACCCACAAGCCGTTAACTTACTAGCTAGACGTAACGACTACCCAGGTATTGAACGAATAGAAGATCAACAAGCAAACTTGTCCAAACTTCCGTAGAGCCTATAAGCAACACTTACCATACAGTCCGGTCTTTTCGTCTGATATGTCGCATATCGAGTCTGTGGGTGGAATCGCCAAACCTCAATAACTTGATAAGTCATGCCGATGTATGGCCTATGACCTTTCGATAACCTACTGATAACACTTACCAGTAAATCTTATCAGCCCTGGCTAGGGACTTGTTGTTAGCCAATCGAGTATAGTGCAATATCAACTTCTAATACCGGGAGAGACGAAAACCCTCCTATCGCTCACTGCCTCCATGTGACTCGGGACTGTATCCAAAATCCACCTATTTTCACAACTCCTTTGAGCTGTAGCAGGGAGGAAATCAAAGCACAATGGGAACCACACAAGACACTATGACGATCTCAGGTTTACAGACTAACCTGTACAAGTGTCACCAGAGAACTGTTATGTGACGATAGGTATAGTACCATCTAGAAGTTCTCTACGTGTCCTGTTCAGTGTACCCATTCTTCAATGAGCACCCGTGTACAATCTTTGATGTCAAATACAAATGGTTGTGGGATCAACCATCACCCCATATAGGGTCAAGAAACGTACACACTAGTCTACTCTAGAATATTGATGCCCAGTCTCGATACTCCATCGACTAGGAACTATTAAAGGATGTGCTTGCGGACTACACAAGCCCCACCAGTATGATATGCATCATAGTCCTGGTAGTCAAGCCTACATCCTAAGGGCTTTATCAACATGTATCATAGAGACGGTAAACTAAAACAAGTGTATATATTAAGATAAAGAGCAACCAGATAGCATACTATCATGTCGAGCAAGAAAGTCCTCTATATATATGTCCAAGCATCCACTATAATATACAATAATGGCCTCTAAGGCATACATATTCCTAACAATCTCCCACTTGCACTAAGGCCAGTTGTTGTAGTATCGCATACCCAACATCCTAAAAAGGCTCTCAAACTACGTCTAGGGGGCCTTCATGAGTGGATCCGCCGTATTATCCTTCGTATCCACTCTCCTGACCTTGATCTTCCGGTGATCAACTATCTCCCGTATCAGGTGATACCGTCTTAGAATATGTCTGGATCGCTGATGGGACCGGGGTTTCTTGGCCAAAGCCACAGCTCTATTGTTATCACCATACAAAGGTATTGGATTCTCAATGTATGGAACCACACCAAGTTCAACAATGAACTTCTTCATCAAGACAGTCTCTTTGGCAGCATCGTTGGAAGCGATGTATTCGGCCTCCATCGTCGAGTCTGCTACAGTATCTTACTTGGAACTCTTCCAACATATCGTCCCTCCATTGAGGGTGAAGACAAAACCCGAGACAGACTTGCTGCCGTCCTTATCACTCTGGAAGCTTGAATCGGTAAAGGACTCCACTTGGAGTTCTCCGTTACCATACACCTGTTTCCCCCAATCAGAGCAAAGCTCTGTTTGAATTTCAAAAATTCAAAATTCGAAGCAATGCTTCAAATTCCTTGCGCTGTGTGCAACGCGCCACGTGTCAAAAGCTGATACGTCAACGCAGCGCCCAAGGCAGCGTGCCCAATCAGAGCAAGGCTCTATTTAAAACAAAATTAAAGGAAGCAACGCTTCAGATGCGCTGCGCTGTGCACTGCGCGACACGTGTCAGCGCAGATGCGCTGCGCGACACGTGTCAGCGCAGATGCGCTGCGCGACACGTGTCAGCGCAGTTGCGCCGCGCTCTGTGCTGCGTGACACGTGTCACGCGCTGGGGGGTTTGCGCCAAACAGAATTAAATTCTAGTAAGATTCTTCTGTTCTTGTTAAAACAAGAAGATTGTCTTCTGTAAAACAGAAGCTCTTGGATCAAAGATCCAACGGTGGGGAAAATTCCCCAAATCACTCAGTGAAAGATCTTTTTAACAAATTTATGGGCACTATATAAAGGCCCCTAGACCTCAATTCAAAGATATATAGAACATTGTGAGAGATTGAGAACCTCAAAACAGAGAGAATTCTGAAGAAATTTTAAGAAAAAGGTAAAAACCTTTATAAAATAGAAGAATTTCTTCTAATAAATCATTGATCTAAGAACAAGATCAATGATCTTCATATAATAATAAGCGCTTTGCACTCTTTTTATTAACCATTGGTTCTCTGAAAACAAGAAAAACAGGAAAAAACTTGTTTTCTTTGATATAAATTGGATCAAGGAATCAAACAGTGCTTTGCACTTTTTTATGAACCATCAGTTCTGGAATCTTAAAGATTCTCAAGATTATTGAAATAGTGCCTTGCACTCGCAAAAACTGCACTGTTGCGCTCCTGGGTTGGCGCAAGCCACCAGAGAGCGCCACGTGTCAGCATCTGAATCACTTGCGCTATGCGCTTTTAAGAAAGAGCCTTGCTCTCTGAAATTAGCGCAACTCACCAGAGCACGCTACGTGTCAGCAGCGCAAGTGCAGCGCACTGGCACAGCGCACTGCGCTTGCGTGACACGTGTCACCTCCACAGGCGCTTGCGCTCATTTATTGGCGCAAAGCGCCTGACAGGCCACATGGCCACTGTCAGATGATTGATGCACTGCATCATTAAAATGAAGGGCTGAGCCTAATTAAAAAGGCCTGACAGGCCTCGTAAATGCTATGCATTATTTTCAAACAGATGCAATGCATCATAGCCCAAATGAAAATAGATGCTGTGCATCATTTATAAAAGGGCAAAGCCCAAACAAAATAAGAAATGCAGTGCATTATTAAACAGGGGCAAAGCCCTAGCATAGGCCTAGTAGGCCAAAAACAAATAAAAAAATGTTGAACATTTTTCAACTGGACTTAGCCCAATCATGGCCGTAAGTCCTCAAACTAAATTGACTGAGTAAGACTGCTCTCCTAAATCAATTTACATCCGGTTCGAGGGTACATCTCCGATCTCCTCTGACCCCTATCGTTGTAATCCTTCAACGACGTCAGAGAGGTGACGGGTTCCGACAACCTCACATCAACACAGACTGTGGGGTCCTTAAACTCATGGACTTAAGCGTCCTTACACCAAAATACGGACTGTAGGGTCTTTAAACCCGCGGACTTAAGCGTCCTTAAATCAAAATACGGACTGTGGGGTCCTTAAACCCGCGGACTTATGCGTCCTTAAACTAAAACACGGACTGTGGGGTCCTCAAACCCACGGACTTAAGCGTCCTTAAACTACCTATGGACCACCATGTCCCTAAACTAGCAATGGACCACCATGTCCCTAAACTGGCAATGGACCGAAATGTCCTTAAACTACCTATGGACCACTACGTCCCTAAACTGGAATATTATGGCCCCCAAATGCTCTTTTATCGGATCCAAACGATCCCGTTAAGTTGATCTTGGTCTCAAATCAGACCAACGTATCCTTAACAAACGTTTAAGTCGATCTTAGCCTAAATATAGCTAACGTATCCTTAAACCAAAACCCAAAACCCAAATCTAAGAAAATACGGATTTGGACTAATCCATGTCCTACGGGCGACAACATAAATTAGTCTCCGTATACAATCCACGGGCAACCACAAACAAAACAAACACCCACGACACGAAGTGACCATCTGGAGAAGGAGAAAGTTGTTACCGCGATGCGGTAGCGTAATTAACTGCAGGGGCTTGCGTCTGCAGGGAAGAGCGTCCCCACAATCAAAAATCCCTCAAACGAGGGGGAATCTGACGAAGTCTGCTACATCGGCCGCATCCGTCTAAACCTCCGATACACGGTGCCATAAATCAACTTGGCATCTTCGGAGAGGTGGACGGATAAAACCATATAGCATCTGCCCCGAATCTCAGGCAAGACGTCCCAATGTCTTGGCCGCCGTTCGGAGGGGAACAGCACCAAGAACATCTCTTTAGTCCTTCTCAAGTACTTAAGAATGTTCTTCACAGCTATCCAGTGCTTCTCCCATGGGTTTGATTGATACCTACTTACCACACTAAGTGCGTAAGTTATATCCGGTCTGGTGCATAACATCACATACATGATAGACCTAATTGCAGAAGCATAGGGTATCACATACATGCGAGCTCTCTCCAAATCAGTCTTAGGAGACATCTCTTTGGAGAGAGTGATTCCTGAGCAAGCGGGTAAATTACCACGCTTAGAATCTTCCATACTAAACCTCTTTAGTATGGTGTCTATGTACCTATATTGGGACAATCCCAACATTCTTTTAGATATATCCCTATAGATCTTTATCCCCAGGATGTAGGAGGCATCACCCAGATCTTTCATGGAGAATTTTTGTGATAGGAAGAGTTTGATCGAGTGCAGCATAGGAGCATCATTTCCTATCAAGAGTATGTCATCCACGTACAATACGAGGAAGATAACCTTACTCTCTACAACATTTTTATATATACTTGATTCATCTACGTTTTTGATGAAATCAAACTCTTTGACTGCTACATCAAAACAGATGTTCCAGCTCCCTGATACCTGCTTTAATCCGTAGATTGATTTAAGCAGCTTGCACACCTTTCCGCTGCTCCCACTATCTATGAAGCCCTCTAGCTGTGTCATATACACGCTCTCTTCTAAATCACCATTTAGAAAAACGGTCTTGACGTCCATCTGCCAGATTTCATAGTCATGGTATGCAGCAATGGCAGGTAGGATCCTGATGGACTTAAACATAGCCACTGGAGAAAAGGTCGCATCATAGTCGACACTTGGTCGTTGACAAAAACCTTTTGCTACAAGTCTAGCTTTGAAGGTCTCAACCTTTCCATCTACAACAATTTTCTTCTTAAAGATCCACTTGCTCCCAATGGGTTTTACCCCTCCAGGAGCAACTTCCACAATCCATACTTTTGTTGGTGTACATGGATTCCATTTCAGATCACATAGCATCCAGCCATTTCATAGGGTCCCCACTTATGATGGCCTTCTCGAAACTAGTTAGGTCATCATCTTCCATGATGCAATCCTCGTTCCTACCGTCTATGAGAAAACCGTAGTATCTCTCAGGTGGATGAGGAACCCTACTAGATCTGCGGAGTGGCTGAAGTTCATTTGGGAATATTGAATCCTCCGGTTCTACCAAATCATCAGTTGTAGTTTGTGTAGCTGGAACTTCTTCCAGCTCTACCTCATTACCATTAATTTATTTTATAAGAAATTCCTTTTCTTAAAAGGGCATATTGAGAAACAAACACTCTTTGTTCCTCTTTGTGGTAGAATAGATATCCGTATGAATGTTTAGGATATCCCACAAATTTACACAAAACTGATCGTGTTTCGAGTTTGTCTGGATTTTGCTTTTTAACGAAAGAAGGACAACCCCATATCCTAACTCGTTTAAGAGATGGTCTCTTTCCATACCATATCTTATATGGAGTGGTAGGCACGGATTTGGTCGGAACTCTGTTCAATAGATATACAGCAGTCTCTAATGCATAACTCCAAAAGGAAATAGGTAACTCGACAACACTCATCATAGAGCGCACCATATCTAATAGGGTGCGATTCCTCCGCTCCGATACTCCATTATGCTATGGTGTATACGGAGGAGTAAGTTGAGAGAGAATCACATTCTTTTTTAGATAATCTCGGAATTCCGTGTTTAAGTATTCACCTCCTCGACTAGATCGAAGAATTTTAATACTTTTACTCGTCTGGTTCTCTACTTCACTCTTATATTCCTTGAATTTCTCAAAAGTTCCAGATTTGTGTTTCAATAGGAACACGTGTCCGAATCTTGAGAGATCATCGGTGATTGTAATGAAGTATGAGGAACCATTCCTGGCATGTTTAGACATAAGACCGCATACATCACTATGTATCAGTCCCAAGAGTTCACTAGCTCTTTCTCTGTGTCCCGTAAACGGAGTTTTGGTCATCTTTCCTTTGAGACATGACTGACAGGTTTCATAAGATGTAAATTCGAACGGATTCAAATATCCATCTTTATGCAACTTAGCTAGTCATGTCGCATTGATATGACCAAGTCTACAGATCCATAAGAAGGCTTCGTTCATTTCTGAACTTTTCCACTTGTGTGTGTTCTATATATTCAGAACTATATTTTGATTTAGAATGCATTTACCATTATATAACGTACCAAACCCAATCAACACTTGATTTAAGAAAATGTTTATAACATTTTTCTTTAACATAAAATTATATCATTTTTTATCTAATAAAGAAACGGATATTATATTGCAAATCATCGACGGTACGTAATAACAGTCGTTCAAATCAATGTAATACCATTTGGTAATATAAGGTGATATTCGCCTACAGCTTTGGCAGCAACAATTGCTCCATTCGCTACTCTAAGAGACATATCACTCTTTCCCAGTTCTCTACTTCTCTTTAACCCTTATAACAGATTGCAAATATGGGATCCTGATCCGGTATCCAATACCCAGGACGTAGAGCAGACTGAGAAACACTTCTCAGTAACTAACACACCTGAAAAAGATGCATCAGAATGCTCTTTCTTCGTTCGGATTGCGTGAAAATCCTTGCATTCCCCTATCTTTTGCCCAAACTCATAATTGTTATCATAAGATAGGGTGGAACCAACGTTCCCCAGCCCGGTATAATAAGCGAGTTCGGTCAATACATCCATATTATTATCTTGATTAAGGCGTGACATGGTCGCTATTTGGAGAGAGAGAAGAAAACACTTTAGCGTGCGCTATTGCAAGATTAGACCGGTTATTATCTTATTTAATTAGGATGGATCCCACTGTTTTTATCAAATCTTCCTTCAAACCCTAAAAGGTAATATTAGCCGGGATTAATTACACCCTACAAGTTCGCTAACCGGGAAGCTAGGCAGGTGTTGGTACTCCGAGGGAGTCTCCCCGTGCTTTTGCATGGAACTAATTAAATAACCTCGTTTCTGCAGGGGCATAACCTCATTAATACTTTTCTTAGACACCTACTAGATTAGCTAATTGTAAAGTGGAAATCTCTCTCAGGAGTAACACTTACTCCCAGTGGGTATCGGGATCCAACTATCATATAGAAGGTATGCAATCTCATTGCAAATTTCAACACTTGAAATTCCCGATATCTATTTTTACCCTTAGCGACTTATGACCTTAACTATGGTCAACAAATCATAAACGCTAGTCAAGTTCTACCCATCATTTCATGATTGATTTAGACCCATTCATATGGCCCTTAACTATAGTCAACAAAGTCATACGAATGTCCTAATCGATCGCATCATATACTTTTTAGGAAGATATCACTTGCTACCGTACACTACGCCTTAACTATAGTCAACAAACGTAGCACAAATACTAAGTACTCTACTTCCTAAAATGGCGGAGGGCTACGAATGGTTTTAATGAAAACCTTTAACGTATTAAACTTGATATCGTTGTAGAATCTAGTGATTTAAAAAGGAGTGGTTTAAGCTCAGCTTTTAAAATCGAGTAGTTTTCAAAACAAACCAAGTAGGTTGTAGCATATACTAGTTTTGGTAAAGAGGTCATTCTTGATGAAGGGTTCTAAGCTCTTTTCTCATCGAATGAGGTGCTGGATATTCATAATAGAATACCACTAAGCAAAGCAAGAACTAGAGCTACCTTTTTGAAAAATTTGATTCTACAACATCTTTTAGGTTTCTTTTCTTTTCATTAATCTTATTAATGGCGTCCCATCATTTATGTTTCCTAAATATTACAGATGAAACGAAAATAAAACACACATATATGCCATCCGCATTCGCCATAGGGACACGGGTCTTCACCGTAAGGTTACTTAACTTACGGCAGTGCAGGGTCAGGACTAGTGCGGATGCAAAACATATATAGTGTCTACTAGTATATCATATATATAAGTAGCATTCGTTTCACGTAGTCATATGATCACATCACATCACAGAAACAACAGAAGCAGACATATGAAATATGGGATATACTAGGAGGTCCGTGTTTTAGATTAATCCAGTAATGAAAAACACGGATTCCACGGTCGTAATGAATAGCCAAGCCCACACCCCTAGGCCCCTCCGAGAGCGGCAAGCAACCCTTCCAATTCTAGAGTTAGGCGACCGGTCTTGACTCCTCGAGATAGCCTCCCACTGGACTCTAGAACCTGATTACTTGTGATCCATGCCTTGGGTTTATTCTAATGTGGAAAAGTAAATAATATATATCGAATGGAGACAAAAATCTCAATCCGGAAGTGTCCCAATAAAAGAATATTACATACAAATATTTACATGAATGAAAATTGAAAAACTCTCATCTCACATAAAATCCCCCGGCTATTCAATCACGACAATTCAATATAACATATCACACAGCAACACAATAACATCATATGTCATCAACGTAAGCAAATATGCGTATCCCTAATGTCATTGACGTATAACAACGAGATCGGGAATACTGCCACATATTATACTTACGGTCACAGAAAAGAAATGAAAACTACAATAATTAGAATCCACATTATCCTTAGACATCATAAACCCGGATTACCACTGATTGAAACGTATTCTTGATTTGTGTAGTATTTGAAAAATTGTGTAAAGAACTTCACAACCAAAAAAATATTTTGACCGCAATCAAACTACGGTGTCGGATGTAGTTTGTAGTGAGTGCGGATCGTCCACAGGGATTGCACGATTCACTTGTATTTTGATACGTTTGAAATGAAAAGTTAAGCAACAATAAAAGAAAACATGATTCAAGAATGATTTGTATTCGAGTGTCACTATTCTTTATGCAAGAATCAAGAAACTATAAACAATCAAGAATTGGTGTTTCGATAATATTTCCAATCAACAATCAAGAATATAAGAGTGGCTCGTAGGCATCGATCGGATCTTTAGACGTGATGTAATCTAAAAGGTTTCGTGTTCTTGTCCTTCGAAGAATTGATACTAGATCAATGGTGATCGACGAGAGTTAGGGCTTTCTTGATGAAATTAGGGTTTCATCTCTTAACCCTTGTTCTTTCGAGGATACCATTTATATTCTAGCCTCTAGCAATTTCAAGAAACGATCGGAACTCCCCAATCTCGAGCGATGTCGATCAAGAAAGCATCGCAACGAATTGGGTCGTCGATTCTTGAACTTGCTAGGGTTTACAAACTCATGGGATTCAAGAATCGATTGCAAATTTGTTACATCATCATACTAAAGATCGTTTCGACTCCTTAACAAGCGGAGTTTTATTCACACATCACCACAAAGACAATATTAAAGATTTGTAAAGATAACATGATGCGGAATTTAAAGAAAACAAGATAAAAGAATATCACCTTTATTTAGCTCAACAATTTTGATTACATTTGCTTCAAGAACTACAAGAAGAAGAATCTAAATCGTTGATCGGGCGTCGCTCGGCTTCGTGAGTCGTGGATCGGCTTCGGATCGCTTGCTCCGTTGAAGATCGGCTCCGCTCCTAAAGGTTGGAAGGCTTCTTGCTTAATGGGTACTCGGGATTCTTGATGTTGGCTTGGAATTAGGGTTAGGGTTTCCTACAAGCTCTCTCACTAAACTTGAGGAAGAGGGGATGAAGAAAGAGATTGGCTAAAACTATAAAATGGGTTGAATTTTCCAAGATTTCCCAACATGAATAATGAGTGAGCCTAGGGTCTTATTTATAGAACTCCCAAACCCTAGGTTTGAGTTTGAATTTCCCTTTCCCTCCAAAAGTTTGTTGAGGAGTTTGTTAGGAGCTAGCTTAGGGTTTAAGCTAGGGTTTAGGGAAAGTTCTAGAATAATAGGCTAATTAAGTGAAGCTCAAAGTGTTTGCTGATCTGGTAGAAGTCTCTGGAGTCTTCTGGAACTTGGAGTGTCTTTCTGAACTGTAGGAGCTGAGACAGGAATTCTGGTCTAAAATTGAGAGTCTGAACCCTTGGGCCCACCGCGGATCCGCCGCAAGTATACACTAAATGCCGCGCTTCCGCGGCTTGTTGGTGAGATTGGGCCTTGGGCTTTCTGGTGAAGCTTTGCACTGGAGTTTGGGCTTTTCTCTGATGTTTTGATTTGTATAATCCCTTCTGTGTTGATACCAGATTTGAGTTTAGTGAGTTTACGAGCGGTGTAATGGTCGAGCGAGCTTCTTTTCCTGCACAGACTTCGAAACACGGGTTGCAAGATATAGAAAATATGCCATGTGATGAAATGCAGTCAATTTCCCTAGAAATGCCGGTTTTAAGGTCGAATACATGTAATCTGATATTTTGCGACCGATTTGCTAATATGTGAATTATGAATACCGTACACTTCTATATGGATGCAAATGATAAGGAAATTGCCGGTTAAAATATGCAATATTTTCGACTGATCAAATACCCCCAAACTCAATTTCGATCGTCCCGAGCGAATGTTTTATTAAAAAGAGAAGGAGAAAATAAAGAAAGAGAAAAACTAACTAGCACACTTTCGTAGGCAACACGATTGCACTGAGCATGTGCAACAAGCCTTTAAACCTCTAGATGTCCCTAGTAGGAGGAGTGTTGTCTCCTGAGGGTTTTCAGCGGATTGCACCCACAAAATCCAATAATAAAAGCAAGATCATGAATATTACATTTAAAGAAAAGAATCGTAAAAGAAAGACCTTGAAAATTAGGGTTTCCAACTAAGCTAGCTTTTCGGTTGTTATGAGCCCTATCTTAATGGTCATGAAAAAATGTCAGAAATCACGTCCTCCCTCAATAAAACATCATCTTATTCTTCATTCCTATCTTTCTTCCAAACATCGATCATATAACCCTGCGTGTGTGTAAAGACATCCCTACACCCGGAGAATTCAATTCAAGCTATCATACTCTTGCCCATCAACCTCAGTATAATTTTTTTTTCCGATGAGCTCACACACTTTCATGCGACCGTTAATACTTCTTGAGGTACTAACCGACCGATTACTCATGTGCTTGCTTATTTGGTGTATTTTCCTAATCTTACACCACCTTAGGTATAGCAGTGACTCCCAGACCAGTTGGCCTTAGGGCACTAGATGAAAAAGCACCCTCGCTATATATTTTTTTATTTCCCTCGGTGATAACAAAACCAGTGTCCATTTTTCTCACCACTTTCTTCATTTTTTTTCATACTTTTGGCTTTAAGACAAGAGCATTTCAAGGTATCCTCTACTATCCCAGGCTTTAAGACGTGTGTAAGTGCGAATAGCAGGGTAGCAACGTTCAAAATGTTTGGCTTCCAGAATAGAAACTATTTTTCAGACTTATTTTTATCCTCAGATTAGTGACGTCCTTCATCTTACTAACCCTTGGGACAACGGCTCATAACTACTTATTACTAGTTCGTATAAGAAAACTTCTAATTTTCTTAGTTTTCTCAAATTTTTCTAATCTCATGGATGTAACTTTTCACTATCTAAACTTTCATTATCTTTATTTATATACAAAAAAGTGTAAATATTAAAATTATTTTTATATTTGAAAATTTTTAAATTTTTATGGGTTTTGAAAATTTTTCACTTTTTATAGATTTTTAAAGAAATGTTTTGTGCTTATGCAGATGATATGCAAATGATGCAAAAATAAGCACAAACCTCCCCCAAACTTGTTTTCAACAGTGTCCTCACTGTTGCCAAATGCTATACCTACAAAACTGTAAATCTGGAGGGAATTATTAGTGGGGGCAAAATATATAAGTGAAGAACTTCCCCCAAACTTATCTTTCACTCACCTTCATTCAAAAGATGATGCAATGATATACAGGATATGAAGGTGAGACGGAGGAATTTTAATCCAAATAAACTGGCACTTGTAAGAACAAGAGCTCCTCCGTGGGGTCAGTGGAAAAATATGGCTTAAGTCTATGTCCATTTACTTTGAAAAAGGTGCCGTTTTTAACATTTTCAACTTCTACTGCCCCGTGCGGGTATACAGACCGCACAACAAAAGGTCCCTTCCATCGAGATCGGAGCTTACCCGCGTGAAGGTGTAATCGTGAATCATAAAGAAGGACTTGTTGACCAGGTAAAAATGTTTTCCTTAAAATGTTTTTATCGTGAAAAACCTTAGTCCTATTCTTTGTGATTACAGCATTATCATAAGCTTCATCACGGAGTTCGCTTAGCTCGTTAAGTTGCAGCTTCCGAAAGTTGCAAGTAAGGTTTAGATCAAAATTTATTTCCTTTATAGCCCACAATGCTTTATGCTCTATCTCGACAGGTAAATGACATGCTTTTCCAAACACTATCCTATATGGAGACATTCCTAGGTCGGTCTTATATGCAGTCCTGAATGCCCAAAGAGCATCCGTCAATTTGGTCGACCAGTCTTTTCTATTTTTAGCAACAGTTTTTTCCAGGATAAGTTTGATTTGTCTGTTTGAGATTTCAGCCTGCCCGCTTGTTTGGGGATGATAGGGTGTAGAAAGTCGGTGGTTGATTGAGTATTTTCGCATCAGAGTCTCGAAAGATCTGTTGCAGAAATGTGTCCCATTATCGCTAATGATAGCGCGTGGGTGTCCAAATCGCGAAAAGATATTCTCTTTCAAGAACTTAATGACAACTTTCCTGTCATTAGTGCGACATGGAATGGCTTCTACCCACTTTGAGACATAATCAACCGCCAGCAATATGTACAGATTCCCAAAGGAGTTGGGAAAAGGACCCATAAAATCAATGTCCCAAACATCAAATATTTCAACAACCAGAATGGGTTGCTGAGGCATTTCATTCCTCTGGGATATTCTACCCGTATACTGACATTGTGTACAGGTTTTGCAATAGTCAAATGCGTCCTTGAATAAGGTCGGCCAGTAAAATCCACATTGCAAAACCTTTTCCGCTGTCTTTCTAGGACCAAAGTGACCCCCACAGGCCTGATCATGACAAAATGAAAGAACACTCTTGAACTCTTCATTTGGGACGCACCGGCGAATGATCTGATCAGGACAATATTTAAACAAATAGGGCTCGTCCCAGTAAAAGTGTTTTACTTGGGATAGAAAACGGTATTTGTCCTGTTTTGACCAATCGCTCGGTATAAGTCCCGTGGCATGATAGTTCACAATATCCCTGAACCATGGTTCAGTGGATACGCTCAAGAGTTGTTCGTCAGGGAATGAATCATTGATCGGCAGGGTCACAGGGGAAGAAACGATGCGTGAAAGGTGGTCAGCTACTACGTTTTCACATCCTTTCTTATCTTTGATAACAAGATCGAATTCTTGTAAAAGAAGGATCCAACGTATTAGTCGACCTTTTGCATCTTTCTTCGCCAGAAGATGTTTTAAAGCGGAATGGTCAGTATACACAACTATATGTGAGCCGATTAAGTAAGGCCTGAATTTTTCTAAAGCAAATACAACCGCTAAAAGCTCTTTCTCGGTGGTTGTATAATTGATTTGCGCATCATTCAGGGTCTTACTAGCATAGTAAATCACGTGTGGCATCTTTTCGATGTGCTGTCCTAAGACAGCACCTACTGCAAAATCAGATGCGTCACACATCAGCTCAAAGGGGTAGTCCCAATTTGGTGATGATAGCACGGGGGCTGAAGTGAGTGAGTGTTTAAGTGAGTCGAAAGCTGTCTCGCAATCCGAGTCAAAATGGAAGGTCGTATCCTTGGCCAGGAGTAGTGTTAAAGGTCTAGCAATTTTGCTAAAATCCTTAATGAATCTCCTATAAAAGCCCGCATGGCCAAGGAAAGAGCGAATATCTTTGACGCTTTTGGGATGAGGGAGGTTTTGAATGACATCTACTTTAGCTCTGTCAACCTCAATGCCTTTCTGTGAAATGACATGTCCAAGGACTATTCCTTCTTGGACCATAAATTGGCATTTTTCCCAGTTTAAAGTCAAGTTCTTCTCTTTGCAACGAGTAAGAACAGCGTCAAGATTCACTAGGCAATCAGAAAAAGAGTCTCCAAAAATCGAGAAGTCGTCCATAAAGATCTCCAAAAAATTCTCTACCATATCAGAGAATATCCCCATCATACACCGCTGAAAGGTAGCGGGAGCATTGCATAGCCCGAAGGGCATGCGACTGTAAGCAAAGGTACCAAAAGGACAAGTAAAAGTGGTTTTATCTTGATCCTTTTTGGCGATGGGGACCTGATTGTAGCCTGAGTATCCGTCCATAAAACAATAATATTGTCGTCCCGCTAAGCGTTCCAGCATCTGATCAATGAATGGTAGAGGAAAATGATCTTTCCTCGTAGCAGCGTTGAGTTTTCTATAATCGATGCATACACGCCACCCAGTTTGGGCGCGTGTCTGAATCAACTCATTCGCCTCATTTATGATAACTGTGATGCCGGATTTCTTAGGAACGACATGTATAGGACTCACCCACAGGCTATCGGAGATGGGGTATATAATACCATTATCTAAGCATTTGACGATCTCTTTCATGACAGCTTCCTTCATGACGGGATTCAACCGTCTCTGTGGTTCTTGGGTCGGTCTGGCATCATCCATCACATGTATATGATGTTCAACTATCAAGGGACTAATCCCTTTGATGTCCGCCATACTCCAACCAAACGCCTCTTTGTTAGATCTCAATACCGATAAAAGGGCATTCTCTTGCTCTGATGCAAGAGAAGCGGATATGATAACCGGTAAAGACTCATTCTCACCTAGATATGCATATTTGAGGTGAGAAGGTAAAATTTTGAGATCTAACTCAGGCGGAGAAATGATAGAAGGAGGGATCATTGAGTGATTTTTGGATCTACAAAGAAGCTCAGAGCCTGTGAAAGATACAGACTCGGGTGGAGAAAAGTCAGAAGTGCAGGACTCATGTGTAGCTAAAGTGTCCTCACTAAGATCTTGTGCAAAGTCAAACAGAGATGTGGTAATGTCATCGAGATCAGTAAAGCAAAGATCCTCAGCTCCACAACTATCGGGAGCGATCTCATGGACAGATCACACATCTAAAATATGAGCAGAGGGTTCTGATGGCTGACTTCCAACTTTTTAGATGTTTAGTTCAATGGTCATATTTCCAAATGATAAGTTCATTGAACCATTTCTACAGTTTATAACAACGTTGGAAGTGGCAAGGAAAGGACGACCTAGAATCACCGGAATTTGGCCCCGGGGGTTTGCTACAGGATGTGTGTCGAGCACAATGAAGTCTACAGGGAAAACAAATTCCCCGACCTTTATCAACACATCCTCTAATTCACCCCTTGGTTTGGTGATAGATCGGTCTGCCATCTGGAGAGTGCAGTGAGCAGGTTTCAGCTCTCCAATCCCTAATTGCTCATAGACAGAATAAGGGAGCAGGTTAACACTTGCGCCAAGGTCTAACAGAGCACGATTTATGTTTTTACCCCCAATCGAAATCGATATTGTAGGACAACCTGGGTCCTTTCTTTTCTTTGGAAGCTGGGGTATAAAAGCAGTGCTGATGTTATTAGACATAAAGACTTTCTTCGGCACTTGAGTCTTCCTCTTCCTAGTGCACAAGTCCTTAAGAATTTTCGCATAAGCGGGGACTTGTTGAATCGCATCTAGGAGAGGGATATTGATGTTAACCTGTTTGAACATTTCTATAATTTTCTCCATATGAGGACTCGTTCTATTTGCTCTTAGCCGGTTCGGGTAAAGAGCTTTCGCAATAAGCGCAGGGTCCATCATAGGAGAAGGAAAGGGGGGTAGACGAGGTCCCAAAGGAGGTGTGGGGACCGTCTGTGGAGAACTATAAGGGTTGGGTGGAGGTGTCGAGCCTAAAGGGAAATGGAGAATAGGCTCGCTGGAAAGTGGTTTGGTAGAAGAAAAAGGATCAGAAGGAGAAGTGTGTGTGTGTGGAAAGGTCTCAGCCGGGGTGTTGATATGATTTTCAGTATCATCAATACCTTCCCCGACATGATTGTTCAGCACTCTTCCCGATCTCAACGTTGTAATGGCATTTACATTGTAATGCCCAGGATTCTGTAGGGGTTGAGAGGGAAGTTTCCCTTTTTCTCTCGCACTCATTTCGGCTTTTAAGCGTGCGATTTCAGCTTCCATCGATTTGATACTCTCAGCTTGGGACGCTGAGTTTTTCTTTATCTCGTTGACGGAAGATCTAACCTCAGTCGAAACCTCCATGAAATTTGATAAAAGTGATTTCATGGTTTGAGTGAATTGAGAGAAATCGTCAGAACAGGGCTGCATAGGATTAGACTGTGCAGGAGTGTTGCCCTGGTTTTGGAAATTTTGTGACTGGTAGGGGTGCTGAGTGAGTTGAAGGGGTTTCTGTTGTGGTGGAGGAAGAGCCCTTTGAAAATTATTCATGTTTGTAACCGTGTTTTGAGATTGGTTTTGGTTCCAAGCGAAATTCGGGTGATTCCTCCAACCCTGATTGTACGTGAAAGAATATGGATCGTTTCGAGGTCTTTGAAATACGGCATTAGAATGCTCGTGACCTTGAAACGCAGAGTTTAATGGACATTCTTCCGTTAAATGTGACGGATCAGAACAGCACCCACAAACAGTTTTGGGAGTGACACTGGGTTTAGGGAGGCTGCTGCAAATTTGTGTTCCATAGCGTCGAGCTTCTTTTGCATTGCTGCCATTTCAGCTCGAGCACCTATGGACACATTTATTTGGTGTACGCCACCCCTATTCAATGGTTGGGTTCCACTCTCCCAAATTAGTGATTTTTCAGCGAACTCTTCTAAGTATCGCCAAGCTTCCCCGTCATCTTTGGTCATAAAAGTACCTTGACACATATTTTCAAGGCTCTGTTTAGTGTTAGGGTTACTGCCCTCATATATGATTCGGCAAAGCTCCCATCTCGGGATGCCGTGATGAGGACATTGAACCAATAGATCCTTGAAACGTTCAAAGTATTTAGAGAATGGTTCGGCAGGGAGCTGGGCAAATTGGTTCAGTTCGCTACGGATTCGAGCCGTCTTTTGGATTGGGTAAAATTTCTTAAGGAATGCAGCAACGAATTCTTCCCAATTCGTAATAGAATGTGCGGTAGTGTTATATAGCCACTTCTCGGCTATATCGCACAATGTAAATGGAAGAAGTCGTAGACGCATAGCATCCACTGAAAGTTGTGACATACCCATCATTGCGCATACGTTTTCAAATTTGGTAATGAAAACGTAAGCGTCCTCAGTCTCGAGTCCGTGGTATTTGGGTAAAAGATTGATATACTGGGGCTTAATCTCAAAGTTATCCCCATTGGCTGGTGGTGTGGATAAGCAGGTCGAAAAAGGACCTCTATGTGGATAGCATCTTTCCTGGAGAGAAATGTGGGGTGGATTCTGCGCACCAACGGACGGCGGCAGATTAGGGTTAAAGAAGTTCGATGGATTCGGATCCATCGATGTAGATGTGGTAGTGGGTAAAGGAAAGGTAAATGGAGAATTATCGACTTCGGAGTCGATAAAAGGTACGCGGACTAAACGGGTACTAGAATCCCGTGTCCAGCCTATCTTGTACTAAAAAGGGTTAGTACAAGTGGCAGCGTTGACTTATAATTAGGGGTGAATGAATGCGGTGCTTGCTTTTGAAAAAGGGACGGATTTTGAAAAAATGATGCGACAAAACAAATGCAGCACACAACCCTAGAATCTAGTGGTCACCTAGGTCCGGCTCTAGACCGCTCCTAACTGCCAAAAGACAAGTCGCAGGATAGAATCCTCCACTGCCTCTTTGTCCCCCTGTGGCCGGATAAGTGCCAGGTAAGTGGGAAGGTACTCCACTACGTAAGTAGTGGGCCTAATTAAAAACCACTAGCCTTAGACACACTCGCCTTAGGCACCACAAGAAAACGCGGATAAGCAATGAATTACCCACGACCTTCTCTTGTCCTAATTGAGCGCGACAGTCCTTAGAGTCTTCTCTAGATTTCTTTTAATTAATGAGGGTAATGCGGATGCAAGTTTTGCGATTTTCGGGGCCTAGGAAGGGTAATGAAATCCCCACCTAATTTGGATTTGGCCGTGCCCCTTAAATTTCCGTATTAGAATGCAAACAACCAAGAAATCAAAATCACACACAATTTTAATTTTGCTTTTGCGGCGCTGCGATTATTTGCAAAGAATCCTGCAGCAAAGTGTTAGTTGGAGCTAAAAGAGAAGAGGGGAGAGAGCAAGAAAGTACCTGCAGGCAAAATTTTCCAGAAAACCCCCAACCTAGCCGCGGATCCGCCGCATTTACTTGGTTCAGGCCGCGGAAACGCGCTCCAACAGTGAGATCACTGTACAGAATTTCAACAGTTGCTTTCTGTTACTTCCCTCGGTTCTCTGGTATTTTCCAAATAATTTTTCCACAACACAGAATGCTCCAGATCACCTTGCAATCAATTCACAACACACGTATAAGAGTTTGTACGAATTTTGATTTCAAGAAGTAAAATGTAATAATTCTTTCACTTCAAACTAAAAATGTAAATGAATTAGCGCGATCCCCGGCAACGGCGCCATTTTGATTGAAACGTATTCTTGATTTGTGTAGTATTTGAAAAATTGTGTAAAGAACTTCACAACCAAAAAAATATTTTGACCGCAATCAAACTACGGTGTCGGATGTAGTTTGTAGTGAGTGCGGATCGTCCACAGGGATTGCACGATTCACTTGTATTTTGATACGTTTGAAATGAAAAGTTAAGCAACAATAAAAGAAAACATGATTCAAGAATGATTTGTATTCGAGTGTCACTATTCTTTATGCAAGAATCAAGAAACTATAAACAATCAAGAATCGGTGTTTCGATAATATTTCCAATCAACAATCAAGAATATAAGAGTGGCTCGTAGGCATCGATCGGATCTTTAGACGTGATGTAATCTAAAAGGTTTCGTGTTCTTGTCCTTCAAAGAATTGATACTAGATCAATGGTGATCGACGAGAGTTAGGGCTTTCTTGATGAAATTAGGGTTTCATCTCTTAACCCTTGTTCTTTCGAGGATACCATTTATATTCTAGCCTCTAGCAATTTCAAGAAACGATCGGAACTCCCCAATCTCGAGCGATGTCGATCAAGAAAGCATCGCAACGAATTGGGTCGTCGATTCTTGAACTTGCTAGGGTTTACAAACTCGTGGGATTCAAGAATCGATTGCAAATTTGTTACATCATCATACTAAAGATCGTTTCGACTCCTTAACAAGCGGAGTTTTATTCACACATCACCACAAAGACAATATTAAAGATTTGTAAAGATAACATGATGCGGAATTTAAAGAAAACAAGATAATATCACCTTTATTTAGCTCAACAATTTTGATTACATTTGCTTCAAGAACTACAAGAAGAAGAATCTAAATCGTTGATCGGGCGTCGCTCGGCTTCGTGAGTCGTGGATCGGCTTCGGATCGCTTGCTCCGTTGAAGATCGGCTCCGCTTCTAAAGGTTGGAAGGCTTCTTGCTTAATGGATACTCGGGATTCTTGATGTTGGCTTGGAATTAGGGTTAGGGTTTCTTACAAGCTCTCTCACTAAACTTGAGGAAGAGAGGATGAAGAAAGAGATTGGCTAAAACTATAAAATGGGTTGAATTTTCCAAGATTTCCCAACATGAATAATGAGTGAGCCTAGGGTCTTATTTATAGAACTCCCAAACCCTAGGTTTGAGTTTGAATTTCCCTTTCCCTCCAAAAGTTTGTTGAGGAGTTTGTTAGGAGCTAGCTTAGGATTTAAGCTAGGGTTTAGGGAAAGTTCTAGAATAATAGGCTAATTAAGTGAAGCTCAAAGTGTTTGCTGATCTGGTAGAAGTCTCTGGAGTCTTCTGGAACTTGGAGTGTCTTTCTGAACTGTAGGAGCTGAGACAGGAATTCTGGTCTAAAATTGAGAGTCTGAACCCTTGGGCCCACCGCGGATCCGCCGCAAGTATACACTAAATGCCGCGCTTCCGCGGCTTGTTGGTGAGATTGGGCCTTGGGCTTTCTGGTGAAGCTTTGCACTGGAGTTTGGGCTTTTCTCTGATGTTTTGATTTGTATAATCCCTTCTGTGTTGATACCAGATTTGAGTTTAGTGAGTTTACGAGCGGTGTAATGGTCGAGCGAGCTTCTTTTCCTGCACAGACTTCGAAACACGGGTTGCAAGATATAGAAAATATGCCATGTGATGAAATGCAGTCAATTTCCCTAGAAATGCCGGTTTTAAGGTCGAATACATGTAATCTGATATTTTGCGACCGATTTGCTAATATGTGAATTATGAATACCGTCCACTTCTATATGGATGCAAATGATAAGGAAATTGCCGGTTAAAATATGCAATATTTTCGACTGATCAATCACATATTCCTAATTTCATGCCTAACCCTATAAACCTTGCATTTAAGTCTCGAATTGAAAACACTTTCTAAAAATAAGTCGGGCAATTCAACAAGATTCCCGATTAAAAGATCGAATGCTCGTCAGGAACTTTAGTAGATGGCCGCACCCCCGAGGCCGTCAACAAAGTGCACTTGGACGGAACACTGTAGCCGCGAGCACCCGAGTGGATGCTTTTGCCCATGGGGTTCTCTTATAGTCACTTGTTCGGGGCGTAGCTGTCTAGTAGTGTCTCCCGGCGACTATTCGCGTACGATACGAGATTGCGACGAA
Organism: Agapanthus africanus; assembly: GCA_030015575.1. Lineage (NCBI taxonomy): Eukaryota > Viridiplantae > Streptophyta > Magnoliopsida > Asparagales > Amaryllidaceae > Agapanthus > Agapanthus africanus. The sequence continues at coordinate 582,372,669 of CM057340.1, read as the reverse complement.
ATTTTGATCCGAATCGAAACACCGTGGCAATCCATCACATGAGACTAAAACGCAAGATTTACAGATCATTAACTAGTTTTTACAAAACTAATCAATGTGGATTCCAAAAATTGTATCACATATCCAAAGCTATCTAGACGATGTTAAATATTTTGATCGATATTTCAAACACCACCAATTCATAGAGACCTCAACCACTTGAGTCTCATTAAAATTTTTCAGAAAACCCAGAATGTCAAGTTGAAGCAGAACATGAAAAATGAGCTCGTAACACCACACTTACGCAGCGGAACCGCGGCCAATACAGGGTATAGGCGGTGGTTCCGCTGCTAAGTGATAGAGTTAAGACCTCGTATTTCATGAACCTTCATAGAAACCCTGCACGATTTTCTGAGCATTTTTAATTGTGAAAATATCAAATTTTGGAAAAATGGACAGAAACCACTAGAAACCGTGTCTAAAAACTTCGATTGAACACTTTAACATCGTCTAGACATCGCCTAAATCTCTAACTTGGCTCTGATGCCATGAAAGTATGTCTTAGCACCTCTACTAGGTTTATACAAGTATCAAGTAAGCAATTTTTAAAAAATCTAGGGTACTAAGTTATACTAAACAAGAATCGAACTAGAGAATTAGGGTTTTGAGTAAAGCAAAACAGTTCTACACTAAGTGAAGAGGGTTTACAACCTTTGTAGACCGGTCCTTTACTTCTTAAGCTCCAATTAGTAGTCCCTAGAACTCTTCCTTGACTCCACTTGAAGAAAGGATCGAGCTTGCTTATAGTCTTCGATGCCGAAGATGATCCACCTTGAAGTCTCTATCACTCAAGCTCACTCTTCACTAATCAAGGTATCAGTGAAGCAAACAACCTAAACTAATGGGCTAGATTAGTGTAGGTTGATGAAGTAGGAGATTTGCTCACTAGAAATAATATTTCTCTTTTCTTTTCTTCAACTCAAGAAAATTCTAGAGAGGAAGTGAAGAAGAAGATGAGAATGAACTTGGATGAGAGAATGAGAGGTTAAATGAATCATGAACTCTTAATGAGATAGGATGAGATTGATAGTGATAAATATTAATGAATAAAGCCAAAAGAGAAGAGGCGAGTCATAGCTTCTCAAGACTTCTACAAGCAACTTAAGAATAATGACTCATTCTCTTTTCCTTTTATTCATCAATCCAACCATTATCTACTCATCTTAACCTCATGTGTGATTCTCATACATCCTAGTTCTATATATTATCAACCATGATACAAATATCAAATACATATATAAATATATATATATCACATATATAAATATATATACAAAGAGAAGAAAATCCTATGTGAGCAAATATTAGTTTATATATATATATATCAAATATATAAATATATATCAAATTATTAAATCAACACTTGATTCAATAGTCCGGTTATATCATATATAACCGACTAATATCATATGTATATGTATATCATAACATTAAATCAACACTTGATTCAACTATCCGGTCATATCATATATAACCGGCCAATATCAAATATATATACATAAATCAAATCATTGAATCAACACTTGATTCAATAATCCTGTTATATCACATATAACCTGACTGATATCAAATATCGCTAGATTAGAATACGGTATCACATACTCGTTTTAATCAAGCTCCCGCACATATCTCCATATGTGCCCTACTTTGTTTCGCTTGAGCTAGGAAACCTTTGTGTGGGACTCTAAAATCTCGTCACTACTCCAGCAGTAGGTAATGATCACATCATATGCCCACAAGCCGTCAGCGGTACTAGCTGGACGTAACGTCTACCCAGGTATTGAATGAATAGAAAATCAACAAGCAAACTTGTCCAAACTCCTGTTGAGCCTATAAGCAACACTTACCGTACAGTATGGTCTCTTCGTCTGATATGTCGCATATCGAGTCTGGGGGTAGAATCGTCAGACACTGATAACTTGATAAGTCATGCTGATGTATGGCCTATAACCTTTCGAGAAACTACTGATAACACTTACTAGTAAATCTCATCATCCCTGGCCAGGGACTTGCTGTTATAGCCAATTGAGCATAGCGCAACATCAACTCCTAATACCGGAAGAGATGAAACCCCTCCTATCGCTCACTGCCTCCATGTGTCTCGGGACTGTACCCAAAATCCACCTATTTGCATGACTCCTTTTAGCCATGGTAGGTAGGAAATCAAAGCACAATGGGAACCACACAAGACACTATGACGATCTCGGGTCTTCAGACTAACCTGTACAAGTTTCACCAGAGAACTGCTATCTGACGATATGTATGGTACCATCTAGGAGTTCTCGACGAGTCATGTTCGGTGTACCCATTCTTTAATGAGCACCTGCGTACAATCTTTGATTTCAAACACCAATGGTTGTGGGATCAACCATCGCCCCATACCGGGTCAAGAAACGTACACACTAGTCTACTCTGGAATATCGATGCTCTGTCTCGATACTCCCTCGACTGGGAACTGTTAAAGGATGTGCTTGCGGACTACACAAGCCCCACTAGTATGATCTGCATCATAGTCTTGGTAGTCAAGCCTACATGTTAAGGGCTTTATCAATATGTATCAGAGAGACAGTAAACTAAAAAAAGTGTACATGTTAAGATAAAGAGCAACCAGATAGCATACTATCATGTCGAGCAAGAAAGTCCTCTATATATATGTCCAAGCATCCACTATAATATATAATAATGGCCTCTAGGGCATACATATTCCTAACAAATGACACTTGTAAGACCTCTCGAATTGCAAGGAGAAAATACTCTTGTAAAATCCTTACGATTTACAAAAGAAAATACCACTTAGGAATCCACATGATTCCTAAGAAGAAAATACACCTATGAGATCTTCTCGACTCGTAGGGAGAAATACCTTTATGAGATCTTTACGGCTCATAAAGTTAAAAGGCCGTAGTTGGTAAGGATCTAAACCTGTTTTCTAAGCTATCCTTTTCTGAATGGGCAACAGCAAATGATGAGTCGCTCCTGACAATATTCCAGTTGTAGCGATACTGATATCAAAGCTGGTGTCGAAAAAAAGCCGAAATGATTGGGTACCGCGAATAAATAGATGAAATGATTGGGCGATCGCAACTTTCACGATAAGAAAAGATAAAATGGTAGAGCATCGTGGAGAATAAAAATAAAAATAACATTGATAATTTCTGCCCTGTAGCTAGTTCGAGTCTCGACTTTTTTAGGCAGTTCATGAATAAAAAAGAGTGATGTGCATCCCTAAGCTCCGTAAAATGGGTAATTGAGTCTTGATGGCATAGCACATAGACTACATGAACTTCCGACTCACTCCCGTGAAATACGATCGCGGCATCGTTAAGGACCCAAGGGTCGAAATGAAGCGAAGTGATGGCTTATTCCTAGCTCCGGGTCTTGATGGCAATATACACAAAGCCTAAAAGACCACTGGATGTCATCCCACCTCCGAAGGGCATAGTCGTGACTCCCATGGGGCTCCAAATAGGGCCTAACTTCAAGGTAAAGCGTTATGACAATGCCTAATGCTGAATTTTCTGGTGGTAATGTTGATACTCCAACCCAAAAAGATTACTTGAAGACGTCATGTCCAGGCTTAGAAGGGATTAGAGACATGACAGACGTGTGGCTACTAGAGCCACAACCTAAGGGAATGCACGTCGAGAAGATATCAGCCAGTGCAACGGTGCGATGGACTACACCCAGTATCACAAACCTAACGGTCTCTTATACTAACAGGGGTATGTTAACGTCAATCTGAGTTTATCCATATTCCTAAGGGAAGGGTAAACTGAACACTCCGAAACAAGTAAATAAACTAAACTAAGCTATTTCAACGCAAACAAAAAGAAAGGAAAAACAATTCACAGAAAATTCAATAGGAAAATTCCAAAAGATATTTCTTCATTTATACATCCAAAAGTTGAAGAAAGACTACCAAAACAAAGCGACTACAGCAAAACGAAAGACCAACATCGCCCAAAGTCTAGGGGAGGGGCAAAAGACTAGCATTAGAAAATGGATTCTGAAATTCAAAAAGAAGGTCATGCAAGGCATCCCAAGTAGTTTCCTCTACCTGTTTGTGCTTCCGCTCATGAATACAAGTATCAGGGTCGCCACTGATATCTTCTGCTTTAGCATATGAGGATATAATTGCATTTTACTGATAGATCCGGTGCAAGACATCTATTGAACAATCCCTTCGGTTCGTAGAAATCAAGAACATTAGATAGACCGAATGCACTTTATCTTCGATCTTGTCACGTCCCGAAAGTACGGAATATGACCGGCACTTAAACTACGAGACGTCTTGAGACGTACGTAATCTAAGTAAGCCGAAAACCCAGAAATCCAAACCAAGAAAAGTAGTAGAGTGAAGGAAAACCAATTTAAAACAAGTAGTTTTAATAGCATAAGCCGAATTATGCGGTTTTTAAAAACATCAAGTATTTTCTGAAAATTTCGGCAGAGTCTCCTTTGTAAATACTGCCCCCCAAACGGGATACAATATGAATAGTATACGAAATAAAAAAAAAGGGCATCCCCAAGCGGGAGCTAGCTCTTCGTCAATCGACGGCCACAACCACACAAGCAATATAATATACAACGCCAAGGGCGAGGATCAAAACTCAAATAGAAACTCAAAACAATAAGAAATCCACAGAAATACAACGCGCGACTCTAAGGTCGAAAGAATAAACATCACTGGTCTCTATCTCAAATAAAAACTTGTTTAGTTGATGGAACTTCTAGATACAACAGAATAATGATATACAAGATATATAATGGGGGTACGATACAAGTAAACCCACCTACTAGCAAATCACCCGAAGGAAACTATGCCCGTAAAGCCGTAATGAAACCTGTACGGCAAACCTGCAAGAAACTGGGGCACAACGGGGGTGAGTTGCCAACTTGTAGAATAGAAAAATATCTACGAAAAGAAATCGCATAAATAACGCAATCCTAGGTCAATGATCATAATATATCCTCAAATATAAGAATAACATGCAACCTATAACAAGGCTAGGGTAGATATCTAACCCGAGTGTAATCTCATGTGCCCGTGTCAGTGCCTCAGGTAGCAATATATCATATGAATGAGGTATGAATGCATGAAAACAGAATACATGTAAATGAAGAACTGTTTTCATAATTTAGTGAGATTTCCTTTGTATTTTTAAAATGAGGTATCATAATGAAATCAGCATAAAACAGTGCCTAGCATCGGCACAAAACGTAATCCCAATATCTCGATATCTTTGTATCACAGTCTCTGTACCTCAATATCTCGAAATCTCAATATCACAGTCTCAATATCTAGGGCGCCGTCAGTCCAGACCGGCCTCTACCATCCATCTCAAGACCACGACAGTATCCTCCGGATATCCGACGCGTCGGGTAAAATCACCGGTAGGTAGTGCTCCCCTGCCAGGCTCACATCGTCATCATCACGCGCTTCTTGCCCCGGGGTACCTTACCGGGTCCACCATGTACCCGAAACGGTTCATCCGTCTCCTCGAAACGGGTCTCGAAATCCATCAGCAAACTCATGGTGGACGACTCATACATCATGGGAAAAACCGCACTTTTTTATTTAAAAAGAGAGAAATCAGTTTATATAAGTTTTTGCGGTTTCCCCCCCCCCCCCAAATCCAGAAAATCTCATGGAAATCCGAATCCAAATCATCAATAGCATGTAAAACCATGAATGTAGGCATAACAATGAATAACAGTATGCATGAAGTGACAAGTAATAACTACAATGTTAAGCTGGCATATAAGGCAGGTATACTAATATCATGTCAAATTACTAACTAACAAGCTATGTCAAGCAATAATATTTTCTAAGGTGTACGTGACATGGCAATTACCGATGAAGATGTGTGTGAGCCGGCAAGTAAGTGTACGTGGTAGATACGCATCATCGGTAATGGTGCTGGTGTCCTAACAGCATGATATCAATAATGGAGTATGAAACATAATATAAGCATGCGATGCGAAGTGAACCACAATAAAGAGCGGGAGCTGAATACTAGACGCAAGTATAACTAATCTGCATTAACCTAATATAAGTCCTACAAATGGTGCCTTTTGAAATAACACGAATCATGAGGTTTTGAAAATAGGGGCTACGGTGTTTTTATGAAAAGATACGTCTTTTGAAATATCCGTAGGATCCCTTGCGCTGTCTTTTAAAATACCCATGATTCGTTAGTTTTGAAATAGGTAAGAATCGAATCTAATCTAACAACTAAACTAAACTAAAGGGCTAAGCTGACCAGCTGGGCTACAGGTAAGGAAACCGCCTAACATCTGAGTCGATACATATACATACCTGTATATATATTAGTCGGTGATCCCGCCTCAATAATATCATATCCGATACCATATCTATAATCAGACATCCCAAGTCAAGAGTGCGGATCAATCATCAAAATATAGCTCGTACGTAAATCCGTCGTACGGCATCCCCAAATCTGGGTACGGGTTAATATCATATTCATCACACTATTCATCTGGTATCCTCTTTATCCAAGATCATAGTCCAGGGTACTGACCTATATCTAGTACAATACTAATATCATCAATATAGTCATGATCTGACTACTGATCGACAGTCTCGTACAAACAGATATCACAACCACAAAACAAATCTCATCGACTCAGCTCAATCCTTAGTATCGTCCTCATATCCGTATGTGAACACATAGTCCCATACCCATGTGAACACATAACTATAAAGAATCCCATGAGCACATATAAATAGGAATGTATGTGTGTATGTATGTGTGTATGTGTAGTGCAACACTACCCTAGGGTTCGCAACACTAAAGTAATCCAACACACCAATATCCATCCTAACATCGTTATTAATCCTAAATAACATATAATAATTGTTGGTGTGTATACGCATCCGTATACACCACCACGGACTGCGGGGGTGCTATACGCCATCCACCCGACTTCTCCCCGTAGATATAAATCTACCCACCTGGTCCTCGCTCGCCGGTGCCGACGTCGCCATGCGCTTGCTTGCCGTCTCGAAGTCCACATGGGGGTACCTACATATCATAACGCACCGCATCGCATTAAAATCCGACTTATGACCAAAACGACACACGAATCCCACATAGGTCAAAACCTATGGTTGCTTCCACAAATCAACCCAAAAACCCTCGACATCGGCGTACAAACGCCAGACCATCGAGAAAAACCCAAATACACTCATTTGCATATTCACGAACACTAATTTTAATATAAAATAAGTTAAAACTCACAAAAACCCCAAATTCACTTTAAAAGCCGTTTTTCCGAAAAACTAGCAAGCAAAATTTCCCGTTTTAGTACAAAACTCGACGTTTAAACAATTCTAGCGGCCATAATACTTATTAAATAACTTAAATAAGTCATATAACCCATAACCACAATTTAATCTCATCAAACTATATACGTTCAAAAAAACTAGTTTGCAATTTTACCCAAATTTCAACCATTTTAGCAAAAATGCATAAACAACAATTTAGTTTGGATTTGCATGATCTAAAATATTAAAATACAATTTAAAATGTTAATAATACCATGGATACCCTAATTAGATTTTTATCCCAATTGATTAATTAAATTCCCAAAACCTAGTTAACCAAATTAACACAATTAGCAAAATTTTAGACTAACAAATAGCAACTAATAACCAATTTGGGTTTTGCATTCAATTAACATGCTAATCTACCTATTAAAATCATGATCAAACACTACAAACCCTAACTTGATCACAACCCACTCTCTTGAATTTTTCAAAATGAGCAATTCCAATCCAAACTATACATGAAAACACTAAATTAACACTAATTTGAGCCCACTAAGCAAAGTAACCTCTTAAATTTGGTTTGTATAATAACTAGATAACAAAATAACTTAATTAACCTAATAATGGTTTTCCAAACCCTAATTCAACTCAAGCCATAAACTTTAAAAAAACTAGTATGCAAATAGCACTAAAATTAACACTAAAACAACTCAATTAAAGAAATCTAACAATAAGAATTTAAATGGGTAGAAATTATACCTTAAAAATCTAGAGATCTAGCAAGAAGAATTTGCCTCCAATGATGGCTTCATAACACCATGATTCAAGTTATAAAAGCTAAGGAGAATGGGAGGAAGAATGGAAATTAATTTGTGAGATTTAAATTGGATTTTGGAGCAATTTTTTGATTAAAATTGAAGGAAATGAAAAGAGGAAAGTGAAGGGGGAAGGGCTGCAGATTTTCGGCCACGGGGGTGATGGGGGGGATGGTGTGGGTGTTGTGCAAAATTTTCCAAGTCAACCCCCCTCAAATCAAGGTACACTAAGCCTCCAAAACAATACATCTTAACATATACTTTTAAACTCTATTTCACACATACAAATGAGATGGAGAAATTTTTTGAGGGGGGGAAGTGGGCTGTTGATGGTGGGCTCGGCCATGGAGGGGTGAGGGTGTGTGTGAGTGATTACAAAAAGAATTCCATGCAAAAAGACCCCCCACAATATCATATTTACAGGTTTTAGTTCAAACAATTAAAATTTTAATTTTCCATCGATTATAACTAACTAGAACTTAAAATAAAATACTAAAAATTTATATTACAAACTAGATTTTAGTTTTCATGGTTTTATAGATTAAAATTAGCCCAAAGAAATTTGTATTTATCACTAATTTAATGTATTTTTACCGGCTTAAAATAATATTAAAAAATTGAAAAATTAGGGAAAAATTTTAAATGACCAGAATTTTATAAGTAACTCATTAGCTACTAAAAACTAGCAATTCCCTATCCAAATTAGGTATAATTAGGCCTAAACTGCAAAATAACAAAAAGACGATTTACGGAAAATTACTAAATTTTCACCGATTTTCGGGAAAATACCAAAACGACTTTTCAAGGCATTACAGATCTGATCTAGTGCATGAAGTGGCATCGTCCTGACAAGCCCGAGTGTAGCGCTCCAGATAGCAATGAAAATCATTTGTAAAAGAGAAGATCGGTGAGGAAGCAACCGCCCACAATGATCCTCGAGACGACGAAGTATGGCCTCACATTGGGCATCAGTGTAGGTAGGCTCGTAAAAGCGGATGTTAGCATGGAAAACAATCCCCTCGATATAATACAGACGACTAGCCATTGTACTTGAAAGAAGAAAAAAGAAGTGTTGGCAAAGGGATGCAAGTTCAAACTGTGGAGTCTGTAGCTATAAAGCTAATAGATCCTACTAAGCCAACGTAACGGCTCATTAAAATTGAAGCATGGTTCCAATGAAAGGATTTATAAAGATTCTTCTCAAATAAATGCTGGAGTTAAACTCTAAAAGGACCCAAAAATGGATAATTGTTAATTTTTTTATCACATGCTCTGTTTAAATAAAAAAAACGATAATGATGAGTTAAACTCCAAAATTCTCTATTGGGAGTGCTAAAAAATAAGCATCGGATCTATGATCTATGATAAAATGGAGATAAACTCCAACAAAATTCCCCAATGAGAAAATGCCGAAATCGGCATTAAAGAAATAAAGTGGAGTTAAATTTAAGCGTCAGATTCAAGAATAAAAAAAATGGAACTCCAAAATTCCCAAAGGGAATGTTCAAATCGAAAGCTCTATTAATGGATAAGTTTTCAAAATCAAACATGAGAACTAAGCTCTGCTAATATCGGTGTTAACCGAAAATTTCGACAAGACCGGGTCTGTTCAAAACATTTTGAAAGATGAAGAATTAAGCTTCAATGGCAGGAGAATTAAATTCTCAAAGGAAGAATACGATGATGGAGGCGTAGCCCTAGGGTTTAATGCCCTATTTATAGGGATATGGGGGCCATTCAGATTCCCCTCATCCCGAAGATAATCGGATGGCTTAAAGGCTGGACACCGTTGCACCTACGTGCAAGGCATGTGAGAGCAGTAGTGGGAAGCATTTGTTCCCTCTTAAAATAAATACATGTATATCTGTGTCCCGCGTGCAAGGCATGCAAGCGCTATAGGCTATATAATATAGCAGCGTCTCACATGTAAGGCATGTGAGTGCTATCGGTCACATACATGGCAACGCCTCACGTGACATGCATGTGGAACCCACTTCTGATAGAATTAAATTCTTTTTGGGAAATATTTCTCTGGTCCTTCTAGAATAAGAAAGATCTGCTCTGTTAAACGGAGGGCCCTTGGATTAAAAGATCTAATGGTGATTAAAAATCACCGTTCAAATCATAGAATAGAATTAAATTCTATATGAAATATATTTTCCTTCGATCTTGTTAAAAACAGGAAAGATATACTTTGTTAAATAAAGGGCTCTTGGATCTAAGATCCAACGGTGATTAAAAATCACCACTTGATTATAAAATCAAGTCGAGATCTCTTAACTAAGATATTCTTTGAAACCAATTGATTTTTCTCATGCCCTATATAAAGTACCCATGAGATTAAATCTCAAATAGAGAATACTACCTATAAGCTTCTACAAAAATCGATAATTGAATTCTCACAAAAGATCATCTTCATCCTTCCAAACCTGGGTAAAAATAATGGAGAAATATATCTCCTCATACTTATCATATCTATAAAATAGGGTTTAACCAAGATAAGAACTTGGTTCTTTCTCTGGATCTAAGATTCAAAAAATAAGTCACCTACAAAAGAGAATTTAATTCTCATAAAGAGATGTTGATCTTAAACTTAGGATCTAGGGAGGAATTTTGGTGTTCTGCCTACCATCAATATATAAGGAGAGAAGAAAGAAAGATGGAGTTTCCTATCTACAGAAACTTAGTTCCTTTAAAAACATGTGAAGAACTTAGATCTTACATGAGCAAAATCTTCAAGTTCTTAAAGAACTTGCCTTCTCTTGATCCCAGATCATCATATATTGATCTTGGTGATCGTTAATTGCCAAAATACCATTAATAGAAGCTTAAGCTTATTTGAAACTTAAGTTTCAAAAATAAAACAGAGATTAAATCACTAAAGGTGAAGCGCTTCGCATGATATCCACGTGAGCGCTTAAAAAACTGAAGACTCAGCATCTTATGTACTATACACGTGAGCATCTGAAAGTGGGCATCTTACCTGCCATACGCGTGAGCTCTCAAGAGAGGCAAGCAACAAGCCTCACGTGTCGTCCACATGAGCGCTCAAACAAAAAGCAAAAAGACTCGGCGTCTCACGTGCCATACACGTGAGCGCCTGAAAGTGAGTGTCCCACATGATATACACGTAAGCACGTAAAAGAAGCAAACAGGCGGCGCCTCACGTGCCATACACGTGAGCGTCTAAGAGTGAGAGTCTCATATGATACACATGTGAGCACTCAAAGGCTGATGACTCGGCGTCTCATATGTCATTCACGTAAGCGTCGCTGACTTAACGCCTCATGTGATGCACACATGAGCGGCATATATTTGAGTGCTTAGCACTACTGGGTAGCATAAAAGCCCATCATTTAGCCCAAAATTGGCTAAGTTCACTGAAGTTAAACTTATTTGATTTTAAATCACCAGACCCCATATGCCCACTATATTTAAGTTGATCTTAGTCTCATATATGACTAACGGTGCTTAAAATAAAATGTTTAAATTGATCTTAATCTAAAACAAGATTAACGGTCTTTAATTATATTTCCAAATTGATCTTAGTCCCATATATGACTAACAATCTTATACACCATATCATTTAATTTGATCTTAGTCCTATATATGGCTAATGATCCTTAGATATATACCCTGAGGTGATGGAACATATGATCTAGGTTCAACCCAAATCTGATATGTACAGATTTAGACTAATCCATATTCTACGGGCGAAGATATATTAGTCCCCATATACAATCTAAGGGCAACCCAAAATAAACAATATATATAACATGACACATGATGATTCATGGAGTAGAGAAAGTTGTTATCACTTGGCGTTAACGTAACTAACTACAGGGACTTATGCCTACAGGAAAAAGCGTCCCCACAATGAAAAACCCCTCGCATATAAGGGAGGATCTGATAAGTCTGCTACAACATACACATCTATCCAAACTTCTGATATACGGTACCGTAAATCAACTTGGTATTTTCGGAGAAGTGAATGGATATGTTCTATATAGCATCTGTCCCCGTATTCAGGCAAGACGACCTATCCCGGTTCGTCTCCATTTTCGGCAGTAAACATACGCGACTAGATGTTCGTGCTAATTGTTGGGCGAGTACGCGACTAGAGGTCCGTACCAGTCGCTGTGTGTGTATGCGACTTGATATCCGTACCGATCGTTGAGCGAGTGCGTTAACGAGATGTCCGCATCAGTCATGTATGCGTACATGACTAGATATCTGTACTAATTGCTATGTATGTATGTAGACTTGATGTCCGTACTAATTAAACTGTGTGTTTGGGTAGGCAGACTATATTTTCCGTACCGATTATTATGATTTGATTAAATGGATTATTTTGTTGTCATCATACGAGATGAGATTCCATACTGGATGAGATGATGATGGTTAGCCGAATACGGTCTTTTATATTATTGACTCGTGGAGTCTTTTTATTTACCCCGATTGGGAGATTGTGAAAATATAAAGGTTTTACCCATTTCTAAATAACTATTCGTTTCATATTTTAAAAGCGATAAAGAAAGAGATGTGTTGCTTGTATTTCAAAAGGATATATATTTTAAAACATCGCAGCCTTCTTGTTTCAAATAACGTTTCGTTCTATTTTAATATATATATATATATATATATGGGATTATTCGAAGGTATTTATCTATTTACAACTCTTGTTCATGCTATGCTTGCTTTATATGTTATTCGTTCGTTCTTTTTTATCTTATTAGTTTGCGCTATGATTTCTTTATTATGTTATCAGTTTATACTGTGTTTTATGATTCCGTTCACGCTATGATTATGATACCCGTCTGCGCTATACTTAGTTCACGTAGACTAAAAGGGTACGATTTAATCGAGATTTATCTTATTAGGGAATACTATATATGATCAATCCAATGAGATTGCGTATAAAATCCGAAAGAGTATTAATGTATGACCAATCCATGAGTGATTGAGGCCAGGAGGCAAAAGATGTCTTACTGTGGATATATTGTGATCAATCCATAAGTGATTGAGGCTAGAAGTCACAAGATGTCTTCTATAGATATATGAGGGATCATTATAGATACCTTGCCGAGAATGAGATGTATTATGCTATACAGTAGTCGTATAGGACTGGTCCCAGAGGCAGTTGCTGAAATATTATTTTCTCATATCGATATATAATAAAGATGTTTTCAAAAGAGCTATAGTCGTACGATTTCCACATGTCTATGATCGACACAAGAATCATTCAAAAGAAAACCCTTTTAAATCATTTTCAAAAGGCGTGATGTATACTTTAAACGAAATGCTTATATTGATTCAAAAATTTGCGTCCGCTACTTATACCGTGATATACACACCATACGACTATTTTGAAGGGATTTTACATACGTACATCTTTCAGCTACTTTTATATGATTACACACGGATGTGTTCTACATATGTATTATAGTCTTGATTATATTTATGCTTGGTTGTATGCTAAAGATATTGCACTAAGACTACGGTGAAGGTAATTTGACATCATTTTGTATATATGCAGTTGAGTTATTGATGAATGATGATTGTTATCATGTCATTGCACATTTATGCATATTACCACTAGCAGAAACTATACGCATTAGGGACGGTTCATTAGGGACCGTATAAATTTATACAGTCACTATTAAGTTATTAGCGACCGTATTATTTATATAGTCCTTAATACTCGGTCGCTAATGCATTGGTGACCATACCCAAAGCATTAGTGTCAATTATAAATGGTCATTAATGTAGTGATCAGATTACCCCATGAGCAGCCTTCTTACTCCTCATTCTCCTCGTTTCATCCCACGAGAGGTAAATTCCTACCCCCCCCTTTCATCAATTTTTTTATTCATTGCAAAAAAATTTTGTAGGCGTTATTGTTGGATTTGTTGCTATTGGAGCTTGCAATCGGTTTTTTCTTTTCCAAATCCGATCCAAAGTAAGTGTTTTCTCCTCCTAACCCTAATTTTTTCAATTAGATTATTCAATTTTGAAATTAGGCGATTAGTAATTTTAAAGAATTGAATCGGTTGTAGGATGATGGGTTTAGGATTATAAAATCATGGAATTATGAAATTGGGGATTGAAATTTATTGTGATTTTTTAGGGGTTGATGGTTTTTAGCATTGAAATAAAATTGAAGAATTGAAATAGAAAATGAAAATATATGAAAAATAGGAAAAATAATTTGGTAATTTAGGGTAAGGGGTTTTAGAATTGAAAATATATGAAAAATTGAAATAGAAATTTGGTGATTTAGGGCAAGATGGATTATAGGATTATGTTAGATGAATTTAGGGCAAGAAGAATTATAGGTAATTGAGAGTGTGTGTGAGCGAGTATGTGCGCGCGCGCATGTATGTTTGTGCATATATGTGAGTGTTTACACGTATATATGTGAGCGAGCGTGTGTGAGTGTGTGAGCGAGTATATGTATGAGTGTTTGAGTGTGCGTGCGTATGTGTGAGTGTGTAAAAATGTGTGTGCGCGCGTGCCCGCATATAAAATATTTCAAAAATATATTCGTCCTAACTTCTACCTTATATTTTGTAAATTTAATGACTCGATATCCTATATTTTGTAAATTTAATGATTCGATATCTTGTTGTCTATGATTTATTCCTTAGATTTTTAAATTGTAGAATAATCTATAAACCAAATCAAAATAAAAATCAAATCATTTAATACCAATTAAACTATACTGGATGCATAAATCAAAAGTAAAATCAAACCCATTAAGAAAATTTAACACTAATTAAGTTGTAACATTAATTACTCTAATTAAGAAACCTTAATAAAAACTAGATACTAGTGAACCGAGACCTTAATTAAAAAACGATTAAATAGAAAGTTAAGAGAAACCCTAAAATTATGATTAGAAAATTAAGTAGGGTTTTATTTTTCATTTAATTAGTAGGATTAAGATCGAAAGGTCTTAAATTTGTGTAGGATCGACCTATAGTTTCCCGTCTGACAATTAGTGTATGTCAAATCTTTTAACCGTTGAATACGATCACAAATGTTTATGAGAGTTGAGCGTCATGTTTAATTTTTTTAAACATATGTATAGTATTTGACGAGCGGATTTGACATACAGTAATTGTTGGATTTGTCACGCCCCCGCTTCCCGGTATACGGGCAGAGGGCGCGACTGGCCGCTACATATTTACTCTGAAACAAATACGCTAAGCGTAACTAAGCAATATAAATAAAAATGCACAAGAGATAAAGACAATAGATATATATTGAACAGCAACTTTATTTATTAACATTCTTTTACAGTACATGGAAAGGTAAATACATCTGAATGAAATCAATGCCTAAACAGTGGCATAACAGAAATGGAAAGTACTGAAATGAAATGTACACAAGTGTAACTACAGCTCGAGATCTTCAATAATCTGGTCCAAGTCTTCAGTGCTAGGCTCGATCTCTGGAAGGTCCGAATCACCTGACGACATTCAAAGAAGAAGAAAGAGAATGCCGTCAGCAAACAAATCGCTTGGTAAGTCCCAAAGATAAGGGAGAAGTAGAATAGACACAGAGAGAGTATAGCTTTTAAAGTTGTATTATTTTGTTATACTGTTATATTTAGTATTAACGCTGTTGTTTGTAGCTTGGTACAGAAGAATACCAGTGTATACGAGAGGAGTCTATATATGCCAGAGAGTAATGCAAATGGAAGTATAAGGCTCCATCGATAATACCACGGAACAACGGAATGGATGTAATTACGTCTTATGGTTGCTGTCTCCTGCCACTTCTAACACCTTCTGTACCAATCTACCCCTTAAACTCCGCGATATCTTGATTGTATTGATATATTGTATTATAAATTGTATTGTTTATATTGTTTTGTAAATGTAAATGGAAGACTTGTATTGTAAATGGAAGACTTGCCGAAACCATGATATCGTATAAATGGAAATGGATGTAACTGGATAATCATGTAAATGGAATATATCCATGGTTCGGTTCAATCAAGTTATATAAATTGTATAGATTGAACAGATTGAATATATGAATTCATGAATTCATGTTGGATTGTAGTTTGTACTTGAATCATATTCAAGTCGGATTATTAATGAGACTCAGTCTGAGTCAGACAATTAGAAAAGAAATTGAAGTCCTGATTGTTTTAATGTTATCGGTAACCGCTGCACATGGGCGGCAGGATTTGTGTCTTTTTCAAAGACGATTACCGTGTTGATAACACCGTTGTTAAGTTGTCTACCTGAGATAGGCAAGCACCCATATCTCCGGCTCCCTGAGGCTCAAGAGACTGGTCCCGCTTAAACCTATATTTACTAGGGTCCTTAGGATAATTTATAGAACTTGAGGGGGTTTTATGTAAAAATAATTTGTATACTTTTCAAAATACACCCCAAGTATTTATTTATCGTCTTTAGAGTTTTCATAGTTGTAGATTTTATATTTGTGATATTTCTAGTGAATAAACCTATTTTCCATGATACATAGTATTTAATTGTAAGTATTGGATTTGTATGGAATTCATGGCATTTTAATGTAAAGTGATTCTTGTGATTTTAGAAAATGTTGGAATATTAATATTATAACAAAAATAGATATTTTGGTAATACATATATATTTATATATTTGTAAAAATAATTTTAATTTATTATTTTCTAGAAATCTCATTTTCTTAAGATAATTGTATTTTAAATCTCTCGAGACCGAATGCTCCTTGCGGAGGTCTGCATCTTGCACTACTAAGCCCAGAGATGTGTGATAATCCGCACCATTCCAGCAGGGTTCCCCAAAATGGGTTGTAGCGGTGCTTTGCAAAGATTTATAAAATACATAATCTTATAGAAACGGTTTTAATAGTTAGTGGTACTTATATGAAAATTTTTGTTTTCCCATATTTTATGTTCTCGAAAGGTATTGTGCTATGTTGCATATGAGTGTGTGAGGAGGTAGGTCATTACCTCATGATCTACTTAAAGGTATAGCAAGATTGTGATATTTTAAATGTCAAAATTAAACTACATTGTATTTTATTGAAAAGGTATGATAAAAATTGAAATAGAAATTCTTTTGATATGGAACTTATTCAATATGACTTGTTAATATTTAATAGTCAACATATAAAGGTTTAGTATTATTGTATTTAAGAAAAGGTTGAATTTTTTAGGAAGAACTGAATCGGAAATCGGATTTACTCTGATTCCGTCGGGTTTTAGTAATACGAGTTTTTAGAAAAGAATAGAGAAGAGGGAGGTGGGACGTACGGGCTTAGAGGTTAGAGAAGAGGGTGAGGAAGACGTAGGATTTGCCGATGCTTCGTTTCGTCGTCGAGAGCTCCTAGAGTCGTCGTCGGAAATTCACCGGAGTTTTGTCATTCGCTAACTTCACTTGTACACAAAATTCTATAGAGTTTTCTTGAGAGTTTGGACAGAATTGTGAGTGAGGGGTGTGTGTTTAGGGGTGGTATTTATAGGGTAAAGTTAGGGTTAGGGTAGGTGAAAGGTTGAATTGAAAATGTATTAAAAATATGGTTTAATAGGGTTTTAATTGAATTTAAAAGGCTCTGTTAAATTGCAGGAAATTTAAAGTGTACAGGGGTAATAGGGAGGCAGAGAGACACACTTTCACTGTTGACAACTCGGCGATCCGGCTCAACTCGGCCAGCGGCGGCGGGACGAGTCGCCGGCCTGAGTCGGCCGAGTCGAGCCGGGGCTCGCAGCCATATGTCCCTCGTCGCTTGATGTAGCCCCTGGGTCAGTTTGTTTTATATGTGTAGTGGGGATTTTACGAGTTATGCACGTGTAGGCTCTTGGGCTTCTAAAAATCTAAAATAAAACAATATTAAAAATAATGCGGCTAATGGGATTTGAACTCTGGTGCTTTGGATCAGTAGTGCAAGGTCTTACCAATGAGCTACAAGCTCCTTCTTGCTATTAAAAAGCAAATCAAATTTATAACTTGTGCTCAGGCAAAAATACCCCTTTCTGTATTTTTTTGAAAAATTTATACAGAAAGTTGTACAGAAAATTTAGGGTCGTTACAGGATTTGTCCAGTTTGGACATGTTATGAATGCAACAAGACTCACATCTCACATCCTCCTGTATTTTCGTCCATTTCGATAAGTTTCGACATTGCTTTCCACTTGTTCCTCGTGTATATATTTATGTACGAACATGGAGAACAAGGGGAAAGTGCTGCCAAAATTTTCTCGAAATAACGAAAACAGGAGGAAGTGAGATTTGAGTATTTTGTAATGGGAATTAGGATCTTTAACCCTGACAGACGTGAAACTAATTATCCGTCCAGACATTTTGCCCTGACTTACGCCAACCTTAAATGACATTAGATGTTTTGATGCGTCTATACTATTAAATCTAATTTAAGACTTGAAAAATTATTTAATGATGATCTTGTAATAAACTCTTAAGATATATTAAACACGTATTATTATCTGTATGATAACATATGAGAATTCTTCCGGATAAATCGTTTATGCTCATAGGGAACTCATAGGGATAAAAGATAGGAATAGTTTGAGAGACACCCAATTTAAGGATGGACTTAAAGCCTTTTTAGATTACGCAGAGCTGAACCCAAAGCGTAGCAAAGATAGACTCATATTCTGTCCTTGTAAGAAATGTAAGAATAGAAAACGTCTTCGACTTGTAGAAATAGAAGAACATGTGTATGCAAATGGTTTTCAAGAAGGCTATATACATTGGAATTACCATAGCGAGAGAATACGTGACGAGGAAGTGGGGACGGATAATTAGACCGCAGCTTCACAATCCAAGTTGCTGACGGGTGACAGGATAGATGACACGCATGGGATATTGGAAGATTTATTTGCTGGCGAGGAAATGAATGATGGTGAACCGTCTAAAAACATTAGTAGAGTAGAGGAATTGAAGAAACTTCTAAAGAAAAACGAACAAGATCTATACAAAGGGTGTACGGAATTTAATAGGTTGTCTTTCGTAATAAGGCTCCTCCATCTGAAAATGATTAGCGAGATGGCTAACAAGAACTTTGATGTGCTTCTTGATTTCCTACATAAGATGGTTCCTGAAGGAATGGAAAACATTCTAGGGAATCATTACCGAGCAAAAAAGATTATTAAGACACTTGGTTTCTCATATGAGAAGATCGATGCATGTCCTAACTACGGTCAGTTAGAGGACAAAATAGAGATATTTTAAGAGAATAACGAGCAAGAACGATTTATTATGTTCAAAGTTTGTTAGTGTGCTTGCATCCAGAAGGATGGGTACTGTCTTTAGCTTGTCAATCTCGATAAAAAAAGTTTCCTGATATGAGAAGTTCAAGTTAGCTCACAAGCTGAACAATACTTCTATGTCAAAGATCCTAATCACGAAGATGCTTGAATTGCACTGTAGGCACTGTCTAAATCCTTATTCGATAGTTCTATCGATGAGAGTGACATTGAGGACGTAGATCCGATTGACATATGAAAAAAATTTGCGGTTCTAATCATTTATATGTAAATATGTTATAAACTCTGCAGTTGCAAATACTTACAATCAAAAGCTATATGAAAAACTTTGTAATTCTAATCACATTTTAATCAATTGATATGTTAGTTCAATGATTTGTGCATTTTATATATTTTGTATCGTCATAACTTGCGTGAAACAGATGCCGCGAAAAGGAATATTCAACATATATGCCAAGACATTATCTTCGAGAAAAGAGATCAAGATGGTTCATCTTGTACACAGCCTAAGCATGAGAGTAGAGGTATTATATTACGTGTTTTAAATAGCTTGTTCTAATTATTTTGTTCATATAATTATTGCATTAATTATAATAAATTAAAATGTGTAGATATATGCAGGTGTTGGATATGTATGCTTTAGAGGCCATTATATATATATATAGTGGATGCTTGGACATATGTATGTACAGGACAATCTTACTCGATATGATAGTATGCTATTTGGTTTGTCTTTATCTTAACATGTGTATTTGTTTTACTTGTTATTACGTATCACTAATACATATTGATAAAGCCCGTAGGATTATTGCATGACTACCGGCGTTATAATGACGATCGTACATGTTGGGGCTGAGTAGTCCATAAGCACATCCTTAAATGTCCCTAGTAGTAGGAGTATCGAGACTGTGCATCGATATTCCGGAGTAAACTGGTGTATATGTATCTAGACCCAGATTAGGGGCAATGATTGGTCCCACACCCGTTGGTGTTTGGCACCTAAGATCGTATGCAGGTGCTCACTGGGGGTGAGTACACTGGACGGACTCACCGAGAACTTCTGGATTGTATTATACCTATCGTCATATAGCAGTTCTCAGGTGACATAAGTACAGGTTAGTCTTTAGACCTAAGATCGTCTTTTGTCTCATGTGAGTGCCCACTGTACTTAGATTACTACCCTACCACGGCTTTACTGAGTGTAAAAATAGGTTTTATTCGGGTTCAGTCCTGAGCCACATGGTGGTAGTGAGCGATTTTTAGGGATTCGTCTCTCCCGGTATAGGGAGTCGACACCGCACTGTGTTCGGTTGGTCAGCACCATAAGACCTTGGCCAAGACAAATGAGATTTACTGGTAGTTAGATTAGTAATTTCTCGGATCAGTTATGAGCTACATCGGCATGAATTATCAAGTTATTAGGGTCTGATGTATACCACCCTAGATCTGGTATGCGATACTCTCAGACGAAGAGACCAAACTGTACGGAGATTGTCACAAACAGGCTCAGTAGGAGTTCGGATGAGCTTGCTCGTCGGCCTTCCTTTTCGACGGATACCTGGATAGCTGTTTCGTATAGCTGATGCCGCTGGCGTGCTTATGGTTATAGATTTATCCAGTAACTCACTGCCAGCGTACTGTCGAGTCTTTAAAGTCCCATACATAGGGTTTCCCTGGTTCAGGAGAAATGATGTAGTAGCTGTATTTTGATACATGTAGGGTGTACTAACTACATGGGCTTTAATCGGACGGATGGTAATACTGGCTGGTTTAGGATTAAGCCGGATTATTAAATCAAGTATTGATTTGATAATTTACACATATATATTTCAATATGAATATTCTAGTATTATTTTTGTTGTATTATTCTGTCTCTTTGGGTATTTGTATTTTGATACGAATGCGGGTATGCATATACAGGGAATGTATTTTGTATTTATACAAAATACATTCTAGAAGGAGGACGCCTTATATTTGTTTTTTCAACTTAATGGAAAATTATAAATGAGGTGGAGGGGTGATGTGTAAAGAAATGATGGTGAAGGGAATGGCCATGGTATTTGTTTATTACATTTGTTCTCACTATTCAAGTATGGTTGCTATTTTTAATTGTGTAAATGTTTTAACAAAACCATTGCTAGCCATTTTCTCTCACTCGTTGGAATTCATTTCACAATTTCCTTTCTTTCTCCTCACTTAGCTCCTCCTTCTTCTTCATCTCACTTACCCTCTCATGAGTTGAGAATCAACATGAGATAGAGATAGAAAAATACTAGAACACGTCACTACTTCTCTAAGCATCTTAGATTAACATTCTAAGGTCTTTAGTTGCTTCATTTGCTTGTTTGTGTGAAACTGGAACCTTGAACCATATCCCTCAGATGGATCATCTAGGACCAAGGAAGACCAACCTAAAAGCTCGATCTCAGAAATCCGAGGAGCTAAAGAAGAGGTTTTGAAGACGAAGAACACGACTACAAAGGTTGTTATTCTAACCTAGTAGTTAAAACTGTAAGTGCCCGGCGGCGCCCCGGCCTCCATCCCGAGGCCAAATGCGGAAGCGATGGATAACTTTAATTTTTCAAACCGACACCACCGCGCACTAAAACCCGGATCGAACCATTAACTAGTCCTAGCTAACTACAAGAAGGGGAAGAGAGATATACCGACTGATCCATGTCCTCCGGTCTTCTCATCGTCGTCCCGATCTCCCGCGGAAACTCCGGTCTCCACCTCGTCGCCGGAAGAGCACCACGTCGCCGGCTTCTTTTACGGGCTCCCACCTCTATACCGAGGCAACTCGGGCACGAAACTGGCGAGTCGACGTGCCCAAGATTTGCTGTAGAATATAGTGAAGATCTATATGTCTCATTATGGGGTTGTGGAGATGCCATTGGTGGAGGATAATGAGATGAGCTTGTGGAGATTGAACTAGTGGGATTTTACAAAGCCAAAACAACAAAAACTCCCACTACAAAAAATCTGGACAGCCCCTTAGCCAATGTGGCCGGCCTTGGTCATTGAGAGGAGAGAATGAGAGTGTGGTCAAAAAGTCCAAGAGGGGGTAGATCAATAATCAAGAGAAAAAGGGTGATGATGAGGAATTATCATCACAACCACAACCACACTCATCAACAACCATCATCAAAGCCATGATGATAAAGAAAGTCAAGCAATCATGAGGTTATGAAGTCAATGGTGGAGCAACAATCATGATGTCACAATATGCAAAGACCACCCTCCACAAATGCTTATTTGCACAAATGCAAATAAGCCCTCCTCCACCAAACTTCGGCCATTGAAAGATACAAATGAAAATGGCCGAAACGGAAAGCAAACTGGCAACTCCAGAAAACTGGTCCCGTAATAAATTACAGGAAAACCCCGATACTGTGCATACACACCCGCATTTGTATTCCGACCGAAATACAAATGCAATGAGACAAAATCTACACTGTACTATACTAGGATCCGACTTAAACCAAAGCCGGCTAGTAATATCCGTTCGATCCTGATCCGTGCAATACCGCACGTATCTGATCGAACCCTGCCATATATCCATACGGCCTGTAGTACAAACTGTCCGATCCTGATCCGTGCAATACCGCACGTATCTGATCGGACCTTGCCATATCTCCATACGGCCTCTACAGCTTTTCGCCCGAAAACTTGAGCAACTGAATGTGGGGGACTCTAAAGACTCGTCAACACCTTGGTTGTGGATTTAACCACTAGCACGTCAGAGGTATAAGCCAATACGTAACGGGCTACCAGGTATTGACCAAAAGGGACGTCGATGAGCGAACTCATCCTGACACCCTACCGAGCCTGTCAGTGACAATATCCGTACAGTCCGGTCCGTTCGTCTATGAGCATCGCATGGCGGGCCTAGGGGGTTGGTAAAGTCAGACCCCCAAAAGCGGTACAAGTCGTGTCGGAGTGTAGCCCAGAACACCCTGAGATACTACTGGAATACCTACCAGTAAATCTCCTGCCTCGGCCGAGGGCTTCGTGTAATGGCTCTCCTAGACACAGCGCGACCTCACCCCCAATACCGGGAGAGACGAACCCCTGAAGATCCGTTCACTGCCTCCATGTGGCTCGGGACTGTACCCAACTAAAACCTGTTTGCACGTCTCTTTTGAGCGTGGTAGGGTAGTAATCAAAGTACAGTGGGAACTCACACGAGACAAATGACGATCCCCAGGTCGATGAACTAACCTGTACACATGTCACCAGGGAACTGCTATCTGACGTCAGGTATAAGACCAACTAGCATGTTCCCGGCAAGTCCTGTCCGGTGTACTCATAACCCAATGAGCACCTGTATACATCTTAGGTGAACCAACTGACACCAGTGGCTTGTGAGACCGGCCACCGTCTCTCGTCGGGGTCTCGACTGTATACACTAGTCTACTCTGGAGTATCGATGCCCTGTCTCGAAACTCCCGCGACTAGGGACCTTTTAAGGATGTGCTTATAGACTACCAGCTCCCACTTATATGATCGCCCTCATACTGCTGGTGGTCAAGCAAGAATCCTAGGGGCTCTATCAACGTGTAATAGCGACATGTCAGGTCACCTAAAGCAGTACACGATGATAAAGATAAACCAGATAGTATACTATCATCTCGAGTAAGACTGTCCTACCGGGATAGGTCCTCCTTCAATCATTGCAATCACGTGCCTGTGATCCAATAATTGACTCTGAGGGAACTATCTCCAACAATCTCCCACTTGCACTCAAGGCTAATTATTGCGATGTCGTATACTCACAGTCCGTGTGATACCGAACACCTAACTCCTCTACTAGTCAGTCTCACAAAGCTCGTTTGCGAAACTATTGCGTTCGAGGAATAGCCTCAGTGAGTGGATCCGCCTGGATGTTTCTTTCTATGTCTCTCTATATCTCAAGTTCGCGGAGAAACCCATCTCCCGAAATGAGCAATACCTGTCTTAGAATGTGTCTGGATGTCTGATGGGACCTAGCTCATAAATGAACTCCAAATCCAAACTTCTTAGACAGTATCGTCAACTGAACTTAATCAGTATCCTGCGCCATGCCTCCCTCAGTATTGTCTTGAACCATCTGTCCAAAATACTGCCCCTCGTCAGAAGGAAAAAACTATAACTCTGACAACCTCCTTGTCGTCCAAGTCACCTTGGAAGCCTGGAATGATAACTGTCTCCTGAAAGAGGCTGTTGTTATCATATCCTTAGAACATCCACTTATGTTCTAAAACTGCTTCCGACTGTTTTTCCAGGATTGGATTAATATCAACTTATTGCATCTAGTGCAAGAGCAACATCTGGTGTGGTACTTGACATCTCATGATTGACTCAATTGCCTGAGCAAGTGATCTGCCAATCATGCACATCCCTCTCCCCTTTAGTCTGTAAGACATCTTTAGAGAGGGTGACTCCATCACCTGCAGGTACACTACCGTGCCAGGAGTCGTCCATTCTAAATACTCTTAGAATGCTGTCTAAGTACCCTGATTGGGAAACCACCCAAATCTAGATCTAAAGCCATAGATCTAGTAACCAGTATGTCAGATATAAAATCCATTTCCTTTGTGGAGAAACCACTGTGTGACGACCAAAGTATAACCGACCGTAGTATAGGAGTTTCTTTTCCTATTCTGTGTATGTCATCCAAATACCATGACATCACACCCTACTACCTTCTCAACAAATCCATCCCTTATTCTGATGAAGTCAAATCTATGACTGTCATGTCAGAAATAGATGATCTATCTCCGCTATATCTGCTTTAGTCTATAAATAGACATAAGCCACATGTCCACCATGCTTCCGCTGCTCCCACTGACCATGACAACCCTCTGGCAGAGTCATATAAACGTACACTTCTAAAGCCAGTTTAGAACGACGCTATACTCATCCTCCTGCCGGGTCTCACAGTCTGGAATAACAGCTATGGCAAGTGTGGGTAAACAAGAACTTCCCTGTCACCGTCCTTGAGGCTACCGGAGTACCTCTCGGGTGCCTGAAGTTACCCACCGTATCTGTGGAGTGGCCAATGGAATGTCAAACCAGATTGAATCTTTAGGTTCCTTTCAAAATCTTCAGTAATCGTTTGTGGTTCTGGAATCACTTCCAGTTCTACCATACTCCCACTACTATTTTCTGAAAAAAAAATCCATTTTTTTAATAAAACTGTGGCGAGTCTAGAACAATATCGCTATTGTTCATCCAGATGGTAGAAAATCAACCCTCGTCATAGCCTGGGTCAACCCACAAACAGCCATTACAGAAAACATGCCTTGAGTTATCCAGAGTCTGGTTTTAATCATAAGCCAGACAACTCCCCGTACCTTAACATCGTTAAGATATGAACTGTTCTATATCCAATATAGAACCAGAGGCACTGATTTAATTGAACCAGATTCAAATCATGCAGCTGTCTCCAGTGCATGTCAACTAAATGGAAAGAGGCCGATCAGCGTTACTCAACTTAGGAATGCTTCCAATTATGAGTAACCTGAAAAAGAAGCAAGTTCTCTTAGTCATTACTATCAACTGAATACCGCACACAAGTATCTACATCTTCGATCACCTTGAAGAATCCCGATACTTGCAACATCTGGTTCTCTACTTTATCCAAATACCTATATCTTCTCAAAATTCGAACCCTGTGTTTCCACGAAACACCTATCTAAAAACTAGAGAAGTCATAAGTAAACCGAATATAGTACGAGGACCAACCCCTCTGTCCTGATGGACCCTGGACAACATACAATATTCTGTATAAGTCCCTTGAGTCTGATAACTCATTCACTGTGTGTCGTAGGTTGAAAACTGTACTTACGGTTAAGAAGAATTACACCGCTGTTTAATGCTCCTTACCTAACCATCCACTGATATAGGTAAATGTCGTAGACATAATTTCAAAAGGTATATCTCACTCTATGAAAATAGACGTACAGATATATCAATTTGAAATTGGTGCACAACAGCGGATATTCAAAACCAAATATTTGCCGTCCGGCAAACAACCCAGGTGACTTCCTCAAATATCACCGATTATAACGAATCTCGATATAATGAGGATGATCACCTAATTCCCACTAACCTACTCCCACTCATCATTTGTAAAACCATACAGATGTGAGAATCATACCTGGTAAATACATACCCTGGAGCAAGTATCTAATCGGGAAATCAGTTTTCCTTTAACAGTACACAGTGAAACTGAAATATTGAAATATTTCGATAGGGTATCCCGGTATTTCTAGTGATGCCTCTTCCATAATCCAGATTCACAACTATAACCGTGTAATTCTTTGTCACCTCTCCAAATCCCTTTATATGTCTTTAGTCATTACCTTCTGCACACCCCTTTAGGCCAAATGGTTTTCTTCCTTCCCTACCGTTCGGCACCAGCCTATGGTTTGGAAGAAGACTATCCAATAAGCATAATGGGTGTACTGTCCTAATCCTAGGAGCACTCGCAAAGCGAGAGAAGGTGAAGATAAAAGACAACCGAATAAACCTTATTCCTATTTCTCCTGAACCAGAATCCATCCCCGAACTGGAACAAGTTCCTTTCGAGTTCGTATATAACCATACGATGGAGTATCCAATAAACAGTGGATCTTCGTAGTGATACGGAGTGTTCTGGAGAAATACAAAGGTGATTTGGGAGTGGTAATGAAATACCTGGTTTGGTCATGAATATCAGTTGCAATTTACTTTGCCCTCTTACTAATCCCTTGCTTTGTCTTAACTTAATACCTTCTGTACACCATCGTTAGGCTAATTGGTTTTCTTCATTCCCCACCGGTCGGCACCAGCCTAAGGTTTGGAAGAAGACTATCCAATTTGCGTAATAGGTGTACTATCTCCTAAACCAAGGAGTACTCGCAGCCTGAGAGAAGGTAAAAGGAAAAGACAACTGAATAGTCCTATTCGTTTTCTCCAGAACCGGAAACCATCCTCGAATAAATCCCTTCGAGTTCGTATATAACCATACGATGGTTTTGTCCAATGGAAGTGGACGTTCGTAGTAATACGGGGTGTCCTGGAGAAAAGGGTAAAAGTAGGAGTGGCAATGAGGTCTGCAACTCTGACAATCCAAAAGCCAGTGTTTAAGAAGGTTCGGTCAATTTTGGTCTCTGAGTCATAGTCTTAGGGTCGGGTCAATGGTCGCTGCCAAAGAGAGAGAGAAAAGAAACACTCAGCGTGCACTCTAACCTAGATCAGAATGGTTACCAATTTATCTAATCTGGAAACCTCCCACTGTAACGTCAAATTCTTCTCCAAACCCAAAAGAAGAATTAGTCGGGATCACCCGAGGAGTAAACCAACTCATCAGCGGGAATCGGGATCCAACTATCATCGCATGATAACGTGACGGAATCCGCTCACGCTATCACATTCCAGAAGGTATGCGCATATCTGGCAAGTTTCAGTTCTTTTGAAACTCCCGATGTGATTTTTGCCCCATGCTCTTATGACCTTGGCGTGAGGTCAAAATATCATAAGTCACATGTCAAGTTCTACCCATCATTGTCCAGGTTAATTTGAACCCACCCGTACATACCCTTGACGTAGGCCAAAATAGTAGTACGACTGTCCCAAACCAACGCATCTATCTATGCAACAGATAAATACCCGGCAGCTACCAAACACTATGCCTTGGCGTGAGGTCAAAATACATAGCTTGAATACTACCGAATATTTAACTGAAATGATGGAGGGCTACGAATGGTTTCTGGCGAAAACCTTTAACGTAATGAACTTGATATCGTTGAAGGAACCGGATAGCTTTTAAAAAATATAGTGACGAAAACCTTCGCTAAAGAGGTCACTCCCGGTGAAGGGATCTCGGCTCTTTCCCCGTAGAATGAGGTGCAGGATATTCCAACTGAATACTACGATGCAAAGCAAAAGTAATCGGCTATAGTGAAGTTATTGCCCTGACGCAAACTTCTGTCCAAGGGGTCACTCCCGGTGAAGGGATCTCGGCCCTTGCCTCGTCGACTGAGGAGCAGGATATTCCAACTGAATACCACGATGCAAAACAAAAGTGAACGTCCTTGCAATAACAGCTTTTTGAAAAAGTTCCAACAACATCAGATTAGGTTTGTTTTAACTTGCATTGATCCGAATCAACGCAATCCCATCAATTGATCACAACACAAAGAACGAAAATATACTGATGTACGTATATGCCATCCGCATTCGCCACTGGGTCCCGTCATTACCCCTTAGGTTACCTAACTAACGACAGAGCGGGGACTGGACTAGCGCGGATGCAAAACATATACAACATCTACTAGTATATATATACCAATATATTATATTCGCTCAAGGCGTGATAAAATGCAACATCACATAAATGTACAACATCACAGAATAAAACAGATATCTGGGATCCCCGGGTTTCACAGAGCCGCTACTGAAACCCGACGTTCCCCTGATCGTGTGGATAGCCTGTGCAATGAAAATCCTAGACCCCTACGGGCGTGGCAAGTTACCCGCCAAAACCTGAAGCGAGGCAGCCCCCTTCAGCAACGTGAATGGACCACCCAGCACTTCACGGAATTCGGTAACTCGGGCACCCCTCCTGGGTCAACCTGTACTCCCTACGAGTGCGGCGAATAGCCCGTCAATTCTAGAGTGAAGCCCTCTTCGTCTCAATGCCATGAGATGCGGGCTTGTTGCCCTCTAAAACCCGGCTATCCGTGCACCCCTCCGCGGGGCAATCCTAGTACAGAAAGTAAAATATACATACAACGGGTACATCGACCGCAACCTGGTCGTGCCCCAAAATAATAATACAAACAGGCAGTGACGGCAGTCCACATGTCGGACGCTCGTCCCGCAATATCAAATGTACATCATACAACAAAACACTGTACTAGCATTGCATCCAGGCTATCCCCACCGACCAATCCGCAACATCACAGCAATACACAGAACATCAACGTGAAAGTCACGCTCGCAAATCCGTCTAACCGGGCTATAGCAGTTAGACAGGATTTACCGATCAAGTGACATTCACGGTCGCAGATATAATGTAAATACTGTGAACTAATGTGTTTAAAATATCCGATCGATCAAATTTTACCAAGTGAGCCCCCAAGCAATACTGTAGCACTCACAGAAATCTGGGCCCAAAAATAACATTCCAGAAACCACATTTTCAAGTCTGGAGGCCTCTGTAAAAATTTGGTGTACTGATCTGTCAAGACAGCGGCGGAACCGCGGCCCAAGCAGTGGTTTGGCCGCGGTTCCGCGGTCGAACAATGAGATCTCGCAACCAAATTTTTACAGTAGGCTTATACTTCCCTGCACAGTATTCTGAGACTACCTGAAAAAAATTTCGAGACAAAAAAATTTCGACAGAAAACTGTTGTTTTGAAAAACACGGTTTTGGAACATTTGTTCGATCGGAAATGCAAAACACATTAGACAAAGCTAGACTATGTTAATGGCGAGACTCTGATACCACTGTAAGTGCCCGGCGGCGCCCCGGCCTCCATCCCGAGGCCAAATGCGGAAGCGATGGATAACTTTAATTTTTCAAACCGGCACCACCGCGCACTAAAACCCGGATCGAACCATTAACTAGTCCTAGCTAACTACAAGAAGGGGAAGAGAGATATACCGACTGATCCGTGTCCTCCGGTCTTCTCGTCGTCGTCCCGATCTCCCGCGGAAGCTCTGGTCTCCACCTCGTCGCCGGAAGGGCACCACGTCGCCGGCTTCTTTTACGGGCTCCCACCTCTATACCGAGGCAACTCGGGCACGAAGCTGGCGAGTCGACGTGCCCAAGATTTGCTGTAGAATATAGTGAAGATCTATATGTCTCATTATGGAGTTGTGGAGATGCCATTGGTGGAGGATAATGAGATGAGCTTGTGGAGATTGAACTAGTGGGATTTTACAAAGCCAAAACAACAAAAACTCCCACTACAAAAAATCTGGACAGCCCCTTAGCCAATGTGGCCGGCCTTGGTCATTGAGAGGAGAGAATGAGAGTGTGGTCAAAAAGTCCAAGAGGGGGTAGATCAATAATCAAGAGAAAAAGGGTGATGATGAGGAATTATCATCACAACCACAACCACACTCATCAACAACCATCATCAAAGCCATGATGATAAAGAAAGTCAAGCAATCAAGAGGTTATGAAGTCAATGGTGGAGCAACAATCATGATGTCACAATATGCAAAGATCACCCTCCACAAATGCTTATTTGCACAAATGCAAATAAGCCCTCCTCCACCAAACTTCGGCCATTGAAAGATACAAATGAAAATGGCTGAAACGGAAAGCAAACTGGCAACTCCAGAAAACTGGTCCCGTAATAAATTACAGGAAAACCCCGATACTGTGCATACACACCCGCATTTGTATTCCGACCGAAATACAAATGCAATGAGACAAAATCTACACTGTACTATACTAGGATCCGACTTAAACCAAAGCCGGCTAGTAATATCCGTTCGATCCTGATCCGTGCAATACCGCACGTATCTGATCGAACCCTTCCATATATCCATACGGCCTGTAGTACAAACTGTCCGATCCTGATCCGTGCAATACCGCACGTATCTGATCGGACCTTGCCATATCTCCATACGGCCTCTACAGCTTTTCGCCCGAAAACTTGAGCAACTGAATGTGGGGGACTCTAAAGACTCGTCAACACCTTGGTTGTGGATTTAACCACTAGCACGTCAGAGGTATAAGCCAATACATAACGGGCTACCAGATATTGACCAAAAGGGACGTCGATGAGCGAACTCATCCTGACACCCTACCGAGCCTGTCAGTGACAATATCCGTACAGTCCGGTCCGTTCGTCTATGAGCATCGCATGGCGGGCCTAGGGGGTTGGTAAAGTCAGACCCCCAAAAGCGGTACAAGTCGTGTCGGAGTGTAGCCCAGAACACCCTGAGATACTACTGGAATACCTACCAGTAAATCTCCTGCCTCGGCCGAGGGCTTCGTGTAATGGCTCTCCTAGACACAGCGCGACCTCACCCCCAATACCGGGAGAGACGAACCCCTGAAGATCCGCTCACTGCCTCCATGTGGCTCGGGACTGTACCCAACTAAAACCTGTTTGCACGTCTCCTTTGAGCGTGGTAGGGTAGTAATCAAAGTACAGTGGGAACTCACACGAGACAAATGACGATCCCCAGGTCGATGAACTAACCTGTACACATGTCACCAGGGAACTGCTATCTGACGTCAGGTATAAGACCAACTAGCATGTTCCCGGCAAGTCCTGTCCGGTGTACTCATAACCCAATGAGCACCTGTATACATCTTAGGTGAACCAACTGACACCAGTGGCTTGTGAGACCGGCCACCGTCCCTCGTCGGGGTCTCGACTGTATACACTAGTCTACTCTGGAGTATCGATGCCCTGTCTCGAAACTCCCACGACTAGGGACCTTTTAAGGATGTGCTTATAGACTACCTGCTCCCACTTATATGATCGCCCTCATACTGCTGGTGGTCAAGCAAGAATCCTAGGGGCTCTATCAACGTGTAATAGCGACATGTCAGGTCACCTAAAGCAGTACACGATGATAAAGATAAACCAGATAGCATACTATCATCTCGAGTAAGACTGTCCTACCGGAATAGGTCCTCCCTCAATCATTGCAATCACGTGCCTGTGATCCAATAATTGACTCTGAGGGCACTATCTCCAACAAAAACTACTTGAGTTTTGCTAGTTTTAGTGTTTTTTTAAGATTCTAGGGTTTAGTTTCTAGCACTTCTTCAAAAAATTTCGTTTTTTATTCCTTATAGGCCGCAGTTGTAGCGATTAGGGCGCTAGGAACTTCATCTTGGTATCAGAGTAACCCAAACACTATAAACTAATAGTAGACGATGCTTAAGTTTCAAAACCGAAAATTTCTGATTTTCAAAACCCTAGTTTCTGTCAAAAATTTAAATGGCTTTTGAATTTTTTTTAAACAAGTGCAGAGGGTGTTCTTGGTATTAAATTGACACAGTATGAAAACGAGGTAGAACAGAGCAATGAAAACCGCCCAAAATCCATTTTTCCCGTTTCTGGCGGCCATACATTCTCTGTATGTCCTCGTCTTCATCCAATGTCTTGGGTTTTGAGAATTGAGGTTTTTGGTTATGTTTGTTTTAGCCCAGATTTCAATTAGTGTTATTTTTACATTCGGGCAACTTGGAAAGTTTTAAAACTCGAAACTTTTGCATCGTTGATAGCTGTAATGTTGTATATATATTTTCAAACGTCGTTAATTGCCACATGTCATTTAGACGGGGTTGCACATTTTTACTTGTCTTGATGTGATGTATATCTCTGTGATGGTTTATATGGGTTGTCGTGTTAGACAGCCCCTCATGCGAAATTGGTTGTACAGTTGTGTCTTTTGTATATTCATTATTGCGGGACGAGCGTTCGACTTGTGGACTGTCATTTCTGTCTGTTTGTATATTCTTTTATTGGGACACGGCCGGGTTGAGGTCGATGTCACCATTATATATTATTTCATTTCTGTACTAGAATAAACCCGCAGAGAAGTGCTCGAATAACCGAGTTCTAGAGCGCGCTAGGTGGTCGTCTCACAGTTGTGAGTTCGAGCCGCCTCGTTCTAGAATTGGCGGGATATTCATCGCACTTGTAGGGGTTTTATAATGATCCACGATGGAGTGCTTAAGTTACCGGATTCCGTGAAGTGCCGGTGGCTCACTCATGACCTAGAGTGCGGGTTGCCTCACTTCTAGAATTAGCGGGTAACCCGCCGCACTCGTAGGGGTCTTAGTTTGATATTGTACATACTATCCACACGACCGGGGAATGTCAAGTTTCATTTGCGGCTCAAATAAAACATGGGGATCCTAGATTGACCACTAATCCATATTACTTATCGCATGCCTGTGATGTTTATTGTATCATGCATGAAATGACTGTATATATATATATATATATGTTGTATATGTTTTGCATCCGCGTTAGCCCTGCCCATGCACTGTCATAAGTTAAGTAACCTTACGGTGATGTCCCCGGACCTGTGGCGAATACGGATGGCATATACGTACATTCTATTTTCGTTATTTTCTTGTGTGATAAGACTTAATTGATGGGACCATATTAATTTTGATTAATGCAAGAAAAAATAAACCTAATATGATGTTGTCGGAACAAATTTTTCAAAAAATTATAGTCGTATTCTTTTGCTTTGTATAGAGATATTTGGTTAGGAATATTCTGCACCTCATTCGATGAAGGAAGAGCCTTGATTCCTTCACGGGGATTTTTCTCTTAAGCAAAAGTTTGTGTTACTATAAATTACTCGGTTTTCTTTAAAACCACTTGTTTTAAAAATGGATCTTAAACCACTCCTTTTCAAAACTACTCGGTTCTTTCAATGATATTAAGTTCATTACGTTAAAGGGTTTTTGCCAAAACCAGTTGTAGCCCTCCGTCATTTCAGATTGGTAGTGCTTAGTATTTGTGCTACGCATTTCGATCTTTAGTCGAGGAATAGTGTTTGGTAGCTAGGCAATGCTTTTCTGTTACATGTAAATGCGATCAGTTAGGACAGTCATGCAATCATTTTGATATTTAGTCAAGGCTCGTATGGGTGGGTCTAATGCAATCAAGAAAATGACCGATAGAACTTGACTATGACCTTTTGCTCTTTAATCAAGGTCACTTGGGTCCTAGAGGTAAAAACCATATCGGGAGTTTCAAATATAAATGAAACTTGCCGGGTGTGCGCATACCTTCTGGAGTGTGATGACTAGAGTAGCTTCCATCTTGGTTATCACGCGATGATAGTTAGGTCCCGATTTCCACTAATAAGTAAGATTACTCTTGAGAGATAATTTTCACTTCACAATTGGCTAACCTATTAGGTGACTAGAAAGGTGTTAACGGGGCTACGCTTATGCGGAAATGGGATTTATTTTAATTAGCTCTGTGCGAGAGCATAGGGAACCTTTCTCAGAATACCAACACCCACCTGGCTGAACGGTTAGCGAACTTGTAAGGTATGAATGATCCCGACTAGTTCTCCTTTTAGGGTTTGAAGGAGAATTCAAGGAAATAGTGCGAGCCATCCTGATTAGATAAATTAAAGACCAATCTAATCTTACAAGAGCATACCGCTAAGTTTTTCTTTTCTCTCTCTCCAGTCAGTAACCATTTCACGTCTTAATCAAGATAATAAAATGTATGATTTGACCGAACCAGCTTATTATACCGGGCTGGGAAACGTCGGTTTGGTTCTAACTTATGACAACTGTCACAAGTATGGGCAAGCGAAAAAGGAATGCAAGGACTTCCATTTGACCCTGATGAAGGAGAAGTATTTTAATTCATCTTCTTCGGGTGTATATGTTATTGAGAATTGTTTTTCGGTTAGCCCTACCTCCTGGATACTGGATACCGAATCATGATATCATATCTGTAACTTATTACATAAACTAAGAAAAAGTAGAATGGTTAGACTGAATGATATGTCCCTCAGAGTAGGGAACAGAGCACAAGTTGATGTTGCTGCTGTCGGCTAATATCATCCAGTGTTACCAAGTGGTAACACTGTGATTTTGAACAACCGCTACTATGTACATTTCATACTCTACAATATTATATCAGTTTCTTTACTAGATAATGATGGATATAATTTTGTTCTAAATAGAAATATCATGAACATTTACCTTAAACAGTTACTGGTTGCAGAAGGTACATCATATAATGGTATCTATATTTTTAATCAAAACACAGTTTTCAATATACAAAACATACGCAAGAGGAAGAGTTCAGATGTGAACAAAACCTACTTGTGGTATTGTAGACTTGGTCATATCAATGATAAAAGACTATCTAATTTACATAAAAATGGATATTTAAATCCGTTCGAATTTTCATCTTATGAAACTTGTCAGTCTTGTCTCAAAGAAAAGATGACCAAAACTCCGCTTACAGGACACGGAGGAAAACAATAACATTTGATTAAATGAAAGAAGAGGCTCCGGACAAGTATTTTTGATTTGATATCAAATCAAAAATAATAAAATTGTTTAATCTATGAGAGAAATAATTCATGAGACAGGCAAACAAAGTTTGCTGGAGAACTCTCATCCGAAATGAGACCCAAAGTCCAGAAAGACGAGTGGGTGATTGCATTCTGGTAGTTCGACTGTGGGATTTATTTTTTTTCGGTATTTTCGGAATATGAGTGTGTGACTTGGTAACGAGCAGAAGTTATGATAAAAGGTCCCGGTCTTGGAAGAGACGCAGCATTACGGGCCATTCGTCATTAATATGTTTGCTCTCGTTGGGATGGAGGTAGAATGCCATATGAACTTGGCTTGTAGATAATTTTCTCATCAACATTGCTGCATCTGTTTTAGGGAGGCGGTTGAGTTTTCCCCAAAATGGGCTGGGGTTATGAACTTATAATCATGGAATCGACTCGATCATCAGATTATAAGTTTTTGCCGGGCCTACTCATACGCTATCTAAACTAAGAAATTCGATTAGACGATACCCGAAAGGAAGAACGTGAAATTCTTTTTCCTTTCCGCAGGGACCAGGAGATTGGATCCGTCGGTCGTTATGTGGGTCCCTTTCCGATTGCCAATTCCCAACTTTTAAATAAGAATATTGATTTCGGAATTGACTAATTGACTTAGAGTATCAATTTCAAACTTGGATTAGACGTTCTCAATTATTGAGTGAGCTACAGAGCTCTTGGGACTCATACACAGTAATGTATGTGGTCCAATGTCTACGCATGTAAGGAGTGGGTTCTCGTACTTCATTACATTCATTGATGATCTCTCTAACTTCGGATATGTATTTCTCATGAAACACAAATCTGAAACTTTTAAGAAGTTCAAAGAATATAAAAGCGAAGTAGAGAACCAGACAGGAAAAAGTATCAAGATCTTTCGATCTAATCGAGGAGTAGAATACTTGAGCATGGAATTTCTTGACTTTCTAAAAGAGAATGGTATTCTCTCTCAACTTACTCCTCCGTATACACCATATTACAATAGTGTATCGGAGCGGAGGAATCGTACCTTATTGGATATGGTTCGCTCCATGATGAGTAATGATGAGTTGCCTCTTTCATTCTGAGGATATGCACTAAAGACTGCTGCATATCTATTGAATCAAGTTCCGTCCAAATCTGTGCCTACTACTCTATATGATATATGGAGTGGTAAGAAACCATGTCTTAAATTCATTAAGATATGCGAGTGTCCAGCTCATGTTAAAAAGCTGAATCCGGACAAACTCGAGGCACGCTCAGTGTTGTGTAAATTTGTGGGATATTCCAAGAATTCGCGAGGATATCTTTTCTACCGAGCAGAGGAACAAAAGATTGTTGCCTCTACAAATGCCACCGTTTTAGAATGGAAGTTTCTTGTAAAAGAAACCTGTGGGGGTGTGGTAGAACTGGAAGAAATTCCAGATACATAAACAATGATTGAAGATTTGGTAGAACCACCTGATTCAATAGAAACCGACGAACCTCAA
Organism: Agapanthus africanus; assembly: GCA_030015575.1. Classification (NCBI taxonomy): domain Eukaryota; kingdom Viridiplantae; phylum Streptophyta; class Magnoliopsida; order Asparagales; family Amaryllidaceae; genus Agapanthus; species Agapanthus africanus. The sequence continues at coordinate 582,335,768 of CM057340.1, read as the reverse complement.
TCACTTCGCAGATCTAGTAGAATTTCTTGTCCGCCCGAGAGATACTACGGTTTTCTCATAGACGGGGATCGAGAGGATTGCATCTTAGAAGAAGATGATCATACTATTTTCGAGCAGGCCATTACCAGTAGGGACTCTGAGAAATGGTTGGATGCTATGCGATCCGAAATGGAGTTCATGTACACCAACAAAGTTTGGACTTTGGATGTTGATCCTTTTGGGATAAACCCCGTTGGATGCAAGTGGATCTTCAAAAAAAAGAATGGTGTAGATGGACAGGTGGAAACCTATAAAGCTAGACTTGTTGCAAAAGGTTTTCGTCAAATACCAGGTGTGGACTATGACGAAACCTTTTCTCCAGTGGTTATTCTCAAATCCATTCGGATCCTACTTGCCATTGTTGCTTTCCATGATTATGATATCTGGCATATGGACGTAAAAGAGGTTTTTCTAAATGAAAGTTTAGAAGAGTGTGTTTATATTGATCAGCCGGAGAGATTCATAGACAGTGGGAGCAGCGAGAAGGTGCGCAAGTTGCTTAAATCCATTTATGGATTAAAGCAGGTATCGCGGAGCTGGAACATCTGTTTTAATGAGACGGTAAAGGAATTTGACTTCATCAAAAACGAGAATGAGCCATGTATCTACCAGAAGATTATAGGGAGAGTTGTTGTATTCCTCGTCTTGTACGTTGATGACATTCTCCTGATAGAAAATGATATTCCTATGCTGCAATCGGTCAAGCTATTTGTAACGTTTTAGAAATCGTTTAGGCGAATTTTTTTCCGTTAATCGGTAAATAATTTGGGTTTTCCGTACAAGCCAAGATGTGATCATTTTTTTTCAATATATACTTGGATGCACCTAGTTTAACTAGGAAATTACTAGTATGCGGGTTTTGATTAGTCGCTTGTAATTTTTAGTTCACTTAAATATTTTTTCTTAATTAAAATATTATTATAAGCTTTTAATTATACACTTAATTAGTGGTAATTACAATTTGGTTTGGGTTAATTATGCTAATGTGAACCATGTCAACTTAATTGCAAGATTAAGTATTTTGTCTTCTTTTCAAAATATCTTAGACTTCTAGATATTTTGAAGGGTTTAAAGAAAATTTTAATTAAAGAATTAAAAGGTGGCATAAAGTAATGTTTATTATTAAGCTTTAATGATGTTTTAACCTAGTTTTCTTCCACACACTTCCACAACATTTCTCATTTTTCCTTCATGGCCGAGCCCCCCCCCCCCCCCCGCTGCCCATTCTTTTTCCCCACTCCATTTTCACTTCTTAAAGCTCCAATAATTCATCAAAAATCAACAAATAATCCCACAAACTCTAAAATAAATCCACACCCATTTTTCTTTGCCTTAATCAAGCTTGGATCTTCATGAAAATTAGTATTTTTAAGGCTATTTTGGAAGTTTAGTTGCAAGTTTGAGAATCAAGTGGAGATATAAAATCCTAACCCTAAACTTTATTTAGCATGTTTAGAAATTCAAGAAAAGGTTATGAAGATCAAGTTAGGGTTTTGATTGTTTGTAATGGTTAATTGAGTAGTTTAGATTTGGAAAACTTAATCTAGTTGTGAGATTGTTAATTGTTATTTTTCCTAATTGTCTAATTAAGCTTGATTGCAAACTAATTTTTACTAAATCTTATATGGATGAGATTAAAATTGTAGTAAGGGTTTGTGTGGCTTAATCAAGCCATTATGTGATGATTGTGGCCACTAGATTTGTTCAAATATCTAAATTTGTGCTAAAATGGTTAAAAGATGCTTACTAGGTTTTCGGTAAAATTAGACATGAGTTTTATCTGTCGTAGTGATGAAAAATTTATTGTCTTGTACGATATTTATTGTGTTGTGAATGAGTATTGGTACGATTGGGTTTTAGGCTTGACGGTTTTCATGAATAGCGACCCTAGTCAGGGTTTTGGCTATGTTTTCCGGTATTGCGATTCTTGGTTTTGAGACTTGATATTTTATTTGGTCATTGGACGTTTGTACGTCAACGACGAGGGTTGTTTGGTTGTTTTGCATGTGTAGGCTATAGGTTCTAATCTATGAGTGCACCGTGTGCTGTATTGGTTTTCGGACTTGGTTTTCATAATATTGCGATATGTGTTGATTTGTAGATATCTTCACGTGGATTCCGAGACGATGAAGCTTATCGACTACGCCTGGACGAGGAGTTCCACAGGTGAGTAGATTTATATCTACGGGGGGAAGTCGGGGGGATGGCGTATAGCACCCCCGCAAATTATGAATGTAAACTGATATATACATAGAATACAGTAGGAGAAACCAACATTTGAAAACTATAGATGTGGTTAAAAAGATACTTAGAGGTGATATTAATGATTTAGTATATATCGAGATATAAGATGAAAGCTATAGGGACATAACTCTTGGAGATTTATATGATAGAATGCATATGTAAACTGACTTGATGTGAGAGATTGATGCGATGAAAAGAGTATACGATGAGATATGATGACTTGGTTGATATGTCGTTATATGGATGCGAGTCGATAAGAAATAGTTGATACCTTGCCGGTCCCCTGATACGAGATTGACACGGATGTGACCTGAGAGATAGGTATATATATATATATATATGGATAATGATATGCATAATGAGTGATAGGTCATACGAGACTTAGATCCGTAACCCCGTTGTTGTATAGGTTAATAGAATCCCTAATTGTCTAATGTCGCCGTACGATAGATTACCGTACGCGATGAGTTTTACCTGCTGATTAATCCATACCCTTGATTAGAGGATGTCGTACGATAGATTGTACTGTACGTGATGTTGTAAGGCTGGATGCCGATTTATAGATTCACCGACTCGGATATATTGTAGACACGTATACCTTGTACCGTTTCGCTTGCGATGTACTTTATGCTATGCTCTTGTTATTCGCATTGCATTGCGTATACCTGTGCTAGTATACCTACACCATTATTGATGATGCGTATGTTACACTTACACAGATTGGCCGGTTCACACACCTTCATCATCGATAATTGCTATGTCACTTATACACTAGAATTGCTATATCATGCCATGATATATTTGCTACGCTCACATCACTATACTTGGCTGCATGATATATTTGCTATGCTCACATCACTATACTTGGCTGCATGATATACTTGCTATACTCACATCACTATACTTGGCTGCATGATATATTTGCTATGCTCACATCACTATACTTGGTTGCATGGTATACTTGATATGCTCACATTTTGGTGATATGTTGCATACATCATGCTTTATGATATTACGCATTGAGATGCTATTTTCATGAGATTCTGGATTTGAGTACCGTGGTTATATTTCAAAGGAAAATATGTATTTTTTTAAAAACCCGGTTTCTCTTGATATGATATTTCGATGCGTCCACCATGAGTTTTCTCGGTTCTGAGACTTGTGTTAGAAACCCAATTCGAGAAGCGGGAGGCACCGTCTGCGGGTACATGGTGGACCCGATATGGTTCCCCGGGGCAAGAGGTGATTTTCATGGTGTAGACGATAAGCCTGGCAGAGGGAGTACTACCTACCGGTGATTGTATAGAACTCGGCGGATGTCCGGAGGACATCGTTTTGGAGTTATGATATGAGATGGATATGATGATCGATCTGAGGATGCGGCGCCTGAGATATGAGGATTTACGTGTCGATGCTGGGCACAGGTTTCATGATGTTTCGAGTGTCGGTATTGGACACTCAGGTTCCATGATTTGATGTGTCATTGATGGACACACGTTCTTTGATATCCTCATATATTTATATGCATATGCTTTCATGATGTTTATATTGTTGGACGAGATCCACCTGCATACATACATTGATTATATTGTTGGACGAGATCCACCTGCATACATGCATTAATTATATTGTTGGACGAGATCCACCTGCATACATACAAACCTGCATACATGCATTGATTATATTGTTGGACGAGATCTACCTGCATACATACGTTGATTATATTGTTGGACGAGATCCACCTGCATACATGCATTGATTATATTGTTGGACGAGATCCACCTGTATACATGCATTGATTATTGGCATATATGTAGACACGGTCGCCCTAGATATCATAGTATTACCTTTATGATATAGTTGACCTAGGAAATCGTTGTTTTATTCGATTTCTACCTGCTGATGTTTTCTACTCACGAGTTGGCAATTCACTCCGTTGTGCCACAGTTCTTGCAGGTTGACTGCATGGATCTGTAGCGGCATTGCTGGTACACAGCTTGCATTCGGGTGATTTGCTTTGGTAGGTGGTACATATTGGATCGTGCCTCTCTTGCATTATTATTATTCCTATTGTATCTAGTCAACTCCATCAATCAGAAACTATTGTTGTATATGTTGTAAGACTTAGCACGACTTGTAGTTGCGAGACTTAGAGCGATGGGTTATATGTTCACTTGGTGAGTTGATGTCTTGCTTTTCATTTTCCTTTGTGTTGATCTTCGTCGTTGGGCGTCGTATACATATATATACTTGTGGTGGTTGTTTCTGCCGTTAGGCGTGATTTGCTTCTTTTTGGGGATGCTTTCTTTATATTCTATGTTGTACCCGTTTCGGGGCTAGTTTTTACAAAGGAGGTGCTGCCGAAATTTTTAAGAAAACAAAAGAAAGGAAAGTAAAAATAAGTTTAAGGATTTTTACTTAATGTTTCCAAATGTTCTATCAAGGTTTTCATTACTTCTTTCGAAGGGTTTAGATTTCTGGGCTTCGGCTTACTTAAGTTACGTTACGCCTGTAGACGTTGCGTGATTTAAGTGCCGGTCACGAGCTAATATTTTCGGGTCGATGTAATACCCCAAGTGGAGTTGGGGATCAATACCACCTACCCCATGAGAAGTGAGATGTTATCCAGTATCGAGGTGGGTATGTAACCGATACGGATACATACGAGGACCCACTGTAGATTAATGAGGAGTATCGAATTCCATTCCGAAAGAGGGCACGATCTGAACTATAAATGGAATGATACCACTCCTATAAAAAAGAGGTGCCTTTTGGATGAATCGGAACTCTGGAGTTTGAAGAACTCCGTAGTTAAGCGTGCTTGAGCCAGAAAAATTCTGGGATGGATGACCTACTGGGAAGTAGCCCCTTTCTTTGAGTCCGGTTCATTCAAAGGGACAAATCCGTACGGTTTTGTCCAGAGTGGACAATACCATCTGTGTTTGGGGATGGGTCGTGACAAATATAGTATCAGAGCCGGTCCCCTCAAAAGTAGGTCTGTAGTTCGAGGACAAACTATTGTTCTAAGTGGGGGGATGTAATACCCCAAGTGGAGTTGAGGATGAATACCACCTATCCCGTGAGAAGTAAGATGTTATCTGGTATCGAGGTGGGTATGTAACCGATACAGATACACACGGGGACCCACTGTAGAACAATAGGGAGTATCGAATTCCATTCCAACGAGGACCTACTGTAGAACAATGGGGAGTATCGAATTCCATTCCAAAAGAGGGCACGATCTGAACTATAAATGGAATAATACCACTCCTATAAAAAAGAGGTGCCTTTTGGATGAATTGGAACTCTGGAGTTTGAAGAACTCCATAGTTAAGCGTGCTTGAACCAGAGAAATTCTGGGATGGGTGACCTACTGGGAAGTAGCCCCTTTCATTGAGTCATGTTCATTCAAAGGGACAAAACCGTGCGATTTCGGCCAGAGAGGACAATACTATCTGTGTTTGGGGATGGGTCGTGACACTGTTCTTATCACAAAAGTTCTCCATGAAAGACCTGGGTGATGCATCCTATATTTTAGGGATAAAGATCTACAGAGATAGATCCAAGAAAATATTGGGACTTTCACAGTCCAATTACATAGGCGTCATATTGAAAAGGTTTAGTATGGAAGATTCCACATGCAGTAATATACCTACTTTGCACGGAATCACTATCTCCAAAGAGATGTCTCCAAAGACTGATGAGAAGAAGGCTCGTATGAGTATCATACCCTATGCTTCGGTGGTAGAATCTATAATGTATGTGATGTTATGTACCAGACCAGATGTAGCTTACGCATTTAGTGTGGTAAGCCGGTACCAGTCAAACCTAGGGAAGAAGTACTGGATTACTGTGAAGTACATGAGAAAGGCTAAGGAGATGTTATCAGTGCACGGTAATGGAGACCTACAGGTGGAGTCCTTTTTCCGATTCAAGCTTCCAAAGTGACAAGGATGATAGCAAGTCTGTCTCGGGTTATGTGTTTACCCTCAACGGAGGGACGGTCTGTTGGAAGAGCTCCAAACATGACACTGTCGCAGACTCGACGATGGAGGCTAAATACATTGCTTCCAACGATACCGCAAAAGAAGCGGTCTGGATGAAGAAGTTCAAAACTGAAATTGAGGTGGTTCCGTCCATTGTTGATCCAATACCTTTGTATTGTGATAACAATAGGGCTATGGCTTTAGTGAAGGAACCACGGTCCCATCAAAAATCCAGACACATCTTGAGGCAGTATAACCTGATCAGGGAGATCATAGATCACCGGAAAATCGAGGTTCGGAGAGTATGTAAAAAAGAAAATACAGCAGATCCATTCACAAAGGCCCTCCTTCAAGCACGGGTCGAGCGACTATTTGAGATGTTGGGTATGCGGTATACCAACAACTAGCCCTAGAGCAGATATTGCGTACTCGATATACCAAGTGCAAGTGGGAGATTATTGGATATGTATGTCCTAGAGGCCATTATTGTGTGTGTGTGTGTAGTGAATGCTTGGACATATGTATGTATAGGACAATTGTGCTTGATATGATAGTATGCTATTTGGTTTGTCTTTATCTTAACATGTGTATATATTTTACTTGTTATTACGTATCGCTAATACATGTTGATAAAGTCCGTACGATTATTGCTTGAATACCAGTGTTATGATGGCGATCGTACGTATGGGGGCTGGGTAGTCGATAAGCACATCCTTAAATGTCCCTAGTCATGGGAGTATCGAGACTGGACATCGATATTCCGGAGTGGACTGGTGTATACGTATCTAGACCCCGATGAGGGGCGATGATTAGTCCTATGGCCATTGGGGTTTGGCACCTGAAATCGTATACAGGTGCTCATTGGAGGTGAGTACACTGGACGGACTCGTCGAGAACTTCTAGATGGTATTATACCTATCATCATATAGGAGTTCTCAGCTGACATGAGTACAGGTTAATTTTTAGACCTGAGATCGTCATTTGTCTCATGTGAGTTCCCGCTGTACTTAGATTACTACTCTACCACGGCTCTACTGAGTTATGCAAACAGGTTTTAGTTGGGTACAATCCCGAGCCAGTGAGTGATTGTTAGGCATTCATCTCTCCCGGTATAGGGAGTCGATGCCGCACTGTATTCGGTTGGCCAGCACTATAAGACCTTGGTCAAGGCAAATGGGATTTACTGATAGTTAGATTAGTAGTTTCTCATATCGGTCCAGAGCCACATTGGCACAAATTATCGGGTTATTAGAGTCTGACGTATACCACCCCTTAGATCCGATATGCAATACTCATAGACGAAAAGATCGAACTGTACGCAGATTGTTACAGATAGGCTCAGTAAGGGTTCAAATGAACTTGCTCATCGGCCTCTCTTTTCGACGGATACGTGGGTAGCCGTTACGTACAGCTAGTGCCGCTAATGTGCTTGTGCTTATGGATTTATCCAGTAACTCACTGTCAGCGTACCGTCGAGTTTTTAGAGTCCCACACAGAGAGTTTTCCTAGTTCAGGTGAAATGATATAGTGATCGTATTTTGATATGTGCAGGGTTATGATTAAATACGTACTACATGGACTTTAATCTGATGGATGATAATACTAGCCGGCTTAGAATTAAGATGGATTATTAAATCAAGTATTAATTTGATAATTTACACACACACACACACACACACACACACACACACATATATTTCAATACATATATTCTAGTATTATTTTCATTGTATTATTCTATCTCTTTGGGTATTCGTATTTTGATATGAATACGACTATGTATATACAGGGAATGTATTTTGTATTTATACAAAACACATTCTAGAAGCAGGACACCTCATATTTCTTTTTTCCATTTAATGGAAAATTAGAAATGGGGTGGAGGGGTGACGTGTAAAAAAAGAATGGTGAAGGGAATGGCCATGGTATTTGTTTATTACATTTGTTCACGGTATTCAAGTATGGTTGCTTATTTTAATTGTATAAATGTTTTAACAAAACCATTGCTAGCCATTTTCTCTCACTCATTAGAATTCATTTCACCATTTCCTTTCTCTCTCCTTACTTAGCTCCGTCTTCTTCTTCATCTCACTTACCTTCTCATGAGTTGAGAATTAAAGTGAGATAGAAATAGAAAAATATTAGAACACATCACTACTTCTCTAAGCAGCTTAGATTAGCAGCTATGGGTCTTTAGTTGCTTCACTTGCTTGTTTGTATGAAGCTAAAGCCTTAAACCATATCCCTCGGGTGGATCATCTAGGGCCAAGGAAGACCGGCCTACAAGCTTGTTCCTGGAGTTCTGAGGAGCTAAAGAAGAGATTTTGAAGACGAAGGACACGACTACAAAAGTTGTTATTCTAACCAAGCAGTTAAAACTCTTTATAGTTTTGCTAGTTTTAGTGTTTGGTTAAGACTCTAGGGTTTTAGTTTCTAGCATCTCTTCGAAAATTTTCGTTTTTTATTCCGCATAGACCGCGGTTGTAGCGGCTAGGGTGCTAGGAATTTCATCAGCAGGTGCATCCGTGTTGGAGGATCCGTATGCACATATAGATAAGCAGTACACAGATGTGAGCAGAGAACCTGGGACGTTCTCGGATCCCGTTACAGATGAGTTTGTTGATTCATTACCTCTTCCTCGTGATTTATAAAATGAGAAACCTTATCGAGATAGGGACAATAGAAAGGTAATGGCGAGGTAGGGTACTTTCCGTCCTCAGATGGAGAGGATGATAGATGCAACATTAGCGAGTATCGCTGAGGCATGGGCTGCGGGGATGATTTAGCCTGGTTTGCACATCACGGATGAGGTGTTGCCAACGAGGTTACCAAATACGATATGAAAGGAAAAGGGCAATTCTGCAAAGGGTAGGTGGGAAGCTCGTAGGTCCGGGTATGTAGGCTACCCATTTTAATGGGTATATTGGTATTCTCGTCCGCAATATGAACTTCTGAAACGTGGGATCCATGTTTGCAGATAACCAATAGAAGGCTTATGTATGGACTTGGCGCTCCTGTAAGTCTACGTTACCCGTCCCCGGTTCTTTCGGGGTTGCGGAAGCAGTAAAAAATGATTTTTCGGTGGAGATAACATGGACTCAAAAAACCAGATCTTTACTAAACAAATTATCTAACAATCTAACTAAGAGGTTAGCTACTATGTTAGGGGTTATACCTAATCTTGGACTCCTTCTCTTCAAGTCCTTGTAGTGGTCGGATCGGCCTCACCTCGTAGTCTCCTTGTGCCGAAGATGGATCCACACGAAAGCTTCTACCTTTCGCTCCAACCTCAATCTAGAGGAAACTAAAATACTTGGCTTGCTAGACCTTGTATTCTAGGATGAGTAGAGAAGTGTTTTAGGGTTTTATCTCAATGGTTCTTGCTTCTCAACTCATGAGACAAGAGAACCATGAGCAAGAGGAAGAGGAAGAGGAAGAGAGAGAGAGAGCTTGAGGATGAGAGAGAAACAATATGATAGAATTGAGCAAGACTTTTTACAACCAGGCTCTCAAAAGGAAAAATAATCATCATAATAATAATAATTAAGTATTTTGTGATGGTTCATGTCAATGGCATTATCATTTCATGCACTCATTTTGTAAAGAACAACAAGCAATCCAAAAGTCATAGCCATGAAATGATAGCCATGCAATGATGATGGTCAACAAGTCCAAACTAGTCAACCGGTCAACAAAATCAACAAGTCAACAAAGTCAAACTTTCAACCCAACCATGGCACAATAATACTTAATTAATATTATTATTAATCATATTTCCTATTCTCATTAGGGTTTAGAAAAAGTCAACAGTCAACAACCCTAATGAGAATCCTCTGCCTCTGTCTTTGTCAACTGTGCATACACACCCGCATCCGTGTTCCGAGGAACACGAATACAAAGAGATCCTCTGCCTCTGTCTCTGTCAACTGTGCATACACACCCGCATCCGCGTTCCGAGGAACACGGATACAAACGAGATAAAACCAATCCCAAAACGTATACTAGGATCTGGCTTAAACCTAAGGCCGCTAGTAATAACTGCCCGGACACCAAACGTGCACAAGTGCGCGGATGTGACCGAACCCTGTCGCAAAACCATGCGACCTCTACTCTTTTTGCCCAAAGGCGAATAGCTCTCTGTGTGGGACTCTAAATACTCGACACTACGCTGGCAGTGGGTTTAACCACAGACCGCAAGCGGCACTAGCTGTGCGTAACTGCCCCTAGGTAGATGCCGATAAGAAGACTGATGAAGTGAAACCCATCCGAACTCCTACTGAGCCTGAATGTGACAGTCTCCGTACAGTCCGGTCTGTTCGTCTGAGAATATCGCATGGCGGGCCTAGGGGGCGGTAAACGTCAGTCCCCTAATAGCGGTACAAGTCGTGTCGGAGTGTAGCCCAGAACACCCTGAGATAACACTGGAAACCTACCAGTATATCTCGCTTGCCCTGGCCAGGGACGACTATGTGTAATGGCTCTCCTTGACACAGCGCGATATCAACTCCCAATACTGGGAGAGACGAATCCTGTCTAACCGTCACTGCCTCCAAGTGCTTCGGGATTGCACCCAACTACTGCCTGTTTGCACGACTCCTTTGAGCCATGGTAGGGTAGTAATCAAAGTACAGTAGGAACACACTCGAGGCGAAGTGACGGTGTCAAGTCAGCGGACTAAGCTGTACTCATGTCACCTGGGAACTGATAACTGACGATAGGTATAATACCAACCAACAGTTCCTGACGAGTCATGTCCAGTGTACTCGTAACCTAACGAGCACCCGCATACTATCTCAAGTACGACGTACTGACGGCTGTGGGACAGACCGTCTCCCCTGCTGGGATAAGAAGCGCATACGCTAGTCTACTCCGGAGTATCGATGCCCTGTCTCGATATTCCTACGACTAGGGACCTGTGTAAGGATGTGCTTATAGATTACCCAGCCCCCACAAGTGTGACTGCCATCACAACGCTGGTAATCAAGCAAAGATCCTAAGGGCTCTACTAATATGTATAAGCAATATGCTAAATGAAACACATGCACATATTAAAGTAGAAACAAACCAAGTAGCATACTACCATTTTGAGCAAGATTGTCTATACAATTATGAATATCCTAAGCTTCCATCAAGTAATATACAAGCTAGTATGATACAGTAATGGCCTCTAGGGCATATACACTAACAATCTCCCACTTTCACTAAGGCCATGTACTGGCGTATCGAAGACCTATCATCTCGATCAGCTGCTCGAACTGAGTCTGGGGTAAGGCCTTCGTGAGTGGATTTGCAGTGTTATTCTCTGAATTTACTCTCTTCACCTCGATCTCCCGGCGATCTACGATCACCCTGATCAGGTGGTACCGCCTCAAAATGTGCCTGGACTTCTGACGGGACCTGGGTTCCTTCGCTAAAGCTATAGCGCCGTTGTTTTCACAATATAGCGGTATTGGATCAACAATGGTAGGAACCACCTGAAGCTCCATGAGGAACTTCTTCATCCAGACAGCTTCCTTTGCGGCATCGCAAGCAGTTATGTACTCCGCTACCATAGTTGAGTCTGCAACGGTCTCATGCTTGGAACTCTTCCAGCAAACCGTCCCTCCATTGAGGGTAAAGACATAACCCGACATGGACTTGGAGTCATCCTTGTCACTCTGGAAGCTGGAGTCAGCAAAGGCCTCGATCTGGAGGTCTTTTCCGCCATACACCAAGAACATCTCCTTAGTCCTTCTCAGGTACTTGAAAATGTTCTTTACTGCTATCCAGTGTTTCTTCCCTGGGTCCGACTGATACCGGCTTACAACGCTCAATGCGTATGCTACATCTGGTCTGGTACACAACATCGCATACATTATAGAGCCTACCGCAGATGCGTACGGTATTGATGACATGCGAGCCCTTTCCAAATCAGTCTTGGGAGACATCTCTTTGGAGAGGGTGATTCCGTGACAAGCCGGTAGATTACCGTGCTTGGAATCTTCCATACTGAATCGTTTCAGTATGGTGTCTATGTACCTGGACTGTGAAAGTCCCAACATCCTCTTAAATCTATCACGATAGATCTGGATCCCCAGAATGTAGTTGGCATCGCCCAGGTCTTTCATGGAGAACCTCTGTGACAAGAATCTTTTGACTGACTGTAACATAGGAATATCATTTCCTATTAGGAGAATGTCATCCACGTATAAGACGAGGAATACTACAGTTCTCCCTACAATCTTACTATAAATGCATGGTTCATCTGGGTTTTTGATAAAGTCGAATTCTTTGACAGTATCATCAAAGCAGATGTTCCAACTCCGCGATGCCTGCTTCAGTCCATAGATGGACTTGAGCAACTTGCACACTTTACCGCTGCTCCCACTCTGAATGAATCCCTCCGGCTGATCCATATAGACGCACTCTTCCAAATTTCCATTTAGGAAAGCCGTCTTTACGTCCATCTGCCAGATCTCATAATCGTGGAAGGCAGCAATGGCAAGAAGGATCCGAATGGATTTGAGCATAGCCACTGGAGAAAAGGTCTCGTCATAGTCCAAACCAGGTCTTTGACGAAAACCCTTTGCAACAAGTCTAGCTTTATAGGTTTCAACCCGCCCATCTACACCAATCTTCTTTATAAAGATCCATTTGCAGCCTACGGGTTTTACCCCTTCTGGAGCAAAGTCCAAAGTCCAAACTTTGTTGGTGTACATGGACTCCATCTCGGTCCGCATTACATCCAGCCATTTTACTGAGTCATCGCTCTGAATGGCTTGCTGGAAGCTAGTAGGCTCACCATAATCCATGGTGCAATCCTCTCTATCCCCGTCTATGAGAAAACCGTAGTATCTCTCGGGCGGATGAGACTGCCTACTACTCCTGCGGAGCGGCGTAGGAATGTCCTGTTCTTTCGAACCCTCTGGTTCTACTAAGCTTTCGGTAATAGTCTGTGGTTCTGGAATTTCTTCCAGTTCTATTGTGCTCCCACTTATTTCTTTTTCTAAGAAAAAGTGGGCATTACGAGAGACAAAGACCTTTTGTTCTTTTGCGTAATAGAAAAGATACCCCGTGGAGTTCTTTGGGTATCCCACAAACTTGCACTGTACTGAACGTGCCTCGAGTTTGTCCGCATACTGCTTTTTGACAAAAACTGGACATCCCCAAATCTTCAGATATTGAAAATAGGGTTTCTTCCCACTCCATATCTGATATGGTGTGGTAGGCACAATCTTAGTTGGAACTCAGTTCAAAAGATATGCAGCTGATTCTAGTGCATATCCCCAGAATGATCACGGTAATTCAGCGTTACTCATCATGGAACGCACCATATCCAATAGGGTTCGGTTCCGTCTCTCCGATACACCGTTATGTTGTGGAGTGTATGGAGGAGTAAGCTGAGAGAGAATTCCATTCTCTTTTAGGTAATCCAGGAACTCGGCACTCAAGTATTCATCACCTCGATCAGATCTCAGTGTCTTGATACTTTTGCCTGTTTGTTTTTCTACTTCATTCTTGTATTTCTGGAATTTTTCAAAGGCTTCAGATTTATGCTTCATTAAGAAGACATGCCCGAACCTTGAAAAATCATCCGTAAAAGTAATGAAGTAAGAATAACCGCTTCGTGCATGTGTAGACATTGGACCGCACACATCGCTGTGTACGAGCCCTAAGAGCTCGCTCGCTCTTACTCCTTGTCCAGTAAACGAAGTCTTTGTCATCTTTCCTTTGAGACAGGATTGACAAGTTGCATATGATTGATATTCGAACGGATCCAAATATCCTTCTGTATGTAACTTCGTCAACCTTCTCTCATTGATGTGACCCAGTCTACAATGCCATAAGAAAGCCTGATTTAATTCCGGAGACTTTCTTTTAAGTGTGTTCTGGACACTGAAAATCTGAGCTTGATTCAATACGTATATCCCGTTATTTAATGTACCTGACCCAATCAGAACTTGATTTAGGTGGATGTGGACCACATCGCTTACAAAAGTAAAATCATATCCTTCCTTAGAAAGTAAGGATACAGATATGATATTACAAGTCGCACCTGGTACATACAAACAGTTACGCAAAATCAATATCTTCCCAGTTGTCAGTCCAAGATGATATTCCCCTACGGATTCAACGTTCATGCTCATTCCGTTAGCAACCCTGAGAGTCATATCACCTATCTTGATAACCCTACGGTTTCTCAAAGCCTGTAACGAATTACAGATGTGAGATCCTGATCCGGTATCCAATACCCAGGAAGTAGGGTTAACTGACATACAGTTCTCTATTACAAACACACCCGAAGCCGAAGCTACAACATGCTTCGAATCCTGGCTACTGGCTTTGCTAGCCCCGCAATCCTTCTGCCAATGTTCATTCCCGTAACAATAGGAACGTCCCTCTTTTACTATATCCAGTCCCGAAACTTTTGCCCTTCTCTTTCCTTCTACCTCCCTGGTTTCCTTCAGGGTAGAAGGCAGAGACTGTATAATCAAGTCAGTATTTGACTCGTTCTTCAACGTGGTCTTCAGGTTCGTGAGCTCAAAATAGCTGGTCTCTGTAAGGACGTTGCCCCCTACAGATGACCCGATAGCCAACCTCGCTTGAAGCAATTCGTTCGAGGTCTCATATCTTGCGATACGAGATTGCTCTCCATATAAATCCTTGTTATGGAGGAAGATAGAAACTAAGTCCATCTTCTCGTGCTGCCTCTGGTATGCACCATCAACTGAGGCTAACACGAGGCACGTGGCTTTCGCACAGTCTTTTTCCGATGTCTTACGGATATCAATATCCGAGACAGGGGAAACTGGTCCTGAGACGACAGGGGTTTGATTAGTTAAGAGGTTGTTAGTGTATATGCCCTAGGGGCCATTATTGTATCATACTAGTTTGTATATTACTTAATGGAAGCTTGGGATATTCACATGTATATAACAGTCTTGCTAAACATGGTAGTATGCTACTTGGTTTTTCTATCTTAATATGTGAGTATACGTATTGATAGAGCTCTTAGGATCTTGCTTGACTACCAGCGTTGTGATGGCAGTCACACTAGTGGGGGCTGGGTAGTCTACAAGCACATCCTTATTCAGGTCCCTAGTCGTAGGATTATCGAGACAGGGCATCGATACTCCGGAGTAGACTAGTGTGTACGCTTCTCATCCCAGTTGGGGAGATGGTCTATCCCACAGCCGTCAGTACGTCGTACTGAAGATAGTATACAAGTGCTCATTGGGTTACGGGTACACCGGACAGGACTCGCGGGGAACTGTTGGTTGGGTTTTTATACCAGTCGTAAGTTAACAGTTCCCAGGTGACATGAGTACAGCATAGTCCGCAGACTTGACACTACTACTTCGCCTCGAGTGTGTCCCACTGTTCTTAGATTGCTATCCTACCACGGCTCAAAGGAGTCGTGCAAACAGGTAGCAGTTGGGTGCAGTCCCGAGCACTTGGAGGCAGTGGCGGTTAGACAGGATTCGTCTCTCCCGGTATTGGGAGTTGATATCGCGCTGTGTCAGAAAGCCATTACGCAAAGTCCCTGGCCAGGGCAAGCGAGATTTACTGGTAGGTTCCAGTAGTTTCTCAGGGTGTAATGGGCTTCGCTCCGACACGACTTATACCGCTATTTGGGGACTGACGCTTGCCGCCCCTAGGCCCGATATGCGATAGTCTTAGACGAACAGACCGGACTGTACGGAGATTGTCACATCAAGCTCAGTAGGAGTTCGGATGGGTTTCCTCATCGGCCTTCTTATCGACATCTACCTGGGGACCGTTATGTACAGCTAGTGCCGCTTGCGGTCTGTGGTTAAACCCACTGCCACCGTAGTAGTCGAGTCATTAGAGTCCCACACAGAGAGTTTCCCTGCTCCAGGCAAAAAAATATAGAGGTCGTATGGTTTTACGACAAGGGTTCGGACGCATACGTGTGTTTACGCACGTACGACATCCGGACAGTTTTTACTAGCCGGCTTTTGTTTAAGCCAGTTTCTAGTATCCGGTTATTGGATTTATACAGTCTAAAGTTTTTCCGTGTTTTCACGGATAGGAGGGGCGTTCTCGTAATTACGCGAGAAGCTTCTAGAAGATGGTGACTTGGGGGTTAAGGTAGCATATGCATTAAATAAGATTAGTGAGTCATATGAGTAATTCATCCATGTCATTAATGCATCATAAATGCTTAATGACTCATGGAGATGAATCACCCTTTGGTATTTATGAAGCATGGTTGTAAATCCTTTATTTTCTTTTATTGGATAAATGATAATGCTTGATATATATTATGATAGATCATTATCTCATCTCATTCTCATGCTCACCTTCTCTCTCCTCAAGCTCTCTCTCTTCAAACCCTAATCCTTCCCTCTCATGTGTTGAGATCAAAGATTAGATTAGACTACTTAATCCATAACCCTTCTCTATATCACCTAGGTTACTTAGATTAGCACTTTAAGAAACCTAGTTACCTCTAGTTTGAGGTGAAGCTTGAAGTAAAGCTCTCGGGTGGATCGTCTACTACTTGGAGAAGGCCGAGGAGGAGGTGGAGAACGAAAAGACGAAGGACACGGTTCATTAGGTATAATCACTCTTCATAGTAGTTGTTAACTTCTATGATACTTGTTAGTTATAGTTTAGCAAAGATTCTCGGTTAGTCGATGTTTAAGCAAAGAACAAGATCGTTTTTCATTATTCCGCCTCCCCGCAAGTCGTGGGGTGTTGTACATCGACTTACAGTGGTATCAGAGCCTCGCTAAACAATAATTAACTAATTAACAAAGTCGTATGAATTTCGAACGCAAAACGAACCGGAAAAACACATCGATATCACATGTTTCTATCGATTTTAAAACAGGCTCTAAAAATTTTTCAGGTTGCTTCAGAATAACAAGCATAGAAAGTTAAGAACACTGGAGAAAAATGGGTTAGTGAATCGGTCATAGAGCCGCGGAACAGCGGCCAAACCCACCGATCCGCCGCGGATCCGCGGCCGAGTTGGCTCCGATTCGACCCAGTTTTCCCAGTTATTCTTCTGTGATATTTTTGTATTTTCTGGAATGTTTATTTTCTGCTCAAGTCTCAGGTGCACAGAGAAGCTTTGGGAGTAGAATCTGATATGTTTGCACGATCGAAATTGTACGATGTTTGCTAATTTGATTATATCTGTGTTTGTATAATGTGTTCGTAAACCTCCCCTAACTGCTAGTATGTCGGTTGGCAGGGGGTTGCACATTTCTGTAATGGATTTAACTGTTTGTGTTTATGAACTGTATTGGACTGTTGTGATGATTAGCCGGGGTTTTGTAATGGGTTATTATTTTAATTCATTCAATGTAAATATAATATGTTGTAATATTATTTTGCGGGGCGCATCCAGGTTGCGGTTGTAGCCACCATTGTATTATTTTATTTTACTGTTTTTGCTCCTAGGACAGACCCAAGGTGGGGTACACAAACTACCGGGTACTTTGAAGTGTTTAGTGGCCTACTCACTTTGTTGAGGGAGACCGCTTCACTTCGAGTACTTGGCGGGTAGTTTGCTGTACCCGTAGGGGTCTAGGGTGGGGTAATGGCTATTCATCACAACTGTGTAATCCGTCTTTTGTTGCAGGCTCAAAGCAAACACGGATTGCTTGTATATCCAATAATGTTCATCTGAGATCTGGAATGCCTATTATTGCGTCTGACGAATGTACAATATCTATATTTGATAGCTATTTAGATGTCACTTATGTTTTACACCCGCGCTAGCCCAGCCCCCGCTCTGTCGTTAGTTAAGTAACCTAACGGGTGATGACGGGACCCAGAGGCGAATGCGGATGGCATAAGAGGACGTTGTATTTTCATTGTTTTCTGCAATGATAGGTTAATGATGGGACGCATTATTATTAATGCAAAGAAAATAAACCAAAGTTTAATCGTTGGAACAATTTAAAAGAAACCACTCGGTTATTTTTAAACAGAAGATATTTTTTAATTGCGGAGCTTTAACCACTCCTTTTTAAAAGCTATCAGGTTCCTTCGGTTATATCAAGTTCACTATGTTCACGGTTTCGCCAAAACCATTCGTAGCCCTCCGTCATTTCATTTGGGTATTCAGTAGTATTCAAGCTATGTATTTTGGCCAAAGTCAAGGCATAGTGTTTGGTAGCTGCTGGGTATTCATTTATTGCATAGATAGATGAGTTAGTTTGGGACAGTCGTATTATCATTTGACCAAAGTCAGGGGTATGTACGGATGTGTTCAAATTGACAAGATAATGACGGGTAGAACTTGACATGTGACTTATGACATTTTGACCAAAGCCAAGGTCATAAGAGCATGGGGCAAAAATATATATCGGGAATTTCTAAAGAAACTGAAATTTGCAAAGAGATGCATACCATTTGGAGTTTGATGAATGTTGGTAGGATTCCTTCAGCATTATCAGACGATGATATTTGGATCCCGATCCTACTGTGAGTATATGCTACTTATCAGGATATTCGTCACTTAACGATCAATGCTATAAACCAAGTAGGTGTCAAGAAAGGTGTCAGCGGGGCTACGCCCCCAGAGAAAAGAGGTTATTTAATTAAGGAACTTCGCGAAAGCGTTGAAAAACCTCCCTCGAAGTATCGACACTGGCTTGGCTGAACGGTTAAGCAAGTATTGTACGGTGAGAATAGTCCTGGCTAATTCTTCTTTTATGGTTTGAGGAAGGATTCGAGAAACAGTGGGAGCCATCCAGTTTAGATAAACTAAAAACCACTCTAAACTTGCAAGAGCATCATGCTAAAGAGTTTTCTTCTCTCTCTCCTAATTGCAGCGACCCTGAAAATGACTGGACTTAAGTTACTTTTAGAGAAAAATATACTGACATGGCCAAACTATAAAGATTGGCTGCGGAATGTCAAAATGGCTTTGACCTATGACAAATTGGGGTACGTCCTCACCGCTAAGGCACCTGCAGTCCCAGGTCCCAAATCCAGTAATGCAGATAAGGAAATCCACAAAACCTGGGAGTTAGATTGCGCGAAGGCCAAGTGTATCGTGCTTGCCTCAATGAATAATGAACATCAGAGGAGGCACGAGGATATGGACCTTGAATCCATATTTCTCCATACAAAAGATCTGTATGGGGAGCAATCTCGTATAGCAAGATACGAGACCTCAAAGAACTTGTTTCGAGCGAGGTTGGCCGTCGGATCATCGGTAGGAGAACATGTCCTAAAGATAATTGGCTATATAGAAGAGCTCGCAGACCTTGGGACGACTTTGGATAATGAGCTCTATACAGACCTTATTCTCCAGTCCCTTCCTTCCACCTACGTCCAGTTTATTCTGAACTTCAACATTCAAAGAAAAGAAGTTGAACTTCCGGAACTCCTTAACATGTTGAGGAGTGCAGAGGGCACCTTGCAGAAAGCAAGGGAAACACCCGCTATGTTTGTTAGCGGTGCTTCTTCTTCCGGGTCCAAGGCTAGGGCCAAAGGAAGGAAGAAGAAGGCCGCCACCAGACCTAGAGGAGGTGTTAGTAAGGTGAGAGCGAAGGGAAAGAAAAAAATTGCGGTGCCAGTAGTGGCCCAGGATGAGTGCTTCCATTGTCATAGGAAAGGGCACTGGAAGAAGGATTGCAAGGCGTGGAACGCCAAGAACCAGGGACCGAAGCAAGCTCTGGCTTCGACTTCAGGTGTGTTTGTAATTGAGAATTGTCTATCAATCAACTCTACTTCCTGGGTATTGGATACCGGATCATGATCTCATATATGCAATTCATTGCAGGCACTGAGAAACCGTAGGGTGCTGAAGAAAGGTGATATGACCCTAAAGGTTGCTAACGGAGCTAGCGTGGGAGCTGTGTCCGTCGGGGATTATCACCTGGGATTGACGAGTGGACATATTTTGGTTTTACATAACTGTTTTTGTGTACCTAGTTTAACGTGTAATATCATATCAGTTTCCTTGTTATCAAATAAAGGTTATGATTTCACGTTTGTAAGCGATGTTGTTAACATCCACCTTAATCATAGTTTGATTGGGTCCGGTACACTGAATAACGGTATATATGTCTTAAACCAACTCCAGATTTTCAATGTCCAGAACACACTAAAAAGAAATTCTCCAGATTTAAATAAGGCTTTCTTATGGCATTGTAGACTTGGTCACATCAATGAGACAAGGTTAACTAAGTTACATAGAGAAGGATATTTGGACTCGTTCGAATATCAAACTTATGCCACTTGTGAATCATGTCTCAAAGGAAAGATGACAAAGACTCCATTCACTGGACATGGAGTAAGAGCGAGCGAGCTCTTAGGACTCATACACAGCGATGTATGTGGTCCAATGTCTACACATGAAAGAGGTGGTTTTTCCTATTTCATTACTTTTACGGATGATTATTCAAGGTACGGATTCATTTATCTGATGAAACATAAATCCGAGGCTTTTGAAAAATTCCAAGAGTATAAGAATGAAGTAGAAAACCAAACCGGCAAAAGTATCAAGACACTAAGATCTGATCGAGGTGGTGAATACTTAAGTGCCGAGTTCCTAGGTTACCTAAAAGAGAAAGGAATTCTCTCTCAGCTTACTCCTCCATACACTCCACAGCATAATGGTGTATCGGAGAGACGGAATCGAACCCTATTGGATATGGTACGTTCCATGATGAGTAATGTTGAGTTACCGCGATCTTTCTCGGGTTATGCGCTAGAATCAGCGGCATATCTTCTGAACAGGGCTCCTACCAAGACTGTGCCTACCACTCCATATCAGATGTGGAGTGGGAAGAAACCCCATCTTCAGCATCTGAAGATATGGGGATGTCCAGCTTTTGTTAAAAAGCAGTATGTGGACAAGCTCGAGACGCGATCAGTACAGTATAAGTTTGTGGGATATCCAAAGAACTCCAAGGGATATTATTTCTATTACGCAGAGGAACAAAAGGTTTTTGTTTCTCGTAATGTCCATTTTCTAGAACAGCAGTTTTTAGAAAAGGAAATAAGTGGGAGCAAAATAGAACTGGAAGAAATTCCAGAACCACAAACTACTACTGAAAGTTTGGTAGAACCAGTAGTTCAAGAAGAACAGGACATTCCCGCACCCCTCAGCAGGAGTAGTAGGCCGTCTCATCCGCCTGAGAGATACTACGGTTTTCTCATAGATGGGGATAGAGAGGATTGCATCATCGATGATGATGAACCTACCAGCTTCCAGCAGGCCATCCAGAATGGCGACTCGGTACGATGGCTAGATGCAATGCGGACCGAAATGGAGTCCATGTACACCAACAAAGTATGGACTTTGGACTTTGCTCCAGATGGGGTAAAACCCATAGGATGCAAATGGATCTTCAAGAAAAAGATTGGTGTAGATGGACAGGTAGAAACCTATAAGGCTAGACTTGTTGCAAAGGGTTTTCGTCAAAGACCTGGTTTGGACTATGACGAAACTTTTTCTCCAGTGGCTATGCTCAAATCCATTCGGGTCCTTCTTGCTATTGTTGCCTTCCATGATTATGAAATCTGGCAGATGGACGTAAAGACGTCTTTTCTGAATGGTAATTTAGAAGAGTGCGTCTATATGGATCAGCCAGAGGGTTTCAATCAGAGTGGGAGCAGCGGTAAAGTATGCAAATTGCTTAAGTCCATTTATGGACTAAAGCAAGCATCGCGGAGTTGGAACATCTGTTTTGATGAAACAGTCAAAGAATATGACTTTATCAAAAATCCAGATGAACCATGTATATATAGTAAAGTTATGGCCAGAAGTGTCGTATTCCTCGTCTTGTACGTGGATGACATTCTATTGATAGGAAATGACATTCCTATGCTACAATCTGTCAAAGGATTCTTGTCACATAGGTTCTCCATGAAAGACCTGGGTGATGCCTCTTACATTCTGGGGATCCGGATCTATCGTGATAGATCCAAAAGGATGTTGGGACTTTCGCAGTCCAGGTATATCAACACTATACTGAAAAGATTCAGTATGGAAGATTCTAAGCGCGGTAATCTACCGGCTTGTCACGGAATCACCCTCTCCAAAGAGATGTCTCCCAAGACTGATTTGGAAAGGGAACGCATGTCTATTATACCCTACGCTTCTGCGGTAGGCTCTATAATGTATGCGATGTTGTGCACCAGACCAGATGTAGCTTACGCACTGAGCGTGGTAAGCCGGTATCAGTCAGACCCAGGGGAGAATCACTGGATAGCAGTAAAGAACGTTCTCAAGTACTTGAGAAGGACAAAGGAGATGTTCTTGATATACGGCGGAAAAGACCTCAAGTTAGAGGCCTTTGCTGATTCTGGCTTCCAGAGTGATAAGGATGATTCCAAGTCCATGTCGGGTTATGTCTTTACTCTCAATGGAGGGGCGGTGTACTGGAAGAGCTCCAAGCAGGACACCGTTGCTGACTCGACGATGGAAGCGGAGTATATTGCTGCTTGCGATGCCGCAAAAGAAGCAGTCTGGATGAAGAAGTTCCTAACAGAACTTCAGGTGGTTCCTACCATAGTTGATCCAATACCTCTGTATTGCGACAACAACGGAGCTATAGCTTTAGCGAAGGAACCAAGGTCCCATCAGAAGTCCAGACACATCTTGAGGCTGTATCACCTAATCAGGGAGATCATTGATCGTCGGGAGATCGAGGTTCGGAGAGTTGCTACTGAAGAGAACATTGCTGATCCATTCACGAAGGCCCTACCTCAGATTCAGTTCGAGAGGCTACTCGAGATCATCGGTCTTCGATACGCCAGTACATGGCCCTAGTGCAAGTGGGAGATTGTTAGTGTATATGCCCTAGGGGCCATTATTGTATCATACTAGTTTGTATATTACTTAATGGAAGCTTGGGATATTCACATGTATATAACAGTCTTGCTAAACATGGTAATATACTACTTGGTTTTTCTATCTTAATATGTGAGTATACGTATTGATAGAGCTCTTAGGATCTTGCTTGACTACCAGCGTTGTGATGGCAGTCATACTAGTGGGGGCTGGGTAGTCTACAAGCACATTCTTATTCAGGTCCCTAGTCGTAGGATTATCGAGACAGGGCATCGATACTCCGGAGTAGATTAGTGTGTACGCTTCTCATCCCAATTGGGGAGATGGTCTGTCTCACAGCCGTCAGTACGTCGTACTGGAGATAGTATACAGGTGCTTATTGGGTTACGGGTACACCGGACAGGACTCGCGGGGAACCGTTGGTTGGGTTTTTATACCAGTCGTAAGTTAACAGTTCCCAGGTGACATGAGTACAGCATAGTCCGCAGACTTGACACTGCTACTTCGCCTCGAGTGTGTCCCACTGTTCTTAGATTGCTACCCTACCACGGCTCAAAGGAGTCGTGCAAACAGGTAGCAGTTGGGTGCAGTCCCGAGCACTTGGAGGCAGTGGCGGTTAGACAGGATTCGTCTCTCCCGGTATTGGGAGTTGATATCGCGCTGTGTCAGAGAGCCATTACGCAAAGTCCCTGGCCAGGGCAAGCGAGATTTACTGGTAGGTTCCAGTAGTTTCTCAGGGTGTAATGGGTTTCGCTCCGACATGACTTATACCGCTATTTGGGGACTGACGCTTGCCGCCCCCTAGGCCCGATATGCGATAGTCTTAGACGAACAGACCGGACTGTACGGAGATTGTCACATCAGGCTCAGTAGGAGTTCGGATGGGTTTCCTCATCGGCCTTCTTATCGATATCTACCTGGGGACCGTTACGTACAGCTAGTGCCGCTTACGGTCTGTGGTTAAACCCACTGCCAGCGTAGTAGTCGAGTCATTAGAGTCCCACACAGAGAGTTTCCCTGCTCCAGGCAAAAAGATATAGAGGTCGTATGGTTTTACGACAAGGGTTCGGACGCATACGTGTGTTTACGTACGTATGACATCCGGACAGTTTTTACTAGCCGGCTTTGGTTTAAGCCAGTTTCTAGTATCCAGTTATTGGATTTATATAGTCTAAAGTTTTTCCGTGTTTTCACGAATAGGAGGGGCGTTCTCGTAATTACGTGAGAAGCTTCTAGAAGATGGTGACTTGGGGGTTAAGGTGGCATATGCATTAAATGAGATTAGTGAGTCATGTGAGTGATTCATCCATGTCATTAATGCATCATAAATGCTTAATGACTCATGGAGATGAATAACCCTTTGTTATTTATGAGGCATGGTTGTAAATCCTTTATTTTCTTTTATTGGATAAATGATAATGCTTGATATATATTATGATAGATCATTATCTCATCTCATGCTCATGCTCACCTTCTCTCTCCTCAAGCTCTCTCTCTTCAAACCCTAATCCTCCCCTCTCATGTGTTGAGATCAAGGATTAGATTAGACTACTTAATCCATAACCCTTCTCTATATCACCTAGGTTACTTAGATTAGCACTTTAAGAAACCTAGTTACCTCTAGTTTGAGGTGAAGCTTGAAGTAAAGCTCTCGGGTGGATCGTCTACTACTTGGAGAAGGCCGAGGAGGAGATGGAGAACGAAAAGATGAAGGACACGGTTCATTAGGTATAATCACTCTTCATAGTAGTTGTTAACTTCTATGATACTTGTTAGTTATAGTTTAGCAAAGATTCTCGGTTAGTCGATGTTTAAGCAAAGAACAAGATCGTTTTTCATTATTCCGCTTTCCCGCAAGTCGTGGGGTGTTGTACATCGACTTACAGAGGTGTCCCAGCTTGTCATGGGTAATGGACATCTCGACAGACCCTTGCCAATCATAACAGTCTGATTCAGTCATTTTATTATCTAGATGTAACATATGTGTGGTCACAGGGTCGCTGCAATTAAGAGAGAGAGAAGAAAACACTCAGCATGATGCTCTTGCAAGTTTAGATTGGTTTTTAATTTATCTAAACAGGATGGCTCCCACTGTTTCTCGAATCCCTCCTCAAACCAAAAAGGAAGAATTAGTCGGGATCAATCTCACCGTACAATACTTACTTAACCGTTCAGCCAGGCCAGTGTCGGTACTTCAAGAGAGGTTTTCCAACGTTTTCGTGAAGTTCCTTAATTAAATAACCTCTTTTCCCTGGGGACGTAGCCCCGCTAACACCTTTCTAGGCACCTACTTGGTTTATAGCATTGATCGTTAAGCGAGAAATTTCCCAAGGAGTAGCATATACTCATAGTAGGATCGGGATCCAAATATCATCGCGTGACAAAACTGAAGGAATCCTACCAGAATCATCACACTCCAAATGGTATGCAACGCTGGCAAGTTTCAGTTTCTTTAGAAACTCCCGATGTGGATTTTTGCCCCATGCTCTTATGACCTTGACGTAGGCCAAAATATCATAAGTCACATGTCAAGTTCTACCCATCATTATCCAGGTTAATTTGAACCCATCCGTACATACCCTTAACGTAGGCCAAAACAGTAGTACGACTGTCCCAAACCAACGCATCTATCTATGCTACAGATAAATATCCGGCAGCTACCAATCACTATGCCTTGGCGTAGGTCAAAATACATAGCTTGAATACTACCGAATATTTAACTGAAATGATGGAGGGCTACGAATGGTTTTGGCGAAACCGTGAACGTAGTGAACTTGACATAATCGATGGAACCTTGATAGCTTTTAAAAGGAGTGGCTTAAGCTCCGCGTTTAAAAGTTGTTTTTAAAAAGAAACCGAGTGGTTTTGAAATTGTTCCAACGACTTTACTTTGGTTTATTTTCTTGCATTAATTTAATGCGTCCCATCATTTAATCCTACCATTGCAGAAAACAACGAAAATATGACATACGCTTATGCCATCCGCATTCGCCACGGGTCCTCGTCATTACCCGTTAGGTTACTTAACTAACGACAGAGCGGGGGCTGGACTAGCGCGGATGCAAAACATAAGCAACGCCTAAATAGATATCATATATAGATATATACATTCGTCAGATGCAATGATAGCCATTCCAGATCACAGATGAACACATTGGATATACTAGGAATTCGCATTTCGTTCGAGCCTGTAACGAAAAGCGGATTACACGGTCGCGATGAATAGCCACTACCCTACCCTAGACCCCTACGGGTGCGGCAAACTACCCACCAAATACCCGAAGTGAAGCAACCTCCCTCAACAACGTGAGTAGGCCACTCGGCACTTCGAGGTACCCGGTAGTTTGTGCACCCCACCTTGGGTCTATCCTAGGAGCAAAAACAGTAAAAGAAATTATACAATGGCGGCTACAACCTCATCCCGGATGTGCGGCCATATAAATAATATTACATCAATTACAAATTACATGAATTGAAAGATAAAGAAAACTCTCATCTCACAACCCCCGGCTATTCATTCGCGACAATCCAACGAATTCATATACACATACCAGCAACATTACAGATCACAGATATGTATAACCCCCACTAATCGACGTATAGTGATTAGCAGACGTTCAATACATATATCATATCACAGATATAACCCATTAGCCAAAGTCTATAGAAGTTCGATCAAAATACGGATTTGTAACCACCCCAAAACACAAATTTGCTTTCTGGAAAATCTGGGCAGAAAAAACATATTATAAAAATCCTAAAATACCCCTATAAGAACACTGCAGGAAAATTGACCCACAACCGAGTCAACTCGGCCGCGGATCCGCGGCAGGAGCAAGCTCGTGCCGCGGTTCTGCAGCGCTTTGACCGAGTTAGTGGACCAATTTTCTCCTGTGTTCTTTAAAAACCCTGAGCCGATTTTTAGTGTAAGATTAATTATTTTTTGAACAGAAATAAAAATCGGCAGAAAGTTAACATTTCGGACATGTTTTGTGATTTTTTCTCCGATCGAACTTCTAGTTACTTTGCTAACATGTTAGATAGTGTTTAGCCAGTCTCTGATACCACTGTAAGTCCACGTTACCCGTCCCCGGTTCTTTCGGGGTTGCGGAAGCGGTAAAAAACGATTTTTCGGTGGAGGTAACATGGACTCAAAAAACCGGATCTTTGCTAAACAAATTATCTAACAATCTAACTAAGAGATTAGCTACTATGTTAGGGGTTATACCTAATCTTGAACTCCTTATCTTCAACTCCTTGTGGTGGTTGGATCGGCCTCACCTCGTAGTCTCCTTGTGCCGAAGATGGATCCACCCGAAAGCTTCTACCTTTGGCTCCAACCTCAATCTAGAGGAAACTAAAATACTTGGATTGCTAGACCTTGTATTCTAGGATGAGTAGAGAAGTGTTTTAGGGTTTTATCTCAATGGTTCTTGCTTCTCAACTCATGAGACAAGAGAACCATGAGCAAGAGGAAGAGGAAGAGGATGAGAGAGAAACGATATGATAGAATTGAGCAAGACTTTTTACAACCATGCTCTCAAAAGGAAAAATAATCATCATAATAATAATAATTAAGTATTTTGTGATGGTTCATGTCAATGGCATTATCATTTCATGCACTCATTTTGTAAAGAACAACAAGCAAGCCAAAAGTCATAGCCATGAAATGATAGTCATGCAATGATGATGGTCAATAAGTCCAAACTAGTCAACCGGTCAACAAAGTCAACAAGTCAACAAAGTCAAACTTTCAACCCAACCATGGCACAATAATACTTAATTAATATTATTATTAATCATATTTCCTATTCTCATTAGGGTTTAGAAAAAGTCAACAGTCAACAACCCTAATGAGAATCCTCTGCCTCTGTCTCTATCAACTGTGCATACACACCCGCATCCGTGTTTCGAGGAACACGAATATAAAGAGATCCTCTGCCTCTGTCTCTGTCAACTGTGCATACACACCCGCATCTGCGTTCCAAGGAACATGGATACAAACGAGATAAAACCAATCCCAAAACGTATACTAGGATTTGGCTTAAACCAAAGCCCGCTAGTAATAACTGTCCGGACACCAAACGTGCACAAGTGCGCGGATGTGACCGAACCCTATCGCAAAACCATGCGACCTCTACTCTTTTTGTCCAAAGGCGAATAGCTCTCTGTGTGGGACTCTAAAGACTCAACACTACGCTGGCAGTGGGTTTAACTACAGACCGCAAGCGGCACTAGCTGTGCGTAACGGCCCCTAGGTAGATGCCGATAAGAAGACCGATGAAGTGAAACCCATCCGAACTCCTACTGAGCCTGAATGTGACAGTCTCCGTACAGTCCGGTCTGTTCGTCTGAGAATATCGCATGGCGGGCCTAGGGGCGGTAAACGTCAATCCCCTAATAGCGGTACAAGTCGTGTCGGAGTGTAGCCCAGAACACCCTGAGATAACACTGGAAACCTACCAGTATATCTCGCTTGCCCTAGCCAGGGACGACTGTGTAATGGCTCTCCTTGACACAGCGCGATATCAACTCCCAATACCGGGAGAGACGAATCCTGTCTAACCGTCACTGCCTCCAAGTGCTTCGGGACTGCACCCATCTACTGCCTGTTTGCACGACTCCTTTGAGCTGTGGTAGGATAGTAATCAAAGTACAGTGGGAACACACTCGAGGCGAAGTGACGGTGTCAAGTCAGCGGACTAAGCTGTACTCATGTCACCTGGGAACTGATAACCGACGATAGGTATAATACCAACCAACAGTTCCCGACGAGTTCTGTCCAATGTACTCGTAACCTAACGAGCACCCGCATACTATCTCAAGTACGACGTACTGACGGCTATGGGACAGACCATCTCCCCTGCTAGGATGAGAAGTGCATACGCTAGTCTACTCCGGAGTATCGATGCCCTGTCTCGATATTCCTACGACTAGGGACCTGTATAAGGACGTGCTTATAGATTACCCAGCCCCCACAAGTGTGACTGCTATCACAACGCTGGTAATCAAGCAAAGATCCTAAGGGCTCTACTAATATGTATAAGCAATATGCTAAATGAAACACATGCACATATTAAAGTAGAAATAAACCAAGTAGCATACTACCATTTTGAGCAAGATTGTCTATACAACTGTGAATATCCCAAGCTTCCATCAAGTAATATACAAGCTAGTATGATACAGTAATGGCCTCTAGGGCATATACACTAAGAGCTCCCTCTTAATAATACATAACTCAATTAACAATATTTAAACATTACATGCATACTTTTTATATAGTATTAATTTATTAACTAATATATTTATTAATTTGTATTACAGAGACATTTCTACTTAAAGGAGATATAGACGGGCATTGGACGTATGTCCGAAGTAAGATGTCAGGAATATTCAAGAGATGACGAACAAGATTGAAAAAAACTTTCAAAGAGCCCAACAAATTTACGAAGGTTTGGGAACGGTTTGCCGCTCTTCCCTCTGTCATCCCAAAGGAACAATTTTCCTTTTTCCTACTGTATTGGGAAACACCTGAGGCAAACCTAATTAAAAATATACTTAATTTATTTGAACATCAAATTTAGATTCATTTACATTGATATATGTTATTTTCTGAATAAGCAGGCAGAATCAGAGAGAAATAAGAAGAACCGAGGGCGAGCTACAGATGACTATTACGGTGGATCGGTTCCTATTGATCAGTATAGGTCGACTTTAGTAAGTTTATCTTTAATCACTTACATGTTCGAATTTTTAAGTTTATCGTTATATATTCTCATGAATACATGAATCATATATCTGATACATGAGAAGGCTGAAAGAAAGCCGAGTCTTGCTAAGACTTAAGAGGCACTAGAGAAGGCATGCCAGAAGACAAAATGGAAATATCCACTCGGCATATGGTGAGATTGCATTTATAACTTTTTTTAAGTAATTACATTTAATTGTTAATTTCGCAAAGAGAAGTAATTACTATTTTATTTGTCAAAGGCGGATTTTGACACGGCGGAGAGGAGTTATCGGGAATCAAATCCCGATTTTTCGGCCGAAGATCCTCTTCCTAAGGAGGCCAAGATATCTATGTTAGATCAGTTTTTCCCTCAGTCAAGGGAACACGATCGTTATCCTGTTTTAGGTAGTCCCGTTTGTTAGTGTATATGCCCTAGAGGCCATTACTGTATCATACTAGTTTGTATATTACTTAATGGATGCTTGGGATATTCACCTTGTATATACAATCTTGCTCAAAATAGTAGTATGCTACTTGGTTTGTTTCTACTTCAATGTGTACATGTGTTTATTTTGTATATCGCCTATACACATTAGTAGAGCCCTTAGGATCTTTGCTTGATTACCAGCGATGTGATGGCCGTCACACTAGTGGGGCTGGGTAATCTATAAGCACATCCTTATGCAGGTCCCTGGTCGCAGGACTATCGAGACAGGGTATCGATACTCCGGAGTAGACCAGCGCATGCGCTTCTCATCCCAGTGTGGGAGACGGTCTGTCCCACAGCCGTCAGTACGTCGTACTTGAGATAGTATGCGGGTGCTCGTTAGGTTACGGGTACACTGGACAGGACTCGTCGGGAACTGACTAGTTGGTATTATACCTATCGTCAGTTATCAGTTCCCAGGTGACATGAGTACAGCTTAGTCCGCTGACTTGACACTGTCACTTCGCCTCAAGTGTGTTCCCACTGTACTTTGATCACTACCCTACCACGGCTCAAAGGAGTCGTGCAAACAGGTAGTGGTTGGGTGCAGTCCCGAAGCACTTGGAGGCAGTGACGGTTAGACAGGATTCGTCTCTCCCGGTATTGGGGGTTGACATCGCGCTGTGTCTAGGAGAGCCATTACACGAGTAGTCCCTGGCCAGGGCAATCGAGATATACTGGTAGGTTTCCAGTGTTATCTCAGGGTGTTTTGGGCTTCGCTCCGGCACGACTTGTACCGCTATTGGGGGACTGACGTTTACCGCCCCCTAGGCCCGCCATGCGATGTATCAGACGAACAGACCGGACTGTACGGAGAATGTCACACTCAGGCTCAGTAGGAGTTCAGATGGGTTTCGCCTCGTCCGTCTTCTTGTCGGCATTACCTGGGGACCGTTACGCACAGCTAGTGCCGCTTGCGGTCTGTGGTTAAACCCACTGCCAGCGTAGTGTCGAGTCTTTAGAGTCCCACACAGAAAGCTTTTCGCCTTTAGGCAAAAGAGTAGAGGTCGCATGGTTTTGCGACAGGGTTCGGTCACATCCGTGCACTTGTGTACGTACAGTGTCCGGACAGTTTACACTAGCGGGCTTTGGTTTAAGCCAAATCCTAGTGTACCTTATGGGATTGGATTTATCCAGTTTGCATTCGTGTTCCTCGGAACGCGGATGCGGGTGTGTATGCACAGTTGACAGGGAGGCAGAGGCAGCGGATTATCATTAGGGTTGTTGACAGTTGACCGTTGACTATTTGACTTTATGCTCAACCCTAATGAGAATATGATATGTGATTAACTATTATATTAATTAAGTATTATGGTGATATGGTTGTTGACTTGTTGACTTTTGTTGACTTGTTGACTTTGTTGACTTGTTGACTTTTGTTGACTTGTTGACCGGTTGATTAGGCTTGACTAGTTGACCATCATGATAACCATAGCCATCATTTCATGGCAAAGACTTTTGTTTACTTGCTCATTTGTGTAAAATGAGTGCATGAAATGATATGGTTGTGGTTGCTTCTAACCATCACATAAGACTTTTGTTAATATGATGAGTTATCATTGCTTTGGATTATGAGAGGGTGAGAGACAAAATGCTTGCTCATTCTTTCTTGCTCATTCTCTCTCTTGTTCTTGAGCTCTCCTCTTGCTCTCACCCTCAACCTCTTGCTCCCTCTCTTGATCTATGGTTCTCTTGTCTCATGAGTTGAGAATCAAGAACCATAGATAAAATCCCATTCTATTTCTTCTCTACTCATTCTAGTTCACTAGGTTTGGCAAACCAAGTGAACTAGTTTCTTCAAAGAACGAAGAAGGAGCTAAAGGTTGGAGCTTTCAGGTGGATCTATCTTCGGCGTACGGAGACGACGAGAAGAAGCCATCGGACCACCATCGGAGCTTTGAAGACGAAGGAGTTCAAGACAAGCAAGGTATAACCCCCTAACCGAGTAGCTAAAACTCATAGTTAGAATGTTAGATAGATGTTTAACCAAGATCCGGGTTTTAGGTCCATGTTACCATCTTTAAGAAAATCTTTTTTTACCAAATTCCGCATTCCCGAAAGTACCGGAAGAGGTAGCATGGACTTACACCGTTGGTCTTATGCGGTTGAGTTCCGTCGGAGAAACTTCAAGTACGACCGCTTGCTCCAACCAACAGACGGCTGATGCACAGCGGATCAACGAGCTACAGGAGAAGGTCATGAGAACGCATGAAGAAGCAGAGAAGAAGGCGGAAGAAGAAGCGGCATGGAGAGCTGGTATGGAGGCATGGAGGGGTCAATACTCGCATCAACACGGTCCGCCTTCGCAACCGTGGTCAGCACAGGGTGCATGGCCGTCGTAGCCGCCATATTACCCTCGCGTATGTATTACCCTCCTCCTCCAGCATAGGGACCGTCGTCATCGTACTACCCTTCGCCTCCGCAACAGGGACCCTATTACTACTCTCAGCCTCTGCCTCCGCAACAGGAATCCTATTACCCCCAGGCTCCGCCTCAAAGAGGGTTCTCTTCCCTATTTTTTTCGCAAGAAGACATTGACGAATCGGACCGATACTGGTCAAGGCAAGGTTCTGGTGGCGATGGAAGCGGTGAGAGTTAGAGAAGCGTGCATATACATGTGTTAATTAGTGTAGCTGGCGCGCGGTTTAATTTCGAAAATTATGATTTCAGTTCATATATTTATTTATTTATTTGGATTCGCAGGATTCACATGGTTGAGTAAGCTAGGATTGCGCCAACGCGCGATTCAGAGGATTTTATGTATTGTTGGACATATAGAGTATGTAATTTATTATTTGTATTCAAAACAATATTTTCTATGTATTGATTTAGAGAGAGTTTCGTATTATTCGATGTGCTGTATTGTTTATTACGATTTTAGTTCTATATTTGAGTTGTTGAAACTGTTGGATATGTATTGGTTTGTGGTCGAAATGCTATTGGTTTATGATATATCATATTCATATATTTGTTTACGATCCAAATGCTTTTTTGTGTAATTTATTGTGATTAGTTGTATTATTGTAATGGATATAGGAATTTCTATAAAAAAATTCAAAATAAATGGGTATTAGCGACCGTTCAAGCTACATGAACGGTCGCTAATACCCGCATTAGCGACCGTGTACTGATATCAGATACCGGTTAAAATGATTATGATGTCCACGTGGTATCTTTTTAGCGTCCGTGATGTACAGTCGCTAATATCACATTACCGACCGTATACATTAGCGACAGTCCATAAATGGTCGCTAATACACGTGTCAATGATCAAAGTTTCTGAGACCAGGTATTAGCAACCGTTTATATAGAGAACGGCCTCTAATATACTTTAGCGTCCGTTCAACAAGTATTATAGACCGTATAGTACAGTCTCTAATGTGTACAGTATCCAGTAGTGTACATTCGTGACTCACATGCTTTCATATGTTTATGGTTATGTTATGCTCGTATCAGGTGAAATGTAGAATATTTGATAATGACATGATAACCACACATATTATTACTGCACATGCTAAGATAGAGATACACGTGTTGTACATGAGGGGTTATTGTTGTTGTTGTTCATCGTTCAAACTCTAGTTTCAACACTTGCTTATTTACCCTTCTTGATGTACATGTTTATCATGTTTTAGATATTTCACCGCTTATCCATATGACTTTTATCTTATTATACGAATTCTACTCACGAGTTGGCAACTCACCCCCATTGTGATATAGTTCTTGTAGCTTTGACCACTTGGATTAGTAGCTGCTTTGTTGGCACATTTCCTTTCTTGTGTGCGTGGTTGCATATCTTTTGAGCTAGGTGCGTTAGAATTTGATTTGGCTTTCTTCTTGTATTTATTTTGTATCTAGAAGTACTCCATCAATCAAGTGTAATGTATTAGATCGAGACCTTAGATATTGTACGGTTGTTGTAGTCAAACTCGTGTGGAGCTGGCTTGACCTGATGTATATATAGTGTTATTTTATTTCCGCTTGTTGATTTTCGCCTTTTGGTATTATTGCGTGGTTTGGTCTCCGCCGTGTGGACGTCAAGCTAGCTCCCATATAGGGATGCTTTTATGTATTTATTATTGTACAGGGTTTTATTCGAAATTTACAAACGAGGTGCTGTCCGTTTTTCAAATATCTTTGCAAAACGAGCTTTACTTTTTTTATAAAAGGTTTTTTTACTTCTAGCCCCCCAAAACAAAGCTAATTACTTTCTAACCCCCCAAAACTTGGTATTTATTTTTTACTCCCAAAACTAATAAAATACATCATTTTACCTCCCCCCCTACGATTTCTGTCAGAAAAGATCCCGTTAACTTTATCTTTAACTTTTTTTCCGTATATTTTAGGTTTATCATTTACCTGAAAACAACAATTAAGAAGCATTTACGACTTCCGTCAGAAAACCCCCCACTACCTTTCGCTTTAATTTTTCTCTATACAATTTAGGTTTATCATTTAGCTGAAGACAACAAGTAAGACTATAAAAGTTGTTTCTGCGGTTTTACTTGTGGTTTTCTGGTAAATAATAAATCTAAAATGTATGGAGAAAAGTTAAAGCTAAATTTAACGGGGTTTTTTCTGACGGAAATCGTAAAGTGGGTAAAATGATATATTTTATTAGTTTTGAGGGGTAAAAAATAAATACCAAGTTTTGAGGGGCTAAAATGTAATTAGCTATGTTTTGGGAGGAAAGAAGTAAAAAAAAACCTTTTATAAAACTTTCTTAAAACTTCACCTTCATTTTATCATAGTATATTATCTATTTCTTTTATATATGATTTAGATTCTTAGGTTTGGCTTACTTGGATTACAGTGGGGTTCACCGGACTTCACGTGTGATCTTTGTGCCGGCCACGTGCCTTTTCGGGTCGTGACACGGAGTGGTGGTGGCCGGAGCGGCGGCGGCCATGGGACGAGATGGAGGCTGAGGCGGTCATGGGTGGCGGCGGAGGTGGTGACCATGGGTCTGGATTAGGGTTAACTAATTAGGGTTAGGGTTAGGGTTAACTAATTAGGGTTAGGGTTAATGTTTTATATTTTTTAAATCTAAATACAATTAGGAGTAGTTTGGTCATTTTGTAACTTCTGTTAACACCATTAAGGAACGCTAAGCATTGTGGTATTTAAGTGTAGGGAAAAAAATATTGTTGTATTATTTTACAGAAAAGATGAAAAATTATGCCGCCGTTAAGCAATTAACCAAAAGAATTTTGGAGTGAAGACAGTGGAAAGAATTTGGTCAGAAATGGCTTCAGGGGCATTTTGGAAAATTTACCTTGAAAAAAAGGAGGCAAAATGGGTATTTTCAAGTTCAGAGAGTCCCCTATTTTTCAAGCAAAAAAGAATGATCTCTTTCTATTTTAGCCTAAAAGATATACAAAATATTGGCTTGATAATTATGCTTTACTCAAACTCTAATCTCTCTATCCATAAAACCCTTTTTCTTTCTGTCGTGTCTCACGATAACTACGGCCCCACGAAAACGTTAGAACTAGACTCTCTCTATATTATATATTTATATAATGATCTCATCGTCAGAAGATAATAAGAAATAAAAATAATAATAAATCGGAAACGTACTGATTCCCAATCGCTTATCGTACATTAGAAGAATCTCCAAAATCCTTCGTCGTCTCCGTCTTCGTCTCCGTCTCCGTCTCCATCCTCTTCTTCTTCCCCAAAATCTTCTAGGATTTCGAATATCTAGGGTTTCGGCCATGGCGAGCAGCAGCAGAGGGGGGCGAGTGGTTGGGGACTACATGTTTGGGCGCCAGATCGGGTCGGGTTCGTTCTCGGTGGTGTGGCACGCGAGGCATCGGATCCGGGGCACCGAGGTCGCCATCAAAGAGATCGTCATGGAGAGATTGAGCAAGAAGCTCCAGGAAAGCCTCTTGTCTGAGATCGTGATCTTGAAGAAGATCACTCATCCTAACATCATCGCTCTTCATGACATAATTGAGGTCATTTTCTCTTTCTCTTTCTCTTTCTCTTGTTTTTTCTTTCTTTGGGATAAAATTTCACATTTTTTGGATATAGCTGAGAACTGAATGCATCGTGAAAGCAGTTAAAGAAAAGGTGGATTTTTGAACTGTAGAACTATTATATTAGCGTTAAAACTTCAATTTTGCAACTTGTTGCCGAACATTTTTAGCTGTTTGGAAACAAACAAGATGGTAGAAATGGTGAAATATTATGTGACGAACAACAATTTAGTCCCCAGAAGTTGGATTTTCCCTCTTCTTCTTGGTTTGTTCTCGAGATGATCTTAGAATTGGGTTTGAGGAATTTGAAGGCCTGAATGTTCGGCCTTTTGGACATAAGACAATTTTTTGGAATAAACCAATTTAAAATAATATTATTAAAAAGAATCCACTTTTAAAAGATTTTACAAAAATAGGTCATTTTTGGCCACTAGGCGCCACGTCAGCGCTAGCTCAGCTCTGGCGTCGGCATTTTAAATTTTTTTTTTGTAGGGACGCAATTTAAAACTGTGCCCCATACAAATGTTAGGGACGCAGTTTGAAACTGCGTCCCTTAAAAATGTAAGGGACACAAAGATAGGAATCATTAATGGACGCACTTTGAAAGTGCGCCCATTGATTTTCATTGAGCGCACTTTGAAAGTGCGCCCAATACACCATTTTCATTGTCCTTTAGCAGATTTTTCTTGCATTACCCACTCCCCTGGCAAATCTTTATGTAGGGGGCGCAGTCTCGCAGTTTGAAACCGCGCCCCTTACATTTTTATGGGACGAAACTGCATTCCTAGAAAAAAAAAATTAAAACACCAGAGCTGAGCTGGCACCCAGTGACCAAAAAGGGCCTATTTTTGTAAAATCTTTTAAAAGTGGATTATTTTTAATAATATTATTTTAAATTAGTTTATTCCAAAAAAATTGTCCTTAGGATTGGATTAAAGTTGAGGTAGGGAGAGATGGCCCATGGTATAGTTTTTTTTTTATATAATTAAATCAAGAAGATGGCTCTATCAAATTGTGGAACAGAATTCATATAGCCAACCCCAAAAGTTTATTGTATTAATAAAATCGTCATTTCAGGATGTAATGAAGATCCAAGTGACATTAGTGCTGGGGAATGGATAGTATTCTGGAAATGTGCTTAGATTCTTGGTTTGTCGACTTATGAGTCGGAGTCCTTTGATGTGGTTGGGTTGTAGAGCTTACTTAGCCAGTTAGCCATATACACTCTCATTGGGCAACATACGTTGGCCCACATGTGAAACACACCCATTGGGAATCAGGAATCCATTGTGCAAACACACGTCAAAGCTCCCCGACACGCTGCTACACGGCAATGGCTTCGAGATACCCAACTTTTGAGCTTTTGAAAGCAAATGCGGAGAGCAACCAAAATAACTATATATTTTTAATTGGGTCATTTATGCATGGCGTGTAATGCGAAAATTATGCCACGTGTATATATGGATATGATTGGCTTCAGATGATTATGCAAATAAGTTACTGATGAAGCTACAAGAATGAGATATAGAGTTATTTGTACTTTCACTGCCAATCACGGAACTGGCAGCTATTTTACCCTTATTATTCCCTCAAATACTAGTGTTGAACACACGTGTTCACTTGATGGATATTTATCATTTTAGGTTATTACCGTTACTTATTTTGAAATGAAGACTGCAGTTTATTAATAATCTAAAGTATCAAGGAACACATCTTAAACATATGATACCTCATTTAGCCCATTAATTTATTAAATCCGTTTCAACAAAAATTTAACATGCTTGATAAAAAATTACATCTTCATTATAAACTTCAATTGTGCATCTAATTAGGCTTGATTGCTTATTGCATCTACAAAGTATCTTTCTAATGTGTGTTAAAATTGGCACATTTCTAAACCAATACAGAAACTTACATTTATTTGTTGTGGTCATGCTACAATTCCTATCTTTGTGATATTTATGGAAGCCTAGAAACAAGTAAATTGTGTAGAAATGTTCAACAAAACAACATCAGAGCTAGGAAAGCTCAATGATAAGCTTGCATTTAATCCATAAGCTTCCATCTTAAGCGAATCATAGAAATTTTCGACGTTCTGCTACACGACAGTGGCTACAATATATCCAACCTTTAGCTTTTGAAAGCAAAACCTCCGTAATATAACAATATTTGTTGGACCACTTATGCATGTCGGGTAGTACGACAATTGTGCCATGTGTGTATATGGGTAGGAATGTAGGATTGTCTTCAGATGGTACTCCCATTGAGTTTTGGTGAAACTAGGAGATATGTGCTTTCACCACCATCATGGAAGTAGCAGCTACTTTACCTTTGTTATACCCCTGATTCTAGAGTGGAACACGTAACTTCATTTTGATGGAGATTTATCGTTATAAGTCTCTTATTTTGAAAATAAAAACCTAATTATTGGAAAATCCCAGAGTACCAAGAAGCACATCTTAAACATCTGATACCACATTTAACTCATGAACTTATTAAATATTTTCAACAAAAATTACACATCCTTGACAAATAATGAAATCCTCATTATGTGTCAGAAAACTTGAATACTCTATCTAATTGAGCCTAATAGCTTGTTGCATCTACAAAGCATCATCAAATTGCCTATTGCATCTTTAAATTATCTTACATGATTTAATGGTGGAAATTTTTTACTCAATTAATTCAGAATTTTCCATTTATTGGCTGCGGTCATGCTACAGACGCTATCATTGCAACATTTATGGAAGCATAGAAGCAAGTATTTCTTCTTAAGAAATGTACAACCGACTAATGTTTAATGTCAGGAAAAGGCTCAATAATAAACATGCATGCAATCCGTTAAATTCCTTATTAAGTGATTCGTTGTCTTAAAAGCACTTTCTGCACTGGTGACTAGGAAATTTTTTACTCAATTAATTCAGAATTTTCCATTTATTGGCTGCGGTCATGCTACAGACGCTATCATTGCAACATTTATGGAAGCATAGAAGCAAGTATTCTTCTTAAGAAATGTACAACCGACTAATGTTTAATGTCAGGAAAAGGCTCAATAATAAACATGCATGCAATCCGTTAAATTCCTTATTAAGTGATTCGTTGTCTTAAAAGCACTTTCTGCACTGGTGACTAGTCTGCCAAATTATATTGCCATTAGCCATCAAGTTGTCTATTCATATCCAAGCATTTTAAAGTTTCAACAGTAAAAGGTACAAGGATGAAGATGTTGTAAATTCAAATGGGGGTGATTTGTAAAGTGATAAGTTTTTTTAGTAGTTGACCAAAGTGGAGAGGCTTGCATGGGAGTCATGTTGATGTCTGTGAACATTTTGATGCATTGTCTTGATCAACTATAGTATTTTATTTCCTTCATTGCAACAATTTAATTCCCTCTAAAGAACAGAAACTTGCTAGCGTTCCTTACTATGTTTTGTTCACCATTTATTGCAATCATTTATTTTGATTTTTCTTAAATAGGCAACTGGGCGGATATATCTTGTGTTGGAGTATTGCAGAGGTGGTGATTTGTCAATGTACATTCAGAGACATGGAAAAGTTCCTGAAGTAACTGCAAAACATTTTATGCAACAATTAGGTATAACTGAATTATGCTCTTGAAACATCTAAGAGAATACTCTGACTTATTTGAACCTGAATGCTTAGTAGGTACATGCTTTCTGTTTATCGTTGTAAATTTATCATTTTTTACAGCTACTGGTTTGCAGGTTCTCCGCGAGAACAATCTGATTCATCGGGACCTAAAGCCACAGGTTTGTTTGAGATACTCCCAAATTTAAATTCTTGCTCACAAATGGCTATCCCTTATCTATCTACTCCCTTCAAGGGAAAGACAAAATGCCATTTAAAATAACAATTAT
Organism: Agapanthus africanus; assembly: GCA_030015575.1. NCBI lineage: Eukaryota > Viridiplantae > Streptophyta > Magnoliopsida > Asparagales > Amaryllidaceae > Agapanthus > Agapanthus africanus. The sequence continues at coordinate 582,295,658 of CM057340.1, read as the reverse complement.
ACTAAAACAGTCTGATGGATTTGATGGATTTCCTTTCTTCCTGAGGCAAGGCATAAGCAATATAGCATTTTCCTCCTGCCCATAATTCCTTTATGGCTTGCATCGTTTTAGAGGATGACCAGAATAACCAAAAACCAAACTTGTTATGGAGCATGGCTTTTGAGGATGGCTCCATTTGGAGTTGAGCAATGTTTTCTTCCCTAGCTGCAAAACCTATTTTCACCACTGCAAATGGCATGCTTCATATTCACTCTTTCTTGAGGGCCATTCTTATCAATTGGTGGAGGGAATAATGCAAAAAGGGGAAGCATGAGAGTTGTAAAGATAGCAATAGGTAGCAAAATAAAGCACATGAATAATTTAATTTTTTTTTATCTATTTAAAACAGTCCATGTTGGTAGAGGTCCTAGAGGATAAGTAGTTTCTAATTATAACCAACACTATCTCGTGTATACTGATTGGATTGCTTTATTGCCTAAGCCTTTCACGATTTTTAGAGATAATATCTTTACCTAATGCACGAGACAGAGTTATTAGGATTCCCAGCACATCCTCTGCCTTCTTGAGTTGTGGATATCACTGAGGGAGCCCCCATAACCCATTGACCACATCTTAGGATGTGACAAAACTCTCTGCACCTTTTTAGAAACCCAATTTAATTTTCCAGCATATTGTCTTGGGCATCAGCATATTGTCTTGGGTATCTTATAGTACAAATCTCAACTCTTAAGATGTAATCCTTCAATTTCTTCCGTCCCTAACCTTGTCCTCCTTTAAAATCCGCCAACAATTTCTTCTATTGCTATCCCAAGTGCTATATCCTCTTAAATGCTCCTATATCGGTTCCTCCATCTTCTCTTCTTCAATCTGTTACTCAAATTTTACTATTTAATCCGCTTTCTCATCTATTTTAATACCTTAAAATCTTCTCTTATATAATATATCATTTTTTAATTATCCAAGAATATCCGCGAGTCGATTTCATTATACAAAGGACTTGCATTATAATAGAGAAGGAAGTACATGACCTTATCTTTCCAAATTTATGAAATGGTTGAGCAGGCATTTCATCCTTCCACCATCGATATTGGGACTAGTGTGGGTATCATTTTGATGACTTAAATTACTTCACATAGAGAACCAAAGATGTCAAACTACAAGGAATTGGAGCGTCAATGTGGAAATGTAGATTCTGGTAGCCGATAAATAAATAAAAAATACATATACTTAATTACAAACTTTAGGGTTTCAATTTCCTATGAAACACGGATACTTGTAAATGCCTCACGAACTGTATCCGATTGTGTATCAGAGTCCGAAACTGTCGGATTCTTTCGGATTCGCTGTAAATGTCTCACCAAACTCTCTCGAATCAACACCTCCCCCCTTTCTCTCGAAAATCAAGGCTCTCAAAAATTTGAAAGTGTATTGAATATCTAACATAATGTCATTATTTATTTATATTATTATATATTTATATGTATATCTTAACATAATTCATATTTATTTAATTAAAAATCGATATGAAAATGTATCTCGTATCCTAGGTTTTTGGAAAATTGCGAATCCGCGATATCGAATCCATATCGTATCGTATCCCATATCGTGTCGTATCCCATATCTGTATCCGATCCCGTGCTACATAGTCAATTTCATCTCTAAGAAAAGGCTGTTTAGTTTATTAACTCTGGAAGCATTGCATTTCCTGATCTCCTTTGTGGATTCATATTTTTTTATATGTTATTTGCCTTAAAGTGCTAATTTCCGATGCCTTTTTTCTGTTTATGCTTATATGCTCCTTACCTTTTTATGCTATGCCCATCTTATGTTCATCTATGCTCTTCATTGGAAGATGTTCTAATTCTGACAATGATCCTACCAAGTAGCTGGCTTTACTTTATTATTTGGCTAATTTCAGAAACTTAGAATCAAATTTTGTTGAATTCACTAGGAGACAAAAGACTTTCTACATATTCTGAAGCTTATATTATGTGTGCAGAATCTTCTTCTCACAACATATGATGACAATTCGACTCTCAAGATTGCAGACTTTGGCTTTGCGAGGTGAGATATTTAATTTTCGAACCATCAGTCACTACTCTTTTTCCACTTAAGTTTATCCTTTTTTGATAATTGATTATTTAAATCAAAAGCCGTTTTTCTTTTATGAATTGTTTATCTGTTTCCGCATGAATATAATGATCTATCCACAACCTGGGCACATAAAATAATTTGTTAGTTGGAAAGTGCATAGTTTCACAACTCCCAAAATAGTTCACTCCCCCAACCCCACCTGTTCGTGCTCTTTTTAATTTTTATTCCTTTTTCATGCCAAAAATTTGATAACGGATCTGTTGAAGAAAGGGCTAAAAGCTCAGAATCTTTTTAATATTCAAGATCTGCAAACTTTTTTTGCAATACTTTGAGAATTCTGGCAAAATTATACTTTATCAAAAACTTTCATGGTCAGCATTTTGGCCTAGTTAACGAAGAATGGACTACAGGATTGTTCACTTGTCTTTGGCATACGGTCTAAAAAACTGAATTCCTTTGTTTAGAATCACATGCATACTGTATTGCACCCAGTGTTCTAAATGTCGGCGCATATGTCGGATGTCGGCTGATTTGTTGAAAATAGGGAGGAAACGACACAATTTATCAATTTAATATCGTGGTATTCTTCTGGCGAAATGTCAGCTAACATGTCAAGATATTGCTTCGAATCAATATTGTGACTTCTTCTATTATGTCCTACTTTGGGGTTTTGGGTACTAATTCAAACTCGACCTGCAATTTACAAAATCCAGTAGTTAGGAAAACCCCCGAAGCAGTAGGCACAATTCTTTATTCTCAAAACCTTTCATTGAAATTCCCCGACAAAAACCTAGATCCGAATGTTGACAACAAATCCTTCGACTCTCATGGGCTTTCTTCTCTTCTTCGACGAAACAAAAGGTCTATATTAATGTTATCTTGGGGGATTTGTAATTTCTTCAATAAATCAAGTAAATTTATGGCTTTTCTTATAAGTTTTTCTAATCTGCTCATTTGTGCTTGTTTGTAGGCGATCTATCATTGGGAATAGCTTCAAAATATTTCTACTATAGTTTTGCATGTGCAAGCATGTGTATATTGTTACATATATTTTGTAAAAAAAATATGAGCTCATAGTTTTAACGTTTAAAATGATGGGTCCCATCCAAGTAAAATACCTTTTTTCCCGGGGGGGGGGACAAAATGAAAAGGTAGAAAAAGGCAAAATTTGATGATGTGGACCATTTTAGAGGATGAAGAAGTTTTCTTGTTTTACGAACTTTTTTTATGGAAAAAAAAATGAGAAATAGCTATGAAGCATGGATTCGTGAAAACCTCTCATGTATAGTATTGGATTCAAGAATCGGAGTGGATTTTATCTGATTCTCTTGGATTCGTGTATTAGAGTCATGAATCCTGATTGTTGTAATTATATAAATCAAACAGTAATTCAGATACTTCATTATTCGATCCGATTCGCGAATTGGATTCACGTATCTAGTTTGGTCATTCAAATTGGTTTTTAAGTATGGTTTGGGTTGATCATTTAAATTGGTTTTAAGATGCGGTTTGGATTGATCATTTAAATTTAATCTCACTCGGAAAAAATTAGGGCTCTCTACAGAAAAATTAAGACTTCCCTTGAGGTGTAGAGTTATTATGGCTGATCACAGTTATTGTGTGCATGCGTGCGTGTGTCATTCAATGTTTCAATGTTTCATTATTATTAGCTTAGAATTGGTTAATAAAAATTTGTTACACACACATTTCGTACAACTCAAACAAAAACACACAAATACTAATTTCGATGGATATGTAATAAAAAGTTTAAAACTTCTTAGCCACTTAATTTGATTCAATTTGTCCTAAGGTAGGCAGTTAAAAAATCTGGAATCTCTTCTTTGTGATGATATATATATATATATATATATATATATATATATATATATATATATATATATAATGTTGATTAAAAAATCGAGATAAAAAATATCCACTATCCTAGATTCTTAGAAAATTGTGAATCCACGAATCCGAATCGTATCATATCCAATATCCAAATCCGTGCATCATCGAAAATAGACACAAACCTCTTGAGTTCAAATTATAATAGTAGAGATATTGAGTTACATTATATATATATATATATATATATATATATATATATATATATATATAAGGATAATGGAGGAAAGGTGTCATAAGAGGGAATTTCCTCCTATGACGTCGAAAAAATATACCTTCCATGAATTTTTTCAACAATCGGCACCCATCATCATCATCTTTTTCATATAAGATGTGGATACACCAAATTTCATGTGATTCCATCACTTTTTCACCGCTGATTTAGTGGGTGCAAAATTAACGGTTTACCGACAATAGAACTTTTTGCACTGCTAATTCAATGGTGACAAAGTGGAGGAATCATATGAAATTCGGTGTATCCACAACTTACATGGTAAAGATGATGATGGGTGCCGATCGTCGAATAAAATGGTGGAGGGTGTAGTTTTTTGACGCCACCTAGAAAAAGCATTCCAGGTCCTCTTTTCTACATTATTCTTATATATATATAGAGAGAGAGAGGAAATTGTTTATGAGGTGGCACCTCATTCTAAGAAATGAGATGTCGTCTTAAAATTTGATATTACACCATGTTTTCCGATGATCGACACCGTTCAAGTTGATCTCCACGATCTAGATCATAGGTATACCAAATTTCATAGATTTTCTATAATGTTTACCCTCGCATCGGGTTGTTGCAAAATTAACGGCTTTCCGACAATAAAATATTTGACAAAGCTAGATCAATGTGCAAATGTTACAAAAATCGCATGAAACTTAGTGCGCCCATGTTTAACACCATGAAGAACAAGATAAACGGTGCCGATCATCCACAAAATGGATGGATAGTCAAATTTTAAGACGCCGCCTCATTTCTTAGAATGAGGTGAGGTTAGTGTTTATGAGGCGGCGCCTCATTCTAAGAAATGAGGCGGCGCCTATATATATATATATATATATATATATATATATATATATAGTGAATGCCAATGTTCTTAAGGTGTAAATTAGAACACAAAAATTTACGATCTGATATTTAGAAATTGTTATATATCTCGACATCCGCCATCCGATATGAAAATTTTGTGTCGACAGGACGCCGACATTCAACATCAGAACATTGATTGTACCACACTTTCCATTTTAACCCTACTCTGAGATGGCTTCATGTTTTTGATGCATGCTTTTCTGTAAGAATGGTATTTATTATTTCAGCAGAAAATGATTACACGGTCTAGGGCCCTTGTCAACAATGACATTATCTTATGTTGAAAATTTGCATTGCACATATTCCTGTATATCCGTTTAAAATTCTAGTTGCATTATGCTCTATGTAAACTTCCCATTGCATTAGTGTTATTAGCTCTTTATATTCCTGTTTTCCCGATATCAACACAATATATCTGTAACTTCAAGTTTTGGATGATCATGCTTTAACTTGAGCTGTCTTAAGGTTAGCAATCAGATAGCTATTGTTAGCACCAACTCAAGATCATCTGTACATTCATAACACTAAATCATATGTTATGGATATTTAGATGTCTTTATATGTGTCATTCCCAATCTTGCAGTCTGATTTGATTCTACTTTTCTGGTCTAGCTGAATCTGTATTAAGTTATCTCAGAATAGATTCTTTACTTGACAGGTCTCTTCAACCTCGAGGATTAGCTGAAACATTGTGTGGTTCCCCATTGTACATGGCTCCTGAAATAATGCAACTTCAGAAGTATGATGCAAAGGTAACCTTTATACACTGCTAAACCGAAATTATTATCCACATAATTCTCTGTTATTTGTTCTAACTTGCATTGAGAGAACAGGCAGATCTTTGGAGTGTTGGTGCAATTTTATTTCAATTAGTGACAGGAAAAACACCATTCACTGGAATTAATCAAATTCAGGTTCGATTGCCTCATTTTTTTACCTTTTACATATCAACACTTTCAATATTTTGCTGGATAACAATATATGTTTCTCCAACCAGTTACTGCAAAATATAATAAAGTCAACTGAGCTACATTTCCCTCCTGGTAATAATTTAAGCTTTGATTGCATTGATTTATGCCGGAAATTACTGCGACGTAATCCAGGTATGGTTGATATGTAATTTTTCTTCTTTTTTGCATTGGAAGGATATTTATCTATTTATACTAGGTGAATCACTAGTTTTGACTATTTTATGAATGCCATTGCTTATATGCTTATTATCTTACCTCATACTTATCTGAGGTTACTTATCTGAGTTCTATTTGAAACAAACGCAGCAACGATTTATGTTACTAAGGCAGTTAACCTGATGAGTTGTTGATTTCTCAGGTGTCCATATAGCCCTAAATAGATTTTCACAAAAATTTATGATAAAGTATTGCTTGGAAATGGTTGAAGTAATTTTTCTTTTTAGATTTAACAATTTGAAATGACTCAAAAGCATCAAGAACCAAGAGTGGTATCAATAACACGAGTCATTTTATAGGACCCTTTAAGTTTCCACCTTTGATGCAAAGCGAGTTTGTGCTTGATATGCAACAAAAAGAGTATATGATTTAACAACTAGTGATAGCAAATTGTTCCTCTAATGTTTTCTTGTTGCATGCAATTGATTCTTGTGAATGTTATGGTACAGTTATAGGCAAAACTACGGAATGAACAAGCAAGATAAAAATATGACGTGTTTGCCTCTAGGTTTGGCAACTGAGAAAGGAAAACTTCAGATAAGCAAAATAGTTGGAAATTATTCACATCAAGAAACAATTATCTTTTCTCTTTAGCATAATCCGATAATTGCAACTATCAGGGAATGTGTTAGCAGTTGGTTTTAGCATCTGATCTTGCCTAACCTAGTAAATTCTAACTATGCCAAATGCTTTCAGTTGAACGGTTAACATTCGAGGAGTTCTTCAACCACCAATTTCTCGTAGAACACATGCCAGATGAATCTTTAAGGTGAAAGTCCTAAATTTGATAGTTAAGGAATTTATTACACATCTTTTTTCTTATTTATTAGTATGTTGTGATTTCTATGAGTAGCCGAACATCATCAGACATGAGAGATGCTTTTCCATCAATTGAAACTAGTCCCACAAGGCCTTCAGAAGAGAGTTCTCAAGAAGACTGTCTCCCATTTCTTTTGGACGATGAATCGAGCGAGCAAGATAGAAGTTTATCTTTCCCCAAGAGCAAGGGTTCGATAAGGCCAACTTATGGATTCTCTGTTGATAACAAAGTAAACAAAAGCCCTATAAGCAGTCCTTCCAAAAATGTAGGTGTTTCCAGATTCAGTAGTTCCCCAAAGAATAATCGACAAGATTCTCAAATATCGCTGGGTAGGAATACCAAAGAGACTGGTGCAAGGAAAGGTATCAAGCACGATGCTACTTTATATTTCGTTTTCTTATTTCTATTGAAAATTGACGTTTTCCAAAGTAAGTTCTCCTAATCTTCGATAGCGGTGAAAAGTTAACTCTATGATCTTTTTTGGATGATTGACACTTTCCTTCTCAATCTTCATCCACTTAAACATTTATACATCAAATTTGATGTGATTTCCATACCCCTTTGCCCATGGATATCAAGTGTGCGAAATATTTTAATGTTTAATGAACTGTAAATTTTGCCCCATTCGATCCTAGGGCAATACTTTCAGTGTATACAACTTTAATGCCATGAAGATTAAGGTGAACAGTTCTGAAACGTCAAAAAGGTTTTTGAGCTGAATTCAAACCATTTCTTTATTTTATTTAGGGTTTTTTCTCAAACCCCCCCCCCCCCCCCCCCAAACACACACACACAAACACCCCCCAAAAAAGGAAAATCTTCTCTATTTTGATATAACACTCCCCCCACCCCCACCCTAGACCCCCGGCATGCGGAAGATCTTCATATTTAGCAAGAAAAGAAAACCCACAAGTCTTTGCAAACCCCCCCTCCCCCTCTTTCTTTTCTCTTCCGTACATAGTAGTTGGAAAAAAATCGGTGTTTAAAATATAAATAAAATTGTTAGCATCCCCATAATACCCCTATTCTCATCCTCCCTTCGTTATACTTAAAACCCAATCCTAAAGGCTCCAAACATTTACATGGGTGAGAGAATCCCAACAAATACATTCTCCATTTTCATCCTTACACGGTCTTCGTTTCTTCTTCAGTACCCTTTTGCTTCTTCATGTATCTTCACAATTATATGCTTCTACCCTTTCAACCCTGTTTTCTTCCAAATTTTTGCAATAAAAAGCTGAAGGTGAGGGTAAAAGAAAAAAAGTTAGGAGAAAATTAGTGTGAAAAGACTCAAAGGAGGGAGATTGGAAGGAAGGAAAAAGGAGAATAAATTTAGGTTTTATCTCTAAAGAAGAAAGATGGAATTCTGCAAGAGCATTAATAAGAAAAAAATAAACTCGATCAATTTTATTAAGAGATAAACCATCTCAATTTATACGTCTCATAACATAACCAACTGATAACTAATAATCCTCACAATCTAACACATTAATTATAATCTCAACAACATAAATCAGAACTTATATGATGTATAAAGTAGTGCTAGGTGAGAGTGTAACCACTCAAAATAAACTTTTAGTTCTAGATTTTTGATTTAAAAGAGGACCTGAAAAGATTAGACGTAAGGTAGAGCCTAGAATTAACTGGTGGCGATTGAAAGAAGATAACCAAAAAGTTTTTATAAATCGTGTAGTTCAAGAAACGGATTGGCAGTCTGAAAATGATTTAGACAGAACATAGAACAAAATGGCTAGTTGTATCAAGAGGGTAGCTAGAGACCTATTTGGTGAGTCGAGGGGTGGTGCTCCACCATCTAAGAACATATCATGGTGGAACGAAGAAGTAAAGACTGCCATTAAAATCAAGAGGTATTCTTATAAAAATTTGAAGAAAAGTAGAGATGCGGAGAGATTTGAAAAGTATAAAATGGATAAAAGGAAGTTAAGAAAGTTGTTCGAGAAGTTAAATCTAAGGTCTATAAGGATATGTACGAGAAGTTGGACACTAAGGAGGCTGAAAATGGTATATACAGGATTGCTCGGATGCTGGAAAGGAAGACCGGAGACTTATGTGCGGTGAAATGTGTCAAAGATGAATATCAGAAGGTTTTAGTTCAAGATGAGGATATCAAAGAAAAGCAGAGAGATTATTTTGATAAATTATTCAATGAGAGCTTTACTAAGAATTTGGATAGACTTGTCATTCAATCTCAAAATATAAACCATGATTTCATACGTAAAATAAGAAGACCTGGGGTTAAAGAGCGTTTGAAGAGAATGGGATCAAGAAATACGGTTGGTCCAGACGGGATTTATATCGAGATTTAGAGACAATTAGGAAAGATATACGTTAAATGGCTGATAGATCTGTTTAATAAGATTTGGTAGACCAAAAAGATGCTAAATGTGTGGAGAAAAAGTATCCTTATATCTATCTATAAGAATAAGGATAACATTCACAGTTACTCAAATTACCGTGGAATAAAACTTATGTGTCACACCTTGAAGGATTGGGAGAGAGTGATTGAATACAGGCTAAGAAAAAATGTTATGATAAAAGAGAACCGGTTTAGGTTCATGCCTGGACAATCGACGACAGAGACTATTCATTTGCTTCGTCAACTTGTCGAGCGTTTTCAAGAGAAAAGAAGAGATTTGCATATGATATTTACTGATTTAGAGAAACCGTACGATAAGATACCTAGAGAGGTATTATTGGGGGACAATGATGAAGAGGGTCCCCGTCAACTACATTGACATAATCAAGGACATGTACGATGGAGTGGTGGTAAATGTCAAAACTTGCGGCGGCCTAACGAATGATTTTCCGATTACAATTGGCTCATATCAAGGATCTGTATTAAGTCCATTCCTGTTTACCATCGTGATGGATGAGCTTATTAGAACTATCCAAGATAAGATACCTTTGTGTATGCTACTCACTAATGATATTGTTCTAGTAAATAAGACGAAAGTGGGGGTTAATGCGAAATTGGAGTTATGGAGGCAAACATCGGAATCTCGGGGATTCAGATTGAGCAGGTCTAAGACAGCATATATGGATTGCAAATTAAGCAAACAGAGAAGTCGAGACCATATTGGTATAACACTGGACGGGCAAGAGATATCACCGAGCGATTAGTTTAGATATCTAGGTTCTATCATCCAAACGGATGGGGAGATCGATAGCGATGTCAAAGATCCAAACTGGTTGGTTAAAATGGAGTGCAACAGGGATTTTGTGCAATCGTAACTTTCCGTTAAGGTTGAAAGAAAAGTTTTATCGGGGCGCTATTTGGCATGTCTTATTATATGGTATAGAATGCTGCGTTTCTAAGAAACATCATACACAGAAAATGCACGTAGCGGAAATGCGCATGCTTCGTTGGATGTATGATAACACTAGAAATGATAAGGTGTGAAACGAGAATATTCGTGCAAAAGTTGGTGTAGCGCCTGTAGAGGAGAAGATGCATGAAAACCGGCTAAGATGGTTTGGTCATGTGTGATGCAGACCTATGGAAGTACCGGTTCGACGAATGGATACTCTCGATATAAGCAATATCAAAAGGACGAAAAGAAGACCGAAGAAAACATGGATGGAGGTGAAACGAAAATATATGGTTGCCAAAGGCCTCAATGAAAGTATATTATTCGATAGGAGTGAGTGGAGGTGGAGGATTCATATGCTGGACCCGGCGTGATTCTCATGTTGGTTCATGTAGCCTACCCCTATATGCTTGGGATAAAAGGCTCAGTTGTTGTTGTTTTATAACATCTAAGACAGTTATATCTAAATATCTCATAATCTAACGGTCTCTCTCAAACTCACGGTAGATAACCGAGAATGAGTTTGGATAATATCTTGAACCAAAATATGCAACTTGTAGAACGATGGAGAAAAATAACAGATCTAATTAAAGTATCGAGCATGGCGGACTAATACCCTTTGGTCTCTTCGCGGATTGCAAGGTGAACCGAATAATCTGCAATCTCTTTCGCTGGAAATGCTAAACGAAGAAGGTCATGCTGGTAGAAGACGTCATAAGAAAAGAATAATTGTTTGGACTTGATATTAATAGGGGCAACTGTTTATGATCAAATTGAGAGAAATCATTTCTGAGTTAGATATTATTGACACAACTTTATTTATTTTGGAATAATAAACTAAAAGTATAAATGAAATTTTTTGTATCAAACCATTGGCTCGGATACCATGATAAGAAAAAAATAAACTCGACCAATTTTCTTAATAGATTAATCATCTCAATTTATACACCTGATAACATAACCAACTGATAACTAATAATCCTAACAATTTAACATTAATTATAATCTCAATAATATAAATCAAAACTTATCTGATTTATGATAATCATAATATCTAATTCAGTTATATCCAAATATCTCATGATCGAGTTTATTGCTTTCTTAAAAAAGGAGTTGAGAATTTAGTTAATATTTAGTCCCACGTTGGAAAAATTATGAGATGCATATGGGTATAAGGTATAAGTTAGGATAAACCTCCATAAGGCTTGAGTCTTTTGGATGAAGTCCCACTATGTTAAAAGCTCATGTGCATCCATGTGCGGGCTCATGAGTTGTGAGCCAAAACCGAGTTTTACATGGTATCAGAGCTTGGGTGTTTGTTTGTCCACGTTGCGCAAATGAGCTTTGAGCCCTTGCACGTGAGTCCTCTTTGTCCATGTACGATTGCACGTGAGGAAGATTTTTGAGAATGTGGTTAATATTTAGTCCCGCATTGGAAAAACTATAAGATGCATATGAGTATAAGATATAAGATGGGATAAACCTCCATAAGGCTCGAGTCTTTTGGATGGAGTCCCACTATTGAAAGCATATATGCATCCATATGTGGGCTCATGAGTTGTGGGCCCAAACCGAGTTTTACCGGCATTATAACATTTTAGCTTCAGCCGTTAATTTCTAACACCAGTATAACTGTTTTTTGGAAGATTTTGAAAAAATCTGAAAATCTGCGATTGATCCTCTCTTTTTTTGGTTGGGGGGGGGGGGGGTATCTAAATAAAGAAGAATTAAGGGGGGTATATTGAAAAACCATTTTGTTAAATAGATTGTACTTATCTTTTTTTTAATCTTTTCATATGCCCGGATTATGCAGTCACAGATTCATTGGAGTTTGTTGATCAGGATTATGTACTTGTCCCTGGACCACCCTTAGAGATGTCATCTTCTTCTGTTAGTGTCATGGGGCCACACAATTCACCTGGAAAATCACCAGTTGCGCCCCCAAGAACTAGTTCTTTGAGTGCACCGGTTCCAATAACAAGTAAAGCTATTAGTAATATGCATGTTATTGGAAGCCTAGAACATCGAAGCTCCCCATTGTCTGGGACTTCACAAGGATCCATAGACACCGGAGATACTATTGAACAACCATCGGCTCATTGCATGACAAGGATCAGATCATTGCAACAATGTGCTTCTGTCATAACTGAGTTGGTGAGAGACGAGGTAAACTTCTTACATTAACGAGATGTTATATTTATACCTCTCATTTTCATTTGTTCTTCCGTTGAATGGTTTTATGTGCAAGTCATAGGCTTCAAAATGGTATATTTTAATTAGCTAGCTTTTCTAACTGCTTTCTTTTTCTGGTACATTCATCTAGATTCACTTTGTTCATTAATTCATGTTATGATCACATCAATTATTATTTCTGTTCCCCGGTCTTATTAGTATGTTGGGCTGAATTTCCTTTCGTATCCATTGTTATCTTGTTTCGAAACTAAGTTTTATTTCATTTCTTTTCTCTGTAAAATGCTGTCTTCAACTTAAAAGATAGAGAATGGGAGGAGATTAGAGGCATTTTCCATTCAGTTAGTAATTCTTGCAATTTGGAAGCAAGCCTTGCACATTTGTCATACCCAGGCTGCATCAGCTTTAGAAGGCAGTCCATCACAAGAGAGCAGGACCCGAGAAGGCAGTGATTCTCAAATTCCAGATGCACTTTGCTCGCAAATTGAAAGAGATTTTCTTGCTGAAGTTCAGCATGCTGAGGAACTTGCTAAAGAAATGGGGCAAGTTGATGGTATGATCCTACATTCAAAGCCTTAAATTTGACTGAAATATTAATAGACAGGTTAGTTGCAGGAAACATCCCAATAGTTTACCCCGTACAGCACTCCGCAAGTAATTTAAAAAATCATACACCTCTCTGTTCATCAATCAAAACCTTATAGAGCACTTGAATTTTCTACTCTAAATATCTATATTTAAAAAACAGTTTTTTAGTTAACAAGACAATCATATGACTTTATTTCTTTTGGGTTTTGAGCAATGAGTAGAGGGGGTGTCTGTCCTAATTAATCAGTTGAAAGGGCATAAAGTGCTATACATGGTAAACTACACGGGAGCTTGGTGCAATGAACTCTCAATTGAATAGTAATTCTTGAACAAGCTGTTCATTTCCATGCAGAAACCACGGAGATGCCAGATGCAATTGAGATAATATTCCAATCCGCTCTTACATTGGGTAGAGCCGGTGGTGTGAGTAATACAAACTTATGAGATATTTTTCGATTGTTTTTAAGATAAATTACATGTAGGACAACTTCATCACTATTCCCTTTATAGCTGGATACCTCCTTAACATATAAAACCTGCACTTCACCCCAAATTTAAGGCATTAGTAATTTCCATTTATGCCATATTTTCCTCAGTATAACACTGATTTTTTTTTCTCTTTCCCCATTATATGTCGTTGAGGGGTAATTGGGAAAGAGGGAAAAAAATATTACGAACGCCTATTAGATATGTGGATATTTGCTCAGGTTCTTAAAGTCGAAAGTGAGGAAGAATCCTGCAATTTTAACTTGTCATTTTACTTTTATTTTTATCGTGATCTGGTCAATATGAGATGACAACAAATTGCAGTAGTTTTTAGTATTTGATGATTTCTTATCAAGAGCATTTGTACCTTCTTGTTTTCTTATCAAAACTTGCACTTTATCCTCCTCCTCGACCCTCCACCCCCCCCCCCCCCAAAAAAAACACACACACACACACACACAAAATAAAAATAAAAATTAAGTGGTTAATATTTTCTATTTATGCCATAATTTCATCACTAGAACATCTCTGGTATCCGTCTATTACTCCATAATCCAATCAGTGGTAATTTTAAAGGAGTTTCTATTTTTCCTTCCTTTCTTGAATTACTAAGATAGTCATTTTTGGAAGTAAAGCTCAGGTTTTTCAAAGTTAGAATGGTATCCTACTATGGAGGCAAAAGCTGAGAAGAATCTTGCAAATTAGGATGTAGATGACAACAAATTGCTGTAGTTTCTTGTATCAGACGATTTTCCAACTGTAAGCATTAGTTTTCACATTTCAATAACAGGCTGATGAGATGTTAGGGAACACTGAGAGAGCAGCAATCCGATACTCAAAATCCATGTGTTTGCTGCAATTTCTCTTGGTAGAAGCCTCTTCTCTTGTTCTTAACCCGCCTGTTTCCCTAACAAATTCAGATCGGTACCGTCTCCGTTCATACATTGAGAGTATTAGCAACAGGCATGGGCGATCTAGAACGCAGAGAGTGCCACAATCTTAAGTTGTAAAATTCATTTATTTGTACAGTTGTTCGTTTATTGATGGTTCTGAGTGCTTCCTCTGTAACTTAAGTTTCTAAATGAAAGATGCAGCTCTTTATTGTATGTATAATATTTAAGTTGGGTTGCCTGTGATGGTCGTATTTGTTGTCATCCTGTGTTTTTGGTTCGTTTTTTTCCTTCATTTTCTTCACCCAGTATTTAGCTACATGATTTCTTTTTGTTTATTTGTGTGTGTGGTTCCTATGGATTTGCACCGAACGCTTTAACGCGTTCGGCGCTTCCCCTCCTTGGGAACAATCCCCGCACACTCCTTGGGTGGGAAAGTGCCCTGGCCAATTCTGAGTACAGAATGAATTCTTAACAAGAAACTACAAGGATGTCGTGTTTTGTTAAGTTACTTTTTGTCCATAGCTTTATCAGTAAATAATTTGGCATATTAGAAAACAAGCTATTCAGGGTGGAACAAAGGAGGAACGCCAATACAATTGCCTGATACAAAAAAAGTGAAAAATGGGAACTTTATGCTGTTAAAAATTAGTGAGCAATGACAATACAGAATAAGCCATCTTTCCAGTGTATTATAATAATAATCAATTAGAAAGGTATACAAAAGACCCAATCTCAATACCAAATTAGAATTACAATAAAATCGCACATGTGATGCACGTGTATATAATATAATATGTGATATGGAAGAAATAAGTACAAAATTCTTATCTATGATTTATTTTGTAATTCATGAATTAAATAAGAAATCTCGTTTTTATAAGAAATATATGCCAATATGCTATTTCATTCTCATGCTCATTTCTATATTTTGTACTGAAAATAAATCTATCTATATCTACCTCCTAAAAGCAAATTCGAGTTTATTTTCGTTCATCAAATTCAATTTTGTTATATCATTAGTTTTTGAAACAATAAACATCTTTTCAACATAAATAAATCATAACATTTGGTATTTAAATTTTATTAAATGCAATTCAAATTTGCGATTTAAAATCAAATAAAATTTATTACAAAAAATCTAAATCAAATTTTTGTATAGACTAGAATTTATGTCAAATTAAAATTTTGTTATATTAATATCTTTTTTTGAAACAATAGATATCTTTTCAAGAATAAATTAGGGAAATCCCTACCCCCCAAAAAATATTATAGATAATAAATTCTAACTCTATTTTGTTAGATCAGGAAATGCAATGATTCCACTATTAATAAACTAAATAACCTTTAACTAGTGATGAAATTAAAACCCTAAAGTTTGTAATTAAGTATAGTGCTGATTGTTCATGCGTAGAGGTGTGTATGTATATTGTAAATAACCGCAATCAAAACGGTATCGCAAATAGCTAGCCGCGATGAGTACGGGTCATCCGCAGGGAAACGTGAACTTCTTTTCTTGTTTTAGACGAGTTAATAAAAGAGAGGAGGGATTGTTGTCGTTTTATTTTAATATGAATATAAAATTTGTAATAGAAGAGCTTGTAGGGTTTATAGGACTTAGTAGTTAATGGATGAATGTTTAGAAATGTCTCTTTTGATTTTTTAATAGTTTAAAATCTAGAGAGAGAGCGATGAATGTGGATTAGGGGTTCTCGGAGGGAACTAGGGTTTTCCACTACTACTCATGTCCTTCCATTGATCTCTATTAATCTCAATTCTTTAACAAAATAAGTGTTTAACTAATCTTAAATCGTGGTCGTGACTATCAATAAATTGATAGTGCGCTCGATAAGAAAGTTAACATTTATTTTGCTAAAGTTTAGAAACATTAAAATGTCAAAAGAAGTTGAAAGATATTTTATCCATTATCCTACCATATCCTACAAACCTTAACAAGCATGAAATTACTCTCATGGTTAGTAGTGATTTAGAAGAAGGTTGAAAATGAATGAAACTATAATTAAAAGTGCAGAAAAGTAACGTGGAAAACTAATGCGGAAAAAATAATGCGTAAAGTAAATGCAGAAAAAATTAAAACAAAAACTATCTTTATTAATCAACTATTGCATTACAAATTTTCTCCTTCAAACGTAGATTACAAGAACCCTAGTTTCGCTCCGTAGAACTCTCTCTTGAACTTTTTATTTGGGGTCTTGAATTCTTGGATTGTTGGATGCCTTTGAATGCACAGCTCTCGGTCCTTTATATAGCCCCTGAAACTAGAAACCCTAGATGCCATATGTGAGTAGATGTAGTTACGATCATGCTCCCAAAATCCTAGATCCAACGGCCATTAAAGGACCGCGGAACCGTCGCCCATTGCCACGTTTGATCGCGGATCCGCCGCCTCCCAGTGGGATTGAGACTTGGGATTTTTTTCTGGCTTTTTGTCTCGATGTTTGGAGATTCTCTTGATATGTAGATTCTGAAAATATTGCTCTTAGTCTCTGTCGTTGCTAGATTTCTCGAGTTGCTTCTAAAATTTGGTAGATTTGGTTTCGATATCCCGATTTGATTTGAATCTCCTATATAGATTTCAGACCTGAGCTAATTCCTGCATAATATCTCAAATCAAATTGTTGGTAGCATTTGGTATTTTTGAGATATTATTCCAACCATTTATATGATATAATATTTTAAGAATATTGATTAGGAATATTTGATATGATATGCATATTTTAATTACTAATACAACAACAACAACAACTGAGCCTTTTATCCCAAGCATATGGGGTAGGCTACATGAACCAACATGAGAATTGTTGGAGATAGTGCCCTCAAAGTCAATTATTGGATCACAGATACGTGATTGCAATGATTGAGGCAGGACCTATACCGATATGACAGTCTTGCTCGTGATGATAGTTTGCTATCTGGTTTGTCTTTATCATCGTATACATGCTTTAGTTCACTATTGCATGATGATAGAGCCCATAGGATTCTTGCTTGACTACCAGCAGTATGATGGCGATCATATACGTGGGAGCTGGGGCCTGTAAGCACATCCTTAAAGTGTCCCTAGTCGTGGGAGTTTCGAGACAGGGCATCGATACTCCAGAGTAGACTAGTGTATACAGTCGAGACACCGACGAGAGGCGATGGCCGGTCTCACAAGCCATTGGTGTCAGTAGGATCACCTAAGATGTATACAGGTGCTCATTACATTATGAGTACATCGGACAGGACCCGCCGAGAACATGCTAGTTGGTATTATACATATCGTCAGATAGCAGTTCCCTGGTGACATGTGTACAGATTAGTTCATCGACCTGAGGTCGTCATTTGTCTCGTGTGAGTTCCCACTGTGCTTTGATTTCTACCCTACTACGGCTCAAAGGAGTCGTGCAAACAGGTCTTTTTTGGGTACAATCCCGAGCCACATGGAGGCAAGGGAGCGGATCGGCAGGGGATTCGTCTCTCTCGGTATTGGGGGTGAGATCGCGCCGTGTCTAGGAGAGCCATTACACAAAGCCTTCGGCCGAGGCAGGAGATTTACTGGTAGGTACTCCAGTAGTATCTCAGGGTGTTCTGGGCCACTCTCTGACACGACTTATACCGCTATTGGGGGTCTGACGTTACTAGCCCCCTAGGAAGATATACGATACTCATAGACAAACGGACCGGACTGTATGTATATTGTCACTGTTAGGCTCAGTAGGGTTTATGGATGAGTTCGCTCGTCAACTTCCCTTCCAATCAATACACAGGCAACCGTTACGTACAGCCAGCACCTCTGACGTGCTAGTGGTTATACCCAGTGCCAGTGTGTTGATGAGTCATTAGAGTCCCCCACAGACACTTTCCCAAGTTCGGGCGAAACGTTGTAGAGGCCATATGGTTTTATGGCAAGGTTCCGAAAATGCACGTGCGTTTTCGCACGTGTCATTTTTCGGGCAGATAATACTGGTCGGCTTTGGTTTAAGCCGGATCCGAGTATTATACTGTGTAGATATAATATCTTTGTCTCAGTTGCATTTGTATTCGGTCGTAATATAAATGCGGGTATGTTTATACTGTTACGGGGTTATCCTGAAATTCGTTTCAGGATCACTTTTGGAAGTTGCCAGTTTCCAGTTTTCTATCAGCCGTATTTAATATTCGGTTAAATGCGGATTTATCTTTTCTTCTCTTGGGTGAGTCATGAGGGTGATGTGTGTGGAAGCTTCTGGAGTTTGTGAGGTGTTCTTTGTTCATTGGTAGCATTTAATGAAAGGGTGACTAAGGTTAATGAGTCATTCTTTACATTAATGTGTTCATACTAGGTGTTAGATGATTCATTCATATGATTTATGGTTATGGTCACTCTCCCCACTTCCTACACTCACTCCCCACCTTATATGGCCGGCCCCCCCTTTGAGAAATGATAATGGTTGCTTGGAAAAAAAGAGATTGATTTCATTTGAGAAAAGATTATAGTTTATGTGTATGGAAATTTCATAGCTCTTTTCATTCCATCACAGTTTCAAATGGCAACTTCATTAACCGTTCGTCCATAATTTTGGACGTAATGAGACAAAGTGTTCTACTCATTATCTACATCATCCTGGTCGTCTCTTTTAGCAAACTTGACGACCGAGTTGCCTCAGTTTAGAAGCGGGAGCCCGTTTAAAGATCCGTCGACGTGGTGCCACCTGGACGAGAAGATTGGAGATTCAGGAGATCGGAGCAGCCGTAACAAAGCGTGGGATGATGGTTGAAGACCGAAGGACTCGGATCGTTCGGTATAACATTTCTACCCACTTTGTAGTTTGTTAGTTTAGCTTTAATGGCAGATCCGGGTTATAGTACGCGATAGCGCCAGCTGTAAAAGTTTTTGTTCCGCATTTGGCGTCTGTTAGATGGCCGGGGCACTACTGTGGACTTACAGTGGTATCAGAGCCTCACCATTAAGCTTTACTAACTTGTGCTAACGCGTTTAAAATATCGATCGAACGGATTTTCGAAAACCGTAAATTCCAGGGTTAAAGTTTCTGTCGATTTTAAACAGCGTCTAAAAATTATTTTACATATCACAGAAATTCAAGCAGGCTTTTTAAAGAATAATGGAGAAAAACGATCCACTGAATCGTCCGTACGACCGCGGAACCGCGGCCGTCTTGGCGTTTTAGTTGGTCAATTTTCTACTGTTGGTTCTTTGTAGGAAATTGTGGTTTTTGGTATAGTTCTTTTGGGCCCAGTTTTTGTTACAGTACAACAGATGTTTGTGGGGCCCACTTTGGGATATTTGGTCGATCGAAATTTAAACGTGTTAGTATACAGTACTTACTTTATATCTCCGACCGGGAATGTCATTTGATCGGTAAACTACGTCTAATTGCTATAGTTCTTTTAGACAGGTTTGCGAACGTGATATTCGCGTTGATGTTCTGTGTTGTGATGTATTGTTGCGGATATGTCGTGGTGGATATCAGTGTGCAATAGTAGTACAGTTTGGATTTATTTGTACATTTGATATTGCGGGGCGAGCGTCCAACATGTGGACTGCCGTCACTGCCTGTTGTATAATATTCTTTTGGGGCACGACAGGGTTGAGGTCGATGTACCCGCTGTACATATTTTATTTTCTGTACTAGGTTTATCCTGCGAAGGAGTGCACGGATAGCCGGATTCTGGAGGGCAACGGGTCCGTATCTCATGGCTTTGAGAGGCAGAGGGACCTCACTCTAGAATTGACAGACTATTCACCGCACTCGTAGGGGGTACAGGTTGACCCAAGAAGGGGTGCTCAATTTACCGGATTCCGTGAAGTGCCGGGTGTTCCTTTCACTATGATGTGGAGGACGATCTTGCTTCAGGTTTTGGCGGGTAACTTGCCGCACCCGTAGGGGTCTAGGTTTCATTGCACAGGCTATCCATACGACCAGGGGAACGTCGGGTTTCAGCAGCGGCTCTGTGAAACCCGGGGATCCCAGATTATCTGTATTGTTCTGTGATGCTTATTACTTTTCTGTAATGTTGCATATTATCACGCCTGGAGCGATTATTGTATATTGGTATATATACTATTAGATGTTGTATATGTTTTACACCCGCGCTAGTCCAGCCCCCGCTTTGTCGTTAGTTAAGTAACCTAACGGGTGATGACGGGACCCAGTGGCGAATGCGGATGGCATATACGTACATTTTATTTTTCGTTCTTTTCTGGTGTGATTATTTGATGGGACTGCATTGATTCTTATCAATGCAAGGATAAAACAAACCTATATTTGATGTTGTTGGAACAAATTTAAAAAGGTGTTATTACAAAGATGAATCATTTTGTTTTGCATAGTGATATTCAGCTAGAATATCCTGCACCTCATTCGACGAGGCAAGGGCCTAGATCCCTTCACCAGGAGTGACCCCTTGGGCAGAAGTTTACGTCAGGGTAGTAACTTTACTATAGTCGATTACAAGTTGTTTTGCATCGCGGTATTCAGTTGGAATATCCTGCACCTCATTCCACGAGGAAAGAGCCGAGATCCCTTCACCGGGAGTGACCTCTTTAGCAAAGGTTTTCGACACTATATTTTTATAAAAAGCTACCACGTTCCTTCAACGAGATCAAGTTCATTACGTTAAAAGTTTTTCGCCAAAAACCAGTCGTAGTCCTCCGTCGTATCTTATGGATGGTCAGTAGTATTCAAGCTATGTTTGTTGACTTTCGCCAAGGCATAGTGCTTGGTAGCTGCTGGGGTATTCATTTGTAGCATAGATAGATGTGTTGGTTTGGGACAGTCGTATTACCTTGTTGGCTTTCGTCAAGGGTATGTACGGGTGGGTTCAAATTAACCTGGACAATGACGGGCAGAACTTGACATGTGACTTATGATTTGTTGGCTTTCGTCAAGGTCATAAGAGCATGGAGCAAAAATCATATCGGGAGTTTCAAACATACAGGAAACTTGCCAGGCATGCGCATACCTTCTGGAGTGTGATAACTTGAGTGGCTTCCATCAAGTTATCATGCGATGATAGTTGGATCCCGATTCTCACTGATGAGTTGGTTTACTCTTCGGGTGATCCCGACTAATTCTTCTTTCAGGTTTGGAGGAAAATTTGAGATTACAGTGGGAGGTTTCTTGATTAGATAAATTGATAACCATTCTGATCTAGGTTAGAGTGCACGCAGAGTGTTTCTTTTCTCTCTCTCTCTCTTTGGCAGCGACCTTTGACCGACCCTAGACTATGACTCAGTGACCAAGTTGACCGAACCTTCTTAAAATACTGGCTTTTGGATTGTCCGAGTTGCATAAGTCATTGCCGCTCCTTCTTTTACCATTTGCATTTCTCAGAACACCCCGTATTACTACGGATATCCACTTCCATTGGATAGATCTATCGTATGGTTATATACGAACTCGAAGAGACTTCTTCGAGGATGGATCCAGGTTCAGGAGAAATAGAATTGGTTTATTCAGTTGTCTTTTATTATCACCTTCTCTCAGGTTGCGAGGGCTCCTTAGTTTAGGAGAGTACACCTATTACGCTTATTAGATAGTCTTATTCCAAACCATAGGCTGGTGCCGAAAGGTAGGGAATGAAGAAAACCAATTAGCCTAAGTAGGGTGTACAAAAGGTAATATGTAAAGACAAAATGAAGGGATTAGAAAGAGAGCAAAGTAAATTGCGACTGTTATCATTCACGACCAAACCGCGTACTTCATCGCCACTCCTATTTCACCTTTGCTTTTTCCCCAGTTCGGGAGAAATAGAATAAGGTTTTATTCAGTAGTCTTTTATCATCACATTCTCTCAAGATTGCGAGTACTCCTAGGATTAGGAGAGTACACCTATTATGCTTACTGGATAGTCTTCTTCCAAACCATAGGCTGGTGCCGAACGGTAGGGAAGGAAGAAAACCATTTAGCCTAACGAAGGTGTACAGAAGGTTACGACTAAAGACAAATAAAGGGATTTGGAGAGATGGCAGAGAAATATACGGTTATAGTCATGAATTGGATTATGGAAGAGGCATTACTAAGAATACCAGGATACCCCTACAAAACATTTTAATGTTTCAGTGCATTGTTAAAGGAAAACTGATTTCCCGATTAGATACTTACTCCAGGGTATGTATTTACCAGGTTTCATTCTCATATCTGTATGGTTTTACAGATGATGAGTGGGAGTAAGTTATTGGGAATAAGGTGATCATCCTTATTATATCGGAATTCGTTGTAATTGGTGATATTTGAGGAAATCGCATGGGTACAGTTTTCAACCTACGACACACAGGTTTTGAGTTATTCAACTCAGCGGACTTATACAGAGTATTGTATGTTGTCCAGTGTCCGTCAGGACAAAGGGGTAGGTCCTCGTACTTGTTCTGTTTACTTGTGACTTCTCTGGTTTTTAGACAAGTGTTTCATCGAAATACAATGTCTAAGTTTTGAGATGTTGTGGGTATAAGAATAAAGTAGAGAACCAGGTATCACAAGTATCGGGATTCTTCAAAGAGATTGAAGATGTAGATTCTTGTGATTGGTATTCAGATGATAGTAATGGTTTTGAGAAACTTGTTTCTCTTTCAGGTTACTCATAATTGGATGGATTCCTAAGTTGAGTAATGCTGAGTAGCCACTTTCCATTAAGTTGATATGCACTGGAGACAGCTGCATGATTTGAATCTGGTTCCAATTAAATTAGTGCCTCTATTTCTATATTGTATATAGAATGGTTCATATCTTAACGATGTTAAGGTAAGGGGAGTTGTCCAGCTTATGCTTAAAACTAGACACTGGATAACTCAAGGCACGTTTCTGTAATGGCTGTTTGTGGGTTGACCCTGGCTTTGATGAGGGTTGACATTTCTACCATCTGGAAGATCAATAGTGATATTGTTCTTGACTCGCCACAGTTTTAGTAAAATGGATTTTATTTTCAGAAAACAGTAGTGGGAGTATGGTAGAACTGGAAGAGATTCCAGAACCACAAACGATTACGGAAAATTTAATAGGACCTATATATTCAATCAGGGTTGACATTCCATTAGCCACTCTGCAGATATGATGGGTAACCTCAGACACCCGAGGGGTACTCCGATACCCTCAAGGATGGTGACAGGGAGGTTCTTGTTTACCCAGACTTGACACTACTGTTGTTCCAGACTATGAGACCCGGCAAGAGGATAAGTATAACGTCGTTCTAAACTAGCTTTAGAAGTGTACGTAGATATTATTCTGCCAGAGGGTTATCGTAGTCAGTGGGAGCAGCGGAAGCATAGTGAGCAAGTAGCTTATGTATATTTATAAACTTGAGCAAATATAGCAGAGATAAGATCATCTAATTTTGATGTAACAGTCATGGCTTTGACTTCATCAGAATAGGGGATGGATCTGTTAAGGAGGTAGTAGGGTGTGATGTCCTGGTATTTGGATGACATACACAAAGTAGGAAGTAAAATTCCTATACTACGATCGGTTGTACTTTGGTCATCACACAGTTGTTTCTCCACAAAGGACATGGATATAATATCAGACATTCTGGTTACTAGATCTATGGTTTTAGATCTAGATTTGGGTAGTTTCCCAATATGGGTACTTTGACAGTATTCTAAATAGTATTTTAGAATAGATGACTCCTGGCATGGTAGTGTACCTGCAGGTGATGGAGTCACCCTCTCTAAAGGTGTCTTACAGACTAAAGGGGAGAGAGATGTGCATGATTGGCAGATCACTTGCTTGGGCAATTGAGTCAATCGTGAGATGTCAAGTACCACACCATATGTTGTTTTTGCACTAGATGCAATAAATTTATATTAATCCAATCCTGAAGAAACATAAGGAAGCAGTTTTAGAACATAAGTGCATGTTCTACGGATTTGATGACGGCAGCCTCCTTCGGGAGACGTTTATCATTCCAGGCTTCAAAGGTGACATGGATGACAGAGTGATTGTCAGAGTTA
The DNA here is from genome assembly GCA_030015575.1 of Agapanthus africanus. NCBI lineage: Eukaryota > Viridiplantae > Streptophyta > Magnoliopsida > Asparagales > Amaryllidaceae > Agapanthus > Agapanthus africanus. The sequence goes on along the minus strand of CM057340.1, from coordinate 582,271,136 downwards.
TAGTTTTCCCTCTGACGAGGGACAGTATTATGGACAGGTGGTCCAAGAGGATACTGTGGGAGGCATGGTGCTGGATACTGATTAGGTTCAGTGATCGATACAGTTTAAGAAGTTTGGATTTGGAGTTAATTTATGAACTAGGTCCCATCAGATATCCAGATATGTTCTAAGACAGGTATTACTCGATTCGGGAGATGGCTTTCTCCGCGAACTTGAGATTAAGAGAGACATAGAAAGAAACATCAGGGCGGATCCACTCACTGAGGCTATTTCTCGAACACAAGAGTTTTACAAACTAGCTTTGTGAAACTGATTAGTAGAGGAGTTGGTTGTTCGGTATCACACGGGCTATGAGTATGCGACAGCGCAATAATTAGCCTTAAGTGCAAGTGGGAGATTGTTGGAGATAGTGCCCTCAAAGTCAATTATTGGATCGCAGGTACGTGATTGCAATGATTGAGGCAGGACCTATACCGATATGACAGTCTTGCTCGTGATGATAGTTTGCTATCTGGTTTGTCTTTATCATCGTATACATGCTTTAGTTCACTATTGCATGATGATAGAGCCCATAGGATTCTTGCTTGACTACCAGCAGTATGATGGCGATCATATACGTGGGAGCTGGGGTCTGTAAGCACATCCTTAAAGTGTCCCTAGTCGTGGGAGTTTCGAGACAGGGCATCGATACTCCAGAGTAGACTAGTGTATACAGTCGAGACCCCGACGAGGGGAGATGGCCGGTCTCACAAGTCATTGGTGTCAGTAGGATCACCTAAGATGTATACAGGTGCTCATTAGGTTATGAGTACACCGGACAGGACTCGCCGGGAACATGCTAGTTGGTATTATACATATCGTCAGATAGCAGTTCCCTGGTGACATGTGTACAGGTTAGTTCATCGACCTGAGGTCGTCATTTGTCTTGTGTGAGTTCCCACTGTGCTTTGATTTCTACCCTACCACGGCTCAAAGGAGTTGTGCAAACAGGTCTTTTTTGGGTACAGTCCCGAGCCACATGGAGGCAAGTGAGCGGATCGGCAGGGGATTCGTCTCTCCCGGTATTGGGGGTGAGATCGCGCTGTGTCTAGGAGAGCCATTACACAAAGCCCTCGGCCGAGGCAGGAGATTTACTGGTAGGTACTCCAGTAGTATCTCAGGGTGTTCTGGGCCACTCTCTGACATGACTTATACCGCTATTGGGGGTCTGACGTTACTAGCCCCCTAGGCAGATATGCGATACTCATAGACAAACGGACCAGACTGTATGTATATTGTCAGTGTTAGGCTCAGTAGGGTTTATGGATGAGTTCGCTCGTCAGCTTCCCTTCCAATCAATACATAGGCAACCGTTACGTACAGCCAGTACCTCTGACGTGCTAGTGGTTATACTCAGTGCTAGTGTGTTGATGAGTCATTAGAGACCCCCACAGAAACTTTCCCAAGTTCGGGCGAAACGTTGTAGAGGCCGTATGGTTTTATGGCAAGGTTTGGAAAATACACGTTCGTTTTCGCACGTGTCATTTTTCGGGCAGATAATTCTGGTCGGCTTTGGTTTAAACTGGATCCGAGTATTATACTGTGTAGATATAATATCTTTGTCTCAGTTGCATTTGTATTTGGTCGTAATACAAATGCGGGTATGTTTATACTGTTACGGGGTTATCCTGAAATTCGTTTCAGGATCACTTTTGGAAGTTGCCAGTTTCCAGTTTTCTATCAGCCGTATTTAACATTCGGTTAAATGCGGATTTATCTTTTCTTCTCTTGGGTGAGTCATGAGGGTGATGTGTGTGGAAGCTTCTGGAGTTTGTGAGGTGTTCTTTGTTCATTGGTAGCATTTAATGAAAGGGTGACTAAGATTAATGAGTCATTCTTTACATTAATGTGTTCATACTAGGTGTTAGATGATTCATTCATATGATTTATGGTTATGGTCACTCTCCCCGCTTCCTACACTCACCCCCCCACGTTATATGGCCGGCCCCCCCTTTGAGAAATGATAATGGTTGCTTGGGAAAAAAGAGATTAATTTCATTTGAGAAAAGATTATAGTTTATGTGTATGGAAATTTCATAGCTCTTTTCATTCCATCACAGTTTCAAATGGCAACTTCATTAACTGTTCGTCCATAGTTTTGGACGTAACGAGACAAAGTGTTCTACTCATTCTCTACATCATCTTGGTCGTCTCTTTTAGCAAACTTGACGACCGAGTTGCCTCGGTTCAGAGGCGGGAGCCCGTTTAAAGATCCGTCGACGTGGTGCCACCTGGACGAGAAGATTGGAGATTCAGGAGATCGGAGCAGCCGCAACAAAACGTGGGATGATGGTTGAAGACCGAAGGACTCGGATCGTTCAGTATAACATTTCTACCCACTTTGTAGTTTGTTAGTTTAGCTTTAATGGCAGATCCGGGTTATAGTACGCGATAGCGCCAGTTGTAAAAGTTTTTTTTTCCGCATTTGGCGTCTGTTAGATAGCCGGGGTGCTACCGTGGACTTACAAGAATCACGCTGGGTCCAGCACATGAATCCTCCGCCTCCACTCACTCCTATCGAACAATATACTTTCATTGAGTCCTTTGGCAACCATATCGTTTCGTATCACCTCCATCCATGTTTTCTTCGGTCTCCCTTTTGCCCTTTTGTCATTGCCCATATCGAGAGTTTCTATTCGTCGAACCGGTGCTTCCATAGGTCTGCGTCGCACATGACCAAACCATCTTAGCCGGTTTTCCCGCATCTTCTCCTCCACAGGTGATACACCAACTTTTGCACGAATATACTCATTTCGCACCTTATCTTTTCTAGTGTTACCGCACATCCAACGAAGCATGCGCATCTCTGCTACGTGCATCTTCTGTGTATGATGCTTCTTAGGAGCCCAGCATTCTGTACCATATAATAAGGCAGGCCGAATAGCGCTCCGATAAAACTTCCCTTTCAATTTTAACAGAAAGTTACGATCACACAAAATCCCTGTTGCACTCCTCCATTTCAACCAACCAGCTTGGATCCTTTGATTAACATCACTATCGATCTCCCCATTCTTTTGGATGATGGAACCTAGATATCTAAACTGGTCGCATTGTGATATCTCTTGCCCTTCCAATGTTATACCAATATGGTTTTGACTTCTCTGGTTACTAAATTTGCAATGCATATATGCTGTCTTGGACCTGCTCAATCTGAATCCCCGAGATTCCAATGTTTGCCTCCATAATTCCAATTTGGCATTAACCCCTGCTTTCGTCTTATTTACTAGAACAATATCATCAGCGAATAGTATACACCAAGGTACCTCATCTTGGATAGTTCTAGTAAGCTCATCCATCACGATAGTAAACAGTAATGGACTTAATGCAGATCCTTGATGTAAACCAATTGTAATCGGAAAATCACTCGTTAAGCCGCCGCAAGTTCTGACATTTGCCACTATTTCATCGTACATATCCTTGATTATGTCAATATACTTGACGGGGACCCCCTTCTTCATCATTGTCCCCCATAATACCTCTCCAGATACCTTGTCGTACGCTTTTTCTAAATCAATAAATATCATATGCAAATCTCTTCTTCTCTCTCGAAAACGCTCGACAAGTTGATGAAGCAAATGAATAGCCTCTGTCGTCGATCGTCCAGGCATGAACCCAAACCGGTTCTCTGTTATCTTAATATCCTTCCTTAGCCTGTGTTCAATCACTCTCTCCCAAAGTTTCATGGTGTGACACATAAGTTTTATTCCACGGTAGTTTGAGCAACTTTGAATGTCACCTTTGTTCTTGTAGATAGGTACAAGGATACTTTTTCTCCATTCATTTGGCATCTTTTTTGTCTGCTAAATCTTATTAAATAGATCTGTCAGCCATTTAACGCCTATTTCTCCTAAGCATCTCCAAATCTCGATAGGAATCCCGTCAGGACCAACCGCTTTTCTTAAACTCATTCCGTTCAAAACTTCTTTAATCTCAGGTAGTCTTATTTTACGCATGAAATCACGGTTTATATCTTGAGATTGAATGACAAGTCCATCCAAATTCTTGGTAAAGCTCTCATTGAACAATTTGTCAAAATAATCTCTCCATCTTTCCTTGATATCCTCATCTCGAACTAAAACCTTCTGATTTTCATTTTTGACACACTTCACCGCGCATAAGTCTCTAGTCTTCCTTTCCCGCATCCGAGCAATCCGGTATATATCATTTTCAGCCTCTTTAGTGTCTAATTTCTCATACACCTCCTTGTAGACCTTAGATTTAGCTTCCCGAACAGCTTTCTTAACTTTCTTTTTAGCCATTTTATACTTCTCAAATCTCTCCACATCTCTACTTTTCTTCAAATTTTAATTAGAATCCCTTTTAATTTTAATAGCAGCCTTTACTTCTTCATTCCACCATGATGTGTCCTTAGATGGTGGAGCACCACCTCTCGACTCACCAAGTAGATCTCTAGCTACCTTCTTGATACAACTAGCCATTTTGTTCCATGTTCTGTCTGAATCATCTTCCAACTGCCAATCCTCTTCTTGGACCACATGATCTATAAAAGCCTTTTGGTTAGCTTCTTTCAATTGCCACCATTTAATTCTAGGCTCTACCTTACGTCTAATCTTCCTAGGTCCTTTTCTAAATCGGAAATTTAGAACTAAAAGTCTATGTTGAGTGGTTACACTCTCATCTGGCACTACCTTACAGTCAATACAACAAGCTCTATCTATTCTTCTCGTCAAAAAAAAGTCTATTTGACTAGCACTTGATCCGCTCCTAAAAGTGATAAGGTGGGACTCTCTTTTCCTAATATTTTGAACTAAAAGCATATTTTAATTACTAATATTTCATTTAAATATTATATGCATATATTTTCCCTAATTATATTAATTATAAATGAAAAAATATATCATAATAATCTTTTACAAATAAACCCACATATATTCTTTATTTACAATTAACACATTTTAGCACTTAACAATAATAGGGAAAATGTCCATACAAATGTGCAATATTTTAGACTTAGAGAATTCCTTACCTTTCTTCCAAATATCGATTATATACCCCTACGTGTGTGTAAAAAACATCTATACACTTAGATAATTCAATTCAAGCTATCATACTCTTGTCCTTATTCCTTAGTGCTTTTTAGTCGGTGAATATTTTAGATGGATTTGCTCACACATTTTTCATGCGACTGTTAATACATCTTGAAGTACTAACTGACCGATTACCGAATGTGCTTACTTATTATGGTGTAATTAGAAATATCCTAATCTTGCAACACCTAAGACTTAGCAATGGCTCCCAAACTAATTGGTCTAAGACACTAGATGATAATGCACCCTCGCTATATTTTTTTTATGCAGCCTTAAGTAATTACAAAACCAGTGTTTATTTTTCTTCACCATTTATAATATTTTTTTTCCATTTATATTTTGTTAATTTATATTTTTCTCTCTTCATACTAAGGCTTTAAACAAGAGCATTTCAAGGTATCCTCTACTATCCCAAGTTTCAAGACGTGTGCAAGTGCATATAGTAGGGTATCAACGTTCAGAATTTTGGACTCAAGAATAGGGACTATTTTTCAGACTTATTTCTATCCCCAGATTAGTAATTTTCTTCATCTTACTAACCCTTGGGACAACAGCTCATGACTACCTATTACTAGTATCGTTAAAACATCTAATTTTCTTGTTTTTCCTAAATCTCTTCTTATCTTTCATATGTATTTTGTACTTTCTAATTTTTATTTTTAAAAAAAAATTTAGTACTTTTATTTAGTTTAATGCAAAATGATACGTGAATAAGCACAAAGCTCCCCCCAAACCTATTTGCAGCAGTGTCCTCACTGATGTCATCTTTTAAGCTCAAAATCTGTAGACTTGGGAGGAAAAGTTCTCAATGATTAGTAAAGGGGATAAGAGTTAATGACAGTGAAATCCTCCTCCAAACTTATTTTTGGCTCACAATCGTGCAAAAATTTCTTTTCTTTCAAGAGCCAAAATATTTTTCTTCTCCCCCCGCCCCAAACTTGAGTAAAATAGTTTTTTTTTCATTATTAAGCATTTAAAATCATAAGAGGGGGATAAATATTATCGGTCCGCACAAAACTTTACAAAGACCAAAAGTCAACACCACATATTCGAATATTTTATCAATGTAACACCATGGTTAGTAGAATATCATGTTACAGATAGACGTGAAGAAGTAGGGAGGAGATAAGAGGTGTAATTGAACGGTTTGTAGAGTCGAAACAGTGACGGTAGATGAAAACGAGAATGTGAAAGATAAGAAATAGGTGGAATAGTCGCATTCTCATATGGGATAAGAAGAAGGGGTGGCGGTTCAGCTTCTTTGGGTGGAGGTTGATTCATCACAACATTCATGTCTTTAAGAAATGCGAGTTCTTTGGCAAAAATGTCTTCAAAACTTTCATCGATATTCCGAATAATTATCTCATCAGAAAAAATGTATGGTACTCGGACTCCATAAGAGGTCATAATTAGCGTAAGAGATTGACTCGGACAGCTCGACTAACTTATTCGACAAGTCAAAGGATTCGGACTCGGCTGTGGACTTGTCGACAGAAGGGTCCTCACTCGTATAATAAATAGCTGGATCAAAAAATAACGCACTAGTGGCATCAAGATCATTATCGTGAAGCAAGAACTCCTCAAATTCGCAACTGTCAAAAGCTATCTTGTCGACAGAACATACATCAATTTTATGAGCAGAAGGTTCAGAGGGTTAACTTTCTATCCTGTAAATGTTAAGTTCAATTGTCATCTTTCCAAAGGACAGGTTCATGGAACCGTTGCGACAATTGATTATCGCGTTGGAAGTTGCTAGAAAAGGTCGATGTAGAATTATCGGAATTTGGTTCCGTGGGTTTGCCACAGGCTGTGTATATAAAACTATAAAGTCCACAGGGAATATAAATTCCCCAACTTTGATCAACAAGTCCTCTAGCTCATCCCTAGGGTGGGTGATAAATCGATCGGACATCTGGAAAGTACAGTGTGCAGGTTTCAACTCTCCTATACCTAATTGCTTATAAACAGAATAAAGGAGCAAATTAACACTAGCACCTAAATCGGGTAAAGCGCGATTGATGTTTTTACCCTCAATAGCAATAGATATTGTAGGACAACCGAGGTCCTTACGTTTCTTAGGAACATATTGGGTAAGAGCATTGCTCATATTACTCGCTAAGAAAACCTTTTTAGGCACTTGAGTTTTTCTTTTTCTAGTGCACAAGTCCTTTAGAATTTTCGCATAGGATGGATCCTGTTGGATAGCATTTAAGAGGAATATTTATATTAACTTGCTTAAAAATTTACACAATCTTCTCTATTTGTGGACTTGGTCTGTTGGGCCTCAACCGGTTTGGAAAATGAGCTTTATTAACAAGGGTTGGGTCCAACTCTTGTGGAGTAGTTTATGGGGATGGAATGGATCCCAAAATTGGATTTGGGATGATCTTAGATGGTAATTCATTCAAGAAAGTGGATTGAGGGTTCGAGCCTAGTGAAGAACGGAGAATAGGCTCAGAAGAAGATGATGGATTAGACGAATTAGGAGTATAAGTAGTAGCCGGGGTATCATCTGAATCATCAACTTGTTCACCAACCTGATTATTCAGCACTCTTCTCGATCTTAACGTGGTCACGACACTCACATTATGATTTTGTTGGTGAAGGACAATATTTGCGCTTTTTGAGTGGCCGGGATTTGGTGGAGGTTGAGATGGAAGTTTCCCTTTCTTTCTTTCACTCATTGCGGCATTCAACTGTGCAATTTGTGCTTTGATCGATTTTATGCTTTCACTGTGAGAAGCAGTTTGTTGCATCAGCGTTTGGATAGAAGACGTTAAATTAGCCGTCGTTTGTGTAGATTGTTTAATAAACATTTCTAACCTTCTTTTGAGTGCAGAGATTTTATCGGTAATGGCCGTTGGAATACTAGTCTGTGGTTGGAAAGAATTATTATAAGGGGGAAAGTTGTTGGCCGAATTTTGAAAAGATTGCGGTTGAAAGGGCTGCTGAATTTGTTGTATTAGCTGTTGTTACTGTGGGGGAAGCCTTTGATAGTTATTTTGGCTTGGGAACTGATTTTGATTTTCAAACTGGTTTTGGTTCCAAGCAAAATTAGGATGATTCCTCCATCCCTGATTATATGTGGATGAATAAGGATCATTTCTAAGTTGTTGCTGAAAAGTAGTATTGGTTTGTTCATGACCTTGAGACGAAATATTCAAAGGACATTCTTCCGTTAAATGTGATGGGTCAAAACAACAACCACACACGATTTTGGGGAGCGTAACCTGGTTTATGGAGGCTGAAGAGAATTTACTTTCCATAGCTTCCAGTTTTTTTTGCATTGCAGCCATTTCGGCTTTTATTGCGATGGAAGCGTCAAGCTGATGGATACCTTCCCTAGATGAAGACGATATGGTTGGTCTAGTGCTCTCCCACTGTAATGTCTGTTCGGCGAGATCTTCCAGAAATTTCCATGCTTCGCCATCGTCTTTTGACATGAAATGACATTGACAAATGATTTCTAGTGTTTGTTTTGTAGCTGGATTAATACCCTCATATATAATTCGGCAAAGTTGCCATCTATCGATTCCGTGATGAGGGTATTGGACAAAAAGATCTTTAAACCGTTCAAAGCATTTCCAAAAGGGATCGTTGGGAAGTTGGGCAAACTGGTTAATCTCGCTCCGAATACGGGCAGTCTTGTGACGAGGATAAAATTTCTTAAGAAATGTTTTAACAAATTCATCCCATTTAGTGATAGAATGTGCGGCGGTGTTATAAAGCCACTTTTCTGCGAGATCGCATAAGGTAAAAGGGAGAAGACGTAATCACAGAGCATCCCTTGAAAGTTGGGTGGTGCTCATCATTGTACATACGTTTTCGAATTTGGTTATAAAAACATATGCATCTTCAGATTCAAGCCCATGAAATTTGGGCAACAAGTTGATGAAGTGGGGTTTAATTTCGAAATTATCCCCATTGGCTGGTGGAAGAAATAAACACATAGGAAGGGGTCCGCATACGGGGTAGCATTTGTCTTGCAGAGTGATGCGTGATGGATTTTGCGCACCGACGGGTGGTAGCAAGGTGGTGGTGTTAAAACCCGATGGAGATCTGTCCATCTTGGGAGATGTAGTCGGTGGAGGAGAAATAGAAGATGAAGAAGTACCGATTTCGGAGTCGACAGCAAAAACGCGGACTAGACGGACACTAGAATCTCGTGTCCAGCCGATCATGCACTAAGCGGGTTTAGTGCACGTGGCAGCGTGTGATATATGTGAGAACGATTTTAAGAAGGCTTGTTTTTTGAAAAAATGTCGGATGTGAGGCTTGACTTAACCAATCACAAAATGCACAATCAATCCCTAGAGCTAGGATCACGTAAGTCAAGTCACTAGACCGCTCCTAAACTTCCAAAGGACAAGACGTAGGATCAATCCTCTACCACCTCCTTATCAATCCTGCAGCCAGGTAAGTGCCAGGTAAGTAGGAGGTATCCGCTATATGAATCACCGAAATAGCAGGCCTAATTAAGTAACCACTTTCCTTAGTCACATTTGCCTAGACGCCACAAGAGAAATGTGGATAAGCAATAGATTACCCACGACCTTCCTCTGTCCTAATTGAGCGCGACAGTCCTCGGAGGTTTGGTCTAGATATTTTTTATTAATGTAGGGTGATAGTATGCCCGTTTATGATTTGTGGGGCCTAGGAAGGGTGATGAAATCCCCACTTAATCTGAGTTTGGGTTTATTGCCCTTTAAAGTCCGGTTTTAGATATGCAAAACAAACCGAAATCAAAACACGCAAAAAGATTTTTTTTAGCAGCACTGTTTGCAAAGAATTCTGCAGATAAAATCAGATTATTGGAGATTTAAAGGAGAGAGGAAGATGGTAAAAGAATACCAGAGATTTTTGGGGGCGCAAATCTTCAAAGGGACCGTGGTTCCGCCGCCTAAAGAACACTTTGGCCGCGGTTCCGCCGCCGTTTGGTAAGATATTTTTTTTCAAATTTCCACAGAGCACCCCTATGCTCCTCTGGTCCAAGTTGAAAGTTTCTGAATCTCTTCTGGCCTGCTCCAATGACCCAGATGTCCTTGCAAAACTCACATAATAATCGTTAAAAACACAAGATGCGGTTTTGGTTCTCGTTTATTTTATTTTTCTGGTTTTTATAAGAAATCAACCCGAATAACAAGAAAATTAATTACGACCGTTTCCCCGACAACGGTGCCATTTGATTGTTCGTGCGAAGAGGTATATATGTATGTTGTAAATAACTGCAATCAAAACGATATCGCAAATAGCTAGCCGCGATGAGTACGGGTCGTCCGCAGGGAAACGTGAACTTCTTTTCTTGCTTTAGACGAGTTAATAAAAGAGAGGAGGGATTGTTGTCGTTTTATTTTAATATGGATAAAAAATTTGTAATAGAAGGGCTTATAGGGTTTATAAGACATAGTAGTTAATGGATGAATATTTAGAAATGTCTCTTTTAATCTTTTAATATTTTAAAACCTAGCGAGATAGCGATGAATGTGGATTAGGGGTTCTTGGAGGGAACTAGGGTTTCCCACTACTACCCCTTGCCCTTCTATTGATCTCTACTAATCTCAAGCCTTTAACTAATCTCAAATCGTGGTCGTGACTATCAATAAATTGATAACGCGCCCGATAAGAGGGTGTTCCCTGATAAAATATCAGGAAAACCCCCCAATGGGGTATCACGTGCTCACACGTGACCAAGGGTCACGTGCTGACACGTGACGGTTTCCTGGGGACTCTGCTATAATAGAATTAAATTCTAATCAACGGGGGTCACGTGTCCACACATGATGGACCTTTAAAAACCCACTAAAAAGGAATTAAAAGGCATGATAAAATAGTAAAGAAAGATCCCAATGGGGTATCACGTGTCTACACGTGACCAAAGGTCACGTGCTAACACGTGATGGTTCCTTAGTTCTTTGAAACGGCAGAATTAAATTCTGGTTAAAATGCTTAATCAGGGAAGTCACGTGTCAGCACGTGACCCGTGCCTAAGTTCTTCAATTAATAGAATTAAATTCTATTTGAATGATCAAATAATGGGATCACGTGCCAACACGTGACAGGCTTTACAAACTAATAGAATTAAAATTCTAATTAAGAAGGAATCAAGAATCCTAACTGAAAAATATCTTTTTAAATCTTTCCAAACAGAAGAGGTGGTGTTCTGTAAAATGGAGCACCGTTGGATTAAAAATCCAATGGTGATTAAAAATCACCAATTCATGGAAAGATTTTATGCAAGGAAAGATTTCCCTAAGATTTGCCAGGAATAACAGATAAAATATCTTTTGGATTAAAAATCTAATAGTGAATAAAATTCACTGAGTAGTCTAAAAGCTCAGGTTGGTTACAAAATCAATTAAAATCTTTCAATGGAAGATTGACTAAACAGATTGATTCTTTTCTTTCTCCTATAAATAGGTGCCAAGAAGAGAAGAGAGGGGATCGATTTTCTTATTTTTGGAGAAAATACAACAACAGAGAGAAAAAAAGAGGAGAATTTAATTCTCAAGAGAGAAAAGAAAATTTCTTCAGGAGAGAAAAGAAACCCTAGGTGAGAAAGGGGAAAGATATCTAAGCTCCATAAAACAAAAGAGAATTTAGTTCTCAATTTAAGAGTTTAACTCTTCTGAATAAAAACTTAGTTCTTCTTTTGGTTGAAGATCTGCAGAAGCAGATCTCCCCACAAGTTGAGAATTTAATTCTCATCAGGGAGATTCTGCCATGCATATCCAAAACTTAGAAGGAGAATTTAAGTCTAAGGAATTTAATTCCCCTAAATTCATAGGAATTTAATTCCTCCCAATGAAGCTAGGGTTTAATCCTACATGAGAATTTAATTCTCCCAAATTCATAGGAATTTAATTCCTCTAAACAGAACTAGGGTTTAACCCTATATGACAATTTAATTCTTCAAAATTCATAGGAATTTAATTTCTCTAAACAGAACATAGGGTTTAACCCTACAGAAAATTTAATTCTTAAAACAAAAGACTTAAAGCTCTCCATGCACGTAAAGATCAAGTATCTAACCTGGTCACGTGGTAACACGTGACCCTCATACTCAATGAATAAAAAGAACGAACAAGACTAGGTCGCGTGGCCCCACGTGACCCTTAAACAGACCCCTCAAAATGAGAAAGAAAAAGCATGAAGGCAATGTCTCACGTGCTCACACGTGACTCTCAAAACAGAAAGGGACAAATCCAAGAGCAGAACCAATTTTGGGCGCCCTCACGTGTCCCCACGTGACCCCTAATAAACACTTTAATAATCAATGCATGGGTACCCATCACGTGCCCACACGTGATGATCTGAAGACCAAAAGTGTTTAACACTTATTTGAATACTCTGAGAACAAAATAAAGGAGGTTTGGCCCATTCTCAGTGTTAGTTGTATGTATGCCCTAGAGGCCAGTATTGTCAGATCATGTATATTATATTGGATGCTTGGACATATATAGAAAGGACTTTCTTGCTCGATATGATAGTATGCTATCTGGTTGCTCTTTATCTTAACATGTATACTTGTCTCTTGATGCTGTCTTATAGTTACATGTTGGTAAAGCCCTTAGGATGTGTACTTGACTACCAGGACTATGATGCAGATCATACTAGTGGGGCCATGGTAGTCCATAAGTACATCCTTTAATGTTCCTAGTCGTAGGTGTATCGAGACAGGGCATCGATATACCAGAGTAGACTAGCGTATACGCTTCTCGACCCATGAGATGGGCGATGGATGATCCCATATCCATTGGTGTTTGACATCAGAGATAGTATACGGGTGCTCAGTGGAGACTGGGTACACTGGACGGACTTGCCGAGAACTCCCAGATGGTATTATACCTCACGTCAGATGGCAGTTCTCTGGTGACACTTGTGCAGGTTGGTCTGTAGACCCGAGATCGTCATAGAGTCTTGTGTGATTCCCACTGTGCTTTGATTTCCACCTTACCACGTCCAAGAGGGAGTGCAAAACGGTGGTTTTTAGGTACAGTCCCGAGTCACATGGAGGCAATGAGCGATAGGAGGGGTTTCGTCTCTCCCGGTATTGGGGATTGATATTGCGCTGTGCTCGATTGGCCATAACAGGGAAGTCCCTGGCCAGGGCTGATTTAGAGATTTGCTGGTAAGTGTTACCAATAGTTTCTCGACCCGTTATGAGCCTCACATCGGCACGACTTATCGGTTATTGGGGTCTGACGTTTACCACCCCTAGACTTGATATGCGACATATCGGACGAGGAGACCGGACTGTACGGGAAGTGTTACCTGCAGGCTTTTACAGGAGTTGGAGCGGGCTTGCTTACTGATCTTCTGATCGCTCAATACCCGGGTGGCCGTTACGTCCAGCTAGTACCGCTGACGGCTTGTGGGTGCTTGATGTGATCATCACCTACTGCCGGCGTATTGACGAGTCTTTAGAGTCCTACACAAAGGTTTTTCTGGCTCAGGCAAAACGAAATAGGAGCGCATATGTGATATGTGCGAGACCGAGAATGATGCGTGTATGTGATACCGTATTCTATTCTCGCGACTTTTTGTATCGCGAGGTTATGTGATATAGCCGGGTTATCGAATCAAGTGTTGATTCGATAAGTCGATACAATGGATGTTAGTCGGTTATATGAGATATGACCGGATTATTAAGTCAAGTGTTGATTTAATAATTTAGTGTATAATTGTATATTAGATATACTAGTTTACATTAACTAACACTTGTTCACTTAAGGATTTTTCTCACATGTGCACACTTTAATATATATGTGATATATATTAAAATGTGTTTTTCTTTTTGTATCATGGTTGATGATACACATGACTTGGGTGTATGAGACTTACACCACGCTATTTATTATGTTGGGTTTTAATATTTAAAGTAATTACAAAATTAGTGGAGGATTAGCAACATGCATGAAGCTTGTGGAAGCTTGTGGATGCATTGACTAAGTCCACTAAGTTTGTTTTTACTATGGATATTTGTTAACCCAACTATAAGGATTAGCCATGGTTATGTCTCTACATGAGTTAGTATATGATACTCACTCACCATGGTTAGCTTTCTCACTTGATCATTATCTTTCTCTCTTTATTTTCTTCATCTTCTTCCTTGAGAAAAAGAGCTCTCTAGGGTTTGATCCAAAGTGAAAAACATCGTGAGAAACCAAATTCTAAAGTGAACCCACTTCCTATTTCTCCATCCTCTACTAGACTAGCACTTTAGTTTAGGGTGTTTGCTTCACTAATTCTCTAGTTAGTGAAGTAGAAGCTTGAGTTGGCATCCCCTCGACGTAGATCATCTTCGGCCTCGAAAACTTCAAGTAAGGACGCTCCTTTGCCCCGTGAAGCCATGCAAGAGTCCGGGAGAAGCACGATCACAGCGAAGGGACTTCAACAAAGAGCTAAAGAAGTGAAGGACCGATCTACAAAGGTTGTATTTCGTATTCACTTAGTCATGGATGCTATTTACTTGCATGTGAAACCCTAATTTTCTAGCAAAGATCTTGTTTAGGGTTGTTAGGCACGGCTAAAATTTTAATCGGGCACGGTTGATGCTTTCTTAACCCTTGTTAGAGTGCCTAGTAACCCTACAGTGGTATCAGAGCTTAGCTAGAGCATTAGACGACGTGTATACGAAGTTAAAACCCTGATCGAACCCGAAAACGTAATTTTAACTCCCTCTCTGTACAAATTTTAAAAACTGTGTTTTTTCAGTATTAAAAATACCTAAAAAATTCAGTAGGGTTTTCTAAGCATTACTGTGCAAAACGGTGACGTAAGCCGTACGGACGGCCACGGAACCGCGGTAATAGACTGCTTGTGCCGCGGATCCGCGGCCGTACAGTGAGTGTTTGATTTGGTTTTTGCACAGTAATACTAATATATGATAGTGCTATTTTCTGGGTATTTTTAAACTAACTCAAGTGTTGAGTATTCTGGGGTTTATTTTGTAATCGTTGATTCGATCGGAATATTTAATTTCGTTATGTTTTCCGGATATTTAGAAACTATTAAAATGTTCAAACGGATATCATTAACTTATTATTACCCGGCACGAAAAACTTTCAAGTGTTGAATTTTTTCTTGAGTTTAAATCTTTCGGAAAAACGTGCATGTAACGCGATGGACCCTCTAGAAGACAACAAACCTTAACTCGATTATGTGACCGTCTTGAACTGCCTTTTGAACCTTAGGGTTTGGGGCAGTACGGCGTGCCACATGTGAGGCGTTGGCTTGACCCTTCTACGGCTGGACCGTTGCTACTGTGACGTATTCTGGAATTTTTGAACTCCGCTCAAGTGTTGAGCTATTTAGGAAATCTTGGGTATTTGATTATTCTATCGGAAAGTTTAATACTGTCTATTTATCTGGAATGTGATACAATATGTGGAATTCATAAAGTTAGGCATGAAATGCGAAGTATGTGATATTTCGGATTTACGATGTCTAAAGAGATTGTGGATTCCAAATGTTGTAGTTTTACACTTTATTTTCTGCGACCGTAAGTGTAATATGTGTTGTCTCCGGTTTCGTTGCTATATGTCAACGACAATTGGGATGCGCATATTTACTTACGTTGATGACATGTGATGTTATGTGTTGCTGGATATGTTATATTGGATCGTCGTGTTATGAATTGCCGGGTTTTTTTTATGTGAGATGAGCGTTTTTATTTTCATTCATGTAAAATTAAATGTATGTAATATTATTTTATTGGGGCACTTCCGGGATGAGGTTGATGTCACCATTTGTATATTATTTAATTTTCCGCACTAGGATAGACCCAAGAAGGAGAGCATAAGTAACCGGGTTTTAGAGTCCAGTGGGAGACCAACTTGAGGGTCGAGTCCGGGTCTCCTAACTCTAGAATTGGTAGGGTTGCTTGCCGCTCTCGTAGGGGTCTAGGGGTGTGGGTTTGGCTATTCATTGCGACCGTGGAATCCGTGTTTTATAGAGGCTCAAAATAAAACACGGACGTCCTAGTATATCCAATGTTTCATATGTTTCTTCTGCTGCGATATCTGTGATGTGATCATTTGATATGTTGTGATAAATACTGTATATAGTATATATGATATATTATATGGACGTTACTTATGTTTTACACCCGCGCTAGCCCTGCCCCGCTCTGCCGTTAGTTACCTAACCTAACGGTGCACGAGGGAACATCGAGGTGAATGCGGATGGCATAAGTGTACGTCGTATTTATCTGTGATATTTAGGTGACTTAATTGATGGGACTTCATTAATGTGATTAATGAAAGAAAAGAAACCTAAAAGATGTTGTAGAATCAAATTTTCAAAAAGGGTAGCTACAGTTTTTGCTTTGCATAGCGATATATATGATATATCCTGCACCTTATTCGATGAGGAAAGAGCCGAGATCCCTTCACCGGGAGTGACCTCTTTAGCAAAACTGGCAGATGCTACAACACTCGGTTTGTCTTTTGATTGTTTTTGGAGTTTTTGCTTTGCATAGCGATATATATGATATATCCTGCACCTTATTCCATAAGGAAAGAGCCGAGATCCCTTCACCGGGAGTGACCTCTTTAGCAAAACTAATAAAAGCCTAAAAAACACTCCATTTTAAAATTCACTCGATTCTACAACGATATCAAGTTCATTACGCAATAGGTTTTCAAAAAAACCTGTCGTAGCCCTCCGTCATTTCAGATAAGTCCTACTTAGTATTCGTGCTACGTTTGTTGGCCTGCGTCAAGGCGTAGTGTGCGGTAGCTAACTAGTATTTATCTGTTTATGCATATGATGCAGATTGGATTAGGGTAGTCGTACGACTTTGTTGGCCTGCGTCAAGAGTCGTGCGGGTGGGGTTAATTCAATCAAGAAATGACGGGTTGAACTTGACTAGCACACTATGATTTGTTGGCCTGCGTCAAGGTCATGGGACGCTAGGGGCAAAATATTATCGGGAATTTCAAGTGTTGAAATTTGCAATGAGATTGCATACCTTCTATGAGATAGTTGGATCCCGATACCCACTGCGAGTAATTGTTACCCCTGGAAGAGTTTTACATAAGACAATTAGCCGATCAAGTAGGTGTCTAGAAAGGTGTCAACGGGGTTACGCCTCTGGGAAAACGAGGTTTACTTTAATTAGGTCCGTGCGAAAGCACGGAGAACCTCCCTCAAAGTACCGACACTGTCCTGGCTGAAAGATTGGCGAAGTTGTAGGGTGTAATTAATCCCAGCTAGTCTTTCCTTTTAGGGTTTGAAGGAAGATTTGATAAAAACAGTGGGACCCATCCTGATTAGATAAAATAATAACCAATCTGATTTTGCAAGAGCATACGCTAAAGTATTTTCTTCTCTCTCTCTCCAGGTAACGACCATATCATGCCTTAATCAAGATAATAATATGGATGTATTGACCGAACCCGTATGTTATACTGTGCTAGGGAACGTTGGTTCCGTTCTTTCTTATAAAAGTTATAAGACTGAACAGGATATAGGGGAATACCAGGATTCCCATGCCACCCGAATGAAGAAAGTACATGTTGATGCATTTTCTTCGGGTGTGTTCGTTACAGAGAACTGTTTCTCCATTTCCTCTACGTCCTGGGTATTAGATACCGGGTCAGGATCCCATATATGTAATCAGTTATATGGGCTTAGGAAAGGTAGAGAACTTGGAGAAAGTGATAAAGACATAAGGGTTGGAAATGGTGCAATTGTTGCAGCTAGAACCGTCGGGGAATATCACCTTGTATTGCCAACTGGTAATACATTGATTTTGAACGAATGCTATTACATGCCGAACCTGATATGCAATATTATATCGGTTTCTTTGTTGAGTAAAGAGGGATATAATTTTGTGTTACAGGATAATGTTATGAACATTTTCCTAAACCAAAAGTTGGTTGGATCAGGCACGTTGTGCAATGGCATTTATGTTCTAAATCAATCAACAGTTCTGAGCATAACAAACACACACAAGAGGAAGAGTTCAGAAATGAACGAATCCTTCTTGTGGCATTGTAGACTGGGTCACATCAATGCGACACGACTAGCAAAGTTGCATAAGGATGGATATTTGAATCCGTTTGAATTTTCATCTTATGACACTTGCCAGTCATGTCTCAAAGGCAAGATGACCAAAACTCCGTTTACGGGACACGGAGAGAGAGTTACGGAACTCTTGGGACTGGTACATAGTGATGTATGCAGCCCCATGTCTACACATGCCAGGAATGGTTCTGCGTACTTCATTACATTCATAAACGATCTCTCTAAATTCGGATATGTGTTCCTGATGTAGGTTTCCTAGGCACACTAATGAGGTCTCACAAGTGATCAAACATGGCTAATTCAAAATTTTCCATGTGCCTACAAACCCTAATACGGATCGTTAACTAGATGTATAGACGATGCAAGCAAGTAAACTACTTTATTGCTAAAGGGAAGGGGATACAACCTTTGTAGATCCGGTCCTCCACCTCCTAGGCTCCGTGATGACGTCCCTCCGCTGTCCATATCGGATCCCGGACTCTAGCATCGGCTTCATCGGAGAAATGGGCGGGCTAGGTCGTCGACTTCGATGCCGAAGATGATCTACGTCGAGGCAACTCAAGATCAAACTCCAACTTCACCAAGTCATGAAACTTGTGAAGAAAACACCCTATACTACTTGGCAAGTGGTAGAGGATGAAGAAATAGGAAGTGGGTTCACTTTAGAATTGGATTTCTCACTCTTTTTCTCAAGTTGCTATTGATGGAGGCAAGTTTTTCTTCTTGTTGAAGATGAAGAAGAAGAAGCAAAAAGAATATGATAAGTCTTATTCAAATAGAAAATAAAATGAATACTTATCATATACCAACCATGGTTAAGTGTAGAGACTAAACTAGGGTTAGGTGAATGGTTAGGTTAAGGGAAGCAAACAAAATGGTCAAGCTTTCAACACTTCATGAAGCTTCATGAAAGAAACAAAGAAAGCCACCATTTCTATTTATCTTTTCCAAAATAAATAAACAAAATAAATAAATGAATAAGTAAACAAAACCCTAACCATTCATATAACCATGGTTTAATCATACACACAAACTCAAGTTAGCATGTATCATCAAACATGATACAAACAAGTGCACAAAAGTATATCACATATACAACTTGTGTATTTCAAGTGAGAAAATCCATTTAAAGTGAACCAATACTAGTTAATGCAAAGTAATATATCAAATATATAATTATGCATTAAATCATTAAATCAACACTTTATTCAATGATCCGGTCATGTCGCATATAACCGACTAGTATGCAATGTATCGACTTATCGAATCAATCTTCGATTCGATAACTAGGTTATATCGCATACAACCAATCGATACATTCATCGCGAGAATGGAATACGGTATCACATACACGCATTATTCTCGGTCCCGCACATATTTCATATGCGCTCCTATTTCGTTTCGCTTGATCCAGGAAACCTCTGTGTAGGACTCTAAAGACTCGTCAATACGCCGGCAGCAGATGATGATCATATCAAGCACCCACAAGCCGCAAGCGGTCTGCTAAACGTAACGGCCACCCGGGTATTGAGCGATCAGAAGATCAACGAGCAAGCCCGCTCACACTCCTGTGAATCCAACCAGTAACACTTACCGTACAGTCCGGTCTGTTCGTCTGATATGTTGCATATCTCGCCTAGGGGTGGTAAACGTCAGACCCCAATAGCTTGATAAGTCATGCCGACGTGAGGTCCATAACAATCGTGAAACTACTGATAACTCTTACCAGTATATCACAGCAACCCTGGCCAGGGATTTCCTGTTATGGCCAGTCGAGCATAGCGCAACATCAACCCCCAATACCGGGAGAGACGAATCCCCTCCTATCGCTCATTGCCTCCATGTGAATCGGGACTGTACCCAAAAACCACCTATTTGCACGACTCAGTAGAGCCGTGGTAGGGTGGAAATCAAAGCACAGTGGGAGACACACAAGACTCTATGACGATCTCGGGTCAACAGACTAAGCTGTACCGGTGTCACCAGAGAACTGCCATCTGACGTGAGGTATAATACCATCTGGGAGTTCTCGGCGAGTCCGTTTAGTGTACCCAGTCTCCATTGAGCACCCGCATACCATCTCTGATGTCAAACACTAATGGATATGGGATCATCCATCGCCCATCACATGGGTCGAGAAGATATACGCTAGTCTACACTGGAATATCAATGCCCCGTCTCGATATTCCCACGACTAGGAACATTGAAGGATGTACTCATGGACTATCCAGGCCCCACTAGTATGATCTACATCATAGTCCTGGAAGTCGAGCACACATCCTAAGGGCTTTATCAACATGTAATCAGAGAGACAGAGAGTATACATGTTAAGATAAAGAGCAACCAGATGGTGTACTATCATGTCGAGCAAGAAAGTCCTACCTATATATGTCCCAGCATCCACTACAATATACATCCAATGTACAGTAATGGCCTCTAGGGCATATATATAACTAACACCTGATGAAACACAAATCAAAAGCTTTTGAGAAATTTAGAGAATATAAACAAGAAGTCGAGAATCAAACCGGAAAAAGTATTAAAATCCTTCGATCTGATCGAGGAGGAGAATACTTGAGCAATGAATTCCTGGACTTCCTAAAAGAGAATAGGATTCTCTCTCAGCTAACTCCTCCATATACACCACAGCACAACGGTGTATCGGAACGGAGGAACTGCACCCTATTAGATATGGTGCGCTCTATGATGAGCACAGCTGAGTTACCTATTTCCTTCTGAGGGTATGCACTGGAAACAGCTGCAGACCTATTGAATATGGTTCCCACCAAATCTGTGCCAACCACTCTATATGAGATATGGAAAGGAAAGAGACCATATCTTAATTATGTTAAGATATGGGGTTGTCCGGCATATGTAAAAACGCAAAATCCGGACAAACTCGCGGCAAGGTCCATTCTGTGTAAGTTTATTGGATATCCCAAACATTCGCGCGGGTATATCTTCTACCAAACCGAGGAACAAAAGATGTTTGTTTCTCGACATGCCACTTTTTAGAAAATGAATTTCTTGAAAAAGAGATTAGTGGCAAGGAGGTAGAACTGGAAGAGGTTCCAACAATACAGACTACGACAGAAGATTTGGTTGAACCGGAGGATTCGGTAGTTCCCAACAACCTCAGCCTCTCCGCCGATCTAGTAGGGTTCCTCACCCACCTGAGAGATACTATGGTTTTCTCATGGATGGTGGGAGTGATGATTGCATCATGGTTGATGATAACCCAACTAGCTTCGAGCAGGCCATCACGAGTGGGGACTCAGTGAAATGGCTGGATGCAATGCGGTCCGAGATGGAATCCATGTACACCAACAAAATATGGACTTTGGAAGATGCTCCTGAAGGGGTAAAACCCATTGGGAGCAAGTGGATCTTTAAGAAAAAACTTGGTGTAGATGGGAAAGTGGAGACTTTCAAAGCTAGACTTGTTGCAAAAGGTTTTTGTCAAAGACCGGGTGTGGACTATGACGAAACCTTTTATCCAGTGGCTATGCTTAAATCCATCCGGATCATGCTTGCCATCGCTGCATATCATGACTACGAAATCTGGCAAATGGATGTTAAGACCGCCTTTCTAAACGGTGATTTAGAAGAGTGCGTGTAAATGACTCAGCCAGAGGGCTTCGTAGATAGTGGGAGCAGCAGGAAGGTGTGCAAGCTGCTTAAAGCCATTTATGGATTAAAGCAAGCATCGCGGAGTTGGAACATCTGCTTTGACGTCATTATCAAAGAGTTTGATTTCGTCAAAAACGTAGATGAACCTTGTATCTACAAGAAGGTGGCAGAGAGTAAGGTTGTCTTCCTCGTATTGTACGTGGACGACATACTCTTGATAGGAAATGACATTCCTATTCTGCAATCGGTTAAGCTCTTCTTATCACAAAGATTCTCAATGAAAGATCTAGGCGATGCCTCCTGCATACTGGGAATTATGATCTATAGAGATAGATCTAAAAGGATATTGGGATTGTCCCAATCCAGGTACATTGACACCATACTAAAGAGGTTTAGTATGGAAGAGTCCAAACGTGGGTTTTTACCCACGATCTCAGGGCTCACTCTCTCCAAAGAGATGTCTCCAAAGACTGATTTGGAAAGAGCTCGCATGCAAAGGATACCCTATGCTTCGGCTGTAGGCTCTATCATGTACGCGATGCTATGTACCAGACCCGATGTAGCAAACTCACTAAGTGTAGTGAGTAGGTATCAAGCTGATCCTGGAGAGAGTCACTGGACAGCTGTGAAGAGCGTTCTCAAGTACTTGCGAAGGACTAAAGAGATGCTCTTGGTGTATGGTAACGGAGAACTCCAAGTGGAGTCCTTTACCGATTCGAGCTTCCAGAGTGATAAGGACGACTCTAAGTCGCACTCGGGATTTGTCTTTACCCTCTACGGAGGGGCGGTTAGCTGGAAGAGTTCCAAGCAGGAAACCGTGGCATACTCGACGATGGAGGCTGAATACATCGCTGCCAACAATGCTGCCAAAGAGGCTGTCTGGATCAAGAAGTTCATTACTGAACTTGGAGTGGTTCCATCCATTGAGCATCCAATACCTTTGTATTGCGATAACAATGGAGCGGTGGCTTTGGCCAAGGAACCCAGGTCCCATCAGCGATCCAGGTATATTCTGAGGCGGTATCACCTGATCCGGGAGATAGTAGATCGCCGGGAGATCGAGGTCAGGAGGGTTGACACGAAGAAAAACACAGCGGATCCACTCACGAAGGCCATTCCCCAGATATAGTTCGAGAGACTCTTCGGGATGCTTGGTATGCGATACTACAGCAGCTGGCCCTAGTGCAAGTGGGAGATTGTTAGTTGTATGTATGCCCTAGAGGCCAGTATTGTACAGATGATGTATATTATATTGGATGCTTGGACATATATAGAGAGGACTTTCTTTCTTGATATGATAGTATGCTATCTGGTTGCTCTTTATCTTAACATGTATACTTGTCTCTTGATGCTGTCTTGTAGTTACATGTTGGTAAAGCCCTTAGGATGTGTACTTGACTACCAGGACTATGATGCAGATCATACTAGTGGGGCCATGGTAGTCCATAAGTACATCCTTTAATGTTCCTAGTCGTAGGTGTATCGAGACAGGGCATCGATATACCAGAGTAGACTAGCGTATACGCTTCTCGACCCATGAGATGGGCGATGGATGATCCCATATCCATTGGTGTTTGACATCAGAGATGGTATACGGGTGCTCAGTGGAGACTGGGTATACTGGACGGACTCGCCGAGAACTCCCAGATGGTATTATACCTCACGTCAGATGGCAGTTCTCTGGTGACACTTGTGCAGGTTGGTCTGTAGACCCGAGATTGTCATAGAGTCTTGTGTGATTCCCACTGTGCTTTGATTTCCACCTTACCACGTCCAAGAGGGTGTGTAAAACGGTGGTTTTTTGGTACGGTCCCGAGTCACATGGAGGCAATGAGCGATAGGAGGGGTTTCGTCTCTCTCGGTATTGGGGATTGATGTTGCGCTGTGCTCGATTGGCCATAACAGGGAAGTCCCTGGACAGGGCTGATTTAGAGATTTGCTGGTAAGTGTTACCAGTAGTTTCTCGACCCGTTATGAGCCTCACATCGACACGACTTATCGGTTATTGGGGTCTGACGTTTACCACCCCTAGACTTGATATGCGACATATCGGACGAGGAGACCGGACTGTACGAGAAGTGTTACCTGCAGGCTTTTACAGGAGTTGGAGCGGGCTTGCTTGCTGATCTTCTGATCGCTCAATACCCGGGTGGCCGTTACGTCCAGCTAGTACCGCTGACGGCTTGTGGGTGCTTGATGTGATCATCACCTACTGCCGGCGTATTGACGAGTCTTTAGAGTCCTACACAGAAGTTTTTCTGGCTCAGGCAAAACGAAATAGGAGCGCATATGTGATATGTGCGAGACCGAGAATGATGCGTGTATGTGATACCGTATTCTATTCTCGCGACTTTTTGTATCGCGAGGTTATATGTGATATAGCCGGGTTATCGAATCAAGTGTTGATTCGATAAGTCGATACAATGGATATTAGTCGGTTATATGAGATATGACCGGATTATTAAGTCAAATGTTGATTTAATAATTTAGTGTATAATTGTATATTAGATATACTAGTTTACATTAACTAACACTTGTTCACTTAAGGATTTTTCTCACATGTGCACACTTTAATATATATGTGATATATATTAAAATGTGTTTTTCTTTTTGTATCATGGTTGATGATACACATGACTTGGGTGTATGAGACTTACACCATGCTATTTATTATGTTGGGTTTTAATATTTAAAGTAATTACAAAATTAATGGAGGATTAGCAAAATGCATGAAGCTTGTGGAAGCTTGTGGATGCATTGACTAAGTCCACTAAGTTTGTTTTTACTATGAATATTTGTTAACCCAACCATAAAGATTAGCCATGGTTATGTCTCTACATGAGTTGGTATATGATACTCACTCACCATGGTTAGCTTTCTCACTTGATCATTATCTTTCTTTCTCTCTTTATTTTCTTCATCTTCTTCCTTGAGAAAAAGAGCTCTCTAGGGTTTGATCCAAAGTGAAAAACATTGTGAGAAACCAAATTCTAAAGTGAACCCACTTCCTATTTCTCCATCCTCTACTAGACTAGCACTTTAGTTTAGGGTGTTTGCTTCACTAATTCTCTAGTTAGTGAAGTAGAAGCTTAAGTTGGCATCTCCTCGACATAGATCATCTTCGGCCTCGAAAACTTCAAGCAAGGACGCTCCTTTGCCCCGTGAAGCCATGCAAGAGTCCGGGAGAAGCACGATCGTAACGAAGGGACTTCGACAAGGAGCTAAAGAAGTGAAGGACCGATCTACAAAGGTTGTATTTCGTATTCACTTAGTCATAGATGCTATTTACTTGCATGTGAAACCCTAATTTTCTAGCAAAGATCTTGTTTAGGGTTGTTAGGCACGGCTAAAATTTTAATCGGGCACGGTTGATGCTTTCTTAACCCTTGTTAGAGTGCCTAGTAACTCTACACTCAGGTGCCTCACGTGTCCCCACGTGACTACCTCCTTTCTAAGTATGTAACACTTATTTGCTGGTTTCGAGAATAAAATAAGGGAAGTTTGGCTTATTCTCAGATGCCTCACGCGACCCCACGTGACTAATTCAATTTTAGTATTTAACATTATTTCTTAGCGTTTTGTCCTTAGTGTTTAACACTATTTTCTGCACATCACGTGGGAGCACGTGATTGCCAAATACCCTCTAGTGTTTAACACTATCTTAAAGCCAATCTTAGCCCAAATTGGCCAAGTTTTCCAGAGGCAAATCTCCTCTTCAAATGAAATTTAAAATCCAGAACTATAATGAATGGTTAGTGCTCAACTAAAGACAAGATGTTGTCAGAACTTTAAACCCCTGTTTAGCATTGCTAAATAATGAGGTGGGAGCTGAACCCAGACAAATGTTCGACAGTCAAACAAAGGTCCAACATTTTAAACCTAATTGGACTTAGCCCAAATTGTCCATAAGTCCTCAATTCAGATTTAACTGAGCCAATGTGCTCATAATCTAATTAATTGATCTTAGTTCCAAATTGGACTACAGATCTCCCAATCAACTTTGGTTCAAGGGTACATCTCTTCACTCCTTTGATACTTGTCGTTGTAATCCTTCAACGTCTTCAGAGAGGTGGCGGGTCCCGATAGCCAATCATTCCATGGACCGTGGGGTCCTTAAACTCATGGATCATGACGTCCTTAAACTTTATAGACTATGACGTCTTTAAACTACGGACTGTGGGGTCCTTTAAAACCCATGGACTATGATGTCCTTAACCTCGGACCGAGATGTCCTTAAACTAACAACGGACCGAGATGTCCTTAAACTAACAATGGACCACCATGTCCTTAAACTGGTAATCAATCGCAATGTCCTTAAACTAAACAATAGAGCCCAAATGCTCTTTTGTTGGACCTAAACGATCCCGTTAAGTTGATCTTAGTCTAAAATGAGATTAACGTATCCTTAACAAACGTTTAAGTTGATCTTAGTCTCAAATGAGAATAACGTATCCTTAAACCTAACCCCCAAACCCAAATCTAAGAAAATACGGATTTGGACTAATCCACGTCCTACAGACGACAACATAAATTAGTCTCCGTATACAATCCATAGGCAACCAAAAACAAAACAAGCACCCACGACACGAAGTGACCATCTGGAGAAGGAGAAAGTGGTTACCGCGATGCGGTAGCGTAATTAACTGCAGGGGCTTGCGCCTGCAGAGAAGAGCGTCCCCACAATCAAAAACCCCTCAAATGAGAGGGAATCTGACGAAGTCTGCTACATCGGCGGCATCCGTTTAAACCTCCGATATATGGTGTCATAAATTAACTTAGCATCTTCGGAGAGGTGGAAGGATAGCACCAATTAGCATCTGCCCCGAATTCAGGCAAGACGGACCTACGCGGTCGCGTCTCCGTGTTTCGGAGGGGAACAGATTCTGGCACGCCCGGTGGGACCTTTTCCTCTTTCCACTCCACACTTCGTGTGTCGTATTCGCGAACGAATCGCGGTTTTAATATGGTTGCCCTTGGGTTCGAGGTACTAAGATTTGGTCTTGCTCCGTGCAGAAAGAAGAACATCAATGGCTTCAAACTTCTCTAACTGCAACTGCAACTCCCGTTCCGCCTCATCTAGATGTGTAACTTACGGCCCACAAGCGGCCTCCATGTTCACAATACCGGTGGACCAAGTAACGCAAGCCACCACTGGCCTATTCTTCGGTACTATGATCCCACCCATGAACTTCAACACCCCAATGTTGTTGCAGGAGGCCCCAAAGAAGTCGGTCTTTGATCGACTCACAACTACTGCGGCCCCTCTCAACAGGTCGTCTAGCTCCAACGACTTAGTCTTTGACAGACCGAGCCAAAGCTCATTTGGGCCCATGAAGAAGCCTGCGATACCAAAAAAGGTTATCCCTAAGCGGATAGCCATTCCTGATCGTGAAGTCGTCAAGGCAGCTTCTCCTGCCAAAAGGTCGGTCGTCACAAGACTGACTGTTTCATCTCCCACTCCAGGCGAAGTCCTCAAAGCCGCTTCCCCTGCCCAGAGGTCTGTCTTTGAACGATTGAACATTACTTCTCAACGGACATCGGTTTTCAAGAGGCTGACGCCGACGACAACTTCTAACCAACACAGGGGGCATGAAGAGGTCATCCCCATAGCTGAACCAACTCTATCTGCACGACATGCTCGCCGTCGTTACTAGCGCCGGGTAAGGAAGGCTGGGGCCAGCTCCCCTTCCGGACTTACTCCGCCAGCTCCAATGGTGGAAATCGATGCTGCTGTTCCGACTGGGAACAGCTTTGAACTGCTTAGCAGGGTTCGCAAGAACTCTCCGACTGCCGTGCTGAAGAGATATCCTCCACCTGTGGAGAATGCTACGGAAAAGAAGCCGGAGCAGCCCCCTCAGCGACTGTCCTCCAAAATTTACAAAGTCTGGCGACAGGTCCGGGAATCGGTGATTGACCAGGACTATTCTCGCCAGCCAAAGAAGCTTAAAGCTCAGCAAGAAAAGAGCCATCCTGTGGTACCACAGAAGATGTCATCCGTCTGGGTGCCCGCTGCAACGGCTCCCTCGAGTTCAACTGCTCACAAGAGAAGGAGGCCGGAGAAAGCCCCTGTGTCCGCAACGAACCGCAAGGACACCGGACCTAAACGCTCCAAGTCTAGGGGCATGGTAATACATATCATTTACATGGCTTCCGGAAAAGAGGAAAGCCGTGCTTCTACGGGTCATCGACCGCTTACCCGATCGATAACAAAGGCTTAGGAGCCGCAGCAGCAGAAACTTCAGGAGATGCTGACTGCAATGGCCGCACTAACTGGGCCGAAAGAAAGTCCAGAGACCTCAGAACAGCGTCAGTAACAAGAAACTGATGCTGAATTCCTTCGAAGAATGCTCGAGAGGAAAGATAGAGAGGCCGTGGAGCAGGCGGCTAACATAAAACGAATGGCTCTTTTGTTTCAAGATATGGCCAGGATGATGTTACAGCCGGAACCCCCAGCTGAAGACCCCCCGATTATCATTGAAGATGACAGAGGAGAGACATCGAACCCTCCTCCGGCTCTTTCAGCAGCCAAGGAGGAGACCATCTCCAAGGCCGCTCTGGATGATTACATTGCTCAGCAAATACGAGCTCACCAGACGAATGAAGCGGCTGGGCAGATCGTTAAGATTGGACGACCCTATCCGGGCTGGTATGACCAAATAAGATACCCGCCGGGATATACGATCCCTAAATTCCATGTATATAAAAGGACGGGAAATCCGCATCAGCACGTCGCTCAATTTAGAACCTTGTGCGGCAATATGGGAGGTGATGATAAATTGTTGCTCCGCCAGTTTGTTGGCAGTTTGTCGGAAACAGCGTTTGCATGGTACTCCGAGCTCCCGAACGACTCTGTCAAGATATTTGCAGAGATGGAGTTGTTGTTCACGCAAAGATTCGCATGTGCTAGCGAGCGTACTCCGATTATCGCACTAATTAACGCCAGGGTGAAGCCAGACGAGACATGGGTCCAATACGCAATACGGTGGCGGAATTTATGGTCAAAATGCGAGCAACGCATCGAAGAAGCGCCTGCGGTAGGCATGTTCATGGGTACTCTCAACCCTCAAGCGACCATCTCCCAATTTATGATGTTTTTCAGGCCAACCACTTTCCAGTCCTTGATTAATAAGCTGGCCCAAATGGACCAGATGGGTCGCATGCCTTCCTCTTCGAAGCTGGAGCCTCGAAACGAAAAAGGGAAAGGGAAAGCGACTTTTGTTGCCAATGCTCAACAACAGCCCAGTGGCCCAAAATTAACTGATCGCCTAGATGAGAGACGACAATTCTATAATGAGAAAATGAAGCGCCCTTATTCGTTTCCCCAGGACAAAACGAGGAGATTGTTCGAGCTGGCGATGCGCAACAGGCTCATTAATTTGCCAAATCCAAAATGCCCATTGCAACCTGGTGAGGCTAATAATCCCAATTATTTCCCCTATCACCAAATGACAGGCCATCCAATTGAAGATTGCTTCGTCTTTAAAGGCTGGATCGAAAATCGATATCAACAGGGCAAGTTTGCATTGTCCGAAAATTAGAAAATAAGCCCGCCTCAGCCGCACGCTCCTAAAAGGGGAGACACATCGGGGGCATCGTGCTCGTTTGTCGAAGAAGCTCCATGGGAGGTCGCTCTTTCAGCCAAAACAAAAAGAATGCTGAAGTATCTCCAAATATGCCCGACGATCAAATGGAAATATCCGCTGGAACCCGAAATCATCGAGGGAATGCTGAAGCCGCGCCCAACTCCAAAGATTGGCGGGGATAGTCAAAGCGCTCACATCTAGCCGTCAAAGTCTTCGAAGAAAAAGAAGAAGACCAAAAAGCCCGTGAAGCCTGGTGACAAGCGCACGGACCTGCAAAAACAGATTGATGCGTTGGAAGAATATAACCGGAAGACGCGGACCCCAGTCACATTCCAAGAATTTCTCAGCCACGTCCTTGAGGACGGAGATGATGACGATGGAGAAGACTCGTCGGACGAGCCTAAAGATTATGTGGCAAGCTGCCATGTGATCTCTCACTCGTTGATAAACGGTGAAGAAGCTCCTTACGTAGAGAAACTGGGGGCAGATCCTGAGCCGGAACTTCTAGGAATATCAGACGAAATGATTGATGCATTCCTGAATGAAGCTCTTCTTAAAAGCAAAGCTGATCGAGAGCGTGAGATGGCCATATTCGAAAAGGCCAAACGCCGGCGACTGGACGAAAGGGTTGAAACACTCCCTCTAGATCAAAGTACATCCGCCACAAATAAAACCAGGTTCAAGATAAGGAAACGATTCGCTAGAGCCCTGTCAAAGGGAATGAAGTTACCTTCTTTCAGAGGAAATTCTCCCTGCGGTATACATCTTGATGAAGCGGACGTACATCCTAACTTCTGTTTATATCATCAGAGGATTGCACACCCTACCGAAGAATGCATGGACTTTAAAAACTGGTGGCAAGGATATGTTGCTCACCGACAACATTTCAATCGGATGAAACGCAAAACTCATCGAGAGCAAAGAAATACGACCGAGGAGCGCTAAAGAACGACCGGCAACTGTCACATGGTCGACGCCGGGGGATCCAAGTTCTCACTTTCGGGAGCGACTCTGACGAAGAAATGACTCTCAGCCCTCTCTTCAAAGAATCCACCCCAGGAAAAGAGGAAGAACCGAAGAACTGTGAGAACATTCAGCTGCGCAATCGCACATTACCTGAAAAGAATCTCGGACCCATAAACAAGGGGCCGAACAAAAGAGATAAGGGAAAAGAAAAAGTCCCTGAAGACATCGCCCTAGATGATCAAGTCGTCGAAGAGCTGACAACCAAAGACCCGCCGAAGAAAAACAAGGTGGATTACAACGTTCTGGCACACTTGAGGAAGCTACCTTCGCAACTAAGCATTCTCGAAGCCCTCTTGTTATCAAAAGAAGCAAGAGATTCTCTGATTAAGGCATTACAAGAGCCTGATCAGTTTCAAGCTTTCCTCGCCGAAGAAAAGATGAAAGAAGAGCTGGAAGAAGTGCATACAGCCGATATCACCTTTGGCGATGAAGATCTCCTCCTCGGGACGTACGAAAATAACCTTCCCCTTTATGTCTTTTGATACTGCCATGATATTAAGATCGGTAAGATCCTGGTCGACAATGGGTCCTCCGTCAATCTCCTCAATGTAAAAGTATTGAAGGAAATCTGCATGAGCGTTCAACACCTCGCTCGGGATAAGATCACTATCTTCGGGTTTGATTCCCAATCATCAAGGACGCTCGGGTCTGTGATACTAACGTTGCGCTTTGGGATGCTAGTCACGGACATTAAATTTCACGTCATTGACGCCAAGACTTGCTACAACGCTTTGCTCGGTAGGCCTTGGTTACACGAGTACAACATCATCCCTTCTACACAACATTAGTGTATGAAGTATTTCAAAGATGGTCTCGAGTATACTATGACAGGGGAGTTAAACCCATTCTTCGTGGATGAAGTCCGAAAGTACGAAGATGCAAAATACTTCTTACCGGATTTCGAGGACACGAAAAGATGTCACAAACCGAAGGACAAAGCTATCATTACTATTCCGGTCTTCGGGATCGATACCGAGGAGGACGAAGAGATAGTCTACTCCGGGCTGCCCCAATGCAACAAGCCGGGACCATCCACCCCTATGTTGATCTTTGGCAGCGACTCGGAAGATGAAATCAATACCGTATTTTCCGTTCGGCCATCAATACAAGCCTTTGCTGGCAATGATCAGAGTTTGCAAATTGCCATGCTTCCGCAAGAGCATTACAAAGAGCTCGACACACTTGATACCTATAATGTGCAGGAACTGCAGACATTCTACATCCCTCCCAGGCGAAGAGATGAAAAGGCGATCCTCCTTTATCGATCCACGGAAACCAAAGTGGAGAAAGAAGTTTGGCACGGCGCCGATGCTGCACTCGACAGGCTCCAGCCTATCCGTCTGCCCAGATACTACACAGACGGATTAAAAAGGCTGTTGAAGCGTTAAGGTGTACCCTCCAAACAGACTGCTCGACAAGCTCGTTTCTACAACAGGATCTGGAACGTCCCGGGAACTCAGCGAAAATTGCCCAACGGGAGAATGGAGACGATCGGGGTTGGATATGTTCAATCCAAGAAACGGGAACGAGTCCATGGCAGTTACGTCATACATGACTTTGACGAAGAAGGAGATGTTCTGTTAAAAGACGCTAGCCCTGAACCAAAACAAGGTCCCGCCATAAAAATGCCAAGTCCGTCGTTTGAAGAACAGATGGACAAGCTAATAAGGGAAGCGCGTCAGAAGGTCCGGGAAAACTATAGCCGCGAAATGGCCATTTACGAGAAAGCCAAGACGCAGCGCCTCCTTCAGCAGGCCACGGAGAATGACAATGCTCTTCATCGCCAACCTGTCATACAAAAGACCCGGCGCAGAGGGAAAAATAAACTAGAGAATGGAAAAAACGTTCGACAGCAGCGTAGTGGGTCTGAGAGGCCACGCGATCAAGAATCGAGCAGCCGGGATCCGTCTCTTATAAAGAAGATGGGTCGAGAATATTCTTTTCCCCAAGACAAGACAAAGAAGATATTCGATCTTTTCATGAAACATCTGATGATAACACTCCCGGAGTCTAAGCACCCCGAGCAAGCAAATGAGGTCTCTCACCCGGACTATTGCTCCTATCACCGAGCAATGGGACATCCCCTCGAAGACTGCTTCACCTTCAAGAACTGGGTCGAAGACCAATATCAACAAGGCAGGTTTACTCTATCCAACAGTTGGAGGGTAAGTCCGCCACAGAAGCATGAACCGAAAGCCACGTATGCGGCGAGAGTAGAACCAGACCAACATCGGTCTTGGAAGCGATCTCGTACCTGTCACGTAATAACGCTGTCAGAAGAAGAACCCGAGAATATGGACGACCTCCCCTCGTGCTTCGAAAACGAAGATGAGTTGATCTCAGAATTTCCACCAGCGCCAAAAGAGCTGGAAGATGGAATACATACTACTGCAGATGACCTCAGAAAAATCGACTTGGGAACGGCAGACGACCCACGGCCGACGTTCGTCAGTGAACTGTTGTCTGAAGAAAAGGAGGCTACACTTAAAGACGTGCTCATGCAGTATAAGGATTGCTTCGCATGGAACTATTCCGAGATGCCCGGTTTGGATCCAGAAATAGCCGTCCACAAATTGGCGATATCTCCGGACGTCAAGCCAATCAAATAAGCACAGAGAAGAATGCGGCTCGAGCTTGAGATGAGCATCAACGCTGAGGTCAAGAAGCTAATCGACTCCGGCTTCATCCAAGAGGTGAAGTATCCTGACTGGATTGCCAACATCGTCCCGGTGATGAAGAAAAATGGGACAGTGCGCATATGTGTGGACTTTCGGGATCTCAACAAAGATTGTCCGAAGGACGACTTTCCAGTACCGGTCACTGAGCTGATGATAGATAATACGTCTGATCACGAAGTTTTCTTCTTCATGGACGGATCATCAGGATACAATCAGATAAAGATGCATCCCGAGGACCAGAAGCATACCGCTTTTCAGACCCCCTTGGGCATATTTTGCTATAAGGTTATGCCTTTCGGTCTAAAGAACACCGGTGCCACCTATCGGAGGGCCATGACGAAGATTTTTGATGACCTCATACATGAAATCGTCGAATGGTATATCGACGACCTCGTGGTTAAAAGCAAATCGTACGAGGAACATTTAGAGCACCTGAAGATCGTGTTTCAGCACCTTCGGAAATACAACTTGAAGATGAACCCTCTCAAGTGCGCATTCGGAGTTTCCTCGGGCAAATTCTTAGGATTCGTCGTACGGCACCGAGGCATCGAGATAGACCCGTCGAAGATCAAGGCAATCATGGAAATGCCTCCACCGAGAACTCTCAAGCAACTGCGGTCTCTCCAAGGAAAGCTCGCGTATATCCGGCGATTCATAGCTAACCTCTCCGGAAAATGCCGCCCCTACAGTCACTTGATGAAGAAGGGAACCCCGTTCGTTTGGGATCGCAGATGCCAAAGCGCAATGGACGAAATCAAGCAATACTTACAGAATCCGCCAGTACTGGCCGCTCCCATTAAAGAAAAACCTCTCGTCCTGTACACAACAGCCCTCGAAGGTTCTTTAGGCGCGCTGTGGGCACAGGAAAATGACCAAGGGAAAGAGAGAGCCCTCTACTACTTGAGTCGAGTCCTCCTGGGGGCAGAAAGCAACTACTCCCCGATCGAAAAACACTGCATGGAGTTAATCTTTGCAATAACGAAACTCCGGCACTATGCGTTGGCGCATGAGGTCTACCTCATATCAAAGGTGGACCCTCTTAAATATTTGATGTCAAAGTCCATATTAACAGGACGACTCGCTAAATGGGCCCTGCTCTTGATGGAGTTCTCGATAACTTATCGTCCTCTCAAGGCGGTAAAAGGCCAGGTTATCGCCGACTTTCTCACCGAGCATCCGATACCTGCTGATTCTCCTCTGAACTGCGAATTTCCCGACGAGCACGCGTTTGACACGATCGACGGGAAGAGAAGAGAGAATGATACCCAGTGGGAACTCTACTTCGATGGAGCATTTTCCATGAAGAAGCGCAAACAAAGCACCCCCATAATCAAATCAGGGGTAGGCCTCATCTTCGTGACTCCACAAGGAGGGATAATGCGCTTTGCCTTCTCCTTAACAGAGACGAGAACGAATAATGAAGCCGAATATGAAGCTTTGATAGCAGGTCTTGAGATCGCTGTCGACATGGGAATTGAGAACCTCCTCATATACGGAGACTCCCAGCTGATCATTAGTTAAGTAAACGGCGACTATCAAACGTGCAAGTCAGAGCTGGTGAAGTAGGGCGAGAGAGTGCAGCAATTGCTAACTCAAATTCCCTCCAACACCCTGGAAAGCATACCGCGTGCGGAAAATAGCAAAACGGATGCATTGGCCAAGCTCACTAAAGAATTGGCCGACGAGGATCTCGATGACGTGAGGATCGTTGTGCAAAGCCGTCGGGTTCTTGTCCCGGCAGAAATATCTCCAGAGTCATCCGAAGAAAAGGGAGCTGCCGAGCAAACGGCTCTATAAATAAAAGACCAGGAAAAGGCTAATGATTGGAGAGAAGTCTTTATAGATTACTTCAAATCCCGTCGAACGCCTGAAGATGCGTCCTCGAGACATCAGCTCATGAAACGAGCTCTGTCTTTTGCCTTCGTTAATGATACTCTGTACAAGAGATCATTCGATTCTCTATGGCTAAGATGCCTGGGACCTGAAGAGGCAAAGAGAGTCGTCCAAGAAACTCACGACGGACTCTGCAGTTCTCACCAAGCCGGGCCAAAGATGAAACTGAAGATCAAAAGGATGGGCTACTATTGGCCCACAATGATCCAAGACTGCCTCGAATATGCGAAGCAGTGCCACTCGTGCCAGATTCACGGGGACTTTATCCATCAGCATCCAAATCCACTACATCCAACGGTGGCTAGCCAGCCGTTCGAAATATGGGGAACTGGCATAATCAGCCCCATCGAACCAGCATCGTCCAGAGGACATCGATTCATTTTGGCAACGACCGATTACTTTTCTAAGTGGACAGAAGCCATACCGCTAAAAGAAGTGAAGACGAAGAATATCCTCCATTTCTTCAAGACACACGTTATTTATCGGTTCGGCACTCCGCGACGGATTATCTCCGATAACGGGCCAGCCTATAGAAGCCACAAGATCAGCCGCTTCGCACAACAGCATAGCATAGACTGGAGATACTCTTCGGTCTATAATCCCCGAGCTAACGGTCTAGCTGAGGCCTTTAACAAGACCTTGACGAAGATCGTGAAAAAGACGGCATCTCGAAATAAGAGGGACTGGCACGAAAGACTGCATGAAGCTCTCTGGGCATATCGAACTACGTTCAAAATAGCCACGAACACAACGCTGTATGCATTGGTATTCGGCACAGAAGCGGTACTCCCCCTCGAGATAGAGTTACCCTCTCTACGAGTGGCAGTTCATTACGAGCTAACAGACGAAGAGAATGCTCACCTTCGGCTTGAGGAGCTCGATGCCCTTGATGAAACCTGGCTCATGGCGCAACAAAATCTGGAGGCTTATAAAGCAAAGATGACACGCTCATATGAAAAATTGACTAGGCCGAGAACATTCCGCCATGGCAAACTCGTACTAGTGGTCAAAAGACCTATGATCCCCAATCGTGCCAAACAAGGGAAATTCGAGCCGAACTATGAAGGCCCGTACATCATAGACAAGGTTTACCGGGGTGGAGCCTATCTACTCATGGACATGCATGGTGAAAGACCTTTCAGGCCAATAAATGGTCGCTTCCTGAAAAAGTACTACGCCTGACGAGTCACGACCTAGGTCAACGATAGATGATGACGACTATGTCCGCTCGCTATCTTCCTAAGCCCAAACTCTATAAGTAGTAGCCGGCTTTCGGACCGAAACGTCCTTAAACTAACCATGGACCACTATGTCCTAAAACTGGCGACGGACCGAAACGTCCTTAAACTAACGATGGACCACTATGTCCTAAAACTAGCTATTGACCGAGACGTCGATAAACTACTACGGATCGCAGCATCCCAAGAACAAAAAAAGAGAGAGAAAAGAAAACGGTATGTCCATAAGCAAAATGGGCACGGATGAAAACCCGAAAGGGCTCCGTGAGTAAAAACAGCAGGGCTACTGGTGAGTTTTGTGAAAACCTGAAAAGGCGCAAGCTCGTTAAAAGACACTTGCAAGGTCCTCTCGACCCTGTAAGGAGAAACCACCTACGTGAGATCCTTACGACTCATAAGGGAGCAACACACTTAGGGATCCCCACGATTCTTAAGGAGAAAATACACTTATGAGATCCTCACGACTCGTAAAGAGAATTCCCCTTTGAGACCCTCATGACTCATAGGATTCAAAAGCCTTAAGCTACATGGATCTGAACCTGTTCTTAAGCCATCACAACCTCCAATGCTGCCGTGCAAGTAGGTTTAGTATTGACCCTTGTATAAAATCCACGGGCGCGAATAAACATTTTCCTAACAAAGTCTCATCAGAGACCGGGGATATGCTCCTATGGCAAAAGACCCTTGTAAGTTCTCTCGACTTATAAGGAGAAAATACTCTTTTAAGATCCTTACGACTTATAACAGACCATACACTTAGGAATCCTCACGATTCTTAAGGAGAAAACACATATACGAGATCCTCACGACTCGTAGGGAGAAATACCTTTATGAGACCCTTATGGCTCATGAAGTCAAAAGCCTTAGTCGACAGGATCCTAACCCTGTTTGCTAAGCCACCTTTGTTTGACATCGATAGGGGCAAATGATGATTCACTCATGGCAATATCCCAGTTGTAGCGATGCTGATGCTGAAATCAGTGTCAAATCCCAAACTCGCAGTGAAAAGCCAGCGAGCCACAAATGCAAACGAAATTGCCGAAATGATGGGGCAACTTGCAACAATATCAGCAAGTAAAAATGTATGCATACAAAATAGCCGAAATGATTGGGCAACTCGGAATAAAAAGCAGCGAGTAAGTAAAACAAATAGCCGAAATGATTGGGCACCACGAAAAATAGCCGAAATGATTGGACGATCGCGACTTTCGCGATATAAAAGCTGAAATGATAGAGCATCGCGGAAAGAAAAATATAAAATGAAATGTTTTGCCCTACAGGTGAGATCGCATCGATCCCTGTATACAATCCAGGGGCACAAACAAAGGTGGAACCATACCTTCCCCCTCCTCCAGGCTTCATTCGAAGGAAGGCCAAGTCTCGACGGTTCACATACAGCCTGGATACCATCTCAACATTCGTCTAACTACCATAGACGCAACATCAGCAAAGCGGAACCGCGGCAACTCCCAATTCCATGACTCGGCGGTGCACAGACAACCGAGAGTCAACCCCCGACTCCATGAAATGCGGATAAAGTCAACCCTTCCTGGTCCTCGCGGAACAGGGCTATGTCAATCCTGACCCCATGGGAAGCGCCCAGAGCAAATCCTGATTTCGTGGAACACGGCCTATGTCAATCCTGACCCCGTGGGAAACGTCCAGAGCGGATCCTGGTCCTTGCGGAACACGGTTATGTCAATCCTGACCCCGTGGGAAGCATTCAGAGCAAATCCTGGTTTCGTGGAACATGGCCTATGTCAATCCTGACCCCGTGGGAAACGTCCAGAGCGGATCCTGGTCCTTGCGGAACACGGCCTATGTCAATCCTGACCCCGTAGGAAGCATCCAGAGCAAATCCTGGTTTCGTGGAACACGGCCTATGTCAATCCTGACCCCGTGGGAAACTTCCAGAGCGGATCCTGGTCCTTGCGGAACACGTCCTATGTCAATCCTGACCCCGTGGGAAGCATCCAGAGCAAATCCTGGTTTCGTGGAACACAACCTATGTCAATCCTGACCCCATGGGAAACGTCCAGAGCGGATCCTGGTCCTTGCGGAACACGACTTATGTTAATCCTGACCCCGTGGGAAGCATCCAGAGCAAATCCTGGTTTCGTGGAACACAGCTTATGTCAATCCTGACCCTGTGGGAAACATCCAGAGCGGATCCTGGTCCTTGCGGAACACGGTTATGTCAATCCTGACCCCGTAGGAAGCATTCAGAGCAAATCCTGGTTTCGTGGAACATGGCCTATGTCAATCCTGACCCCGTGGGAAACGTCCAGAGCGGATCCTGGTCCTTGCGGAACACGGCTATGTCAATTCTGACCCCGTGGGAAGCGTCCAGAGCGGAACCTGGTCCTTATAGAACACGGCTTATGTCAATCCTGACTCCGTGGGAAACGTCCAGAGCAAATCCTGGTCCTATAGAACACGGCTAAAGTCAATCTTGACCCCGTGGGAAATAGCTAGAGCAACCCCTGACTCCGTAAAATGCGGATAATGTCAACCTCATCCATCACTTACGGGTTCTCACGACTCGTAAGGGAGAAAACTCTTTTGTGAGATCCTTACGACGCTCAAGAGAAAACACACTTAGGAATCCTCATGATTCTTGAGGAGAAATTACACCTACGGGATCCTCTCGACCTGTAGGGAGAAAATTCTTTATGAGACCCTCACGGCTCATAAAGTTGAAAAGTCTTAGGAGGCAGATCCTAACCCTGTCTCCCGAGCCATCATTGCTTCGCAGAGAGGTCAAGGTAGATTTTATGCGGGCCACACTCTCTGACAAGAAAAGAAATAATCACTTACGGATCCTCTCGACTTGTAACGAAGAAAATTCTCTTATGAGATCTTTACGACTCTCAAGAGAAAACACACTTAGGAATCCTCACGATTCTTAAGGAGAAATTACACTTACGAGATCCTCATGACTCGTAAGGAGAAATACCTTTGTGAGACGCTCATGGCTCATAAAGTTGGAAAGCCTTAGGAGGCAGATCTGAACCTGACTCCTAATCCATCACTGTCCTACAAAGAAATCGAAATAGATTATCCACACGATGCATTTACTAAAAGGGACACATCATCGTGAAACAAAATATGTCTTTTATTCATGAATCAAAA
Organism: Agapanthus africanus; assembly: GCA_030015575.1. Lineage (NCBI taxonomy): Eukaryota > Viridiplantae > Streptophyta > Magnoliopsida > Asparagales > Amaryllidaceae > Agapanthus > Agapanthus africanus. The sequence goes on along the minus strand of CM057340.1, from coordinate 582,231,840 downwards.
TGAATACAAAGTAAAATTTATATATAAAAAAAGAAATACTCTCATTCAGGAGTATGTACAAAAGAAGAACAGAAAAAATATACAATTCTTCAAGCCGACAGATGATTCAATAGGTTTGCCAGTTCGTCCTTTTTTCCACTGGGCCTCGGCTTCATGATTCAATATCGTCAAAAGACGGGCCTCCGCTTGAGCCTGTTGAGCCCGGTATGAGGCAAGCCGACTTTCAAGCTCTTTTTCGGTAACCTTATGAGCTTCGACCATTTCGCGAGTGAAAACGACGACCTTATCAATGGCTACCACCTCCTTGATAGCCTCTTAAAGCCCTCGCCAAAGATCATATGCCCGAGTGGTCTTGGCCGTAAGGTTAGCTTGAAGTTCCCTCAGCGCTTTGGAAGCCAGCTCCCTCTCCGAAAACTTTCGGCTGAGCCTTTTCTCGCATGACAGCATATTTGAAGTGTATCGTTCGATCAGCCCCCGCAAGCTCGCCTTTGCAGCCACAACCTCTGAAATAAGGCACGTACACTCAATACTGTATAAACAAGCCTCCATTCGACGGCAATACTCAATCTAAAACAAGCACAAACCATCTGATATGGGAAGCAACACGGAAAGTCTCCGATGTATATCCTATCAAGCATTCATTTGCAACTGTATGAATGTTTAAAAAGAAATGATACCCAAAGCACTGATATGCATGCAACATAATGGTAGTGCTCGCAATTAAAGAAAATTCCCATGGGAAAAATATAAAGCTCATTTACGCAAGCAAGACGCACGTACGAGTATCCGACAAAAATGAAAAATTCAACAGAAAGCATGCAATAGTCAATGATAAAAAGAGTACATTGGTTTAAACATACTACGCTACCGGGAAAAGGTCACCAAACAAAGGATCGGTCGCACAAGGGTTAGCAAAACAAAATACAAAATTTTCTAACTCCCTCTTTGCCTTCTCCAGCACATTAAAACGACGATTTTCACGAGGAGTGGCTCCCCACCGATTAGTGCCATGTCCATACGCAAAGGCAGACATAATAGCCCGTCGGGCTCTTATCTGGCCCAACAGATGGACCGAGCAGTCTTTCAAAGCCTGAGTAATCAGGCACGCCTCATAAAGACACTCGAGCTTGTCTTCGGCCGCATCAAGGATCGCCAGGGTCATCTCTGCTGGGTGAGGAGGGATGTCAGTGAGCACGGCAAGAAGAATCGTCCGGAGCCAAATGGAGCCCATTGGAAGAGGGGATCCCCTACGGATCAGGAGTTCATACGTCACCGCGTCACATTCGGCATCGGTGAGAAGGGGATCCACTAGTCACGCAGCAAAGCATGGAATCATCTCCTCAACAGGTACCTCCCATGGTTGTCGACGAGCATGGGGACGGTTGCAAGCCATAGCACTTAGTTGTTTCCTCAAGATAATCACCCTAAGTTATAAATGGAATTTCTCTGTGAAGAGAGAAAAGAAAACTATGGCTTCAGCTTATAAAGGGGAGCATTAAATGCTGCGCACGGAAAATATTGCATGGTGGAACTATTTCCATGGCCCAGAAAAAGGAAAGGCATTGGAAATCAAAGAGGTGGAACTATTTCCAAGGCTCCCTATCTGCACTCAAAGCCATACACAGAAAAGATTGCATGGGAAATTAAAACAACCCCATCAATAGGGCCCCACGTGCAGAACACGTGAGCACCAACCTTGATATGCACTGAAAAGTGAAACAGTGTCGCACATGAATAACACATGAGTGGGTGCCGATGTGAGAATAAAATCCCCAACAATACCTCACATACCAAATACGTGAGAAGCAACAATGATATGACAAAATTTCATAAGGGAAGCATGCAAACACAAATGGGAAAGGAAAGACTTATCATTCATACTTTAAAAAGTTCGTACAAAAACAAGAAGGAATATTTACAATGGTAAGACATCAAATCCGGGACACGGATTGAGAAATTCAAAAGTGAGGTCGTCTAGAATCTTTCTGGCCTTTCTGACCATTCTCGTATGCATTCTCTCGCGATCGCGAGTGTCGAGATCCTCGCCAATGTCCTCCTCCCTTTGATAAGAGGCGATTATCGTCGTCTGTTAGAAAGTTTGGTGCAGAATATCAATGAGGTTATCTCGCCGCTTCTTTGAGATCAGACCCGACAGGTACACTGAATGCACCTTGTCTTCAGTATCATCCAGCGCATTAAGCGGCATGGCTTCGTAAAACTCAGGAAGTGCTTCCCAAATTGCTCCCACTACGATTTTTAAGAGAGCGGAACGACGAGGAAGCAGTCGACCGTTGTGTGCATACAGGCGATCCATAATCTCCGCACATTGGGCATCTGTAAACTCTTGGTTCTGACAACGACCCTGTACGCAAATGTCCTCAAAGGAAATAAATTCGTCCAAACTATATAGATGAACAGCCATAGTACCTGAAAAGAAACATCAGTGAAAGATTAGTAATGGGGAAAATCAGACGTCGAGATTTAAACAAATTCTTGGGAAGACAAGTTCTGATAAGTGATCAACAAATTCAAATTTGTGCGATCAAGGAGAAAACCCACTGCAAGAACTCTATGCAAATCATGAAGGGTTTCTCTGGAAGCATTTTTGCAAAGAACAACTCAGGGTAAGAACATCCCAAGAAGCTCTCTGTGAAGAACTGAGTTCTTTAGAGGAATTAAATTCCTTTTGAACAGAGGAGTTAAACTCCCAGAAATACTTTTTTAGATCTAAGACTCTTTGGAATGGAATTAAATTCTAGAGGGAAGACAAGTCCCACCATCGATCCCTGAGATCAGAGAAGCCCTAACAAAGGAGTTTATCATTTAAGATTGGACATTACTTTTTTTTAAGAACTTGGAAAAGATGGGTTCTTGTTAAAGGGAAAAACCCTTGGTATGGATTTAAAATCCAAGAGAAAATTTATACAAGGAGTTCCTCGGCCGTTCAAGGTCATTACCTGAAAAGGAGATCTTTTGTTGACAGAGTTAAACTCTGGAAATTTTTGAAACAGAGAACTAAGCTCTGGGAAAGAGAATTAAATTCTCAAAGGAGAATAAGCAAGAAAGAAGATGAAAAGTGGAGGCGATCTGAAGGGACTTCTGCATTTATTGGATGTGATGGGAAACGGTTCATCTACCCCTTTCCCTAGGCAGATCCAACGGCTACAAAAGATGACAGCGTTGCACTCACGTGCAAACACGTAAGAACAACGCTGTGGGGGCATTTGTTCCCTGATAAAATATCAGGAAAAAAACCAATGGGGTATCACGTGGTCATACGTGACCAAGGGTCACGTGCTGACACGTGACGGTTTCCTGGGGACTCTGCTATAATAGAATTAAATTCTAATCAACGGGGGTCACGTATCCACACATGATGGACCTTTAAAAAACCCACTAAAAAGGAATTAAAAGGCATGATAAAACAGTAAGGAAAGATCCCAATAGGGTATCACGTGTCTATACGTGACCAAAGGTCACGTGCTGACACGTGATGGTTCCTTAGTTCTTTGAAATGGCAGAATTAAATTCTGGTTAAAATGCTTAATCAAGGAAGTCATGTGTCAGCACGTGACCCGTGCCTAAGTTCTTCAATTAATAGAATTAAATTCTATTTGAATGATCAAACAATGAGATCATATGCCAACACGTGATAGGCTTTCCAAACTAATAGAATTAAAAAATTTAATTAAGAAGGAATCAAGAACCCTAACTGAAAAATATCTCTTTAAATCTTTCCAAACAGAAGAGGTGGTGCTCTGTAAAATGGAGCACCGTTGGATTAAAATCCAATGGTGATTAAAAATCATCAATTCATGGAAAGATTTTATGCAAGGAAAGATTTCCCTGAGATTTGCCAGGAATAACAGATAAAATATCTTTTGGATTAAAAATCCAATGGTGAATAAAATTCACTGAGTAGTCTAAAAGATCATATTGGTCACAAAATCAATTAAAATCTTTCAATGGAAGATTGACTAAACAGATTGATTCTTTTCTTTCACCTATAAATAGGAACCAAGAAGAGAAGAGAGGGGATCGATTTTCTGATTTTTGGAGAAAATACAACATCAGAGAGAAAAAAGAGAGGAGAATTTAATTCTTAAGAGAGAAAAGAAAATTTCTTCAGGAGAGAAAAGAAACCCTAGGTGAGAAAGGGAAAAGATATCTAAGCTCCATAAAACAAAAGAGAATTTAATTCTCAATTTAAGAGTTTAACTCCTCTGAATAAGAACTTAGTTCTTCCTTTGGTTGAAGATCTGCAGAAACAGATCTCCCGACAAGTTGAGAATTTAATTCTCATCGGGAAGATTCTGCCACGCAGATCCAAAACTTAGAAGGAGAATTTAAGTCTAAGGAATTTAATTCCCCCAAATTCATAGGAATTTAATTCCTCCCAATGAAGCTATGGTTTAATCCTACATGAGAATTTAATTCTCCCAAATTCATAGGAATTTAATTCTTCTAAATAGAACTAGGGTTTAATTCTATATGACAATTTAATTCTTCAAAATTCATAGGAATTTAATTCCTCTAAACAGAACATAGAGTTTAACCCTACAGAGAATTTAATTCTTAAAATAAGAGACTTAAAACTCTCCATGCACGTAAAGATCAAGTATCTAACCTGGTCACGTGGTAACACGTGACCCTCATACTCAATGAATAAAAAGAACGAACAAGACTAGGTCACGTGCCCCCACGTGACCCTTAAACAGACCCCTCAAAATGTGAAAGAAAAAGCACGAAGGCAATGCCTCACGTACTCACACGTGACTCTCAAAACAGAAAGGGACAAATCCAAGAGCAGAACCAATTTTGGGCGCCCTCACGTGTCCCCACGTGACCCCTAATAAACACTTCAATAATCAATGCATGGGTACCCATCACGTGCCCACACGTGATGATCTGAAGACCAAAAGTGCTTAACACTTATTTGAATACTCTGAGAACAAAATAAAGGAGGTTTGGTCCATTCTCAGGTGCCTCACGTGTCCCCACGTGACTACCTCATTTCTAAGTGTTTAACACTTATTTGCTGGTTTTGAGAATAAAATAAGGGATGTTTGGCATATTCTCAGATGCCTCACGTGACCCCACGTGACCAATTCAATTTTAGTGTTTAACACTATTTCTGAGCGTTTTGTCCTTAGTGTTTAACATTATTTTCAGCACATCACGTAGGAGCACGTGATTGCCAAATACCCTCTAGTGTTTAACACTATCTTAAAGCCAATCTTAGCCTAAATTAGCCAAGTTTTCCAGAGGCAAATCTCCCCTTCAAATGAACTTTAAAATCTAGAGCTATAATGAATGGTTAGTGCTCAACTAAAGACAAGATGTTGTCAGAACTTTAAACCCCTGTTTAGCATTGCTAAATAATGGGGTGGGAGCTGAACCCAGACAAATGTTCGACAGTCAAACAAAGGTCCAACATTTTAAACCTAATTGGACTTAGCCCAAGTTGGCCATAAGTCCTCAATTCAGATTTAACTGAGCCAATGTGCTCATAATCTAATTAATTGATCTTAGTTCCAAATTGGACTACAGATCTCCCAATCAACTTTGGTTCAAGGGTACATCTCTTCACTCCTTTGATACTTGTCGTTGTAATCCTTCAACGTCTTCAGAGAGGTGACGGGTCCCGATAGCCAATCATTCCATGGACTGTAGGGTTCTTAAACTCATGGACCATGACGTCCTTAAAATTTATAGACTATGACGTCTTTAAACTACGGACTGTGGGGTCCTTTAAAACCCATGGACTATGATGTCCTTAACCTCGGACCGAGATGTCCTTAAACTAACAACGGACCGAGATGTCCTTAAACTAACAATGGACCACCATGTCCTTAAACTGGTAATCGACCGCAATGTCCTTAAACTAAACAATAGAGCCCAAATGCTCTTTTGTTGGACCTAAACGATCCCGTTAAGTTGATCTTAGTCTAAAATGAGATTAACGTACCCTTAACAAACGTTTAAGTTGATCTTAGTCTCAAATGAGACTAACGTATCCTTAAACCCAACCCCCAAACCCCAATCTAAGAAAATACGGATTTGGACTAATCCACGTCCTACGGACAACAACATAAATTAGTCTCCGTATACAATCCACGGGCAACCAAAAACAAAACAAACACCCACGACATGAAGTGACCATCTGGAGAAGGAGAAAGTGGTTACCGCGATGCGGTAGCGTAATTAACTGCAGGGGCTTGCGCCCGCAGGGAAGAGCGTCCCCACAATCAAAAACCCCTCAAATGAGGGGGAATCTGACGAAGTCTGCTACATCGGCCGCATCCGTTTAAACCTCCGATATATAGTGTCATAAATCAACTTGGTATCTTCGGAGAGGTGGACGGATAGCACCAATTAGCATCTGCCCCGAATTCAAGCAAGACGGACCTACGCGGTCGCGTGTCAGTGTTTCGGAGGGGAACAGAGGGTTAACATTTATTTTGCTAAAGTTTAGAAATATTAAAATGTTAAAAGAAATTAAAATATATTTCATCTATTATCCTACCCTATCCTACAAACTCTAGAAAACATGAAATTACTCGCTCATGATTAGTAGCGATTTAGAAGAAAGGTTGAAGATGAATGAAACCATAATTAAAAGTGCAGAAAAGTAATGCGGAAAATTAATGCGGAAAAGTGATGCGTAAAGAATTAAAACAAAAACTATTATTAATTAACTATTGCATTTTAATTTTTCTCCTTCAAACGTAGATTACAAGAACCTTAGTTTCGCTCGTAGAACTCTCTCTTGAACTTTTTATTTGGGATCTTGAATTCTTGGATTGTTAGATGCCTTTGAATGCACAGCTCTCGGTCCTTTATATTGCCCCTGAAACTAGAAACCCTGGATGCCATATGTGAGTAGATGTAGTTACGATCATGTTGTTAGTGATATATGCCATACTGATTTGTATATTACATTTTGGAAGCTTGGGAAATACACGGATATAATAACAGTCTTGCTCAATATGGTAGTATGCTACTTAGTTTGTTTTTACCTCAATATGTGTATATATTTCTTTTAGCATATCGCTTATACATATTGGTAGAGCCCTTAGGATCTTTGCTTGACTACTAGCGTTGTGATGGCAGTCATACTAGTGGGGGCTGGGTAGTCTATAAGCACATCCTTATACAGGTCCCTAGTCATAGGATTATCGAGACGGGGCATCGATACTCCAGAGTAGACTAGTGTATACGCTTCTCATCCCAGCAAGGGAGATGGTCTGTCCCACAGCCATTAGTACATCATACTGGAGATAGTATACAGGTGCTCATTGGGTTATGAGTTACATTGGACAGGACTCATAGGGAACTGCTGGTTGGTATTATACCTATTATCAGGTAGCAGTTTCCAGGTAATATGAGTATAGCTTAGTCCGTTGACTTGAGATCGCTATTTCGTCTCAAGTTTGTTCCCACTGTTCTTAGATTACTACCCTACTACGGCTCAAAGGAGTCGTGCAAATAGGTAGTAGTTGGGTGCAGTCCCGAAGCACTTGGAGGCAGTAGCGGTTAGATAGGATTCGTCTCTCCCGGTATTGGGGGTCGATATCGCGCTGTGTTCGGAAATCCATTACACAAAGTCCCTGGCCAGGGCAACCGAGATTTACTGTTAGGTACTCTAGTAGTTTCTCAGGATGTTTTGGGCTCTACTCTAGCATGACTTATTGCACTATTAGGGGTCTGACGGTCACCGCCCCCTTAGGTCCGATATGCGATACTCTTAGACGAACAGACCGGACTGTACAAAGATTGTCACAGATAGGCTCAATGGGAGTTCGAATGAGTTTGCTCATCGGCCTTCTTATCTACAAATACCTGGGTAGTCTTTACGTGCAGCTAGTACCGCTGACGTGCTTGTAGTTAAACCCACTGTCAGCGTACTGTCGAGTCTTTAGAGTCCCACACAAAGGGTTTTCCTGCTTCGGGTGAAACGATGTAGAGGCCGTATGGTTTTACGGCAGGGTTCGATCATATACGTGTACTTATGCACGGATCATGATTCGGATGGATAATACTAGTGGGTTTTGGTTTAAGCCGGATTCTAGTATTAGATTATTGGATTATTTTCGTCTCTTTGTATTCGTATTTTTCGGAATACGGATAAGGGTATATATATACGGTGAGGGGTATTCTTGTAATTATGCAAGGGTGCTTCTAGAATAAGACACCTCATTTGTTGTATAAGCATTTTTGATTAAATGGTTAATAAGGTGGAGGTATGAGGTGTTCTTTGCATTTAATGAAGCATGGCTACTTGGTGACTCATAGGGTGACTCATGTTTTGGTGACTATTGAGGCATGCTTGATTCATTTTGAATGATTGTATGCTTCATTATTCAAAAATACTTTGCCATTCTTCATACAATTCTCACTACTACACTCTCATCTCCTCAAGCTTTCTTCTTCTTCTTCAACCCTAAAAGCCTCATGTGTTGAGAAAGCTAGGGTATTTTGAGACAAATCAATCCATCATCACTCTCTGCATCCTCTAGGCTATCTAGTTTATAGAACTAGATACCCTAGTTACCTCGGTTTAGAGGTTGGAGCTCGAACTATAGACTCTCGAGTGGATCGTCTTTGACTCAAGGAGGCCAACCTTGCAAGCTCGATCCGATCTTCGAAGAGCCAAGGAGAGGAGGATAAGAAGACCCGAAGGACTTGTACACGGAGGTATAACACTCTTACATAGTAGTTAAACCTCTAGTAGTTTGTTGGTTAAGGTTCAAGTAAAGATCCTGGAGTTTAGTCGGTGTTGCGAAGCTTGAAAAAATCTTTTTTTACACATTCCGCCACCCAGCGAACCCGCGGGGTACGCGACATCGACTTACAGTGGTATCCGAGCCTACTAAACCTTAACTAACAGTTTTGACGTTGTATAGAACTACGAAACCAAAATAACTCCGAAATATCGAAACAAAAATCCATGTTTCTGTCAAATTTTTCAGAGGCTCTAAATTTTTTTTAAAATAATTGCAGAGTGCTCCTTTACTTGTAGATTGAACATCATAGAAAAATGAGATGAAACAACTTAACTTTGGCCGACCACATGCTCAAAAAAACCTGCTTGGCCGGCCCAAGTAAAGATTTTTGTGTCGTGTTTAAATGGTGTTCTAGAATCTTGGATTTAGGGTTTCAGGTGGTGTTTGTTTTTGCCAAGATTTCATATACTGTTATATTTCTGTTGTGGCAATTCGGAGTATTTCGAAGTCGCGGTTTTAACATTATTTTCTTATTTCAGTTTGTATATGTGTTTCGAAACGTCCACTAATTACTATACGTCAATTAATGGGGGTTGCACATATTTGTGATCTTGTTGTGGTTTGTGAATATGGAATATTGGATCGTCGTGGATGAATAGCTGGGGGATGTGAGAAGAGTGTTTTCTTTCTTTCATTCATGTAAAGTTGTAAAACTGATGTAATATTATTTTGCGGGGCACATCCGGATTGAGGTTGTAACCACCGTTGTATTATTTCATTTACTTTTTTTTTGCTCCTAGGATAGACCCAAGGTGGGGTGCACAAACTACCGGGTTCTTGAAGTACCGAGTGGCCTACTCAATTTACTGAGAGAGGTTGCTTCACTTCGGAAATTTGGTGGGTAGTTTGCCGCACCCGTAGGGGTCTAAGGTGGGGTTTGGTTATTCATCACGATCGTGGAATCCGTCTTTCGTTATAGGCTTAAACGAAACGCGGAATTCCTATTATATTCAATACATTCATCTGTGATCTGGAATGCCTATTATTGCATGAGACGAATGGATATATATATGATATATAATAGACGTTGCTTCTATTTTGCACCCGCGCTAGTCCAGCCCCCGCTCTGCCGTTAGTTAGGTAACCTAATGGTGCATGACGGGGCCCCGTGGCGAATGCGGATGGCATAAGCGTACGTTGTATTTTCGTTTCTTTCTGCAATGATAGGACACCATTAATTGATTAATGCAAAGAAAAAAAACCAAAGATGAATCGTTGGAACAGTTTCAAAACCACTCGGTTTTCTTCAAAAAGCAACTTTTAAATACGGAGCCTAAACCACTCCTTTTAAAAGCTATCATGGTTCCTTCGACTATATCAAGTTCATTACGTTCACGGTTTCGCCAAAACCATTCGTAGCCCTCCGTCATTTCAGATGGGTATTCAGTAGTATTCAAGCTATGTATTTTGACCTTCGCCAAGGTATAGTGATTGGTAGCTGCTGGGTATTCATCTGTAGCATAGATAGATGCGTTGGTTTGGGACAGTCGTACTACAATTTTGGCCTACGTCAAGGGTATGTACGGGTGGGTTCAAATTAACCTGGACAATGACGGGTAGAACTTGACTTGCGACTTATGATATGTTAGCCTTCGTCAAGGTCATAAGAGCTTGGGGCAAAAATCCACAGCGGGAGTTTCTAAGGAAATTGAAACTTGCTAGTGTTGCATACCATTTGGAGTGTGATGGTTTTAGTAGGATTGTTTACCCCAATCAGAGCTAAGCTCTGTTCAAATTCCAAGACGGGAAACGAAGCAACGCTTCTGTTTCCCCCAATCAGAGCAAGCTCTGTTCTGAAAATTAAAATTAAAAATTAAAAAATTAAAGAAGCAACGCTTCAGCTGACTTGCGCTCTGCGCTGCGCGCTGCGCTCTGCGCCGCGCGACACGTGGCAGCACAGTTGCGCTAGCGCAGTTACGCTGCGTGACACGTATCAAGCGCTGGTGCGTTTGCGCCAAACAGAATTAAAATTCCAGCAAGATCTTTCTGTTCTTATTAAAACAAGAAGATTGTCTTCTGTAAAACAGAAACTCTTGGATCAAAGATCCAACGGTAGGGAAAATTCCCCAAATCACTCAGAGAAGGATCTCTTTAACAAATTTAACAAATTAATGGGCACTATATAAAGGCCCCTAGACCCTAATTTCAAAACACAACACAAACAACACAGAGAATAGAGAGACAGAAACTCAGAAACAGAGAGAGAACTCCTCTAAAGAAAATTTTGAAAAGAGCTCAGAGAAAAAAGGTAAAAAACCTCTGAATAAAGAAGAATTTCTTCTAAAAAGACCATTGATCTAAGAACAAGATCAAAGATCTTCAATAAAAAAAATAAATAAATAAAATAATAATAACAAAGGCATTGCCTTTTGATGATCCACTGGTTCTGGAATCTTAAAAGTTTCTTTTCTTGAATCCAAAATTGGATCAAGATATTAAAACAGTGCCTTGCACTTGTAAATCTGCACTGTTGCGCTCTTGGGTTGGCGCAAGCCTCCAGAGAGCGCCACGTATCAGCTCTATAACAACTTGCGCTATGCGCTTTTAAAATAGAGCACTGCTCTCTTAAATTGGCGCACTGCGCCAGAGCACGCCACGTGTCTGCAGCGCAACAGCGCAGCGCACTAGCGCAGTGCACTGCACTTGCACTCACCAGAGCATGACACGTGTCACCTCCACATGGACTTGCGCCTTGCGCTCCTCAATTGGCGCAAAGTGCCTGACGAACCACGTGGCACTCTGTCAGACTAATTAATGCAATGCATTATCAAGGGCAGAGCCCAATAAAGAAAGGTCTATCAGACCAAACAAAGTGCTATGCACTATTAAAAGGAATAAAGCCCAAACAAAGGTCTGTCAGGCTCAAAACAGATGCTGTGCATCATTTAAAAAGGGCAGAGCCCAATTAAAAGGGGGCCTAATAGGCCAGACAAAAATGCACTGCATTATTAAAAGGGCAAAGCCCAAGCCAAGGCCTAACAGGCCAACCATAAATAAAAATGTTGAACATCTTCAATTGGACTTAGCCCAATTCTGGCCGTAAGTCCTCAAATTAAATTGACTGAGCACGGCTGCTCTCTTAAATCAATTTACACCTGGTTCAAGGGTACATCTCTGAACTCCTCTGACACCTGTCGTTGTAATCCTTCAACGTCGTCAGAGAGGTGATGGGTCCCGACGGCCATATATTAAATGGACCTCTATGTCCCTAAACTGGAACATGGACCTCTATGTCCCTAAACTGGAACATAGACCACTACGTCCCTAAACTGAAACAATAGAGCCCCCAAATGCTCTTTTGTCGGATCTAAACGATCCCGTTTAAGTCGATCTTAGCCTTAAATACGGCTAACGTATCCTTAAACCTTCAAACAGACTTTAGTCTATAGATCCCCCAATCAACTTTGGTTCAAGGGTACATCTCCAACTCCTCTGACACCTGTCATTGTAATCCTTCAACGTCGTCGGAGAGGTGACGGGTCCCGACGGCCATGCATGCAATGGACCTCTATGTCCCTAAACTGGAACATGGACCTCTATGTCCCTAAACTGGAACATGGACCACCATATCCCTAAACTGGAAATCGACCGCAATGTCATTAAACTAAATAATAGAGTCAATTGCTCTCTTGTCGGATCCAAACGATCCCGTTAAATTGATCTTAGTCTGGAGATTAGGCTAATGTATGCTTAACAAAAGTTTAAGTTGATCTTAGCCTTAAATAGGGATAACGTATCCTTAAACCAAAACCCCAAACCCAAATCTAAGAAAATACGGATTTGGACTAATCCACGTCCTACGGGCGACGGCGTAACAAGTCTCCGTATACAATCCACGGGCAACCATAAACAAAACGAACACCCACGACACGAAGTGAAATTCTAGAGAAGGAGAAAGTTGTTACAGCGATGCGGTAGCGTAATTAACTACATGGGCTTGCGTCTGCAGGGAAGAGCGTCCCCACAATCAAAAACCCCTCATGCGAGGGGGAATCTGACAAAGTCTTCTACATGGGTCGCATCCGTCTAAACCTTCGATACATGGTGCCATAAATCAACTTGGCATCTTCGGAGAGGTGGACGGATAAAACCAAATTGCATCTGTCCCGAATCTCAGGCAAGACGTTCACCGCATCTCTGTCGCGTCTTTCGGCGGGAACAGATTCTGGCACGTCTTGTGGGACCTCTTCCTCTTTCCACTCCACACTTCGTGACATGTTCACGAACGAATCGCGGTTTGCTGTGGTTGCCTGTGGATTCGAGGTACTTAGATTTGGTGTCTTTCTCCGTGCAGAAAATAGAAGATCAATGGTTTCAAACTGCACTACCTGCAACTACAACTCTCACTCTGTCCTTCCTGAAGGAGTGACTTACGGGCCCCGAGCGGCCTCCCTTTTCAAGATGCCAGTGGAGCAGGTGACCCAAGCCACCACTGGACTATTCTTCAGGACCATGCTCCCACCAATGAACTTCAATACCCCAATGGCGTCGCAAGAAGCTCCAAAGAAGTCGATCTTTGATCGGCTTACAACTACCGCGGCCTCTCTCAACGGGTCACCCAACTCCACTGCCTCGGTTTTTAACAGACTAGGCCAGAGCTCCAACGGGCCCATGAAGAAGCCTGCAATACCAGAAAGCGTTGTCCCGAAGCGGATAACCAACCCTGCTCCCGTTCCAGGCGAAATCACCAAGGTTGCTTCCCCTATTCGGAAGTCTGCTTTTGATAGGTTGACCGTCCCCATTCAACGGACGTCGGTCTTTAAAAGGCTGATACCAGCAAATTCTGACCAACACAGGGGGCATGAGGAGGTCACCCCCGCGACTGAACCAACACCATCCCCACGACATGCTCGCCGTCGTCACTGGCACCGAGTACGGAAGGCTGGGGGTAGCTCTCCCTCTGGATTTACTCCACCAGCTCCAACGATGGGGATTGATGCTGCTGTTCCAACCGAGAACATCTTTGAACTGCTCAACGAGATGCGGAGAAACTCTCCTACTGCAGTGCTGAAGAGAACTCATTCACCTGTGGGGAATGATACAGAGAAGAAGCTGGAGCAGCCCCCTCAGCGACTGTCCTCTAAGATTCACAAAGTCTGGCGTTAAGTCCAAGACTCGGTTGTTGATCAAGACTACCTCCGCCGACAGAAAAAGATGAAGGTTCGGCAGGAGAAGGACTACTCTGTCAAGCCGGAAAAAGTAACAGCTGGCTGGGTGCCCACTGCAACGGCTCCCTCAACGTCAATCACTCAAAAGAAAAGGAGGCCGCAAAAATCCCCTGTGAACATGGCGAACCGTGAAAGCGCTGAACACAAACGCCCCAAGTCTGAGGGCATGGTGGTGCACACTGTTTATATGGCTTCCGGAAAGGAGGAAAGCCGTGCTTCGACGGGCCACCGCCCGCTCACCCGATCCGTGACAAAAGCCCACGAGCAGCAACAGAAGCTTCAGGAAATGATGACTGCAATGGCTGCACTTACCGGGCCAAAAGAAAGCTCGGAGGTATCATCAGAACAGTGTCATGAGCAAGAAACCGATGCTGACTTCTTACGTAGAATCCTCGAAAAGAAAGACAAAGAAGTCGCAGAGCAAGCGGCTAACATAAAACAAATGGCACTCCTCTTCCAAGATATGATAGGGATGATGTTACAACCGGACCCTCCAGCTGAAGACCCTCCAATCATTGTTGGAGACGACGGAGAGGTGTTCAGACCATAATATTGCATTTATCATTCCCCTATTCTTATCCATTTTATAAATAAACAGGTACTCTTGACGCACTTTTGTTGTATGTTACAGGATACAGGGCTTGGATGCAAATACAGTGAAAAAGACGAAAGCTGATGCAGAAAATGGACTTTTGACCAACAAGTAGACGGATCCTAGTCAAGCCTAGTCGAAGAACAGTGCAAGGTCCAAAAAGTCAAGTGAACGGTCAAAAGATACGAACAAGTTTTCACTGAAGATCTGGAGAAGACCTAGAAGCCCAACAGAGAAAATACATATGAAAATAGGAAGCCCAAGACAATACAACCCAAGTGCAGAAAATTGGTGACCCAAGCCCACCAAAGGGCCACGGATCCGCGGCCCAAGCCAACATTTGCCGCGGATCCGCGGCCATTCAGAGCCCGTGTCGGTGGATTTTCCTCGTGTCGGTGCGTCGGTGCAGGGGTTGGGATTTTTCGTGGGCATATCTGTAATTGCACATGCGCGAGACTCTGAAACCCTAATTCTTCTGTTTACTTATAAATTGTAATCTAAAATTGTAAAACCCTATGCCTCTTTTCAATCAATAAAATTCAGACTTTCTGGGAGTTATTTTCAGATCTGTTCTTCTTGTTTGGAGGGAGCCGTCAACCTAGTAAGGTAAATTATGTTTTTTCTTCTTTTAATTAAAATGTTTTCTCATCCCCTAATGAGCGAGTAATCTCCTCGCTTGTTAGGGTTAGCCTTAGGGAAAGGGTTGAGAGATGAGATCTCTCACCCCTTTCAATGCCACTTTCACCTAATGAATTAGAACTCTACGCATACGAGCACAACCGCTCCCTGCGGCATCCTACCCTTCGAGATAACGATGAACCGTAGTATAAAGGGCCGGTTGCGCGCGTTTTCCGTGGGGGTTAGGGTAATTATCAACAAAGGAAGGATACAAATCTAGAGGAAGAAACATCTTCCCAAAAGATTTGGATCCACTTTATTAATCATTACATTAACATCTAATAGATCTAAAAAAGAAGGCATTGAAAGCGGTGAGGAAAAACGTTAATCTCCAAAACTTCCCCTAGGCCTAACCCTAGCAAGACTCTTAATTAGATTAATTAGATCTAGTTTTTATAGATTTTTATAAACCAATCAAAACAACATTTTGAAAACAACTCGTTAAAACATATAAAAGAAATTTACCCGTCTCTGTGGATCGACCCGTACTCACCGGCTAGCTGCGAAGCGACGCCGTTTCTAATTGCGGTAAATACAAGTTTTGACACTAATCAAATGGCGCCGTTGCCGGGGACGGCGTAATTTTTCTTTTTGTGAATTTTCGGGTTGATATAAATTTTAAAAATTATAAAAATCTGAAAATATAAAAAAATACAAAAATTATCAACTTTGATCTGTTTGAAGGGTGTATCTTTTGAATCTTGCAGGAACAGCGAAGAATTGAGGATCTGGAAATTTACAGAGGGCAAAACAAAAATTGGTACATAAGAACTGAGAGGAATTGAAAGTACAAAACCACAGAATTTTTTCCAGAGCCTGATCCCCTCTTTTCACCGCGCTTCCGCGGCAAAGGTGGGCCACAGACCGCGGATCCGCCGCACTCCCGCCACGTCAGCACATAAAAATTAGTTGGTTCGATCCCTCATTCTCCCCTCTGTAACCTACAATATATCCATTGTAAAAAATTTCTGCAGGGTTCTTTGCGCTAAAATTTTTTTTCCTCCCCCTTCTAAATAACAGATTTTCTGCAGGTTTCTTTACGCCGCGCTTTAAAAAAAAAATTTTGATTGCAAGTGAAATTTTATTTGTTTTGCATAATTTAATCGGACTTAAAGGGGCTAATTGACCAAACTCAGATTGGGTGGGGATTTCATCACCCTTCCCAGGACCCCAGAAAACACCTAAAGCATTTTGCATCGACCACAATTAATTAAAAAAGATTAGACTCAGACCTAAGGACATCGAGCTCAATAGGAAAAGGACTGGTATAGGCATCGGCTGTTTATCCTAACCGACTTTGCGGTGTCTAGGCTAGTGGTTATTAATTAGGCCCACTGTAGTGATGGTTCCTTCCTACTTACCTGGCCGTACTTGTCCGTGAAGAGGCGGTTTGAGGTCCTATTTCTAGCCCTAGTTAGGAGCTGTCTAGCAGACCTAGGTGACCCTAGATCTAGGCCTGATTATGCATGTGTGGTTGATACATTTGTGTCACGAGTCCCATTTCAAAAACCTCTTTGCAAAACTCACACAAAAATAAAATTAAAAAAAAAAAAGAAAAATCTTTTCAAAACTTGCAACTTGCCGCTAAGAAAACTTGCACCTCACTTCCACCATTTCTCCTTCATTGACGTTATCTTACCCCCACATTCTGTTTTTCTATTTTTTTCTGACTACACTACTCTTTTAGTGTATGTCACTTTGGACTAGGGATACTAACGCCCGATTAGTCCGTGTTTCGTTGGTACCGACCGACGAACCCTTCGACGAACCCTTCGTCGACATTCCGTCCATTTCCTTACCTCCACCTTCAAATTCTTCTTTCGAAGGTATGTCGGGATTTAACCCCAACGATACCTTACCGACGGGAATGATTCCACCTCCGCCAGGTGCGAATAACCCGAATCATCCGCCTGTTGTAGCGCCCGCATGAATTGCGCTCCAGGATCTCTTCTACCCTGTCCGTACTTCTTTACCCACATGTCTTTCCCCCCCACTGGTAAATGGGGATAATTTTGAAATAAAACCACACTTCATCAATATGCTGCCTAAGTTTCATGGTTTGGAATCCGAAGATGCATATATTTTCATTAATAAATTCCAAAACGTTTGCGCCATGATGAAGACAACCCAATTAAGTGATGACGCAATAAGGCTAAGGGTCATTCCTTTTACCTTATGTGACCTAGCCGAGAAGTGGCTATATAGCACCGCATCACATTCCATTAGAAATTGGGACGAGTTTGTAAGAGCTTTTCTAAAAAAATTCTATCCTCACCACAAAACTGCTAGAATCCGTAACGAGATTATACAATTTTCACAGCTTCCTTCCGAACCATTCTGGAAATGCTTCGAGAGATTTAAAGACCTACTCGTTCAATGCCCTCATCATGGGATCGAAAGTTGGCAACTTTGCCAAACATTATACGAGGGATTGAACGCAGCAACGAAGCAGTTGCTAGAAACAATATGTCAAGGTCATTTTCTCTCCAAGTCTAGTGACGAAGCATGGCAGTTTCTTGAGGACCTTAGTGAGCAAACAATTCAGTGGGAGAGTACCAAGACCACATCATCTTCTTCAGTTGGTCAATCTAGGGCAGGCATACATCAAATAGATATGTCGATTGCTATGAAGGCCGAGATGGCCTCACTTATGAAAAAGCTAGAAGCCATTGAGACCAAAATCTCATCGTCTTCTCCTGCCCCTACTCTACCCACACGAACTGTTTGTGCTTGTTGTTCGAACCCGTCGCACCTAACCGAAGAGTGTCCTTATAATGCACCCATTCAAGGACAGGATCAAGTCAATGCTGCATTTCAGCAACGACAAAGAAATGATCCGTACTCTTCGACATACAATCAGGGGTGGAGGAGTCACCCAAATCAACAGTTCCAAGGGAATAATAATTTTTAAAGACCTCCTCCACAACAATAACAAGCACCCTCACAAACTCAAAACCAGCAACCTTTCCAACAACAACCTTATACAAATCAAACGAACAACTTAGTTCAACCAAATGATGATAAGGTTAGCTCGCTCGAGAAGAGTCTAGAAGCATTTCTCAAGCAATCTACAGAATCCGCAGCAAGATTTGAAAGTTATGTTCAATCTTTAATGAATAACAATGCCTCATACGATCAAAGTATCAAATCTATTGAGGCACAAATTGCACAATTAACTGCTGCGTTGAGCGAGAGAGAAAAGGGAAAGCTTCCATCTCAACCATTGCCAAATCCCGGTCACACACAAAACGCATATCCCAATCACAATGTAAATACGGTGACCACGTTGAGATCCGGAAGAGAGTTGCAAAATAATGTGGATACTAGTGATAACATCCCCGCCGGTGGTTCTTCATCATCTTCTTCTTTTTCTCCATCGTCTTCTTCCCCTTCTTCATTTTCTTCACTTTCTTCTTCACCTTTTTCTTTAGAGCCTATTCTCCACCCTTCACATGGCTCTACTTCTTCTAGCTCTAACGGACCCATTTCTCACAACATGAACACATCTACACCGGGATCCGTTCCTACTCCACATTCTACTCCACAAACATGTGACTCAACTAATTTTCAAAATGCACCATTTCCAAACAGGTTGAGTCCTAATAAACCAAGTGTACAAGTGGAAAAGATTGTGGAGATATTTAAGCAGGTTAGCATAAATATACCTCTCTTGGATGCAATCCAACAAGTCCCTTCATACGCGAAAATCTTAAAGGGCTTATGCACCTCGAAGAGAAAGGCATCTCAAGTACCCAAGAAAGTGCTAGTGGCTAGTGCAGTGAGCAATGCTATTAACCACCATCAAAGCTTACCCCAAAAACGAAAGGACCCCAGCTGTCCTACGATTTCCATCATAATTGGGGATAAGAAAATTAATCGAGCACTTTTAGATCTTGGGTCTAGTGTTAACCTGATTCCCTACTCCGTGTACGAACAATTAGGGGTTGGAGAGTTGAAACCCACTCGTTGCACTCTCCAAATGGCTGATCGATCAATCACCCATCCAAGGGGTCAACTAGAGGATGCGTTGATCAAAGTTGGGGAGTTCATATTCCCCGTTGATTTTATTGTTATGGATACACAACCTGTTGCTAACCCACGGAACCAAATTCCGGTGATCCTTGGTCGACCATTTTTGGCCACTTCCAATGCTGTAATAAACTGTCGCAATGGCTCCATGACTCTATCCTTTGGGAAGATGTCTAGTGAGTTCAATATTTATAAGATGGGAAGTCTGCCCCCCGTGCCAAAAACTAGTACATGAGAAGTTTGCTCTATTCACGAAATCACGCAGGAGGACTGCGAGCTTGAAAGATTCTTGTTTAATGAAAACAGTTTTGACGCCACTAGTGCGTCCCTCCTTGAGCCTACCACCGTTGACACAACCGATGTTGATTATGAATGTTTCACTTTTTTGGATGATGACGACTCACAGCCCGAATATGAGTCGTTTGAATTTTTGGATGAGTCAGTCGAGCCATCGAAATCGGTTGTTTGCAGTGATTTCGAACCTGTGTTGGAGTCCTTTGAGTTCGAGGTAGATTCCGCAATGATTCTTTCGCCTCCGAAACTCGAACTCACGCCCTTGCCGTCTCACCTTAGATATGCTTACATAGGTGAGAATGAGACCTTTCCCATTATCATATCGGCTTCTCTAGCCCTCGAGCAAGAGAACGCCCTCTTAATGGTCTTACAAGATAGGCGGCAAGCTTTCGGTTGGACCATGGCGGACATCGAGGAGATAAGTTCCCTCATAATTGAATATCATACAAAATTGATGGATGATGCCAGGTCACTAGAGGACACACAGGAACATCTTGGTGGTATTGTGGTGAGTCAACCTCCTCCTTTAGAAGTTGAAATACCCCCATTTCTTTTAATAAGCTACGAGAATGCCAACACTCCACTGATTGCTGATCATTTACATTCTCGTGTTGATGCATCACCACCTCATGTATATTCGTTTCCACACCTTCCATACCACCGCTTCTATCTTCCCCAATTCTTTTTGGACCGCTACAACTTATTCTTCCACCAACCAATACTCTTTACTGATAAATTTTGCAACTGGTTGGTGTTGACGTTTGGTCTAGCCAAAGTTTGGCAGTAATGTCTAACATAGTTTAAATGAAGTTTGGGGGAGGGTCTTTTTGTATATATTCTTTGTTTTTCTTAACAATATAAAAAATTATAAATAAATAAACAGGGGAGTATCGGTATTTTGACCCTCTTGGTTTAGCATGACAGTGAGGACACTGTCAAGTACAAGTTTGGGGGTATGCTCGGTACGTCTTCTTCCTTCGCATTCATTTGTCTATATTTTTGCATTTGCATACTTATTTGAAAACCCATAAAAAATTGAAAAATTTCAAAAATTATAAAAATTATTGTATTCAATTTTGGCTAATTGACTTGAGTTTGACAAATAGGTTAACTGGCTAGGAACAACTAGATCTTAGACTTAGTGAATTAAAAACCCTAAAAATAACATTCCTTAAAGTTTAACGGTAGAAATTATATGTCTTGTAGTTTATTTAGAAATAGGCAAGTTTTGGGTTCACTTCTTGGGCTAAGTCTAAACAAGGGAAGAGTATTGATGTTCTTATTAGAGTATAAGTTTGAAAAATAGTTCCTAGCTTAAGCCTAGATTCTAAAAATGTATACCCTACAATTTGCACACTCACGCACCTTGAAACTTGGAATAGTAGAAGAGACCTTGAAATGCTCTTGTCTAAAGTCCTTAGTACAATGAAAAAAAAAGTGAATAAAGAATAAAAAAAATGGACACTGGTTTTTGTGATTACTTAAGGCTGTAAAAATAGAAAAATATTTAGCGAGGGTGCTTCATCACTTAGTGCCTTAGACCAACTGGTTTGGGAGTCACTGCTAAAGCCTTGGGTGTTGCAAAACTAGGAAGTACGCTTTAATGTGCTAAAGCATCTTGTAATCGGTTGTTGGTACCTCAAGAAGTATTAATAGTCGCATGAAGGATGTGTAAGAGAAATTTAAAATTCACGAATTAATAAGTGCTTTGGACAATGGACGAAAGCACGATTGCTTGATTTGAATTTCCAAGTGTAGGGGTGATCTATACACACACGTAGGGGTATGTGATTGGAATTTAGATAAGAGAAAGGAATGAAAGATAGAACTTGTATCTTTAATAGAGTGATAGAAATTCCTAAGTGGAGATGGAACCCTAGAAGGAAAACTTAAGAGATGCCAAAAGCTAAGTAGGTCTACATAACATATATGATCTTAAGTTAAATGATAAGGAAGTGTGAAGAATGTGGGTGGATAATTTACGGGTCGACGATAATAGAATTCCTTGTTAGAAAATCTAATTGGAGAACAATAGTAAATGGGCCGAGTTGATAGGATTTTGTGGGTGTAATCCGCTGAAAACCCTCAGGAGACAACACTCCTCCTACTAGGGACACCTAGAGGTTTAACGGCTTGTTGCACGTGCTCAGTGCAATCGCGTTTCCCTGCGAAAGTGTGGTTAGGATTTTAGTGAATAAAAAATAAGTTTGCTCGAGGACGAGCAAAAGGTAAGTTTGGGGGTATTTGTTCAGACCATAATATTGCATTTATCATTCCCCTATTCTTATCCATTTTATAAATAAACAGGTACTCTTGACGCACTTTTGTTGCATGTTACAGGATACAGGGCTTGGATGCAAATACAGTGAAAAAGACGAAAGCTGATGCGGAAAAGGGACTTTTGACCAACAAGTAGACGGATCCTAGTCAAGCCTAGTCGAAGAACAGTGCAAGGTCCAAAAAGTCAAGTGAACGGTCAAAAGATACGAACAAGTTTTCACTGAAGATCTGGAGAAGACCTAGAAGCCCAACAGAGAAAATATATATGAAAATAGGAAGCCCAAGACAATACAACCCAAGTGCAGAAAATTGGTGACCCAAGCCCACCAAAGGGCCGTGGATCCGCGGCCCAAGCCAACATTTGCCGCGGATCCGCGGCCATTCAGAGCCCGTGTCGGTGGATTTTCCTCGTGTCGGTGCGTCGGTGCAGGGGTTGGGATTTTTCGTGGGCATATCTGTAATTGCACATGCGCGAGACTCTGAAACCCTAATTCTTCTGTTTACTTATAAATTGTAATCTAAAATTGTAAAACCCTATGCCTCTTTTCAATCAATAAAATTCAGACTTTCTGGGAGTTATTTTCAGATCTGTTCTTCTTGTTTGGAGGGAGCCGTCAACCTAGTAAGGTAAATTATGTTTTTTCTTCTTTTAATTAAAATGTTTTCTCATCCCCTAATGAGCGAGTAATCTCCTCGCTTGTTAGGGTTAGCCTTAGGGAAAAGGTTGAGAGATGAGATCTCTCACCCCTTTCAATGCCACTTTCACCTAATGAATTAGAACTCTACGCATACGAGCACAACCGCTCCCTGCGGCATCCTACCCTTCGAGGTAACGATGAACCGTAGTATAAAGGGCCGGTTGCGCGCGTTTTCCGTGGGGGTTAGGGTAATTATCAACAAAGGAAGGATACAAATCTAGAAGAAGAAATATCTTCCCAAAAGATTTGGATCCACTTTATTAATAATTACATTAACATCTAATAGATCTAAAAAAGAAGGTATTGAAAGCGGTGAGGAAAAACGTTAATCTCCAAAACTTCCCCTAGGCCTAACCCTAGCAAGACTCTTAATTAGATTAATTAGATCTAGTTTTTATAGATTTTTATAAACCAATCAAAACGACATTTTGAATCAACTCGTTAAAACATATAAAAGAAATTTACCCGTCTCTGTGGATCGACCCGTACTCACCGGCTAGCTGCGAAGCGACGCCGTTTCTGATTGCGGTAAACTTATATTTTTTGACTAATCAAGAGGAGACATGTAATCCTCCTCCGACCCTTTCAGCAGCCAAGGAGGAAACCATTTCCAAAGCTGCACTGGATGACTATATAGCTCAGCAAATACGAGCTCATCAGGCGAGTGAAGCGGCTGGGCAAATTATTAAAACTGGACGACCCTATCTGGGCTGGTATGACCAGATTAGTTACCCGTCGGGATATACGATCCCTAAATTCCATGTGTACAAGGGGACAGGGAATCCACATCAGCATGTCGCTCAATTCAGAGCCTTATGCGGCAATACTGGAGGTGATGACAAATTGTTGCTTCGATAATTCGTCGGCAGCTTAGCAGAAACAGCCTTTGAATGGTATTCGGAGCTACCTAACGACTCTGTCAAAACATTTGTGGAGATGGAGCTACTGTTTACACAAAGATTCGCGAGTGCTAGTGGACGCACCCCGATAACAGCACTGATCAATGCTAGGATTAGGCCAGGCGAAACGTGGGTCCAATATGCAACACGATGGCGGAACCTATGGTCGAAATGCGAACAACGTATCGAAGAAACGCCAGCGGTGGGCATGTTCGTGGGCACTCTCGATCCGCAGGCGAATATATCCCAATTCATGATGTTCTTCAGGCCGACCACTTTCCAGGCCTTGATCGACAAATTAGCCCAAATGGACCAGATGGGCCATGGACCGTCTCCTCCAAAACCGGACTCTCGAAATGAGAAGGGGAAAGGAAAAGCGATCGTCGTCGCCAATACTCAACAACAGCCGAGCAAATCAAAGCCGGTTGCTCGCCAAAACAACGTGCGTCCACACCCATCCCTCGAGAAGAGACTAAGACGTCCTTACTCGTTTCCTCAGAATAAAACAAGGAAACTGTTCGAGCTGGCCACGCGCAACGGACTCATCAATCTGCCGAGTCCAAAACGTCTGTTACAGCCAGGCGATCTCAATAAACCCGATTATTGCCCTTACCACCACACGGTAAGTCACCCGATCGAGGACTGTTTCGTCTTTAAGGGATGGATCGAGGATCAGTACCTACAAGGCAAGTTCGCGCTGTCTGAAAAGTGGAAAGTAAACCCACCACAGCCGTACACTTCAAAGAAGACGGATACGCCCGGGGCAGCTTGTTCTTTTGTTGAGGATGAAAACGATAGAGAAGACTCATCATACGAATCCGAAGACTACGTAGCGAGTTGTCATGTGATCTCTCACTCATTGATAGATGATGAAGAGGCTCCTTGCGCCGAGAAACCGAGGGCGGACCCTGAACCAGAAATTCTGCGGCCGTCAGACAAGATGATCGATGCCTTCCTGAATGAGATTCGTCTGAAAGTTAAACCCAATCAAGAGCGTGAGATGGCCATATTGGAAGGAGCCAAACACCATCGACTAGACGAAAGAGTCGAGGCACTCCCGTCAAATCAAAAGACATCCACTGCCGATAAAAACAAATTCAAGACGAGGAAAAGGTTTGCTAAAGCCCTGTCAGTGGGAATGAAGCTACCACCCTCTGAAGAAAATACTCTCGGTGGAGTAGAGATGCATCCTAACTTCTGCTTATATCATCAGAAGATCATACATCCTACCGAAGACTGCGACTCCTTTAAGTGTTGGTGGAAAGGGTATGTCGCTCAAAAGCAACACTTCAACAGGACAAAGCGTGAAGCTCGTAGACATCAGAAAAATGCGATAGATGAGCGCAGAAGAGCCGCCGCCGATTGTCACATAGCCGACTCCAAGGGATCGCAAATTATCACTTTTGGAAGCGACTCTGACGAAGAAGCTGCCCTCAACCCTCTCCTCAAGGAATCCATTTCAAAAATGAAAGAATTGCGGAGTTGCGAGAACGTTCAGCCGTGCAATCGCACGCTACTCGAAAAAAATCTCGGCCCCGCAAACAAAGGATCGAGCAGAAAGGATAAAGGGAAGGAAAAAACAGCCCTCGTAGCCAACACTCAACAGCAATTGAGTGGCCCTAGACCGGTTGTTTGCCGAAACAACAAGCGGCAACCCCTCCATGAAAAGTTGAAACGTCCTTACTCGTTTCCTCAAGATAAAACAAGGAGACTGTTCGAGCTGGCAGTGCGCGACAAACTCATCAATCTGCCGAGTCCAAAACGTCCTTTGCGGCCAGGCGATGTTAACGATCTCAATTATTGCCCTTACCACCAAACGGTAAGTCACCTGATCGAGGATTGCTACGTCTTCAAAAACTGGATTGAAGACCAATACCAACAGGGCAAGATCGCGTTGTCCGAAAACTGGAAGGTGAGCCCGCCACAACCATATGCTTCGAGGAAGATGAATACGCCGGGGCATCATGCTCAGTCATAGAGAAAGCCCCATCGACCGAAAAGTCAGTAAACTAGAGATTCGCCTCAAATACGGCGACATTGGACCACTATGTCCTAAAACTGGCGAAAGACCGAAACGTCATTAAACTAACATTGGACCACTACGTCCTAAAACTGGCTGATGACCGAAACGTCCTTAAACTAATGACGGACCACTACGTCCTAAAACTAGCTGCTGACCGAGATGTCGATAAACTATGGTGGATCGTGACATCCCAAAGCCAATACAAAAAAAAAGAATAAAAAAAAATAAAAAAATAAAAACGGTATGTCCATAAGCAAAAAGGGCACGGATGAAAACCCGAAAGGGCTCCGTGAGTAAAAACAGCAGGGCTACCGGCGAGTGTTTGTGAAAACCCGAAAGGGCGCAGCCTCGTTAAAAGAAACTTACAGGATCCTCTCGACCTTGTAAGGAGAAACCGCCCACGTGGGATCCTTACAACTCACAAGGGAGCAACACACTTAGGGATCCCCACGATTCCTAAGGAGAAAATACACTTGCGAGATCCTCACG
Organism: Agapanthus africanus; assembly: GCA_030015575.1. Classification (NCBI taxonomy): domain Eukaryota; kingdom Viridiplantae; phylum Streptophyta; class Magnoliopsida; order Asparagales; family Amaryllidaceae; genus Agapanthus; species Agapanthus africanus. Next base: position 582,205,904 of record CM057340.1, on the reverse strand, counting down.
ACTCGTAAGGAGAACTCTCTTATGGGACCCTTACGGCTCATAAGATTTGAAAGTCTTAAGTTACAGAGACATAAACCTGTGCTTAAGCAACCCCCACAACCTTCGATATTGCCCTACAAGTGGGTCAACACTGACCCTTGTATATAATCTATGGGCGTGAATAAACATTTTCCTAACCAAGTCCCATCCGTGACTGGGGATATGTTCGCATGGTGAACAACCCTTGTAAGTCCTCTCGACTTACAAGGAGAAAACCCTCTTGTAGGATCCTTACGACTTGCAGAGGAACATGCACTTAGGAATCCTCACGATTCCTAGGGAAAAAATACACCTACAAAATCCTCACGACTTGTAGGGAGAAATAGCTTTGTGAGACCCTTACGGCTCATGAAGTCAAAAGCCTTAGTCGACAAGACCCTGACCCTGTTCGCTAAGCCACCTTTGTTCGACATCGACAGAGGCAAATGATGATTCGCTCCTGGCAATATCCAATTGTAGCGGTGCTAATGCCGAAAACGGTGTCTAATTTCAGGTTTACGGTGAAAATCCGGTAGGCCGCACATGCATATGAAATAGCCGAAATGATGGGGCAACTTGCAATGAAATCAGCAAGTAAAAATGTATGCATACAAAAACAGCCGAAATGATTGGGCAACTCGCAATAAAAAGCAGCGAGTAAAATAAAAAAAAACAGCTGAAATGGTTGGGCGACTCGCAATAAAAAGCAGCGAGTAAAGAGAAAAATAGCCGAAATGATTGGGCACCGTGAAAAATAGCCGAAATGATTGGGCAATCGCGACCTTCGCGATATAAAAGCTGAAATGATAGAGCATCGCGGAAATAAAACAATAATAAAAAAATGAAATGAAATGAAACTTTTTGCCCTACAGGCGATATCACAGCAATCCCTGTATACAATCCAGGGGCACAAACAAAAAGAGAACCATACCTTCCCGACAGGCTCCATCAGAAAACGAAGCCAAAATCTCGACGGTTCACAGACAACCTAGAGACTATCTCAGCATTCGTCTCGTTACACCAGACGCAATGTCAACAACGGCGTTCCTCAGCAGTACAGCAGGATGTGGACACAATGTCAACAAAAGACCTCACGGTCAAAACAAGGCGAAGTGATGGCAAAATCCCAGCTTCACCTCAACATTCGTCTCGATACAGCAGACGAGATGTCAACAACGGCGTTCCTTCGCAGTCCAGCAGGACGCAGATACAACGTCAATGATAGACCTCACGGTCAAAACAAAACGGAGCGACGGCAAAATCCCAGCTTCACCTCAACATTCGTCTCGATACAGCAGACGAGATGTCAACAACGGCGTTCCTTCGCAGTCCAGCAGGACGCAGATACAACGTCAATGAAAGACCTCACGGTCAAAACAAAATGGAGCGATGGCAAAATCCCAGCTCCACCTCAGCATTCGTCTCGATACAGTAGACGAGATGTCAACGACGGCGTTCTTCCGCAGTCCAGCAGGATATAGATACAACGTCAATGAAAGACCTCACGATCAAAACAAAACGGAGCGACGACAAAATCCCAGCTCCACCTCAGCATTCGTCTCGATACAGTAGACGAGATGTCAACAACGTCGTTCCTCCGCAGTCCAGCAGGACACAGATACAACGTCAATGAAAGACCTCACGGTCAAAACAAGGCGAAGCGATGGCAAAATCCCAGCTTCACCTCAACATTCGTCTCGATACAGCAGACGAGATGTCAACAACGGCGTTCCTTCACAGTCCAGCAGGATGTAAATGCAACGGCAACAAAAGACCCCATGGTCAGCAAAGCGGAGTGACGGCAAAATCCCAGCTCCACCCCAGCATTCGTCTAGATACAGCAGACGCAACGCCAAAAGTAAATGAAGCAAAGGATAAATACCTAGCTTCAGGGTCTTGATGGTAACTCATATAAAACCTGAAAGACAATCGGAGATCATCCCATACTAGCGCGGAGTGGTCACCACCTCGACGTTCATCTCGATACAGCAGATGAGATGTCAACCCAGCGTTCTTCCTCCAACAGGATTCAGACACGACAATCAAACAGCGGAGCCACGGCAAAGTCCCTAGTTCCAAACCTCGACGGTTCACCAACAACCTAGAGACAACCATGACATTCGTCTCGATATAAACGGCGTAATGCCAGCAAACGAAGCAAAGGCCAAATTCCTAGCTTCAGGGTCTTGACGGCAACTTACATAAAACCTGAAAGACTATCGGAGATCATCCCACACCAACGCGGAGTGGTTATGACTCATCGGGGCTCTCCAAAATGAGCCTAACCTCAAGTAAAAAGCGGCATGGCAAAATTCCTAACGCTTGCTCTTCCGACGGTCAAACTGCCAAGGAGGATTGCTTGAAGACGTCTTGTCCAGCCCCCGAAGGGATCAGAGACACGGCGGTCGCAGGGCTACTCGAACAGCACGATTGCCTATCGAGAAATATATCAGCTGATGCGACGGTACGACGGCCAAAACCCTAAGTACCACAGACCCTAACGGACTTCTGTCGTAAAGAGCAGAGGTTAACTGTGACGTTAGGATATTCTTGCGAGAAATGCTCGATTCGTCTCGACTCGTGAGGAAATTGATGTCTTTGCGAGAACTTCTCAATTCCTCTCGACTCGTAAGATAAAGCCTTAGACAGTAAGGATTAAAAAACTTGTTTCCTAAGCACTAGGATCCTGCAAGTCGGCCCAAAATGGTCTCTTGCATACTATCCATGGGTCTCACTCTCCGAAGTCGAATCTCGACAAGGAGAGAAACAACCGCTTACGGGTCCTCTCGACTCGTAAGGGGGGAAAATTCTCTTAAAAGATCCTTACGACTTATAAGAGAAAATACACTTAGGAATCCTCACAATTCCTAAGGAGAAAATACACCTACGAGATCCTCTCGATCTGTAGGGAGAAAAGTCTTTATGAGACCCTCACGGCTCATGAAGTTGAAAAGCCTTAGGTAGCAGACCTGAACCTGCTTTCTAAGCCATCACTACTCCCCAAGATATTCAAGACAGAATGTTCTATATCGCTTACAGGCTATGCTTATTTAAAGAATGTTCCAGTAACAAAGCAGAAAATAAAAGGAAGGAGGCAAAAGAGTTGTCATTAATACTTGAAAAGCTTTTACATCAATAAAGAAATAAACAACAACATTATTAAAATGTTTACAACGGTATAACCTCGGACCCAGGACATGGGTTGAGGAATTCGAAAGTAACCTTATCTAAAACTTTCCAAGCCTGGCGAACCATCCTGGTGTGCTTTCTTTCGCGAGCATGAGCGTCGGGGTCCCCACTGATGTCCTCCTCCCTCCAATAAGCAGCAAGTATGGCAGACTGTTGGAAGGCCTGGTGTAGGAGATCGACAAGATTGTCTCGCCGTCTCTTCGAGATTAAGCTCATCAGGTACACCGAGTGCACCTTATCCTCGGCGGCATCCAACGCCCTAAGCGGCACACCGGAACAGAATAAGGGAAGCGCTTCCCAGATGGCTCCCACGATAAGCTTCAGGAGAGAGGAACGTCGGGGAAGCAATTGACCGTTGTATGCGTCGAAGCGACTTATGATCTCGGCACACTCGGCATTAGTAAATTCTCGATTTTAGGAACGGCCGAGTCGGCGGATGTCCCCTGATCAGTCGAAAATACTGCATTTTTAACACGGCAATTTCCCTGTCATTTGCATTCATCTAGAGGTGTTCGGTATTCATATTGCACATATTAGCAAAACATCCCTGAAATACCAGATTGCATGTGTTATACTTTAAAACCGGCACTTTAAGGGAAATTGACTGTTTATTATGGTATCGCATCATTCTTGTGTAGCGCAACACTTGTTTCGAAGTCTGTGCAGGAAATTCCAGAAGAAAGGCAAAAAATTGTCACAGTGCTGATCAAAAATTACGCCAACTCAAAGACTTGAGAGCTGGTAGCAATCTAGAGGGAAATATAAAATTCAACATATCAGAAAAAGGCCCAAATGTCAGCCCAAACAAGTACCAAAGTTTCCAAGCCCCAAGGCTTCAACCAAGCCGCGGATCCGCGGCCGGAGCCGGCTTGAGTCGCGGATCCGCGGCTTGATGACGTCGGCAAATCCTCAACTTTTCTCCACGTGTCTCCAATAACGGTACAAGCTTCCAAAAGACTCCTGATTCTCTACGTGGTTTCATCTAGAAGGCTCGGTTTAACAAACTATTTCTAGAAGGCTCTCTTTAACAAACTTTTGGAGGGAAATTCAAATTTTGAATTCTAGATCTAGGGTTTTGAAAGTCTATAAAAAGGAGCCTAGATCTAGGGTTAAAGGTTGTTCATTAGTTCATCATTGATTCTTCATCTCTCCCTCTTCCACCCACAAGTTGAGTGACACAACTTGTGCCTCAAAAATCCTAAATCCAAGCCAAATTCAAGATCCCGAGTACCATTCAAGCGAGAAGCCTTCAACCTTTTAGGAGCGGAGCCGATCTTCAATCGAGCAAGTGATCCAAGCCGATCCGCGACTCAAGGAGACGAGCGAAGCCAAATCAACGATCGAGTTCTTCCTCTTGTAGTTCTTGAGCGATTTGTAACGGAATTGTTGATAAATAAAAGGTGAAATTCTTTAATCTTGCTTTCTTTAAATTCTTGCATCATGATTCGATCTCAATTTGTGATTGTGGTTCTTGTTGTGATGTTTGAGTAAAACTCCGCTCGTAAAGGAGTCGAGACGATCAATAGAATGATGATGTAACAAATCTTAAAACGATTCTTAAGTCCTACGAGTTTTGTAAACCCTAGCACATTGAAGAATCGACGACCTAGTTTCGTTGCGATGCTTTCTTGATTGTAATCGCTCGAAATTAGGGATCCACGATCGATTCTTGAATTTACTAGAGGCTAGAATATGAATGATATCGACGAAGGAACAAGGGATAGATAATGAAACCCTAGTTTCACAAGAAATCCCTAATTCTCGTCGATCATCATCGATCTAGTATCAATTCATCGATGGATAAGAATACGTAATCGCTAGATTTCATCACATCTATAGATCCGATCGATTCCTACGAGCCTCACTTCGATTCTTGATATTTGGTTTGGAAATCATCACATCTCAATTCTTGATTTTAATGTTTTCTTAGATCTAGATTTTTCTAATTCTTGAAATTCAATTTACAAATCATGAATCGTTTTCTTTTCTTTTCTTTAAATTTTCAATTCATCTAATTCGAAACACGAACGATTACACTTTCCCTGTAGACGATCAGCACTTACTAACGCGCTACATTCGACACCGTTATTGATTGCGGTCAAAATATTTTTGGTTGTGATTTCTATACAATTTTCCAACTACACATCCGAAATCGTTTCAATCAAATGGCGCCGTTGCCAGGGATAGTGCGCTAATTGTTCGTATTTGGAAATTTGAGTTGAAAAGTTTATTCCATCTATATTTTTAGATCTAAATTCGTACAAACCCTAAACGTGTTGTTGTGATTTGTTGCGAGAAAATCTGGAATTTGTGGAGCTGTGGAAAAAAATTTCAGAGCATTCCAGAGAGCTATGTAAGTGAACAGGGGCCTTCTGTGAATTTTCTGTGCAGTGATCTTGTAGAGCCACCGCGTTTCCGCAGCATAAACCTAGCTCACACCGCTTTTCCGCGGCCATCCTAGGGCTACAGTGTGCAAACTTTTTCAGGTGACTCCTGTACTTTCTTATCTCCTCCTAAATCTGCTCCAATTAACAATTTGCTGCAGGTTTCTTTGCAAATAAATCGCAGCGCCGCAAAAAGCAAAATAAATTGTGCGTGTTTTTGATTTTTGGTTGTTTGCATATTAATACGGAAATTAAGGGGCACGGCCAAATCTAGACTAGGTGGGGAGTTCATTACCCTTCCTAAGCCCCAAAAATCACAAACTTGCATCCGTATTACCCTCATTAACTAAAAAATATCTAGAGATGACTCTAAGGACCGTCGCGCTCACTTAGGACAGAAGAAGGCCATGGGTAATTCATTGCTTATCCGCGTTTCTTTGGTGGTGTCTAAGGCAAGTGTGTCGAAGGCTAGTGGTTACTTAATTAGGCCCACTACTTACGTGGTGGAGAACCTCCCACTTACCTGGCACTTACCTGGCCACAGAAGAGACAAAGAGGCAATGGAGGATTGATCCCGCGACTTGTCTTTTGGCAGTTAGGAGCGGTCTAGAGCTTTGACCTAGGTGACCACTAGATTTTAGGGTTGCTAGTTGCATTTGTTGTGATCCCATCATTTTTTCAAAAAATCCGTATCATTTTTTTCAAAACAAACACCAACACTTCATTCATTCCCCTAATTATAAGTCACGCTGCCACTTGTACTAACCCTTTTTAGTGCAAGATAGGCTGGACACGGGATTCTAGTGCCCGTTTAGTCCGCGTTCCCCTGATCGACCCAAAAGTCGGTATTTCTACATTTACCTCTTCTTTACCCACCACCACACCCACTTCGATGGACGATTCTCCATCGAACTTCTTTACCACTACTCTGCCGCCGTCCGTTGGTGCGCAGAATCCACCCCGCATCTCTCTCCAAGAGAGGTGCTATCCTACACGAGGTCCCCTTTCCACCTGTCTTTCCATTCCACCAGCTAACGGGGAAAAATTTGAAAATAGACCCCAATACATCAACCTTCTACCAAAATTCACGGTCTCGAGACTGAAGACGCATATGCCTTTATCACAAAATTTGAAAATGTATGCGCAATGATGGGTACCTCACAGCTTTCTATAGATGCTATGCGTCTACGTCTTCTCCCATTTACCTTGTGCGATATAGCCGAGAAGTGGCTGTATAACACTACCGCACATTCCATTTCAAATTGGGAAGAATTCGTCAAAGCATTCTTTAAGAATTCTACCCACATCATAAAACAGCTCGAGTCCGTAGCGAAATAAATCAATTCACCCAGCTTCGAAATGAACCATTTTCACAATGTCTTGAACGCTTTAAAGATCTGTTAGTCCAATGTCCATATCACGGAATCCTTAGATGGGAACTGTGCAGAATCGTTTATGAGGGCATTAATCCTAACACAAGACAGACCCTTGAATCCATGTGTCAAGGCAACTTCATGACCAAAGATGATAGGGAAGCCTGGAAATTTCTAGAAAATTTCGCTGAAAAATCTTTACAGTGGGAGAGTGTGAGTCAATCGTCTAGGGATGGCAATGATATTTCTATAGGAGTTAGAGCTGAAATTTCAGCTTTACACAAGAAATTCGACGCTATGGAAAACAAATTTTTAGCCGCTGCCCTAAGTCAAATGTCACTCTCCAAAACTGTATATGGATGCTGTTCTGATCCTTCTCATTTGACGGAAGAATGTCCACGAAATTCTCCGTTTCAAGGTCACGAGCATACCAATGCCGCATTCCAACAACGACCTAGGAATGATCCATTTTCTTCCACATATAATCAGGGTTGGAGGAATCACCCTAACTTTGCTTGGAACCAATCACAATCTCAAAACACGGTTCCAACCCAAAACAATTTCCAAAGGGTCCCTCCACCACAACAGCAACCACTTCAATTGAATCAGCACCCCTTCCAATCACAAAACTTCCAAAATCCGGTCAACACTTTTGCACCACATGAAAACTCTTTGCAATTGACCGGTACAGATAATACCTTTGCACTAGTACAAACCTTGGATATTTTCATGAAACAATCTATCCAAGGGATGGCAAGTTTGCAATCTTCCGTCGAGAATGTGATGAAGATCATTGTCTCTCAAAATGAGAATATCAAATCGATGGAAGCACAAATTGCACAACTAAAAGCCGAAATGAGTGCAAGAGAGAAAGGGAAACTTCCAGCTCAATCTTTACCCAAAACTGGCTATTCACATCTTATGAATGCAATCACGTTGAGATCTGGAAGAGTGCTTGACAATCACGTTGGGGAAGAGTTCGATGATACTGATAAATCAATCAATAACACCCCGGCTGAGAACTTTCCTTCCACTTCTACTTCTAATTCTGACCCCAGTTCTTCTACCCCATCACCTTCTTGCGAGCCTATTCTTCATTTCCCACAAGGCTCGCCACCTCAGCCCATCTCTTCTAGTTCTCCACAGACGATCCCCACTTCTATTCTGGGATCGGGTCCACACACACTTCCTTCTCCTATGATAGACCCAGCGCTTATTGCTAAAGCACCTTATCCTAATCAGTTAAGGGCTAACAAATCGAGTCCACATATGGAGAAGATTATGAACATTTTAAAGCAAGTTAACATCAACAACCCTCTCCTAGATGCCATCCAACAAGTTCCGTCCTATGCGAAAACTCTTAAGAACTTGTGCACTAGGAAGAGGAAGACTCAAGTGCCCAAGAAGATATTCATGGCAAAGACTGTAGACACAACTTTCCCCCAACAAGTACCACGGAAATGTAAGGACCCTGGCTTTCTACTATTTCTATTTCTATTGGGGAAAAACACATCATGTTGGAGATAGTGCCCTCATAGTCAATTATTGGATCACAGGTACGTGATTGCAATGATTGCGGAGGACCTATCCCGGTAGGACAGTCTTACTCGAGATGATAGTATACTATCTGGTTTGCCTTTATCAGTCGTGTACATGTTCAGGTGACTGATTGCATGTTACACTTTGATAGAGCCCTTAGGATCTTGCTTTACTACCAACAGTATGATGGCGATCATATACGTGAGAGTTGGGTAGTTTATATGCATATCCTTAATTGTGGTCCCTAGTCGTGGGAGTTTCGAGACAGGGCATCGATACTCCGGAGTAGACTAGTGTATACAGTCGAGACCCCGACGAGGGGCGGTGGCCGGTCTCACAAGCCACTGGTGTCAGTTGGATCACCTAAGATGTATACAGGTGCTCATTGGGTTATGAGTACACCGGAAAGGACTCGCCGGGAATCTGCTAGTTAGTACTATACCTATCGTCAGATAGCAGTTCCCAGGTGACATGTGTACAGGTTAGTTCATCGACCTGAGGTCGTCATTTGTCTCGTGTGAGTTCCCACTGTGCTTTGATTTCTACCCTACCACGGCTTAAAGGAGTCGTGCAAACAGGTAGCTTTTGGGTACAGTCCCGAGCCATATGGAGGCACGTGAGCGGATCGGCAGGGGATTCGTCTCTCCCGGTATTGGGGGCGAGATCGTGCTGTGTCTAGGAGAGCCATTACACATAGCCCACGGCCGTGGCAGGAGATTTACTGGTAGGTACTCCAGTAGTATCTCAGGGTGTTATTGGGCTACACTCCGACACGACTTATACTGCTTCTGGGGGTCTGACGTTACTAGCCCCCTAGGCGGATATGCGATACTCATTGACGAACGGACCGGACTGTATATACATTGTCACTGTTAGGCTCAGTAGGGTTTCTGAATGTGTTAGCTCATCGGCCACCCTTGAGTGCGCTCATCAGCCTCCCTTGAGATCAGTCCGTGGGCAACCGTTACGCATAGCTAGTGCTGCTGACGGTTTATGGTTAAACCCACTGCCAGGGTACTGAAGAGTCATTAGAGTCCCCCACAGACAGTTTCCCAAGTTTCGGGCGAAACGTTGTAGAGGCCGTATGGTTGTATGGCAGGGTTCGGGAAATGCACGTGCGTTTACGCACGTGTCGATTTTCGGACAGTTGATACTGGTCGGCTTTGGTTTAAGCCGGATCCGAGTATTATATTGAGTAGGTATAATATCTTTGTCTCAGTTGCATTTGTATTCGGTCGTAATACAAATGCGGGTATATTTATACAGTTTCGGGGTTTTCCTGAGAGTTGTTTCAGGATCACTTTTGGAAGTTGCCAGTTTCCAGTTTTCTATCAGCCGTCTTTTAACATTTGGTTAAAGACGGATTTATCTTTTCTTGGATGAGAGTGAGTCGTGCTTCTAGAAGGTTCTAGAAGGTTCTAGATTGGGTGAGGTGTCGAGTGACTCATGCTTTGAATTCAACCATTTTTTGTTAAGCTTAAGATATTTAGTTTGTGTTCACATTTGATATTTTGCTTAAGCTTACTCTCTTGCTCCTACGGTCACCTCCCTCCATCATATAAAATGGCCGGCCCTCTCTCTCCTCCTCACTTGACTTGATGTTTCATTTTAGAGAGAAAAGATTATGATAGGTTTTATCGGTGTATGGAATTTTACAGCTCATTTCATTCCATCACCCGATTCCCTCGGCAACTTCATTAACCGATCGTCCACGGATTTGGACGAAGTGAGACAAAGTCATCTACTCATTCTCTACATCAATTCTTGGTCGTCTCTTTTAGCAAACTTGACGATCGAGTTGCCTCGAGTCAGAGGCGGGAGCCCGTTTAAAGAATCGTCGATGTGGTGCCACCTCGACGAAGATATCGGAGTTCGAAGAGATCGGAGCAGCCGCAACGGAGCGTGGGATGATGGTTGAAGAACGAAGGACTCGGATCGTTCGGTACAACCTTTCTACACTCTTTACTGTTTGTTAGTTTAGCATTAATGGCAGATCCGGGTTAAAGTATACGATAGCGCCAGTTAAAAAGTTTTTATTCCGCATTTGGCGTCTGTAGACGGCCGGGGCGCTAGCGTAGACTTACAGTGGTATCAGAGCCTCACCATTTTGCTATGCTAACTTGTGCTAACGCGTTTAAAACTTCGATCCGACCGGAAATCGAAAACTGCAAAAATCCAAGCCGACAGTTTCTGTTGTTTTTAAACGGTCTCAAAAATTATTTCTGGATGTCTTAAAAATCAGAGCAGGAACTTTTAAGAGTCACGACAAAATTTGGGGTCGTGATCCCTCCAAGCTGCCGCGGAAACGCGGCCAAACCAATGGTTTGGCCGCGCAACCGCGGCCACGTGGGGAGCACGTGCTCCCAAATTTTGTCAGTTGGTTCACGACTAGGTTTTGGGGTTTTTGATATATATCGTTTTGGCCCAGATTTTGTTACTGTTCACCAGTAAGCTGTGGGGCCCACTTTTTGATATTTGGTCTTTTGTCGATCGAAATTTAAACACGTTAGTTTACAGTGCTTACATTATATCTCCGACCGGGAATGTCATTTGATCGGTAAACCGTGTCCGATTGCTATAGTTCTTTTAGACGGGTTTGCGAACGTGACATTCGCGTTGATGTTCTGTGTTGTGCTGTGATGTTGCGGATTTGTCGTGGTGGATAGCAGTGTGCAATGGTAGTACAGTTTGTGTTTATTTGTACATTTGATATTGCGGGGCGAGCGTCCAACTTGTGGACTGCCGTCACTGCCTGTTGTATAATATTCTTTTGGGGCACGACCAGGTTGCGGTCGATGTACCTGTTGTACTATTTTTCATTACTGTACTAGGTTTTACTCCGCGACGGAGTGCACGGATAGCCGGGTTCTGGAGGGCAACGGATCCGCATCTCATGGCTTTGAGAGGCAAAGGGGTCCCACTCTAAAATTGGCAGACTATTCGCCGCACTCGTAGGGGGTACAGGTTGACCCAAGGAGGGGTGCTCAATTTATCGGATTCCGTGAAGTGCCGGGTGTTCCATTCACTATGCTGTGGGGGACTGCCTCGCTTCAGGTTTTGGCGGGTAACTTGCCGCACCCGTAGGGGTCTAGGTTTCATTGCACAGGCTATCCACACGACAGGGGAACGTCGAGTTTCAGCAGCGGCTCTGTGAAACTCGGGGATCCCAGATATCTGTATTGTTCTGTGATGCTTATTACTTTTCTGTAATGTTGCATATTATCACGCCTGGAGCGATTATGTATATTGGTTTATATACTATTAGATGTTGTATATGTTTTACACCCGCGCTAGTCCAGTCCCCGCTCTGTCGTTAGTTAAGTAACCTAACGGGTGATGACGGGACCCAGTGACGAATGCGGATGGCATATACGTACATTTTATTTTCGTTCTTTTCTGGTGTGATTGATTGATGGGACTGCGTTGATTCTGATCAATGCAAAGTTAAACAAACCTGTTTGATGTTGTTGGAACAAATTTAAAAAGTGTTATTGCAAAGACGTTTCCTTTTGTTTTGCATAGCGGTATTCAGTGGAATATCCTGCACCTCATTCGACGGGGCAAGGGCCGATATCCCTTCACCGGGACTGACCCCTTGGGCAGAAGTTTGCGTCAGGGTAATAACTTCACTATAGTCGATTACATGTTGCTTTGCACAGCGGTATTCAGTGGAATATCCTGCACCTCATTCCACGAGGAAAGAGCCGAGATCCCTTCACCGGGAGTGACCTCTTTAGCAAAAGGTTTTCGCCACTATATTTTAAAAAGCTATCAGGTTCCTTCAGCGATATCAAGTTCACTACGCTAAAGGTTTTTCGCCAAAAACCAGCCGTAGCCCTCCGTCACTTCTTTTGAGTATTCAGTAGTATTCAAGCTATGTATTTTAGCCAAAGTTAAGGCATAGTGTTTGGTAGCTGCTGGGTATTTCAATTGTTGCATAGATAGATGAGTTGGTTTGGGACAGTCGTTCTGCCGATTGGCCAAAGTCAGGGGCATGTGCGGGTGGGTTCAAATTGACAAGATAGTGATGGGTAGAACTTGGCATGTGACTTATGACATTTTGACCAAAGCCAAGGTTATAAGAGCATGGGGCAAAAATCAGATCGGGAGTTTCTAAAGAAACTGAAACTTGCCAAGTATGCGCATACCTTCTGGAGTATGAGTAACGTGGATGCATTCCATCACGTTATCATGCGATGAGAGTTGGATCCCGATTCCTACTGATGAGTTGGTTTACTCTTCGGGTGATCCCGATTGATTCTTCTTTAGGTTTGGAGGAGAATTTGACAGGACAGTGGGAGGTTTCCGGATTAGATAAAGATATGACCATTCTGATCTAGGTTAGAGTGCACGCAGAGTGTTTCTTTTCTCTCTCTCTCTTTGGCAGCGACCTTTGACCGACCCTAGACTATGACTCAGTGACCAAGTTGACCGAACCTTCTTAAAATACTGGCTTTTGGATTGTCTATGTTGCATAAGTCATTGCCACTCCTTCTTCTACCCTTTGCATTTCTCAGAACACCCGTATTACTACGGATATCCACTTCCATTGGATAGATCCATCGTATGGTTATATACGAACTCGAAGGGACTTCTTCGAGGATGGATCCAGGTTCAGGAGAAATAGAATTGGTTTATTCAGTTGTCTTTTATTATCACCTTCTCTCAGGTTGCGAGAGCTCCTTGGTTTAGGAGAGTACACCTATTACGCTTATTGGATAGTCTTATTCCAAACCATAGGCAGGTGCGGATCATGATTCGGACGAATAATACTAGTAGGTTTTGGTTTAAGCCGGATCCTAGTATTAAATTATTGGATTATTTTCGTCTCTTTGTATTCGTATTTTTCGGAATATGGATACGGGTATGTATATACGGTGAGGGGTATTCTTGTAATTATGCAAGGGTGCTTCTAGAAGAAGATGCCTCATTTGTTGTATAACCATTTTTGATTAAATGGTTAATGAGGTGGAGGTTTGAGGTGTTCTTTGCATTTAATGAAGCATGGCTACTTGGTACTCGTGGGGTGACTCATGTTTTGGTGACTATTGAGGCATGGTTGATTCATTGTGAATGATTGTATGCTTCATTATTCAAAAATACTTAGCCATTCTTCATACAATGCTCACTACTGCACTCTCATCTCCTCAAGCTTTCTTCTTCTTCCTCAACCCTAAAAATCTCATGTGTTGAGAAACCTAGGGAATTTTGAGACATATCAATCCATCATCACTCTCTACATTCTCTAGGCTATCTAGTTTAGCGAACTAGGTACCCTAGTTACCTCGGTTTAGAGATTAGAGCTCGAACTATAGACACTCGGGTGGATCGTCTTTGACTCGAGGAGGCCGACCTTGCAAGCTCGATCCAATCTTCGAGGAGCCAAGGAAAGGAAGACAAGAAGACCCAAAGGACTTGTATACGGAGATATAACACTCTTACATAGTAGTTAAATCTCTAGTAGTTTGTTAGTTAAGGTTCAAGTAAAGATCCTGGAGTTTAGTCGGTGTTGCGAAACTTGTAAAAATCGTTTTTTGCACATTCCGCCTCCCCCGCGAACCCGTGGGATGCGCGATATCGACTTACACATGCCCCCAAAATCTCAGACCAACGGCCATTAAAGGACCGCAGAACCGCCTCCCATTGCCACGTTTGACCGCGGATCCGCCGCCTCCTAGTGGGATTGGGACTTGGGATTTTTTCTAATTTTTTGTCTCGATATTTGGAGATCCTCTTGATATGTAGATTTTAAAAATATTTCTCTTAGTCTCTGTCGTTGCTAGATTTCTCGATTTGCTTCTAAAATTTGGCAGATTTGGTTTCGATATCCCGATTTGACTTGGATCTCCTATATAGATTTCAGACCCGATCTAATACCTACACAATATCTCAAATAAAATTGTTAGTAGCATTTGGTATTTTTGAGATATTATTTCAACCATTTATATGATATAATATTTTAAGAATGTTGATTAGGAATATTTGATATGATATGCATATTTTAATTACTAATATTTCATTTAAATATTATATGCATATATTTTCCCTAATTACATTAATTATAAATGAAGAAACATATGATAATAATGTTTTACAAATAAACCCACATATGTTCTTTATTTACAATTAACACCTTTTAGCACTTAACAATAATAGGGAAAATGTCAATACAAATGTATAATATTTTAGACTAATCAAGTGCCAGCACCGGTAGTTTGAATAAACATGCAAAAAATCACTTAGAAGCCCCGGCCGATTCCTCCACTACACAAACACAAATTGGTTTCGCCGGTCAAGGTCTTTTTCAATATAATCAAGATTTAAATGTTTCAGAAATGGCAAGATGTGTTATGCCAGATGAACAAGTTCTCGGATTCAGAGAAAGCGCGGCTTTTGAGCAGTACATTCAAACGGCGTTACAACCGGCATTCAAAACGGTTCCGAGGACTACACTTAAAAGTAATTATTTTAGCCTCTACAACGACGGTAAACAGGTATTTATTTCTACTCTTGCTCCTTTAGATGACGATATTTCATTAACTTCTGATGTTTGGTCGGATAGAAGGGAACTTCTCTGGATCTGTGTTACTGCACATTGGATAAATTCTGACTGGTTTTTGCAAAAAAAAAATTATTGCTTTTAGACAATTTCCATACCCGCACAGTGCTTTTCATATAACTTATGAAATTAGATCTATTTTAGAAGAATATCATTGTGTAAATAAAAAAAAATTTATTTCTTTCGATAATACTAGCAACAATAATGTTGTTATTGCTGAACTCATTAGGCTATGCAAACCAATTTGCAGTGGTCATTTTTTCATATTCGTTATGCATATCATATACTTAACTTTGTTGTACAGGATGCATATACCGTATGTAATACAAATATTCAAACAATTAAAGACGAATGTAGGTTTATTAAAAGTTCTGGAAAAAGAAAAGCTGAATACAAAACTAGATGCCTAACTGCAGGCATAAGGCCGTGTCTTAAAAAAGATGTGCCCACTAGGTGGAATAGTACATATGATATATTTCGTACTGCATTAAAGACCGCCGGAATTATTAGTAACATGTGGAATGAACAAATGCCCGTAGAAAACCACTTAACGCCCGATCATTGGGCAGTTGCAGATCATTTTAAAGATTTTCTTATAACTTTTAAAATAGCAACCGAATGATTTTTTGCTACTTATACCCTCACTTCTCATATTTTTGTCTCTGAATTGTATAATATAGCTAATTGTTTTTCTTGTCACATCGAAAATCCAGTACTTCACCATCCGATACTTACTATGCTAGCTAAGCTTTCTAAATATTTCTCTGAAATTCCAATTATTTACTGTTTATGTTCGATAATAGACCCTAGAATTAAATTAGAAGGTTTAGAGGCACTTTTAAACCGGGTTTCACACGGCCATGGGACATGGTGTAGATATTGATGTCTATATTAGTATTGTTAGAAGTAATTTAGATGAAGTGTTTGATTTGTATGTTGCACGATCTTCTGGTGGAACTAGTAGACCACCGCCCTCAACCAGTTCGCGTGCTTTGACTCCAAATTTAGCACTTATTCGACAGAAGAAACGGACAAAAGGCCTGGTAGCCTCATCATCGTTATTTTTAAACGAGTTATCGATATTTTAACAAACTGAGTCAGATATAGATTTAACTATGGATGATTTTGATATTTTAGCTTGGTGGAAAAGCCCAGACATTTGTATCTAGTGCTTTCTACTATTGATGGAGGTTTGGATCTCCTTCAGATGTTGTCCTCCGTCGATCTGTCGCGAGCGTTGGTGAACGGCCGAGATTAGTGTTGAGGGTTGCCTCCTTGAGCGTGTGGATCTCAATGGGCTTGTTATGAGGTGAAGCCGAGCTATCTGCAAAAGAAGTCCCAGGATGGTTGTACCACCATGGACCCTCCGACGATCAAATTAGCCAAGGAATTTGGGCAGAGTAGCGGCTTATTGGATTAAAATTGCGTTACCCGAGTCGTATGAGAGATGGGGTTTTATAGTGGTCGCTTGGAGCGAGATGGCGCAAGATCATCGTCGTCGGTTACGCCCCTGACGTTACGCCTGCATGAATGACGAGACCCCCCCATTAATGACAATATACGCTCGTTAATAGGGGGATACGATGGCGTAGAACGCGGGATGTTGGGTGGCAGATATCTCGCCTGTGGCGAGATACGCAGAGCCGTGGCGGAGGCACTTGGGCTCTGCGTTCTTGGTTGCTCGGTAGAACCAGGGAGGTTTAGCTCGGCGAAAAGCTCAGAAGCGAGCGGGAGGCCGAGGAAGCTCGGTTCTGTGATAGCTCGGAGGCGAGCAGGGAGGGCTGAGTAAGCTCAGCATGTATGAGGGCTCGGAGGTGAGCCGATGGTTATTTGTAAGGCGAGCATAGGAGTGTTCAGGGACCCATCGAAGGTCGGGTCATGCCTCGGGACGGTAGCATGGGGATGCCTCTAATGTATGGTGCTTGCCCTGCCATGAGCCTCGGGACACGTCATCTGCCACGTGTCATGATACGGGGAGTTCCCATTTATGAGTATCATCATTATCCCCCCACTCTCGTCTCGACCTATTTATGGGTCGGGTCGAGAGTGGTCCGGATCGGTTGCCTGGGCTCAGCCTGTTGTCAAGAATTTGTCGGCGTGGATTTCCGGGGAGACTCGGCGTAGGGCGGTTGCGTCATTCAGATCTTTTAGCCTGCGTGTCATATTCCAGGCGCTTGGATCTCTGCACGTATCTTGGATGACGTCAGCGGATCAGGGGAAAAGATCGTGCATTTAAAGAGGAGCGCCGATTCACATGCATATCTGTTGAGGCGCAGGCCACGCGTCCGACGCGGATTGGCGGACGTGACAGGCTGTCACTGTCGCCTGCGCCCGAAGGGACGTCTTCAATGGTCGTTCGACACGTAGGGCGTCGACGGCTGGCAGACGCGAAGCTTCGTTTTGGCAGGAAACAATCTGAGCCGTCGGATGCGTCACCCTAAGAAGTATAAATAGGAATGGGATCCCCCTAGGGTTCATACGTTCGCCACTATTTTCCTTTGCTGCGAAAGATTGCTCGGCGCTCCATCCTTTAGATCAGATCCTTCGCGCTCTTTCCTCGGAGAACTCCTTCTTCCTTTGAATCAGGTTAGATGTCTTCTTCTGAAGAGTCTGTTGAGATAGTTAGGGTAGAGTCTAAGGAGTCTTCCACCTCTTCCCGAGAGGGTTCCCTTGTTGATTCCTCATCGTCGAGCCCACCCCGTAGAGTCAGGGCTACCCACGCAACTAGCCGCCCGGCTGCGACGAGGATCCCTAAGGTGCGCATCGGGAATGCCCACGATGCGCCCTCTGTCTTAAAAGATCTGGACGAGCTTGCCGAGATTCGGTCTCGTTTCTATATCCCCTCTAACTATTCGTTCCGTTTGGCAAAGGGGGGAGAACGGGCAGACCAGGTGCAGGGGAAGGAGATTGCCCTGTATTTGGAGGCGTTCCGTGCAGGAATGCGTCTGCCCTTTCCAACCGAGTTATGCAGGATACTTCGTTGTTTCCAACTCTCGCCGGGCCAGCTTGCGCCGAACTCATGGAGAATCCTCCTCGGGTTTCTGGTCCGGCTGAAGCTTGAGGAGATCCCCTTCAGCTTGACCCTTCTTACTTCCTTTCTCTGCTATAAAAATCCCCCCGGCACCAGCAAGAACGAGCCATACTGGGTGTATTTTTCCTTTAAAAATCACAAGGGTGGGGTGGTCGGGTCGGGTGTGGTTGTCGTTCCTTCTTCCATCCATGACTGGAAGGAGAAGTTTGTATTCGTCGGGCCACCCGAGGGTGAGGACTGTCCTATACCTGTACGGTGGCACCGGGCCAACTGCCCGCGGGCGAAGCAGTCATCCTCTCCCGAGGCGAGGGCGGTGTCCATGTGGGAGCCGATCCAGCAGGCCGACGTCTTGCTTTCCGAGCAGGTCCTTAGCTGGACTGGGCTTAGCCTCGTGCGCCTTGTGGGTAAGTTAGGAGATTGGACGACCTGTTTAGACTTGAGTAATTTACTTTTTGCCCTTCTTGTATCACTAACTTCTCTGCGCTTTCTCCCTTTGCAAGACACATGGACCGGTCCAAGATTCTAGCTGCCATATCCACCACGTCTCGGAAGAAGGCCGGGGTGTGGTCCTGTCCCGAGCAGGCCCGATCTCTCCCCTGAAACCATCCCACCGAAGAAATCCTCCGCAGTGCCCCGGGCCCCCGATGACCGTCGCGGGGGAAGCCAGAAGCATGCCCGAGACCCGGAACCCCGGGTGAGGGAGGAGGAGGAGGTGACTGAGGTCCCCCTCAAGAGGAAAAGGAAGGTCTCCTGAACGCCGTCGACTGATATCCTCAAGGGGATTCTGATGCAGGAGGGGGACGTCTGCTTCATGGTCCCCTCGGGGCTTTCCGTCGCCGACAGCTTGCTCATGGACATGTAGCAGTCGGCTGGGGGAAAGATTCCGCGGGGGACCCTGAAGGCCCAAGTGGCCGCCATCGCTCAGAAGGCTGTTCAAGTCGGTATTCATTTAATTGTTGTCTTAATTGCCTTTTTTTAGCCTGGACACTTCTAAATCCATCTGTTGCTTTTCTTAGGTCCTCCAACACTGCGCCCTCATCGTCAACATGGAAGCCGAGGAGATCGCCCCGGCCATGAGGAAGGTGGGGGAATCGTCTTCAGAGGCGGAAGATTTGCGCCTCCAGATGCTGCAGGAGAAGGAGAAGACGGCCGCCCTTGAGACCCGGTTGGCCGCCGGGGATCTTATGCTCTCCAAGAGCCAGGGTCCTACCAGCTCATAGGCGAGTCCCGCCGAGCTATGGAGGGCAAGTTAGAGGAGCTGGGTAAGAGACACGCCTTGATGAAGAAGACGAGGGACGCCAGCAAGAGGGAGACCAAGGCTGCGCTTGAGGTGGCGAAGATCGCCGAGCTTCGGGCCCGCAAGTCGGTGGACGCATACAAGACGTCAGACTAGTTCTTCACTGACCTCGGCGAAGCGTCCGCTATCGTTTGGCATGCAGCCCTTGATGCCGTCAAGGAGTTGATGCCGGAGTCTGCGGACGGTGAGCTCTGTGCTCGGGTCCCTCTCTCGGTGGAAGCGCCGCAGGCGGCTGGCGTCGGAGGCGGGGCGGCAGCGGAAGCAGAAACCCCAGCCCCTGAGGGCGGTGCCGAACAAGGCGAGGTCCCGATGGAGCCTGCTGCCTAAGCTCCTCCCCTTTTTCGTTTAGCTACGAAAAATTTTGTAAGCCCCAGAGCAATTTGTTAAGGCTGAGGAGCCCCGAATACCCTGTAAAGGCTTTTTATAACATAAATAAAACTGAGTTCATCTTCCTCTGCGTGGCAATGTTTTCTTGTGTGAGTACTTGAGTTTGTCGGTCTCTTCCTCGATGAAAATGTTAGGTTGTAGGTCTATAACCGACCTTTTAGATGACGATCGTGTGTCGAGTGTAAGCCAACTAGTTGTCAAGTACAGAAAGGCCGATGTCGTCCCACCCCGAAGTCGAGGTGACGATTGTTCACTTAGGATACATCAGGAGACTCCTCCAAGTAGGATGGAGTTTAAGCCATTCCTTAGAGTCGGTTCTTAGCGTTAGATGAACAACAACCAAGCCAGAGTTGGTCGGCGTCGGCGGGTTCTCCCTTTACGCGGTTCCAAGACCTCCATCTTGGGATGGTAAGAATTCACCACTCGGAGGTTAGCCGAGTAGGGATCTGCGCAGTCTCCCCCTGGTGGGGCGTTGATCCTTGGCATCGGTGGGTAGGGGTGCACCCGCCAAGGGTCGACCGAGCAGGGAGGCTGCTCGGTGGTCTCTTGATGTGGGCTTCAAACCTTAGCATCAGTGGGTAGGAATCTGACCGCTAAGGATTGACCGAGCAGGGAAGCTGCTTGGTGGCCTCGTGATGAGGGCTTCGATCCTCAGCATAGGTGGGCACGATGTGCCCGCAAAGGATTGACCGAGCAAGGAAGCTGCTCGGTGGCCTCGTGAGGATGGCTTCGATCCTTAGAGTAGATGGGCACGATGTGCCCGCTAAGGATTTACCGAGCAGGGTAGCTGCTCGGTGGCCTCGTGAGGAGGGATTCGATCCTTAGCGTAGGTGGGCACTATGTGCCCGCGAAGGATTGACCGAGTAGGGAAGCTGCTCGGTAGCCTCGGGATGAGGGCTTCGATCCTTAGCGTAGGTGGGCAGGATGTGCCCGCTAAGGATTGACCGAGCAGGGAAGCTACTCGGTAGCCTCGTGAGGAGGGCTTCGATCCTTAGCGTAAGTGGGCACGATGTGCCCGCGAAGGATTGACCGAGCAGGGAAGCTGCTCGGTGGCCTCGTGAGGAAGGCTTCAATCCTTAGCATAGGTGGGCATGATGTGCCCGCTAAGGATTGACCGAGCAGGGAAGCTGCTCGGTGGCCTCGGGATAAGGGCTTCAATCCTTAGCATAGGTGGGCAGGACGTGCCCGCTAAAGATTGACCAAGCAGGGAAGCTTCTCGGTGGCCTCGTGAGGAGGGCTTCGGTCCTTAGCGTAGGTGAGCACGATGTGCCCGCGAAGGATTGACCGAGCAAGGAAGCTGCTCGGTGGCCTCGTGAGGAGGGCTTCGATCCTTAGCGTAAGTGGGCACGATGTGCACGCTAAGGATTGACCGAGCAGGGAAGCTGCTCGGTGGCCTCTGGATGAGGGCTTCGATCCTTAGCGTAGGTGAGCAGGACGTGCCCACTAAGGATTGACCGAGAAGAGAAGCTGCTAGGTGGCCTCGTGAGAAGGGCTTTGATCCTTAGCGTAGGTGGGCACGATGTTCCTGCTAAGGATTGACCGAGCAGGGAAGCTTCTCGGTGGCCTCGTGAGGAGGGCTTTGATCCTTAGCGTAGGTGGGCAGGACGTGCCCGCTAAGGATTGACCGAGCAGGGAAGCTGCTCTGTGGCCTCATGAGGAGGGATTCGATCCTTAGCGTAGGTGGGCACGATGTGCCCGCTAAGGATTGACCGAGCAGGGAAGATGCTCGGTGGCCTCGTGAGGAGGCCTTCGATCCTTAGCGTAGGTGGGCACGATGTGCCCGCTAAGGATTGACCGAGCAGGGAAGCTGCTCGGTGGCCTCGTGAGGAGGGCTTCGATCCTTAGTGTAGGTGGGCACGATGTGACCGCGAAGGATTGACCGAGCAGGGAAGCTACTCGGTGTCCTCGTGAGGCGTCGGTCAGTCTCCCTCAACCCGTAAACCCTGGAAGAGAGACCGTCGCGGACAACGCGTTGCAGAAGCGTACGAGCGAGGCGCGTTGTTCCGTCGTGCGCGCCATTCCAACTCCCATTGACCGATTGGGGCCCGTGAAGGATGGCATGGTCGCCACGCGGCAACTTTGTATTGGGAAATTTGTGAATATCCCGTGATTCACGTTGATGCGCGTGAAAATTTCAGCCTTTAGGGATTCTGTTGAGGCTATAAATAGTGAAGGCATGTTGGTTTTTTTCAGCGTTGTATTTCTGAAAATGGCCTGGCTCATCTACTCCATCGAAGAGATCATCTCCCGCGACGACATGTACCTCTATGATCAAGAGTGCATGGAGGAGACGTACCAAACGGTGGTCGAGTATATAGAGGACCACTTCGTTCGCCTACTTCCTCGGCGGTCACCTTTCCTCCAATTGCTCATGTACGCAATTTGGAGGATGTCCCCGAGTTTGTTCAACGCCTTGTCTCTGCAACTGCAGGACGAGACGATCAATAAGCTGCATACGCTCTACGTCCGAGGCCTCATCTCGAAGAACAGACATGATCGATCGGCGGCCCTTCTTTTGGAGTGTTTCCAAAAGAGGCAGATCGCGGACTCTTGCCCGGCGGGGGGAGCTCTGGTGCTTCCGTGGCATCTTGGGTCCATGGGCAACATCAGAGGGAGCGGGCTGAAGAGGCTAGGGCTCAGCTGGCGGAGATCTCCTCGGAGTACCATCAGTAGTATTTTCTCGACCCCCTACCTTCTCTGTTGTAATTTTAATTTTTTTGTGCAAGGCTGAGGAGCCCATAATACCTCTCAATGAATAAAATTATTCTTTTCTGATGTGTTTTGTCTTCTCTTATCCCTTACCATTTTGCATTTTCTCTCAGAAATGAATCTAGGGATCTCAGAACCGTGAAAGAGAACAAAATTTATGGAAGAAGCCTCTTATAACTTGGGAGAGTTAATAAAAACTGCATTGCTTCAAAAAGAGGAAAATACATTCATTTGTATAGTTTGAGTTTTTTAGCATTGTAAGGACGAAGAAACTTCCGTCCCCCTGCGTCTTGTAAGCGGTAGGCTCCACCGGGCAATACCTCGGAGATGAGGAAAGGGTCGTCCCACTTCGGGGAGAACTTGTGCAGTCTTCCCTGATCTACGAATTCATTCCACCTTAAAACAAAATCTTATGTCTTGAAGGCGCGATGCTTAACTCGGGCGTTGTAGTAGCGAGCAGTTTGTTGTTGATAAGCGGCGGCTTTAATCTGTGCCCGGTCCCACTTTTCTAGCAAGATGTCCAAATTAGTCCGAAGCGCCGAGGTGTTCGCTTCATCATCGAAGTGTTCGACTCTGAAACTGGACAGTCCGATCTCCGCTGGGACTATTGCCTTGGTGCCGTAGCAGAGGCTGAAGGGGATCTCTTCCGTAGGCGTCCTCTTCGATGTGCGTAAAGTCCATAACACCCGTGGTAGTTTTTCGACCCAGCTGCCCTGCCTTCCTTCTAAACGAGTTCGAAGACCTCGGATGACGTCTCGGTTAGCAACCTCGGCCTGCCCGTTGCATTGAGGATGCACGACCGCGGCAAACTTCATTAGTATGTGGTATTCGCTGCAGAACCCTTTGACTTTGTCGTTTTCGAAATTCGTCCCGTGGTCGGTAACGATGCACCTCGGGATCCTGAATCGGGAGATTACATTGTTCTGCAGGAATTTGATGGTCATGGTGGCGTCCGGTTTTCTAATAGGGACGGCCTCAATCCACTTCGTGAAATAGTCTACCGCGACGAGGATGTATTTGTGCCCGCCCGTACCTGTGGGGAGTTGTCCCACCATGTCCATCCCCTATTAGGCAAACGGCCAGGGGAGGTGAGGGTCGTTAGCTCGATAGCCGGAAGACGGGGTATGCTGCCATGGAGTTGACAGCTTTTGCATCTTCTGACGAGCTTTTGAGCGTCTTGGTGAATCGTCGACCAATAGTACCCTTGGAGCAGCGTCTTTTGTACTACGGTACGAGCCCCTTGATGCGCTCCACCGACCCCTTCGTGTATCTCACGCAGGACGCAGTCGGCTTCGTGGGGGTCGACGCACCGGAGCAGAAGCTGTGTGTATGACTTCTTGTAAAGGTTTCCATTGTTCCAGACGAAATGGCAGGCATTTTGTATCCTCCTTCAGAAACTCTATAAGGGGCTTCCTCCAATCCCGGCCTTCATCCTGAGTAGTGTATGCTTGGAGCGTCGCCTCTCTATCTTCCACGATGGGCCGCGGCAAGACCTCGAAGAGGATATTCCTCTTATTGTTGGCCGTATAGGAAGAGACTAGTGTAACAACTCCAATTTCAATGTACAGAAAATTGTTTAAAAAGTTAATGTACAATTGGAGTATTTGCAATCCTGTGTACACTATAAGTATTTGATTTGCTTTTGAACAGCAAGAAAACACTTTTAGCACATTGGTAAAGCCTTGCACCGCTGTGACGCAACCCCTGTGTTCGAATCCCATCAGCCACATAAATTTTCTTTTAATCTTTTAGAAGCCTAAGGGTCTACACGTGCACTACACGTAAAAAATGAAAGGTCACAAATAAAACAAACACGTGCACTGGGGTATATGAGGAGACAGGGACGTGTGGCAACAAACCCAAACCCATCCGTTGGTAAAGGACCGGCGAAACTCTCATTTTGACCGGTACCGCCGGTCGGGCTCATGGGTAATGCCCCCATTTCTTTGCCCGAGCACCTCTTTACCTACCCCACTAACCCCACATTATTTATCTTCTCTGCATTCATCCATACAACAATAAAACACCATTTAAGCCAAATTTTAATGCAAATTTTAATGCATTCTTTAACCCTCTAAACCCTAATCCTACCCTATAAATACCACACCATATTTCACGCATCCTCACTCAAAAAAATTCCCTGCCAAAACTCTCAAGAATTCTCAAGTCCTCTTAGTGTACAAGTGGAGTTAGCGAAGGGCGAAATTCCAGCGACGTTTCAAGGTGATTCCGGCGACGAAACGATGCCCCGAAACCTTCCTTAGTTTCCTCTCTCCCTTCTCTCGTCCAAAAGCCAGTAAGTCCCCTCTCCCCCTCTCATCTTCTATTCTAAAAACTTGAAATTCTAAAACCCGACGGAAACGGAGTTAATCCGACTTCCGATTCGGTTTTTCTTTTAAAGGGTTATTCTTCTTAAACAATCAATACCATACTCTCATATAATATTTAATAAACATTAACAAACACTCTAAAACAAGTTTCATCTCAAAATAATCTTTTATCCATTTTTTATTGTATTTTTATAGTAAAATACCACATACTTTAGTTTCGACATAAAACCACATAAAACTTGTATTACCTTTAGATAAATCACGAGATAATGACATACCTCATCATGACATACATCCTTGATATAGCACGATGATATTTTGGGAATATATTCATGGGATAATACGACATTACAAATAAATACCATTAACTTGCAAAACCATTTCTTTAAAAAGTGTATTAAACAATTCCTTACAATTGCGCCTCTACAACCCACTTTTGGGGACCCCGTATGGGATGGTGCGGATTATCGCACATCCTCAGGCCTAGTAGAGCGAGATGCAGACCTCCGAAAGGAGCATTCGATCTCGATGGAATTTTAATGCATTTTTCTTTAGAAAATGAGATTTCACTTTTATAAAACATACATCTATGAAAACCCTAAAGACGATAATTAAATACTTGAGGTGTCTTTTGAAAACATAACAAAACTATTTTTACATAAAACCCCCTCAAGTTATATTAATCTACAATAAGGACCCTAGTAAATATAGGTTTAAGCGGGACCAATTCTCTTGAGCCTCAGAGAGCCGGAGAATGTGGGTGCTTGCCTATCTAAGGTAGACAATCTAACAAACGGTGTTATCAACACGGTAATTGTCTTTGAAAAAGACACAAATCCTGTCGTCCATGTGCAACAGTTACCGATAACATCAAAACTAATTCAGGATTTCAAGTTCTTTTCAAAGTGTCTGACTCAGACTGAGTCTCAATCTAATCAATCTGACTTGAGTGTGATTCAAGTATAAACTACAATACAACATGAATCAATGAATCCATCTATTCAATCTATATCAATCTATATTGACTGAACCGAACCATGGATATACTCCGTCTACATGACTCTCCATTTATATCCATTCCATTTACTGATATCATGGTTCCGGCAAGTCATCCATCTATATAACAAAACAATACAATCAATACAAAAGATATCGCGGGGTTTATAAGGGGTAGATTGGTACGGAAGGTGTTAGAAGTGGCACGAGACTGTAACCATAATACACCTAACCTGAATATCCATTGCCGTCGTACCGTGGCTGAACGGTTCCTTGCGCTCCGTATACCTTAGTCTCCGGAATAGTGGGACTCTTCTCGTATATACTGGCATTTTCTGTACCAAGCCACAAACAACAGCGTTAACAATGTAAACAAACATTATAAGTTATATTCTTTTCTGTCTATTCTACCTCTACTCATCTTTGAGACTTACCGAGCGATTGTTCGCTGACGACATTCCTTTCTTCTTTTTTTGGAATGTTGTCAGGTGATTCGGATTCATTGGAGATCGAGCCCAGAACTGAAGATTTGGAGCAGATATCATTTGACCCAAAGCTTTAGACACTTGTACATATTTATTTCATTTCAGTTATGCCATTGTTTAAGCATCGCTTTCTACTCATGTATTTACATTTCAGTTGTACTTGTAAAAGAATGTTTAATAAATAAAGTTGATGTTCATTTACATTTCGGTCTCTTGTGTATTTTATTTATATTGCTTAGATACGCTTAGCGTGTTTACTTCTGAGTAAATACGTAGCGGACCTTACCGCGTCCCCTCCCCATACACCGGGAAGCGGGGCTTGACAGCTAGCTTGCTCAGGGCGTCAGCCTGGGCGTTCAGGTGCCGAGTAATCTGCTCCACTTGAACTCCATCAAAACTTTTTCGTAGTCTCTTTACCTCGGCTAAATACTTCACCATGAGCGGCTCTCGGGCCTCAAAGCGCCCGGTCACTTGGCCGGCGACTAGGGCAAAGTCGCTGCGAATTCGGATCGTCTTCAGCCCCACTCGGGAGGCGATTCGCATCCCAGCGAGCAAAGCCTTGTATTCCGCAGCGTTATTTGACGCTCTGAACCCGAGCTTCAAAGAGTACTCCATCTCTGCCTCGTTCAGGCCTCGAATGATAAGGCCGGCACCGCTCCCCTCCTCGGTAGAGGATCCATCAACGTAGAGGACCCAGTCGGGGACGGAGTCGGGCACTTCCTCGACCGAGGGTCGGGACCCGGGGACGGGCACCGACGCTGCTTCCTTGTTGGGGATAGTACACTCGACAATGAAGTCTGGCAGGACTTGCACTTTAATGGCTTGCCTGGGATGGTATTTGATGTCGAATTGGGATAACTCCCACCTCCATTTCTCCAAACTACCAGACGACTCGAGGAAGGCGAGAATAGCCCCTATGGGCCGCTCGGTGAGGACGAGGATGGTGTGTGCCTGGAAGTAGTGTCGTAGCTTTCTTGAAGCGACAATAAGCGCTAAGACGATTTTTTCTATGGCCGGGTACCTCGTTTCCGCGTCTTTAAAGATGTGGCTCACGTAGTAGACCGGCTTCTATACTCCTTTGACTTCTCGGACGAGCACCGAGCCAGCGGCATGATCGGATACCGCAAGGTACAGTAGCAGCTCGTCTCCTTCGATTGGCCGGGTGAGCAGTAGGGGAGTTTCCAGGTGCACTTTGAGTTGCTCGAAAGTGTTTTGACACCCTTCTGACCATTTGAACCTTGGGATCTTTCTCAGGTCTTTGAAGAATGGAAGACACTTTTCTCCGGATCTTGACATGAAGCGACTAAGAGCGGCCACTCTCCCCGTGAGTCGCATGATCTCCACGTTGCTCTTTGGCGTGGCCATGTTGAGAATTGCGCTGATCTTCTCCAGGTTAGCTTCGATTCCTCGGTGGGTAACCATGGACCCGAGGAATTTCCCGCTAGTGACTCCGAACGCGCACTTGGCTGAATTCAGCTTCATTTTGTACTTGCGTAGGATGTCGAATGTTTCGCCAAGATCCTTGGCATGCTCGTCCGATGAAGTTGATTTCACGAGCATGTCATCAACGTAAACCTCCATGTTCCTCCCGATCTACGGTTTGAACATTTTGTTAACCAGGCGCTGTTATGTAGCCCCGGCATTTTTGAGGCCGAAGGACATCACTTTGTAGCAATATACCCCCCGGTCCGTGGTGAACTAGTTCTTCATCTGCCGGGTTCATACGGATCTGGTTGTAGCCGGAGAAAGCGTCCATGAAACTGAGCAATTCGTGGCATGCCGAGCTATCCATAAGCTGGTCTATCCGAGAGAGGGGATAGTTGTCTTTTGGGCAGGCCTTATTCAAATCTATGAAGTCGACGCGCATGCGCTACTTCCCGCTCGCCTTTTTAACCATGACCACATTCGCCAGCCATTCCGAGTAGGACACATTTTGAATGAAGTTAGCTACAAGCAACCTATCGACCTCGTCCTCGATCGCCTTTTGTTTGATCGGAGCGAAACTTCGCTTCTTTTATCTGACGGGTCGGGCCGTTGGGTCGACCCCGAGCTTGTGTGAGATTACCTTGGGATCGATCCTGGGCATGTCAGCAGGCGCCCAGGCGAACACGTCCGAGTTTTCTCGGAGAAAGTGGATCAAGTCTTCGCGCCGGGCTACCGTTAAAAGGGATCTAATCTGGACAGTTCGTTCCATGTTCCCCTCGACGAAGGGGGCCTCTGTTTGCGCCTCCACCGGGGCCCCTCAGACTTCCTTCTGTTCGTCACGAGTATCCAAGGACCCCTGGAAATCATTTGCGCTTCCGAGGTCGTCGCTTTGCTCTTCAGTGGTGGATGTCTCCGTGAAGCAAATCTTGGCGATTTGCTGGTTCCCGTAGGCCCAGCCTATCTCACCTTGATCCAACAGAAACTTGATCGCGAGGTGGTAGGTCGAGATTTGAGCCCGAAGAGAGTTTAGCGTCGGGCGTCCCAGGAGTATGTTGTAGGACGAGGGGATCCTGGCGACGATGAATTCCATCGGTACTGTCTTTGTATGGCCCGCTTCCCCAATGTTAAGGAGGAGGGTAACCACTCCCTCGACCGGGATGGAGTAGTTGGTAAACCCTGATAGGATGTGGGCGGTTGGCCGTAGGTCTGATGGGCCGAGCCTCATACGCTGGAAGCAGTCATAGAAAAGGATATCTGCCGAGCTTCCTGAGTCGACCAATATCCTTTGAACCTCATAACGGTGGACCCGTGCCATAATCACGAGGGGGTCATTGTGAGGTAAGGATATACCGTGGAGGTCTTCATCAGTGAAGGTGATGGGCTCGTCGGCCTTGCATTTCTTCTGGGGCTGGTCGCTTGTTCCTTCGACGGGTAGGAGGCGATGAGTCTCGCCAGCCCCATGTGCACTCCCCGAAGAAACGACCATGATTTGGCCGATTGTTAATTCGCCGGGAGGGGGATGGTTGTCGTGCTCCCTGTCCGCCTGTCACTTTTCCCGCAGATACTTCGCCAGGTGGCCCGGGCTGATCAACTCCTCGATATAGTCACGGAGTTGTTTGCAGTTTTCGGTCGGGTGTCCCTGCGACCTATGGAAGGCGCAGTATGGGCCTCGGGTTCGTTTAGCCGCTCTATTGGTGACCGGAGGGAGCTTGAAGAATCGCTCGCCCTTCGCCTCCTCTAACAGCTCGGTCTGAGAGATGTTGAGTGGAGTATACTCCTGGAACTTTGGGGAGTATGTCTTTAGCCGGTCGACCTTCTTCTTCTCTTCTCTGCCCCTCTTCTTTAGGTCGGCATGGTCGCTCCAAGGTAGGTTCGCGTTTACCTCATACTCGAGTTGGATTTACCGCTCGGTCCAAGCTTTTACTTCGGTCATGGTCTTAGGTTGCGCTAATGCAAAGGAGCGGAGCCACTCCTTGTGCCTAAGACCCGACCTCAGAGCGGTGATGACAGTTTCATTCCGGTGCTCGGGAACCTCAAGAAGAGCGTTGTAGAAGCGAGCGACGTACCCTTTAAAGGATTCCTTGTCCCCGCTCTTTATAGTGAAGAGGTAATCGACAGTTCGCTTCTGTCGTCTGTTCCCGACGAAATGCCCGAGGAACTGGGCGGCCAGCTCATCAAAGGTAGAGATGGAGCATGGCGTGAGTCCTCGGAACCAGTCTCGTCCAGCCCGGATGAGAGTGGCGGGAAATTCTCAGCATTAGGAAGCGTCGGAGTTATCCTGGAAGCTCATGCCCGCCGTGAATGCGTCCAGATGGTCCTTCGGGTCGGACTTCCAGTCGAAGAGGGCCACCTTGGGAGGTTTGTTTCTGGATGAGACGTGTACGGCAAGCAACTCTTCGGTGAAGGGCTTTGTAAGCGATTCAGCGGCATACCTGGCCCCTTCGCTCGACGGGTGACCCTCCCGATGTATACCCTCTATTTTCTTTTCGAGGGCGTCGAGACGATTATGGTACCCCGAGGATTCGGCGTGGTCAGAGTAGTGGCCATTCCCGCTTGTAGCCTGCGCCCGGCTGCGACTCCGGTTCCGTTCTATCAAATTCCTCAGGTCCCCCGGTGAGGTCCTTCTTGAGTCCTCGCGGCGAGTGTCATTCGTGTGATCCCGTCAAGGGAGGGGGTATCGGTCATGCCTGGGTGCAGGCGAGCTGACCGATACCTCATCGGGAGGGATGGGAACGCGACGGGCCTCAGGACGATGGGCTCTTTCGCGAGACCGCGGCGTGGGGCCATGTGACGCCCAGCGGGTCATAGAATTGGTCGCCGCGGGGGATCTGTGGTCGCCGGAGTGATCAAGACGTTGTTCAGTGGTGCCAGCGTGGGCGGCGTCATCTCCCCCTCTGCGGAGGTCGTGATCCCCGGGCACGGGACCGGCGACCTGGGGGGTTGGGCCCGTCGTTTGAACGCGGACAAGGGCATCCACTATGAACGCGAGCCTATCGATCCGTGCCAAAAGGGCATGGATAGGATTCGGTGGGGGAGTAGATCCGTCCGCGCCTCCGTTGTAGGGAGGGCGGCGGCTTGTGCTGGGATCGCCATGGTCTTCGCTCGCCATATAGTCGAGAGCGGAAGATCAACTTTTGATGGGTGGAAAAATTTCTCGTTTCCCACAGACGGTGCCAACTGATGGAGGTTTGGATCTCCTTCAAATGTTGTCCTCCGTCGATCTGTCGCGAGCGTTGGTGAACAGCTGAGATTGGTATTGAGGGTTGCCTCCTTGAGCGTGTGGATCTCAGTGGGCTTGTTATGAGGTGAAGCCGAGCTATCTGCAAAAGAAGTCCCGGGGTGGTTGTGCCACCGTGGACCCTCCGACGATCAAATTAGCCGAGGAATTTAGGCAGAGTAGCGGCTTATTGGATTAAAATTACGTTATCTGAGTCGTCTGAGAAAGGGATTTTTATAGTGGTCGCTTGGAGCGAGCTGGCGCGAGATCTTCGCCGTCGGTTACGCCCCTGACGTTACGTCTGAGTGAATGACGGGATCCCCCCCCATTAATGACGAGATACGCTCATTAATAGGGGGATACGACGGCGTGGAACGCGGGATGTTGGGTGGCGGATATCTCGCCTCTGGCGAGATACGCAGAGCCGTGGCGAAGGCGCTTAGGCTCTGTGATCTTGGTTGCTCGGTAGAACAGAGGAAGCTTAGCTCGGCGAGAGGTTCGGAGGCGAGCGGGAGGCCGAGGAAGCTCAGTTCTGTGATAGTTCGGAGACGAGCAGGGAGGGCTGAGGAAGCTTAGCATGTAGGAGCGCTCGGAGGCGAACCGATGGTTATTTGTAAGACGGGCATAGGAGTGTTCAGGGACCCATCGAAGGTCGGGTCATGCCTCGGGACGGTAGCCCGGAGGATGCCTCCAATGTATGGTGCTTGTCCTGTTTCCGTGAGCACCGAGACACGTCATCTGCTACGTGTCATAATCCAGAGAGTTCCCACTTATGAATATCATCAACTATGGCCCGTAATTTACTTACCGTTCCAGATATCTCTCTCTCTCTCTGAATTTAAAAGGAAGAGGGATGCACAAATAATAATAATACTTTACACATAAAATTATGATGTTTTTTCTTTAATTTCTCTGAAAAAGGATGAAGCACTAATCTAGTTTAAAATCATTAACCTTATTCCTTTCGCACTTTAATCGTACCTTTCGCACTTTAATAGTAGATAGATAAATTTAACAGTAGATAGATAAATCCGCTTAGCTATCAAGCCCTCAGATTGGATGATGAATTGCATCAAATCTATTCCTTCAACATTTTAGAGAGATACTCCTATCAAATACATGACTTTGCATATATTATTTAATTAATAACCTTTTTTATTAATTAGATATTAAATATTAACGAAATTTGGTGACCCTATTTTAAAATAGTGAAATTAAAGACCCGTGTAAGCCATGTATGCAATTTTTGCGAAGACCATATCCATATCAATCTGATAATCCATATCCTTATCCAGAACAATATCTGGTTCTAGATGCAACCCTAACTGTATAAATCAATGCGAAATGTGCAGTCAAAGCTAACATGGTAAAATCAAATCTAGCTTCCAAATTTATACCCAAGAATTGGAAAAACAAATAAATACACCCAAATACACAAGTATCAGGCATTAAAGATTTTGTCTCCCTCACAATAAAATAAGAAAGCTACTCCCTGCTAGTTCATTTCGTAACCAATCTGATATGTGATGCTATATACAAAAATAAAGAATAATAATCACATGAATCTCCTTATCAACTGCAAAAGGACAAGCTTTTGGTTGCACCAAAAAAAAAATGCAATGGATAACTAAACCAAGACTCTTAGAGTAACTGGCGAAGCTGCTGGTTCTCTCGTCGCAGTGATTGCACTTCCTTCATCAGCTCGTCTTGCTTTTCTAGGACCGAGTTGAGCTGGCTTGACATTTCCATCTGTTGGATATAATTAAATATGGCTAATAAGTTAGATGTATAGCATTTTTTTTTTAAAAAATCATCAATTAACCTAGAGAAATCATATTATTTCCATCGTTTTGACCCAAATTAAGAACAATGGACAATGATCAGCATACTCTGGATTGTAGAAAGATGTCATGGGTAGCTGAAACTGAAAAGGTAAGTATAATATGTTGTGATAGATTTAACTTCATTGTTTTTTTGTAAAAATAAATCTTATTTTTTAATTTTTGAGTTATGAAAGTTGTCCCTCTGTGTTGGATGCCACAGTAAACATGTTTATCTCCTCAAAATTCACATGTCCTACCAACTTTCCCACCCCTTGAGATTTGCAATCTAGGACTTCTGTAGGAAAAAAAAGTTAATGGGCATTTGGTGATTCATCACATTATGAAGTTATTCAAGGAGAGACTTAAACGGACACTTCCAGTTGGCTGTATGCCAGATGTTGGTGATTTCTTTTCAGGCAATTGCTACTACCTCAGGATAAAGAGAAAGTGTCTGAAATTTGATCGTAGATTATCAAACAAAGCAAAGATGTCAAAAAAAGAGCTCATAAGTGAGCATAGGGTATTACAAATGATGGACCGTTCGAAGCTTTTATAAGATTCTTATTGAAGTCAGTACTTCTCTGTGTAAGTTTTCCCAATCATGGTTGTTAAAATCTTACGATTCACGATTCGAATCTTACGATTCGATACGATTCGGACTAGTTCTGATACATATCGTAAGGTTGTATCAGCTGACAGTCGAATCTTACGATTTACGATTCGTATCATACGATTTGATACGATTTACGATTCAAATCAATTCAGTATATGGGTTGTGTTTGAAGTTTTTGGGTCAAGTCTGAATATTTTGAATCCTATAACAAATTAAGATCTAGTTTCATACTAATATCAAATTGGAAAAAATCCCTAATTTTCCAATCCTTTCTCGGTCTTTCCCTCTTTCTTACAAACAAGCTTTCGAGCTTACTCATTTTCGACCCAATACCTCGTGCTCAACTTCCTTGTTACCTCATTCTTGTCAATGTCTAACGATTGACTAATTATCTTATTTATTATGATTAATTGCATATTTACATGGTTTTTAATGATTCATATATTATTTGTTGGATTTTGCACATATATAAGTATTTATTATGTCATTTGTGTGACTAATAAATGACTAAATACTATATTTTATATAATGTGTTGTCCTATATTGCTAGTCTGGTCATATAATTATTATATATATATGATAATAAGTCCAATTGCTTCAATTTCGCACAAACGAATATCATATCTTACGATTTACGATTCGATACGATATACGATACGATTCAAAAGAAAAACGAAATACGATATATATCACGATTTGAGTTAACATCACTTACCTCCTGCATATGAAACTGCCTTAGCAGCTCGATATGGAGGTTTCTCACATCTTCATGTATTGCACTCTGCACAGAACCCAAAGTTTCCTCAAGAGTTCGTTGGACAAGCTGAAGCGAAAATGATGAGCCCAGTTGTGGATCAGTTGGCTGACCAAGGGTTTGTGGCTGTTGTGGCGCCTGCCCCTGTTACAAAAATAGATATAAACTCTTCAAATTCTTAGGTTATGTAGTTTGGGAGAAGAAAAAAAAGGCAAAAGTTTCACTGACCAGTAGAGAGTGGAGTTTCGTTTTTTCACAACATGACAATTTGGTCCAGAAACTAAAAATTTAAATCAAAATGATACAGTTAATTGCCTAAAATACCCTTTATCTATACCTCGGCACACCTCAATTAGTCAGCAGTTATCAAATTTGATGTTTTGGAGCAGATCAATACTAGTCTTAGGGTGTTGAGTGTAGTTGATGCGTTACAAGTTTAGAATGAAGTATAGATGAATGATGTTATAAGCAATGAACCCTTAACTAGATAACCAAAGTGAACTGAACTTTTTCATTCTGTTCAATTCAGTTTTCTACTTGTGTTGGTTCAGTTCGGTTGGTTTTGAACTTCTCCTCTTTTTTTTCCTTTTTTGGACCATAAACTAAACCTTCCCAAGTGATTTCCCACCCTAACCAAAATAATTGATGTCTGATTATTACATTGATTGCTGGAAGGCTCCCAGTTCCCATGGCACCCAAAGAATCTTGCCTTGATTGTATGCTGTTCAAAAGGACTTCCCTTGTTTCCAGTCCTGTTTTCTTCGATTTCGGTGAACCCATAACTGAACCTATCCCATCACTGAATGTTGAAGTAGTACCTATTCTCTCTGCATACGTTGAATATTTCCGAGGGAGTGTTGATATCATGGATCCTGGTAAATCAACATTCACTTTGCTCCCTAGTGAAGACTCTGAAAAGATAGAAGATGTCTCGTTGTCAAAGGAAACCTTGCCTTGCAAGTTCACAGGTTTTAATCGAGAACTCGTCAAGGAGTTGATAGTCGAGCGAGCAATTGATGAAGATGTATCTTGTAGCCCTGCAAATGTAGAGTCAGATGGTAATGATACCGAAGGGAGATAACGCGATAACATTGAAGATGGTTGCTGACGAGTCATTAATTTGTCGGGTAGGGCATTTCCGCCCCAAGCTTCAGGCGGGGTTGGAGAGAAAGATGATTCGCTCTTTGAAGATGGAACAGGAGTTGAAGTTACCTCTGACGAGAGATCACTTTCCTGCATGAAAATAGAGCAGCAGAAAATGAGTGGAATTTGCAGCAGAAATCGCCAAAAGTACAGCAACAAGAAGCCTTTATCACAAACTATTGAGTGGACTACATGTATCATTTTCTTCAAATCATCTGTTAAATACCATCTCCTCAATTAATTGATTATGGTAAGATTTGTTTCATAGATTTTGAACTACATTTATTTAATATATTTACTAATTTCTAAAAAAAATCAAACCATAAAATTTGATATCCAGCTCCAAGATGGGAGATACAGTCAAGAAGACTGATTCCAATCCCAAAATGACTGTCCTTTATCGTATAGATAACAAGATTTTAAACCTTGTTTGAAACGGCCCTGTATGCTCCCAGATGACAGTGAGAAAAAGACGAGAGCAGTTATTTAGTATACCTGTTTAAGGGTTGTACAGATCATCCAATCTGATATTGGATGAGATTCATTATTTCCCTCTGTAAATGGGGATCTCCTTACAGAGGCAGGAAGCACCAAAGGTTTTTTATCAATATGAGCAGTATCCTTTTTGGTATCACTTTCATCCCACCAATTTCCAAGAGATGGTGTAATTGGCTGCACATCAACAAGCGGGGAAAACACATCCATATCATCCTTGATGTTATATTCAGAATGAGGTGCATGGAGCTTTGATAAAGATCCACCTGGCCATAACCGATTCCTTAGTGGGGTTTCATCTGCTATGGTAGGTGAGTATAATGTAGATATATATCCACTTGTAGAACCGGTCAATGAAGAGCGAGATCCCAAGAAGGTAGATGCAGAAGAAAAGCTCGAGACTCCCATGGAAGGTAGGGGATCAGGCATAAGAACAGAATCTTCATTAATACCTCCAAGAAGAGCAGTTTCAGCTGTGCAATTATTTTCATTTACGATGACAGGTTTCGATCTTTGCCAGCATAAACTTGCAACGGCCTGATAAAAGTATAGAAAAGCTGGTCAGAAAAGGGAATATAACCATTGAGATTACTTTAACACGAGATCATATATTTCAATAATAGACTACAGCAATAGAACACATATAGCTATGAAGATTGTTTCAGTGAGCAAATAATCTCGCGGATGAACAATTTATAGCAAGTCAATCTATATAATATATATTGGAAAGTTTAACTGGAATACTAAAAGGAAAATAAGTCACATTGTAAAAGTGAGGGGAAAAATTCAAGCACCTATTGCATTGTAACAGGCACTTGAATCAAACAAAAGGATGTTACATCTTTTTTTATAATCAAAACTCTATATTGGATCTCAGTTTTGCAAACACGCTTCCCTTTCCTTTGCTTTCGTGATGTCGCCAAAGCATGAACATATCAAGGTACCAAGGACATTTTCGCAGTTGTAATTGAGCATGATGGAGGTCCTTTTCAGATCTCCTTCAGATGTTGTCTTCCGTCGATCTCCCGGCGGATTCTGGAGGGGATCCCCTGTTGTGTGTGGGTCTCAATGGGTTTTGAGGAGATTTGGTGATTGGAGGAGTTGGACGCCAAGTACTTGCAAAGAAGTCCCGGGGTGGTTTGACGCCACCGAGGACCCTCCAACGATTAAGTCAGTACTAGATCCGAGCAGCGTAATGGCTAAGTGGAGTCAAAAATCGCTTACTTGACCCCTCTGTGATAGGGGTTTATATAGCGGTGATGGCACGCAGCAGGCGCGAGAATCTCGCCGGCAGTTACGCTCCCAACGTCACGCCCGCGTTGAGAGCAGATCGCCCATTAATGGGGATCATGGTGGCGTGGAACGTGGGATGTTGCTGGCGGAGAATCCGCGCATGGCGAGAATCGCGGAGCGGCGGTTACGCCTGTGAGCGGTGGAGCTGGTCGAAGGACCGAGGAAGACGGCCTCGGCCGGGGGCTCGGAGACGAGCGAGAAGGCCGAGGAGACTTAGTCTTGTGGCAGCTCAGGGCGAGCTGAGGGGCCGAGGAGGTCAATCTGCAGGGAGCCCCGAGGAGGGCTAGCTTGTGATTGCAGATCGGGTATGGGGGAGGCCTGATCGGCCTCTGTGGGCCCTTTCTTCCGAGTTATGGGACATGCCATCCGCCACGTGTCCTGATCCTAGGGGTCGCCAATATTGAGCATCATCAGAGCATGAAACTGAAACTGAAACTGAAACTGAAACTGCAGGATTCCAAGTGCCAGACTTGATGCTCTGGCCTGAATTATATATTGATACAAGGACAGAAAATAGTAGCATGAAGTTTTTTCACGGAAATGCGTATAGAATAGTTTTAAAACGCACTCAAGTACTCATGCGTTTCTTAAATGATGCTGTAGGCATCCTGTGGTGAAAAACTTCCTACTACAATTGCCCATAGTAGATTAAGGCCAATGTATACCAGGATCTTGAAGGCTACAACTGGTAGATAAAGAGTAGCTACAAAGCATCCATAATGACCGCTACAAGATTGTGAATTTTGGTAATGATCTGGAGCCAATGTATTTGTTGCCGACAGGACTACAAGACCACCACAGTTAAATGCTGCTAGACTATTGACACCTGACTAAAGAAATCCACAATTTTGCAATTTTGTATTTGTGTCATTATTATTGTGAGACAAGTATCAACAACCCGCTATTTTACACAGAAGGAAGGAGAATGAAGTATTAAGGTGGGGCTACTTTGTTCTGTTATCCACATGCCTCTGGAACTTGGGAAAATTTCATAAAATGATAACGCAGCTCAAGATGTTAATAATAAAGTTCAGGAATGTAGCACTAGCACTGAAATAGATGTGTCGTAAAACTGACAGATAAGAAAATTCTAGGAATCAAATAAGAATTGTGATTAGGA
Source organism: Agapanthus africanus (assembly GCA_030015575.1). Taxonomy (NCBI): domain Eukaryota; kingdom Viridiplantae; phylum Streptophyta; class Magnoliopsida; order Asparagales; family Amaryllidaceae; genus Agapanthus; species Agapanthus africanus. The sequence goes on along the minus strand of CM057340.1, from coordinate 582,167,724 downwards.
CAGACAAGGTGTTGTAGACTAAGAAGATGAAATAGGAATGTGCACCAAAGAACAGAGGAGTCCCTGCGTAGATACATGCTCCAATTTGTGTTAAAGGATTACTAAGGGGGAGGACCTATGATAACAAGGATAGAGGTTATTAAATAAGTGGTGTACGATGTTTCGGTTAAGAAGAAAAGCCGGTGTAGAAGAATAAGAAAGTCCGACTCCAAGACTTCATGCTTAGGGATTAGCATGTCAACTTCCACATAGCAACTTGGAGGATTCTTCTTGATTTCTGACTACTCCTAATTGATATAGAAGTCTTGGCAAGTCGAGTTCCTCCGATATTCTTCCTATTTGTACCACCACTAACCCATGATTATGTGACAGCTTCTCTACAAAGTATAATATATGAGTTAGAGACAATACAGTATCCTGGGCTAACTTTGACTATAAATAATAGAGACTATTTCACTGTTGCCCTTCTTCTCAAATGTAACCATGCAATCCCCAAGGCTATTTTTCTTTGGAAACTAGAGGGCAATATTTGCAATTAAGTGATTAATCAACTTCCAGTCTCTAGCTCTGCCTTAAAGCTTGTTAGAGATAAAAGAGAAGAGAAAAAGATACTTTATTATGTGACCAAAGGCCTTAAAATATGCCCAAGCATCATGAAACGGTGTACCCCAATAACAATATATTCTAAACTATTCCAACACTCCCTCTCAAGCTGAAGCATAGATATCAATGATACATAACTAGAATAGATGAACGAATGCGAGTCTTGAAAGAGCTTTCGTCAAAATATCTACAATCTGTGCATAAGTAGAAACATGATGGAGATTGACTTTTTTTCCACAATTTTCTCCCGGAAAAAGTGGCAATCTACTTCAATGTGTTTTGTGCGTTTATGAAACACTGGATTCTCTGAAATATGAATTGCAGTTTTATTGTCACAGAACAAGAATGCTGGTTTTGTAAAACTAACACCAAGATCTCAAAGCGATGTGGAGAGCCACATCAATTCTGAGACGGCATGAGCCATAGCCCCTATATTCAGCCCCGACTGATAAGCGTGCAACATGTTGCTTCTTTTTACGCCAAGTAATTAGGTTCCCCGAAAAGAAAACACAAAATCCACTCATAGAGCGACGGTCATCCATAGATCCGGCAAAATCGGCATCAGCATAGGATATAAAAGACAGATTAGAACAAGGTTTATAGAGAAGACCTTGCTCAGGTGCACGCTTCAAATTGCGGAGAATGCGCTCAAAGACTCCAAGATGGGAAACTAAGGGGGCTGCATAAACTGGCTCACTGTACTGATTGCAAAAGATATGTCTGGACGAATAACCGTAAGATAGATCAGCTTCCCAACTAACCGTCGATACCGACCTGAATTGGAAAGTGGCTGATCATCAGGTGAGCTAACGCGAAAGAACTTTACTGTTCTATTCATGAGAGTATTAGCAGAACGACGACCAAGAAATCATGTTTCTTTAAAAAGATTGAGAGTATACTTCTGATGTGAGAAATAATAATCTCTTATTTCGAGATATCTCTATACCAAAAAAGTACTGTAGAAGACCAAGATCTTTGGTGTAAATATGTGAGGCCAAATGAGTTTTGATCTTAGATATACCCTTGGAATCATCTCTAGTGATTATTATGTCATCAACATAAACAAGGAAAATAATCATTCCTTCTTTCCGTTTATGTATAAAAAGAGATAGATCTGCCAAGTTTCTTATGAAATTTATCTTTTTAAAATCATACTGAATTTATCGAAGCATACCCGAAGAGATAAATTTTTTAAGAGGATATACAAGAGACCCCCCTCATGCTCAAAGCTAAGAGGTTGTTGCATATAAACCGTCTCGGAAAGATCACCATTGAGTAAGGTATTCTTGACGTCTGGTTGATGTAGAGGTCGATCTCGGGTAACCGCAAGAGAGATCAAGGCACAAACAATAATGAGTTTGGCCACTGGAGAAAAAGACTCAGTATAGTTACCACCGTATTGCTGAGTAAAACCTTTAACAACAAGGCGGGCCTTCAAACGAGATACACTACCATCAAGGTTATGTTTGATAGCAAAAACTCATCGGCAACCAATCACCTTTTTCTGTGAAGGGGCGGACCAGATCCCAAGTGTGATTAGACCTCGGTGCCTGTAACTCTTCCATTATAACCCTATGCCAACCTGGATGACTCATAACTTCCTGATCAAAGTTAGGAATGAAAACAACAAACGAGTGACAAAGTGACATAAAACTGGAGTAAGACGGTGATATGAAATAAATGAAGGATGAGAAGTGGTGCATGTTCGTTTAACTTTACGAAGAGCAATTGGTAAGTTGTCGGACAAACCATCCGAAGAAGGGAAAGGTAAAGGCTCGACAGCTTCCGGCTGTATACATGGATGAGGAGCTTCGGTATCTGCTGTTGAATCTATCCCTGCTCTCGGCCAACGCCTATAGACATGTGTAACCAGAGGATGGGAAACTTCAACAGAAGTAGATTCGGTTTGAATTGGTTAGTCATCTGGAAGTATAGAAAGTGGTGGTGGTGGGACGTGAGAACTTTCCGCTGGGGGTAAAAGGGCTGATCCTCAGAAAATGTGACATCACGAGAGACTACGGCAGTAGATGTAGAAAGAAGCAGGCAAACGTAACATTTTTGAGTCCTAGAATAACCAACAAATATATGTTTAACAGCCCTAGGATTCAATTTATCGCAAGTTAATCAGTGATTATGAACGTAGCAAACACACCCAAATACTTTAGGAGGAAGGGGAAAAGGGTCTTGGTCGGAAAATAAAATAGAGCGGTGTTTGGTTTTGAAAAATCATGGAAAGCATGCGATTAATCAAAAAAACATTCTGTAAGCAAGGCAAAATTTCAAAGACGTTTTGGGACATGCATGTTAAGCATAATAGAACAAGCAATATCAAGCAAGTGGCGGGTTTTTTCTTTCAACGATGCCACTTTGTTGTGGTGTGTATGAGCAGAAAGTTTGATGAATAATCCCACGGGATTGCCAAAGAGTTTGAAAAATACTACTCATGTATTCTTTTGCATTATCAGTTCTTAGAGTTTTAATAAACGTATGAAACTGATTAGCCACTTCATTAATAAATGTTTTAAACGCATGTGGTCATTCAGATCGATCACGTAAAAGAAATAATCATGTCATTCTAGAGTGATCATCAATAAGTGACAAAATATTTGTAGCCAAATATGCTCGTATGCTTGTAAGGACCCCAAATTTCAGAATGGACTAACTCAAATATCGAAGAACTATATTTATTAAGTAAAGGAAAAGCAGAACGAAAATATTTCTCCATAATACATGACTCGCATGAAAAATCAGATCTAGAAAAATCTAATAACATAGTACGTAGCATAGAAAGATGCGAATGTCCAAGACGTCAATACTAGCAAATGGAAAAAACAGCAGCAAATGCGAAAGGTGGCACATCCAAGTAGTATAGGCCATTAAATTCTTTACATCCACCAATCCGCTCCTTCATTTGGTTGTCATGGATCATAAAGTAATTAAAAGAGAAAGTTAATGAACAGCTGAAATCATTAATAAGACGACGAGCAGATAAAAGAATTGTACTAAGTGAAGGAACAACGAAAATATTTTTAAACGGTAAGGAAGATGTCACATCAATATCGGTACAACCACGAACATGAAGGATATGCCCATTGACAATGGAAATGAATTTATGGGAAGTGGCAATCACAGAGTCAGAAACAGTATGAGTCATGTAGTCGTAAGCACCGGAGCCGAGAACCCAAGGGTTTGACTGAGATAATAGAGATATACCTGATGTGGTTAAGTTGATAGTAAAGATATGAGCGAAAATATGTTGTAGATGCTGTAAGTCTTCAGGAGATATCTGTGAGGATGATACTAGCGGTTGGATCGCTGTGGATGGAGTCGTACTCTATCAAGTAGTATGAGTTTGATCCGGATAGCCATATTTCTCCCAGCAGAATTGATCTGTATAGTTGGTACAACCGCAATGAGAGCAATAAGGGAGACCACAACCACGTCGGTAACCCGGTCCCCCATGACCCCGAGTACCAATAGAAGCACGACCACGACCAGGAGAAATTCTCGGTCACGGCCCCGAGCAACAAGGGCAGAAGATGGAGCCTCCACTGTAAAGGCGTCTGGTGGAAGGGCACGATAAGTAGCAGCGAGAATACTATTCAGGGTAGGCGTACCGTCCTGAAAGAGAAGAAAAGAACGAACTCCATCCATATGAGGCTTCAACATAGCTAAATAAAGAGACACACGCTGACTCTTGGTAACAGCTGGATCAGAAGAGATAGGTTGATACATGTTCCATTCTTCTAAAACCCCCGGAACCGGGCCGCAAAGGTATGTAGATCATCTGGAGTAGCGTCAGTGAGTTCATTAAAGATTTCATAGAGCTGCTGAACGCTATCTTCTGACAAGTAAAAAGATTTGCGATGGAACCACATCTTCACAGTATGGAGATACATAATAGTCCGATAACAGCTGGGCTCCATAGAGTTTGTAAGCAAAGTACAGACTTTGTTGTCATTTTGAAACCAAGATGAATATTGTGCATCGAAAGTTGGTGGAGTTTACTGAAAGAGATGGTCATAAAAGCCCCTGCTTTTGAGGAATCGTTCAACGGCGTGCGCCTATTCCAAAAAATTATTAGAGCTAGAAAGAGTCGGGGTAGTTAGACGATAATCCATTTTGTAATCGAAAATAGAAGGATCAATTTTATTGTCCGTCATATTGAACGTCGCACGAAAAGAGAGCAAGTAATAGAAAATGCAAATCTTATTTCAAGATCAATTCATCAGTGGGAAGATCCGGCAAGACGAGGACAGAGGCATCGCGATCTGGAGGCGTCGAGAGGGAGGCGATCTGGAGAGGGAGGGCGCTGCGAGGCGTCAAGGGCGAGGCGATCTCGAGAGGGAGGCGAGGCATCGAGAAGAGGGAGGAGGGTGCTGCGAGGCGTCGAGGACGAGCGCGAGGCAAGAGGGAGAAGAGGTGTTCTACGAGGGAGGCAAGGAGATCTGCGAAGCAAGGAGACGAGGTTTGCGGCAAGAGAGAGGAGGCAGCGGCTAGGGGGGGTTTTAGGGTTAAAGTTTAGGAGACATGCTCTGATACCGTGTTAGAGACAAAAGAGATGAGAAAGATATACTTTATTATGTAACCAAAGGCCTCTTTATATAGAGATTACAATTACTTGATGCACAAGTATTATGGTACGGTGTACCCTGATAACAATATATTCTAAACCATGCCAACAAAGCTAATACCATGCTCATCTTGGTTGCCAAAATTTCTTCATGGTTGCTTTCATGACCTGTACTAGGTATCAGGTTCACTGCTACAGGTAGGAGTGCTAGGGCATTCAACGTAATTGGTTTTCAATTTCAACCAATCCAACCGTGGGTAGCAAGCTTCTTTTCCATCAAAGAAGCTAAGCTATCTAAGAACTCAGTGCCCAGCTAGAACCCTCTACTGTTACTGATGCACTTTAGGCAACCTCAACCAACTCCATGGTCTTGTAAGTGCGCTTTATATCGCTCAGTTTGCCAAGTGTCAATGTCCCCAGAAGTTCCTTTAGCACCTTGATGGGTACATTCTTTCGTATCTCATGAGCAAAGACACTTTTAGTTCTGAGAGTATAACTCAAGATAATTAATAGATGGAGATTATAGTTCATGAGCTCTTATTTCTGTAATGGGGCATGCAATGAAAGATAAATCGCATTACAAGCTTGCGTCAGTTATTGCATCAACTGGTGTGTGCAGGTTGCATATCCTATCCTTCAAATATCAGTATCTTTATGGAGTTGACCTTTGTAGAAATTGACCCAGTAAAGTCCCATATTACAAAGCAAAGGTTTGCCACAGGATCTAGCTCCTTGGGTTACTTCAAATTTCAATATATACAAACATTGGGAAAGGAGAAAAACTATAGAAGAAGAAATCAAATCAACCAGTATTTCCGGTTTGTTATTTCTTAGAAGATTGCTGGGTTACAGTAAAAGTCATCATGACAAGCTACATTGACCTTTGACATGCATAACTTACAGTGTTAGCAAATCGAATTCAGCTGCGAATTGTAGTTAGAAAAAAAAAAGGTCCTCAAAATGAAAACACGAAGCAAAAGAACAAAGAATTGATTACTAGCATAAATGATGATCATAAATCTAATGTCAACACTCAATCATCATACAAAACCACATGTATAACATTATCAGTGTACAGAAGAGACAGTATAAGAACAAAAGGACACCTTCTTAGTAACAATGTAGCATGCTAAATTCAATTTCAACAGATATTCATTACCTCAGAACTATTGTATGCCCGAAGAACAGTAAAAGGTTGAGGTCTTCCCCGAACGTCATAAAATACTACACGTCCACTATTAGTTCCAGCAGCTAGGATATTACTGTCATCACTATATGCTAGTGAAGAGAAGGGTGCCTCATAAGGAATGCATGATGTTGGCTTTCTTGAACCTGAATCAAATGTATATAACTTTTTATCCAGACCAACGCTCGCAATTATCTGCAAGGAAACATGTTTCAGGGTAGCATCTCAACTATTAACATGCATATTTCAATACTGTAGGAAAAAGATTAACAATAATGCGAGGATTCTCTCCCCGTGGTAAACAAAGCAGTCCACTTTGACCATCTAAAATAAGAATTAAATTGTAAAGATATACCTTGTCGCTTGACGGTGAGAAGCAAATGCCAGATATAGGCGCAGAGTGCTGTTTCAGCCAAGACACCTATAACACCAACAACAGTAGGATTATCTAGAATAAATTTGAAACAGCAGATAACCATATCTAGAATAAACATACAGGTAATAATTAGGAGCATGCAAACTGTAAACATATCAGGAGCTACATTTTATATCCATGAATAATAAAAATATATGATTTCAATTGATTTGATTTGAACCAAGTCTTTCAAGAATTTTTATATGAAGAGTTCTTTTCAGATTTGTAACAGTATAATACATTTTCGATCCGCTAGGCGTTGTATACATTTTCAGTTTCTGTGTAGTTTAATTTAAAAGAACTAAATATCAAAGATCACGATGCTAGGGCCCAATTTTTTGGGTTAAGTATAAAAAAAAAAATTGTGCTCATATTCTCTCTTCATACACACACACGCTCGCGTTCGTTAGTGGGTTGGTCATTTTACTGGTTTATTTGATTATCTTAACGTGTTAAATACTGGTTTGATGGGTTAGTGAGCTTGTAATAAGTTTTAATATGATTATCGGAGTGATAATTAATTATCATCTTTTCTATATTCCTTGGGCGGCAATATTGCCATACTTTTATCTAATAAATCCACATCAAATCTTGTATATGGACAAAATTAACCCCCAACTACTTCAGCTTTTAATTTTTGTCTTTTTATGATATCCTTCATCTTGATCTCGATCCAAATCCCGATCACTGCTCGATGTAGCACTGTCATGTGTCGATCGCAAGATGATCGTCTTCAGCGAGATCACGAAGATCCCAGCCTCACGGGCTCGTCGCCAACGCGATCGAGCTCCTCCATCATATTGCCGAGATCCTCCTACGACGAAATTGAGATGAGGGCATCAAGGTCCTCGTCAGGGAGATGGTACTTGACGATGCCGATCTCACCTCCGAACACGCCGCCGATCTTGGCAAGCAGATCCGCTCAGGTCGAAGATTGCCGGAGCGAGAGGATTGGGTCGAAGAAGAGGGCGGAAGTTGTTAGAGAGGTTGAGAAGGCGAAGGTGGGCAAGGAAGGAGACGGGGAGGCAGGGGATAGGGCTAGTGAGGTTGGAGGATTAGAGGTCAAGGGCGACGACGCGGTGGGTGAGGGGTCGCAAATGGAGGGGTGATGGGATGCGATTTGGAGAAGGGAGTTAAAGACTAATGTAGTTGGGATTAATTTTGTCCATACACAAGTTTAGTGTGAATTTATCAAATAATGGTGGCAATATCGCCGCCCTATTCCTTAATTAGGTTATTTATAAAGAGTGAAAGGGTTGGCCTTGTCAATGACAGTCTACGATGACGATTTTCTATTGATCCCGTACTCGATCAAATACTCATTGCACAGGCACAAACCACACTTAAGCATAGAGACATCTGTATACAAAGAGTTCTTAGTCTAATACATTTATAGATGTGATCGATCCACCGCCAAAGTATACTATGCCTGTTGTCACGACAAACAACGAGTCCGCTAAATGATTTGACTGGCTAAGAGGCTTAGAACCTTTACAATGAAAGAAAAACACACTTCTTGGCTCCGAACTCTTTTTATTATTTGTCCATATTTTGCTTTATCCAAGGAGGAACAAACCCATATTGAATGGTTGTATCACATATCTTATTTCTCCACTGGGTGCAAGACTAGCACGCACAAAAGTCGCTGTTAATCAACTTTGTTCCCAAGTTATCACCATCTAACCAATATGAAAGAGCAGGACCAACTGGGAGTAGCTCGGTTGGTAGAACTTTCCTCTCCAAAGCGTCCAAAGTGAGAGCTCAACAGTTTGATCCCTAAAGGAGTCGCATCAAACAAAAAAAAGGTGAAAGAGCAGAGAGCCTAGAAATGGAAAACAAAGCAACATGAAAGAGAATCGAGTTCATGTCATTTTTGTATCAAGGGTTCTGATTTTGTGCTACAGATTAGGCCAGCCTACAAAACTACAATAGGATAGCCTGGCCATACCATAAATCATCATCATTTGCATTCTCTAGGAAATTGTGTAGAGCTAGTTGTAACTAGTGGCTTCACGTTTTTATTCTTCTTCATGTGATACTAGGTCAGTGGATACAATAGTAAATAGCATAAGAACTTCAACTCACAAAACAATGGCAAACAATGCTGTTTAATGGTAAATTGCATACCTTAGGAACCCGGCCAGTTGTATCCCATAGATGTACAGATCCACCATCACCTGCTGTAACCAAAATGTGCCTACTAAATCGAGAATAATCAAGCACCCTCAGTACCTGACCTTAAAGCATTGGCATAATTAAAACATCAGAAATAGCAGATACAAGCCCAGATTGCTCCGACGGAAACGGATTTCGTAATAATGAGGTGAAGTGTCAGGAAACAAAAGAAACCATTGACCAAGCAAACAACCTGCCCAGTTGGATCCTTGAGTTCAGCGGCCCGTGCGCTAGAAGCAAGGTTGTGGAGAATAAGATCCCCCTTCATACTGATTGATGATAAATGCTCATCTTTACAGTTGTACATAACACCAGTTATTGTGTCAGTATGACCAGTCAACCATTTGATGCAACGCTTCCTTTGCAAGTCCCATATTCTAACGACCCGACCACTGCCTCCCGAACAAAGGTACCTAGAACTCTTGTTGCTAAAGCTGATGGCAAGTACAGACTCCTGCAGCAGAACTCTGAACCAGTGACGAGGAAGTAGGCCAAAAAAAATTTTAAAACTCAAAAAGACGATATTATGTGTTAACAGCCGTAGTAAAAGCTCCTAGCTTAGATCGACATCACAGGTTTTGTCGACAACAAAAAGTTACACATCAATTATGACTTATGTTGAAATTGAAGGTAACAAGTACAGATCTAAGGTAGACAATTGACAATTAACGATGTCAGGTTATGCTGTTAACTAAATAGAAAGATTAATATGACCAGACCTTAATTTGTTTTATTAAAACCAATATCTGAAACTTAACAAAACCGGCCAAATCTGGCTTTGCCAAATAAAACCCCCATAAGAAACAAATTGATGACTTTAAAGTATCTCCTACAATCAATGTTAATTATTTCAGCATTCCTTCTCCACCTTTCCCTTAGATTAAATCCTGGCTATGGCTATAGCTCATCCGCTAAAAATATTGCCGACAAGCTACAGACACCATTGAACTATTCTTAAATATACAAACTGTTCATCCACACATAATACAAAATGTAAGAAACTTAAATATTTTGACCTGATGTAGTATACTGTGAGTCTTCATGTCTGATAGATTAACTTCAATATAGCTACGCTAGATAGAACATTACTACATATGTTTACTGTAAATGAAGGATATGTTTTATCCTATGTTACCATAAATCACTATACCACTAGCGACTTGCGAATTGGAACTATCATTCCCAATTCGGGAACACTTGCGCTCTGGATCGAAAGAATCACCATTCCGATCGAATCCATTAAAAACTTATGTTAAATAAGGCATTTAATTGGGTTTGTGCTAGATTATATTAAAAAATATGTATTTTTAGCATAAGAAATTGAACCTTATATATGTATATTATAGATTAATACACACAAACATACGAATGATCCACAAATACTTCACTTTCTAGAAGTATGTTTTCCTTCTTATATAAGCATATGGAAGAAGACTACCCTTATCGTACTAGGTTCCACAACAAGTCGCGTTCCCATTTTCGTTCCCTGTACCGAAATGTTCCGCGTTCCCGTTTTCGTTCCTTTTATCTATTTTCTTATCTTAATCTCACCTCATTGAGACCAAAAAGAAACATTAACAGATTAAAAAACAGTTTACATAGCCTTCCAAGAAATACATAAAACATAGCTTGAAAAAGTTTAGTCGTTGTTTGTACTACATGCCTATTACTATTAACTTACACAAGCAAAATGACCTGCACACTTCCAGTGCTTTGTCAAACTACACCAACTAGTAGCATCAGGTATAAGAGTTTAAACTTAAGAAAAAACACATTTTCTAACCGTTAATATATGAATATATCACCAATAAAGGCAGGCAACCAACATATGAAAATATCTGCAAGCTTTTCTTACCTCTAACTGATCACCAGCCTCACTCCCTGAAAGAGGAACTGTCCCTATGCTTTGACCATTTTTACGCCACAATGATATCTTCTTATCATCCCCAGCGCTGGCAACTACTAAATCTGCAAAGACAATTGTCATCAATAAAGTTAGAAGTTACTACCAGTATTTGAGAATTTACTTTTTTAAAAATATATTTCTGCACACATCTAAATTCGGTTTCTAATAAGACTTCAACAAGATAAAGTTTTAAGCATGACAGCCCTGAACCATTCCACCCACCAGGAGTAAAAGGCGTACCAATTAGATTCTGATCTCCATGCAGATGAATGTTAATTGAAGACCAGAAAGCGGTCCGTTAGATTCAAATCAAACAATAGCAGGTGACCCTTTCTTTCTCAAAACTAAAAAAAGTTATGTTAATATGGTGAATAGTCACAGTTGGACTGACCAGCATCATGGCTAATATGCCATTATACACAAAGTTGTAGGTTGAATTCAAGACATTTATAATTTATTGGGGAAACGAGATAAAGTTAAAAGACTTGATGAAATGCATTAGTAAATAGTATTAATATATTGTATTGTCTTAAAACCAATCTAGTCTTATCTTCTTGCTTTCATTATAAGTTAATATAAGTTATCCTGCATCTAATGTCACTCTTTTATTACTGCCATATCTACAACCAATAACTATCATTCAAAATGCATCTAACTATGTCACACTACAACATTTTTTTAACCTCCTTAATCTTTGAAAACCAAATTCAAATCAAACAATACCATTTGAGTTTACCATTTCTAGTTCTTTTGTCCTCGACTACTCAGACAACAAAATATACTTTCAAGTATCTATTTTTATGGTCAAATCCCTTACAACACAACCGAAAACCTCAACTCACCTGATTAATTCTACAGCATCAATAAGATACCCTTTTTCGCCCATTTTTTAATTTTTTTTTCTTATGAACAACTTTTCAAGCATTGAACCCTAGAATTCAGAGCATTATCTAGCAACTAATCGATCGAATTTTAAAAAAGAAAGTAAAAAAACAAAAACTCACTGGTGTGGTTCCATTTGACGCAGTTCACTTGAGATCCAGGAGAAGGCGAGTAGCTAAGGGTGCAGGGGTCGCCGGAGTCGATGGAGACGTCGAAGAGCTTCACGGTGTCGCCGCCGCAGGTGGCCATCAACGACGTCGACGGATCCACGAAGCTCATCGTTGTGAGAAATGGGAATTACTTGTACTATTCTTTACGATTGGATCTAAAGGTGAGGGATTTGGGGATTGGGAACTGAAAAGATGCCCTAATTTTGTGAAGAATTGGGTTTGAATTCTTACCTCGCCTTTGATTTTGGAAAGAGGGGAGAGTACACTTGATAAATCCTTTTTTGAAATTTCAAGATTCACTGCCGGCAGCTGATTTGGACGTTACAGTACGCCGCGAGTGCTCGGCATGGCTGTCTTCACAGCACCCAAGGCTGTTAGATCCAACGGTCTAAATTCAACTAAAATTGAAATCAACGATCGAGATTAGTGTGGTATACGTGCTTTATGTGGCCACGATGATCTAATAGCACCCATGCTATTAAATCATAATAACAGCCACTATTTTTCCATTCTTCACTGGCAGGTTTTTCACAGAAATGCCTCTGCCTTACCCCATGTGCGCATAGTACACATAACAGCTGTCATTTCATTATAATAAAACGGTTCGCTTGCCTGTAACATCTGCGGGTTGCTTGTAACATCGATTTTGTATTGATTTTCGCTTAAAGAACTGAGCATTAAATGTTATTACCAATCATTTTTCCCTCCAAATTCACTACTTTTCGTACCAAAAACTCAGTTTGCTACCGGAACTAGAATTATCTCTTTCATTTTCTCTTATTTAAACCACTTAGAACCTACATGCAACTTTTTTAGATGTTACATACAGCTTTGTGGATATTACAAACAAGTAGTTAGATATTACAGACAACCGTTTAGATGTTGTCGGCAACTGCTTAGATGTTACAGGCAACTTTATAAATATTACAAGCAAGTGGTTACATGTTACATGCAGCCTTTTTAGATATTACAGGAAAGTGGTTAGATGTTGCAGGAAACTGCTTAGATCTTACACGCAGCGTTTTTAGATATTACAGACAAGTGGTTAGATGTTGCAGGCAACTATTTAGATATTGCAAGCAGCTTTGTAGATATTACAAACAAGTGGTTAGATATTACATACAACATTTTTAGATGTTACAGGTAAGTGATTAGATATTACAAGCAACTGTTTAGATATTGCATGCAATTGCTTAGATATTACAGACATCTTTGTAGATATTAAAGGTAAGTGATTAAATATTAAATATAACCTTTTTAGACGTTAGAGGCAAGTCGTTAGATATTACGGCAAACTGTTTAGATATTGCAAGCAACTTTGTAGATATTACAGGCAAGCGGTTAGATATTACAGATGACTGTTTGGATATTGCAAGCAACTGCTTATGAAATACCTCATAGCAGTGCTGTCTTCGGACATCATGGTGATCTATTATGTCCATACTCAGTGCGGTCTGTTGCAGACACATAGTGATCTAAGTATGGAGACTCTTCAAAACAATGGGATCGGGTCTCTGAAGCACATTTGAAAGAGCACCGAACTGCATTATAAATATAATAATATCACCTTCAATTACAGAGGTGCCTTTGTATGAACCGGCATTCCGGAGTTTGAAGAATTCCGTAGTTAAGCGTGCTCGGGCTAGGGAAATCATAGAATGGGTGACCTCCTAGAAAGTGGCCCCTTCTCAAGTCTGGTTCACTCCAAAGGACAAAATCGTACAGTTTCGATCAGAGCGGACAATATCATCCATACTGGGACATTGGGGCATGACATTTATGGTGGCCCATGCAAGTGCCTGAGTAGTAGATATGTGGTTCGAGGACGAACCATTGTTCTTAGGCGGGGGGAATGTAATAACCCAGAGCAGTGCGGTCTTCGGACATCATGGCGATCTGCTCTCTCCACACTCAGTACGGTTTATTGCGGACACATAGTGATCTAAGTGTGGAGCCGCTTCAGAACAATGGGATTGAGTCCCTGAAGCACATTTTGAAAGATGACCAAACTGCATTATAAATGTAATGATACCACCCTCAATTACGAAGGCGCCTTTTGGATGAACCGGCGCTCCGGAGATTGAAGAACTCCGTATTTAAGCGTGCTTGTTGGCTATAGTGCCCTCAAGTCAATTATTGGATCGCAGGCACGTGATTACAATGATTGAGGGAGGACCAATACCGGCAGGACAGTCTTACTTGAGATGATAGTATGCTATCTGGTTTATCTTTATCATCGTGTACATGCTTCAGGTGACTTTACAGATCGCTATTACATGTTGATAGAGCTCATAGGATTCTTGCTTGACTGTCAGCAGTATGATGCCGATCATATACGTAGGAGCCGGGGTCTATAAGCACATCCTTAAAAGTCCCTAGTCATGGGAGTTTCGAGATTGGGCATTGATACTCTAGAGTAGACTGGTATTTACTGATCGAGATCCCGACAAGGGGCGGTGGCCGGTCTCATAAGCCATTAGTGTCTGCTGGTTCACCTAAGATGTATACGGGTGCTCATTAGGTTATGAGTACAACATGCTAGTTGGTATCATACATATTGTCAGATAGCAGTTCCCTGGTGACATGTGTACAGGTTAGTCTATCGACCTGAGATCGTCATTTGTCTCGTGTGAGTTCCCACTGTGCTTTGATTACTACCCTACCATGGCTCAAAGGAGTCGTGCAAACGGGTTTTAGTTGGGTACAGTCCCGAGCCACATGGAGGTAGTAAGCGTATCGTCAGGGGATTCGTCTCTCTCGGTATTGGGGGTTGATGTCGCGTTGTGTATGGGTGGCCATCACTAGAAATTCTCGGCCGGGGTAGACGAGAATTGTCGATCTAGGATCGGTAGTTTCTCAGATGGTGATAGGGCTTCATACCGACACTGAATGTCAAGTTATTAGGGGTCTGACTTTATCCATCCCCCTAAACTCGATATGCGATACTCATAGACGAACGAACCGGAATGTACGGATATCGTCACTGTCAGGCTCAGTAGGGGTTTCAGGATGAGTTTGCTCGTCGGTCTCCCTTTCGCTCAATACCTGGATAGCCGTTACGTGCAGCTAGTGCCACTGACGTGCTTGTGGTTAAACCCACTGCCAGCGTATTGACGAGTCTTTAGAGTCCCACACAGAGGGTTTCCTCGGTTCGGGCGAAACGTTGTAGAGGTCGTATGGTTTTATGGCAGGGTTTGATCATATACGTGCACTTGTGCACGGATCATGATCGGACGGATAATACTAGTGGGCTTTGGTTTAAGCCGGATCCTAGTATTATATTGTTGGATTATTTTCGTCTCGTTACATTCGTATTCAGTCGGAGTACGGATGCGGGTATGTATATACGGATGAGGGGTATTCTTGTAATTCGTTACAAGATTTCTTTAGTTGATACATTCTCTTTTTACTATAAACATTTTAGTTTAAATGTTTATTTGATGGAAAGTGTGAGTGCAATTCTAGGCATTGTGCATTGATTATGGCATGTGCTCTTAGTGAGTCATGGTGTGATTCCTTGGGCCATGCTTGTTGTTTTTTGTGTAGGATTGTAAGATATTTGTGAAAGGGGCAGATCTTTTTTTGAGCTAGGATTTTTCTTTAGTTGCTCATCACAAATACCTCACAACAAAAAGAAAAAAGAGCAGAGACACTTTCTTCACAAGCCAAAACTTGAGCTCACACTCTCCACTCTCCTCATGGCATCTTCTTCAACTTCCACCCATACCCTCTCATGAGTTGAGAATTCTTGGGTGTATTGAGACAAAGCAATTCTAGATATTCTCTACTTCATCTTGGTTATCTAGGCTAGCAAACTAGATACCCGAGTTGCTTCGGTTTTGAGGCGGGAGCCCGTATTACTAATTCTCGACGTGGATCGTCTTTGATGGGGGTGACCGGAGAACGAACTTGATTGAGGAAGCCGCGAGGAGCTTGGGACAGAGGTTGAACACCGAAAGACACGGATCGATCGGTATAATCTCTCTAAACTCCTTTATGATAACTAGTATAGGGTTAATGGTACGATCCGTCGATTAGGGTTCCGTTAGCGCCGGGTTTTTAAAGTTTTTGTTCTGCATTTGGCCACGGATTAATGGTCGGGGCGCTGGCGTAACCTAACAGTGCTCAAGCTAGGAAAATCCTAGGATAGGTGACCTCCTAGGAAGTGGCTCATTCTCGAATTCGGTTCGCTCCAAAGGACAAAACCATACGACTTTGGATAGAGCGGACAATACCATCCGTACTAGAGTGTGGGGCATGGCATTTATGGTAGCCCATGCAATTTTAGTAATATATACAAGTTCATGTAACTTCTGTTACCTTATGCTTTAATTTGAATTTTAGAAAATTGTTAAATATATTTTTAATGTAATATCCTAGAGTGGTGCGGTCTTCGGACATCATGGTAATCTGTTTTGTCCACACTCAGTGCGGTCTGTTGCGGGCATATGGTGATCTGAGTGTGCAGCTACTTCAGGATCGGGTCCCTAAAACACATTCCGAAAGATGACCGAACTGTATTATAAATGTAATGATGCCACCCTCAATTACGGAGGCACATTTTGGATGAACCGACACTTCGGAGTTTGAAGAACTTCGCAGTAGTTAAGCGTGCTCGGGCTAGGGAAATCCTAAGATGGGTGACCTCCCGAATAGTGGTCCCTTCTCGAGTCCGGTTTGCTCCAAAAGACAAAATTATGCGGGTTCGGTCAGAACGGACGATACCATCCATACTGCGGCGTGGGGCATGACATTTATAGTGGCCCATGCAGGTCTCTCAGCAGTAAGTCTGTGGTTCGAGAACGAACCACTGTTCTTAGGTGAAGGGAATGTAATACCCCATAGCAGTGCGGTCTTCGGATATCATGATGATCTGTTCTGTCCACACTCAGTGTGATCTGTTGCGGACACGTGGTGATTTGAGTGTGGAGCCGCTTCAGAACAATGCGATCGTTTCCCTGAAGCACATTTCGAAAGAGAACCAAACTGCATTATAAATGTAATGATGTCACCCTCAATTACAGAGTCGCCTTTTGGATGAACCGGCACTCCGGAGTTTGAAGAACTCCGTAGTTAAGCATGCTCGGACTAGGAAAAATCCTAGGATGGGTGACCTCCTTGGAAGTGGCCTCTTCTCAAGGTGGCCCATGCAGGTCCCTCAGCAGTAAGTCTGTGGTTCGAGAACGAATCACTGTTCTGAAGTGGGGGAATGTAATACACCCGATGAACCGATATTATGGAGTTTGAAGAACTCCGTAGTTAAGTGTGATCGGACTAGGAAAATCCTAGGATGGGTGACCTCCTGGGAAGTGGCCTCTTCTCGAGTCAGGTTCGCTTCAAAGGACAAAACCATGCGGCTTCGTCCAGAGCAGACAATACTATCCATACTAGAGAGTTGGGGCATGACAGCTTAGATGTTACATGTAGCTTTGTAGATATTACATATTGCAGGCAGCTGCCTAGATGTTATATGCAACTTTGTAGATATTACATTTAAGTGGTTAGATGTTAAATTCAACTGTTTAGATATTGCGGGCAACTGCTTAAATGTTACATGCAACTTTATAGATATTACAAGCAAGTGATTTGATATTACAAGTAAAGATCTACAATAATAATCATGAATAACGCAATCCACACTATCTGCGAAAGAAAAATATATCAATACATCTCAGAATAAACTCACAAATTGTTTAAACTTAAAACAAACAATATCAAGGCTTTTCTTGAGTTTTCGGTGGCGACAATAAAATTTACTCATTTAATATCGGCTGCCGCTGCTCCAAAAAATTTCCATCCAGCAGATCCGCTGCGTCTTGGCCATTAATCAGACACCATGTTCCGCGTATTTTTCTCCCTCCGAACGAGAATCCCTGCGGCTCTCTTACATTTAAAATCCCTTTAGGAAATTTACATACAATATCATTATATATGCTAAATTCAGTTTTCAAAGAAAGGAGAAAAATTGCAATATAAATAGAAAATCATACTCACTTAAGGATCGCCAGATATCTTGCGCACTAGTTGCATGCGACAGAAACCAACAGTGGCCTCAATAGCGGCAAAGAGTGGGTAAACCGATACTGCAGGCAACTGCCAAGATGTTACATGCAACTTTGTAAATATTACATGTAAGTGGTTAGATGTTACATTCAACTGTTTAGATATTGCGGGCAACTGCTTAGATGTTACATGCAGTTTTATAGATATTACAAACAAGTGATTTGATGTTACAAGTAAAGATCTATAATAATAATCATGAATAACGCAATCTACACTATCGGCGAAAGAAAATATATCAATACATCTCAGAATAAACTCACAAAATGTTTAAACTTAAAACAAACAATATCAAGACTTTTCTTGAGTTTTCGGTGGCAACAATAGAATTTACTCATTTAATATCAGTCGCCACTGCTTCAAAAAATTTCCCTCCAGCAGATTCGCTGCGTCTTGGCCCTCAATCAGACGCTATGTTCCACGTATTTTTCTCCCTCCGAACGAGAATCCTTGCGGCTCTCTTACATTTAAGAACCCTTTAAGAAAATTACATACAATATCATTATATATGTTGAATTCAATTTTCAAAGAAAGGAGAAAAATTGCAATATAAATAGAAAATCATACTCACTTAAGGATTGCCGGTGATATTGCGCACTAGTTGCATGCGACAGAAACCGACAGTGGCGTCAATAGCGGCAAAGAGTGGGTAAATCTATAATATACACAACAAAAAAAAAGCTTCATATTGTCTAAAGCAAATGAGAGAAGACCCATTTAAAATAAAATGATCAAAAGAGTCTGATTGAGACAAAAAAATCAAACACGTGATGGGTTGAGAATTCCTACCTTAGATCTCAGCTATCTTTTAAACGAAGAAGAAACTTTTTTAGATGCAGATTATATTGTAGGTGCATATTATTAAGGAAAAGATAAAATGAAAGAAAAAGAGAGCTTACATATTCAAGCGTACAACAAAGAACTTCTTTTATTTTCTTGATGCTTTGTTTTCTTGAGTCCAAAGCAAATGAAAGAAGGAGAAGGCGGCGATGAGGCGATTTAGCAGAAGTTTTTAATCTCTTTTTTTTGGCTGCATTAGGACGGCGACGATCAAGACGGAAGAGAAGGCGGCGGCGATTTAGCGGAAATTTTTCACTCTCTTTTTCGAGGATGGGGCAACCATAGGGTGGCTTGATGGATCGAATCGATGGGTCAGCGGCGATCGAGGTAAGAGAGAGGCGGTGAGAATCGTTGATGGTGGAGGATATATTTATCGCCAAAAACCAGAGACGAACTAGAATGGATCGTCTTTCCTGAATTTGGGAGCAGATACTATTTGGACATATCCATCCACCTCTCCGAAGATACCAAGTTGATTTATGGTACCGTATATCGGAGGTTTGGATAGATGCGACCGATATAGCAGACTTTATCAGATTCCCCCTTATTTGTGAGGGGTTTTTGGTTGTGGGGACGCTCTTCCCTGCAGGCGCAAGCCCCTGCAGTTAATTACGTTATCGCGTTGCGACAATCATTTTCTCCTGTTCCAGTAGTTCACTTCGTGTCGTGTGTTATTTTGTTTGTTAAGGTTGCCCGTGGATTGTATACGGAGACTATTTTATGTCATCGCCCGTAGGGCGCAAATTAGTCCAAATCCGTATATTTGTTGGGTTTGAACTTAGGTTGTATGTATTCCATCAGTTCAAAAATATTTTGTTTTATTTAAGGACCGTTAATCTGTTTTTAGATTAAGATCAAACCTAAATATATGAGCATTTGGGCTCAATTTATTTTGACTAAGGATACGTTAGTCCTATTTGAGACTAAGATCAATTTAGAAATATTTTAAGGATCATTAAATTTTAGTTAAGATCCAACAACAGGGCATTTGGACTCAGTTGCAAGTAACTTCAGAGACTTAGACAATTTGGGCTTGGTCTACTCAGTCTTTTTCTTTTTATTCAGAAGTACTAAGCACTTGTTTGGGGCTCTATTTGCTCAGCCTTGGGCTGTCTCCCTTTATTCAGAAGTGTTGAGCACTTGTTTATGGCTTGGCGTTCACGTGGGAAGCACATGAGGCGCTCAGACATGGACGTTGTCCAATCAGTGCTAGGAACTTAGTCATTTTGACTAAATTTATAGTGTATAGCACTTTTATATAGCACTCACGTGTGTTTCACGTGAGACACTGAGCGTTCTGTTTTGGATGCCCACGTAGGAAGCACGTGAGGCACCGAGTCTTCTGTTTTGGGCGCTCACGTAGGAAGCACATAAGGCGCCGAGCGTTCTACTTTGAACGCCCATGTGGGAAGCACATGAGACGCTAAGTATTTGTTTATAGCGCTCACATGTGTTTCACGTGAGGCGCCGAGCTCCTTTTGTTTGGCGCTCATGTGGGAAACACGTGAGGCATTGAACTTTTTTATTTTAGAGATTTAATCTCTGTTAATGGTGTTTTGGCCCTTAATGATCACCAAGATCTCTGTTTTGAAGATTTAGGATCATTTTTATTGGAGAACTAAGTTCTTCTGTTTTTTTTAATAAGAACTAAGTTCTTTTGTGTAGGGTTAAATCCTTACTTTGACCGCCCACGTGGGAAGCACATGAGGTGCTAAGTATTTGTTTATGGCGCTCACATGTGTTTCACGTGAGGTGCCGAGCTCCTTTTGTTTGGCGCTCATGTGGCGCTGAACTTTTTTCTTTTATAGATTGAATCTCTATTAATGGTGTTTTGGCCCTTAATGATCACCAAGATTTCTGTTTTGAAGATCTGGGATTGTTTTTATTGGAGAACTAGGTTCTTCTGTTCTTTTAATGAGAAATAAGTTCTTCTGTTCTTTTAATAAGAACTAAGTTCTTTTGTGTAGGGTTAAAAATCCTTGTTTTTAAAGGAATTGAATTCCTAGAATGTACGATCTTTTTCTCTCATTTTCTTTTAATCTAGTTATTTCCCCTACATTCTGAGTCTAAAGAATAAAATCTTCCCGATGGGAATTAAATTCTCAACTTATGGGGAGATCTGCTTTGCAGATCTCAGATCAGAGGAAGAACTAAGTTCTTTTTTGTGAAGAGTTAAACCCTTATTCTTTTTTTGTATTTTATACTAGGCAAAGAAGAATTTTAATCTCTGCTTTTTTTACCTAGGGTTTGGAATGATCGAGAATCTTCTTCTTTTGAGAGGAGAATTGAATTCTCAGTTTTGTGGCTTCTGTCTTTTTTTTTGCAGAAGCTTGGGGGTTCGATCTTCTATATGAGACTTGAAGTCTCCTATCTTTTATATAGGAGATGCAAATTGTTAATTAGTTTGAGAAAATCTCTCATTTGAGAGATACCAAATGATTTACTTGGCCTCAAAAATTGTTCGGGGGATTTTATCTACCGTTGGATCATTGATCCAAAGAATTTCTGTTTTTACAGAATATATTTTCTTGTTTTTAACAAGATTAGAGATATATTTTCCCATATACAGAATTTAATTCTGTTAAACGGTGATTTTTAATCACCATCGGATTTTTAATCTAAAGGTGCTCTGTTTAACATAGAATATCTTTCTTCGTTTAGAAAGATGAACGGAAATATTTTTCATATTAGAATTTAATTCTATCATTGGATTTTTGATCCAACCGAGAATATCTTTCTCATTTAGAAAGATTAGGAAGATATTTTCCCCTAAAAGAATTTAATTCTACCATCGAATCATTGATCCAACAGCTCTGTTTAATAGAGAATGTCCCCAGTTTTTAGGGAAATATTCCCCATGTAGAATTTAATTCTACCCTTTTTAATTTGGGCGCTAACGCTCACGTGCTATGCATGTGGGCGCCGCCTAAGAATTTAATAAACATGCGCTCATGTGCCTTGCATACCGGCGCCCACGTGTGTTTCACGTGAGACGCTAGTATAGGATTTTTTTAATCCTAATGAATGCTGGCGATGGCGCTCACGTGGGAAACACGTGAGGCGCTACACGACTGATTTAAAAAACAATTTTTTATGAGGGAACAAATGCCCCCTATCGTTGTTCTCATGTGAGTGCAACAGTGTACAACTTTGGACCATCCGATCCGTTTTGGGATACGAAGAATCTGAACCGACCCCCAGCCCTTTAAATAGGGCTTCGAGCTCTAAGCGACTGCTGCGCTTTCATCTTCTTCCTTGAGAATTTTATTCTCCATTAGAGATCAACTCTGTTTTCTTAAAGCTTAGTTTTTCACCCTTTTCCAGTTCTATATTGTTGACCCATTCTGCCAAAATTTTCTTTGGTAAGAGTTTTCTCCTTAGAAGATTACTTCATTTTTAATTATAGAGCTTAACTCTAACATATTCCCTTTGGGAATTTACAGAACTTAATTCTGATCTTTTTTAGATCTCTTCCCCTTTTGGGGAGTTTCTTGAGATCAGAGCTTTGCTCTGGCAATTTTCCACAGAACTAGTTCTGATTAGATTTTTTCCCCTTTGAGAATTTTCTTGAGATTTTAGTCAGAGCTTTGCTCTAGCAATTTAATATCAGATCTCTCTTAGGGATTTTCTTGGATTTCAATTTAACAGAGATTTGCTCTGAATATCAAATCCCTTTGGGAATTTTCTTGAAATTTTTGGTTTTTTATACCATTTTGATAAAGCAGAACTCAGCTCTGTAATTTTATTATTAAAAGCAGTCTTAGAGAATTTTTTTAGATTTCTTCATTGGCAACATGTTCCAATCATTAAGGAGCCGCCATCTTGATTCTGTAGGGTCCACTAGCTTTGGAGTTAGTAATTCTAGCATTTTTTATTGCTAACTCTCCACCTGGTTTCTTTTCAGGTAGCATGGCTGGTCATTTGTACGATCATAAAAGCGGCATAGTCTCTTATGAGGATATTCGTATTCAAGGTCGCCTCCAGGGTCAGGAATACACTGCGGCCCAATGTGACGAGGTGATGCGTCGCTTCGATGATCACAGCGGTCGATTGCTTCCCCACCGTTCTGCCCTTTTGAAGATTATCGTTGGATCGATCTGGAAAGCGCTTCCTGAGCTTGATGAGGCTATGCCGCTCTAGGCACTCGATGACGCTGAAGACAAGGTGCATTCAGTATATCTGATGGGCCCGATTTCGAAGAAATGGAGAAATGATCTTGTCACCATTTTATATCGCGTCATCTAACAGAAAGCGATAGTATCTACGTACCAGAAGATGGAAGATATCAGCGGTGATCCCGAAACTTGCATTCAGGAGAAGATGGTCAACGAAGCTAGAAGCGCTTTACTCAAACTTGCCTTAACTTGCCTTAAAGTTTGAAAATCCATTTTCGGAATTTAGCGTCTTCCCATTGTAGACCTTAGATGATGTAGTAGCGTTTTTTTAGTCGTTTCCATCATCACTGTATAATATTTTCTGAAGTATGAATGATAAGCCTATTTTTCCTTTCATACCTGCACTTTTCTTTTCTTGATTGTCTTGATCTGGCAGGGACTAGTTTATTCACTCGTTTCGGAATTTCTAGTTTATGTACTCATTTCGGAGTGTTTTTAGTTTATGTACTCATTTCGGAGTGTTTTTAGTTTACATCTCTTAGGTTTACAGGAAAACTCGCCCTAACATTGGATGTAGATAACCCCCATTCTTTTATGACAGGGGTTCGTTAGGTTTGTGGTACAAGATTTAAGTCTATCTACCATTGCGTTGGCTGGTATATTTCTCGATATGCAGTCCTTTAGGTCGCTGTTCGAGTAGCCCCACAACTGTCGTGTCTCTGATCCCTTTTGAGGATGGATAAGACGTCTTCAAGTAATCTTCTTAGGTTGGATTATCTGTATTACCGTCGAAAGAACAAGCGTTAGGTATTGTTCGTCGCGCTTTTTACTTGAGGTTAGTTTTAGTTTGAATCCCCGATGAGTCATAACCGCACCTTTCTGGGATAGGATTATCTCCAATGGTCTTTAGGCCTTGTATGTATTGCTGTCAAGACCCGAAGGTAGGAATATGTCGTTACTTCATTTTTGCTTTAATGATGTCGTGCCAATTCTTTGCTGAAATAGGATAAACATCTGTGTGATCTCCATGTCGTATGTATCGCAATTGAGGTCTGGAGCTAGGAATATACCATCACTCCAATTTCATGTGATAGTTGCGTCCGCACCCTGTTGAAATGAGGAGGAACGTCGAGATGATATCTAGGCTATAGATGTTGCCATCGAGATCTGGAGTTAGGATTTTGCCGTCACTTCACTTTTATTTGACTCTTGGGTCCTTATTGACGTCACGTCTGTACTTTGTTGGAGTAAGAAGAACGTCCAAATAGTCTTTAGGCTGTAGATGTGCCATCAAGACTCGGTTCTTCTTTTGACGAAGCGTGGTAAAAAAATATGGTTCCCTTTCTTTCATTTGTGCCCATGGATCATATACAAGAGTAAATATGGACCTACTTGCAGGGCAGAATTTTTTTATTTTATTATATATATTTTTTTATTTCCGCGATGCTCTAACTTTTCAGCTTTTATGTCGCGAAAATCGCAATCGCCCAATCATTTCGGCTATTCGCGGTGCCCAATCATTTCGGTTATTTTTTACTCGCTGCTTTTTATTGCGAGTTGAGAATTTGGAATCTGATTCCAATCTTCGCATCAGTATCGCTATGACTGGAATATTTCCAGGAGCGACTTATCATTTGCCTTTGTCGGTTTGAACAAAGATGGCTTAGCAAACATGGTTATGATCTTGTCAACTAAAGCTTTTTGACTTTATGAGCCGTAAAGGTTTCATAGAGGTATTTATCCCTATAGGTGTGTTTTCTCCTTAGGAATTGTGGGGATGTCTAAGTGTATTCTGTCTTATAAGTCGTAGGGATCTTACAAGAGTAATTTCTTCTTATAAGTTGAGAGGACTTACAAGTGTCGTTCACCATAGGGGGATATTTCTCGCCATTGGAAGGTCTTTGTGGGGAATATATTTATTTATGCCCGTGGATTATATACAAGAGTCGATATTGGACCACTTGTAGGGCAGAAAAATTCCGTCAGGTTTTGGTGGCTTAAGAACAGGTTTGGATCCCTGTAACCTAAGGCTTTTGAATTCTATACGCCGTGAGAGTTTTAGAGAAGGTATATTCTCCTTATGAGTCATGAGGATCTTGTAAATGCATTTTCTCCAATCAGTGCTAAGCACTCAGCCGTTTTGGCTGCATATGAAGTGCTAAGCATTCACGTGTATTTCACGTGAGGCGCTGGCCCTCTATTTTGGGCGCCCGCGTGTTTTTCATATGAGGCGCTGGGCGCTATTAGGGGCGCCCACGTGGAAAGCACGTGAGGCGCTAATTTCTTTTCTTTTTTTAGAGATTGAATCTCTATTAATAGTATTTTGACCATTAATGATCACCAAGATCTTTGTTTTGAAGATCTGAGATTGGGTTTTGTTTAAGAACTAAGTTCTTATGTTTTTTCTTTTATAAGAACTAAGTTTCTTTTAGGGTTAAACCATATTTTGAGAGAAATTAAATTCCTATAGGATATATTATTTTTCTTTCCTTTTTTTTAACCTAATTCTTTTCTAAATCTTTGATTCTTAAGAATAAGATCTTCCCGATGAGAATTAAATTCTCAACTTGTGGGAGACTTGTCTTGTGGATCTCAGATCCGGAGAAAGAACTAAATTTTTTAGAAGGGTTAAACCCTTAGATATGTTATGATAGGCAAACGAGATGTTTTGATCTCTGTAGTTTCTTTACCTAGGGTTTGAGAAGAGGAAGATTTTCTTCTTTTTTTGAGAGTAAAATTCTCTGCTGTTTTGAGAGCTTTCTGTATTTTTCAGAAGCTTATGGGGGGTACCCTCTATTTGAGACTTGAAGTCTCGGGTCCTTTATATATTAGAGGCAAATTTATTAATTAATTTGAGAAAATCTCTCATTTGAGAGATACCAATTGATTTAATTGGCCTCAAAATTTGCTCGGTGGGATTTTATCCACCGTTGGATCTTTGATCCAGTGATTTTTGTTTCACGGAATATGTTTTCTTGTTTTAAACAAGATTGGGGAAATATTTTCCCATGTACAGAATTTAATTCTGTTAAGCGGTGATTTTTAATCACCATTGGATTTTTAATCCAAGTGCTATCTGTTTTACAGAGAACAATCTTTTTTTGTTTAGAAAGATTGGAGAAATATATTCTCAAAATAGAATTTAATTCTATCATTGGATTTTTGATCCAACCGAGAGTATTTTTCTCACTTAGAAAAATTTGGGAGATATTTTCTCCTAATAGAATTTAATTCTATTATTTGATAATTTATCATCACCATTGGATTTTTGATCCAACGACTCTGTTTAACAGAGAGTATCTCAATTTTTAGGGAAATATCACCATGTAGAATTTAATTTTGCTTGATTTTAACTTGGGCGCCGGCGCTCACGTGTTATGCACGTGAGCACCATTTAAGAATTTAATTCTTATATATGATAGGTTCTCATGTGCTTTGCGCATTGGCGTCCCTGTGAGCTTCACGTGCGGTGCCATCATAGGTTTTAATCCTAAGGGGTTGGCGCTGGCGCCCTTATGGGAAGCACGTGAGGCGCTGCCTCATTAAAATTTAACAGAGTTTAGCTCTTTCTATTATGTTTAAATATTAGGGGAACAAATGCCCCCCATCGTTCTCACGTGGCTCACACGTAAGTGCAGCGGTATCACTTTTACCACCGTTGGATTTTCTATGAAGTTGAACCATCCTCTCCACGTCTTATAAATAGAGCCTTTGTCTCTTGAGATGACTGCCATCTCATCATCTTCCTCCTTGAATCTCCCTTTCTTTTGAAAATTTAATTCTCATTTTAGATCTTAGATTTCTGCCCACAGAACTCCTTCTGATCAGAGTTAAACTCTACCAAAAATTTTGGTAAGGATTATGAACAGTGCTTAGCTCTTGGAAGACTTTTTTGTTTTGGATTTTTAATCCATTAATAGAGCTTGGCTCTTTTCTTGAACTGATCTATTAGAGATCTTTAAAAAAAACTTCTTTTTCTTCTTCTTTTTTTTAGTAGACCGTAGGTCTTGAATCAATGGGCATCCTCGAGAATCGCCGGTTCTCTTCTTAGGGTTTTACCCTATCATTGATTCTAATCTTTGAGAGTCTTTGAAATTTAATTCCATTATATTTCCCATCTTTTTCCCATCATGGGGATTTCTGGGATTTAATCCCAATATTGGAGGAGTTTAATTCCATTTTGTCTTGCAGAGCTTAGCTCGGAATTTTTTTGAGCTTTTAGGAATTTTATTCCCCTTCCCGTTCTTAAGTATTTTTCCTTTTAAGGATTTTAATGTCCTTTCTACAGATTTGAATCTGTCGTTTGTTTAAAAGAGCCCGCCTTTTGGGGAATATTGGGAGCTTTTAACTTCACCGTTTAATGAACACTATTTATTTAATGAGAATCCTTTTGGATTCTCACAATAGGCACATGTCTCATCATTGATGAGCCATCACCTTAATTTTGTGGGGCCCACTGTTTTTCTTTAGACTGTAGTGATTTTAGTATTTTAATCGCTGACCCTCCACTGGGTTTTTTAGGTACCATGGCTGGTCGTCTGTATGATCTTGAAGTGATTATCTCTTATGAGGAAATTCGCATCCAAGGCCACTGTCAAGGCCAGGAGTTTACTGATGCCCAATGCGATGCGGTGATGCGTCGCTTCGATAATTACAACGGTCGATTGCTTCCCCGTCGTTCTGCCCTTTTAAAGATCGGCGTTGAGTCGATCTGGGAAGCTATAACCGGGCGCCTTGTGGTTATGCCGCTTCAAGCGCTCGATGATACTGAGGATAAGGTACATTTAGTGTACCTGATGGGGTTGATCTCAAAGAAACGGAGAGATAATCTCGTCGCCATCTTACACCGCGTCTTTCAACAGAAAATAATAGTATCAGCATATCGGAGGGTGGAGGACATCAGTGGTGACCCTGACCCTTGCATCCGAGAAGATGCATAAAAAGATGGTTGATGAGGCTGAACGTGCATTGCTCAAACTTGCTTTTGAGTATGAGAATCCATATCCAGAGTTCAGTGTCTTACCATTGTAGATATTTTGATGATGTTTGTTTCTTTCTCCCTTTTTTTATCATCCTCATTACTGATGTATAAATTTCTTTTGAAGTATGAATGATAAAGCTCCCATTTTTTTATGCCAACGCACACATGTGCTTCACGTGAGGTGTTATTATATATATAAAAAAAAACTAGCGTCGGCGCTCATGTGTCATGTATGTGAGGCGCTGCTATAGGACTTAACCTTAAAAAAAACTAGCGCCGGCGCTCACGTGTCATGCACGTGAGGCACTGCTATGGGATACGAAGGAATCGTTTCACCTTCTTGCTCTGCTTTTAATGAGTCAACTATTTCTTTTCCCATGCCCTTTTTGTCAGGACCTGGAAATAGTTCCACCATGTACAACATTTTCTGTGCCTAAATTTAAATGCTTCTCTTTATAATCTGAAACAATGTTCTCCTTCTTCTTCACAAGGAGAGAACCATTTTTAACAGACCAAGAGTCATGGCTTACAATCATCCACATACTCGTCGGCAACCATAGGAGGTGCTTATCGAGGGAATTGTTTCTCGTTTTGCTACAAGCTTAGTGAATCCCGTTCTCACGGATGACCAATACGACACGGTGATGTACGAGCTCCTGACTCGTAGAGGGTGTCCTCTTCCTATCGGCTCTATTTGGCTCTGGATGATCTTCCTGTCCGTGCTTGCCGACATTCCCCCTCATCCAGCGGAGATGACTCTGGCGATGCTCGACGTAGCGAAGGACAAAATCGTGTGCTTTCATGAGGCAGATTTGATTACTCAGCCTCTGAGGGATCGCTCTGTTCAGTTGCTAATCCAGATCCGGGCTCAGCGGGCTATCATGTCTGACTTCGCTGATGGGCACGGCGCTGACCGATGGGAGCGACTCTTCGCGAAGATAGCCGCTTTGACATGCTGGAGAAGGCTGAGAGGGCTTTAAAAAACTTTATTCATAGTTTTGTAAACCCTTGTACTTTTAATCCCGTGTTTCGTGATCTTTTTCCTGTAGAATAAAGTGTTTATTTAAATATATTTCTTTATCATTGACCACTGAATGTTTCACCCCCAGCACATATCCATATGGGCATTTTGCCTTTGCATATATACTTTGCACTTTACCCTTAGGAGTTTCTGCTGCGTACGAATGCCAATGATGCCCGCATATGTGGCGCGCACACACGCACACATAAATATGCATCTAGATATAGGTGAACACTGGACTGATGTGAACAAATGTGTAACATTTTGGAAAATTATAAATATTTATATATAATTTTAAATTTAAAAATAATGAATTTAATAAGTTTACAAAAATGATATCGCTTATGAATTTGGGTATCGGGGTCATATCCGAAAAATATAATTATTTTGATAAGTATGAATAAAGTGGGCGATATCATGAAAATAATATTTTTATTGTTTTAACATGACATTGTATTTGTCATTAAGCTAATGATAATTAAGTGATAGATTTATCATTTCATATTTTTATGTTAGATGAATTTAGATTTATAATATGGAAGTTTTTCTTTAATGTTGCATTTCTTTTATCCATGGTTGGCAAATGATATTCTATGCTAAACTTTCATATAACTCACCCTCACTCTTGCTCATAACTCTACACCCCCTCCTTCATAATTCTACACACAACTTCACCTCAAGTGTGACACATCCTACTCCTCTCATACCACCTCCACCTCTCAACCTCCACCTTATGTTTTCTCTACACAACATCACACACACATAGGAACTCTTTAGCTTTTCAACCGAACAAAGAGTTAATTCATCAAGCTCCAAACTAATTTTCACAAGTGTTCCTCAATCCTAATGAAGGAAACATTAATCCTTCATCAAATTGTGCACATCCTCATCCTAGAAGCCACTATAACCATAGGTGCTTCCACAAACACTTCTTGAGCAGGATTTTCTTGTACACAATCTTCATAGGTATAATTCATTTCCTCCTTGTAAGTTCAGTATAATTTCATATCTGTTTTTAGTATGCGGTACAGAAAACAGTATATTTTGTGATATCTTGTTCACTGAAATTGAATCTGGAACCATTAGGTATAAATACTAGAAAAACTAGCAAAACCAAAAGTATAATAAGATCACTAGGAGACTTCAATCCCGAGACCCCAAACCAATATTTTGGCCGGCAACATCTACCCCATGTCCGAGTTCGCCGGTTTTCTGGTGGATTTTGATGTTGATTTTTGTTCTGTAGGGTTATATTGGTACTTTATAAGTTACAGTATTATTTGATTTTTCCCAATAATTACACAGTAAAATCAGGGAATGTTTTAGTAAGGGTTTTATCAAGTTTCCGATATTCTGATACGGGTTTTGCGTATTTTGTACTAAGACTGAAACATCGATGTTCGTATGTAGATTTCAGTGACATATTGTCGTTTTTGAGTTATGTATGCTGTAGGTTCTGACCTATGGGTGCCTATCTCGTTGTTTTGAGTTTTGACATGATTTTTACGTCGATATGATATCACTACGATTATAGGTACGATTGCGAAGATTTCCAAGACGGAGTGGGCGGACATAGCAGCGTGGATTTCAGCGAGCTTGTCAAGTTGGTGAGTAGATTTATAACTACGAGGGAAGTCGGGTGGATGGCATATAGCACCCCCGCAACCTTATATATATATGATACTATGATATATAGTTAGTTCATTTTGTTAATTAAGTTTATGATATTAGAATGATATTGCATCTAGTAAGTTTTCCATGTGCATATAGTATATTCATGTGTTAGTATAGTTGTATGAGGGATCATACCATATTTGAGATAATGTGGGTTTTGTACGAAGAATCGTACCGTACTTGTAATGACTAGATTAGTATGCCGAATAACGATCAAGTTTCCTTTAGACTCGTAGCGTTATATTTTATTCCGTATTAGCATGTAATACTTGAATGAGCTATATTCTTTTAAAAGCTAACGATTCGTTTCCCTTTTTAATGATAAAAGGCAAGGATGCGATGCCAATTTCTAAAACGAATATTTTAACCTAAAGCAGCTTCCTTATTTCAAAACCAACGTTTCGTTTCATTTCCAAAAATAATGGTATAGATCATTACAAGTAATTACAATTAATAGTTACGCTTAGATTACTTTACATGTTCGCGTTATACTATCGATGTTATACGTTTCCGTAATACGAACACTCTGATAGAACACTGCACAATTACCAATGAGTACTATGCTGCACAAGTATGTATATATATGTTACACTACACCTCATTGGTACTGCCATATCACTGTAGAATCGTTATATTATGTAATGCGTATATAGTTGTTGATATGAGTAAGCTATTACATTTTTAGAACACTTGCACAAATACTAATGATTGCCATGCTGCACAAGCACAGTCGTGTATGTTACACTACACATCATTAATACTGTCATGACACAGTAGAATTGATATCTTTGTGCTTGTATGATTTATTTACACAGTCTTACTTTATTTCCTGTTGCACACTGCGAGTATCAGTACTATAGATGTTATATTTGCTTCTTATGGATTTTCTGGATGTTTTACTCCTGATGATATATATCGGTGGTATGATACGTTGTTATATATGTGTGTATATATATATATAATATACCATCAGAATGATCTATGCAAGTATTCTCATTCTTTACTTGATATTTTGGATATGATGAGTTGGCGTCCACCATGAGTTTGATGTTTTCCGATTGTTTTATTCCGAACCGAGTGGGGTAGCTATACGGTTTCGGACTTGTTACTTATCCGGACTGAGTGAGGTAGCCATACATTCGGATCCATGGTGGACCCGGATCGAGACCGAGGGGCAGGATAGCCACAGTTAAGGTGGGGAGCCTAGCGAGGATACTCGATACCGGAGATTGAGATGAGCACGACAGATATCCAGGGGGTACTGACCGGGGTTCGATTTGGGCACGGCGGATATCCAGGGGATACCGACCGGGGCCAGGGATATCGGGTGGCGATCATCTATTGAGATGGTGTCGACGATATCTGCATTTACGTGTCGGTGATGGGCACGAGAGATTTCTGATTTCGGGTGTCGATGCTGGACATCCATACATATATATTGATATGTGGTTATCATGAGATATTCAGTTAGATTCTAGTTTAGTAGCCGACCAGGATTGATCCGGAGGATAGTACTTGCATATCTTTTATGGACATTCACATACATAAAAGGGAATTCAAAACGAGCTATAATCTCATTATTTTGATATGTCTGATATGACATTGGGATATTTAAATTGTAAACCTCTTAACATTTTCACCAAAATAGCAAGATGTATATCTTAAGTAAGATACCTATTTTATTTCATACTATCACGTCTGCTTTTATGCCGTAACATATCTATTCAGCGGCTATTTTAAAGAAGAGGTCTATCTATATATATTTTCGGCTACCTTTGGGCTCATATCTAGATACATGTCATTTGCATTTGATATGTTCTAATTGGGATCGCATGATAGATAGTGTTGCATTATGATATATATGAATATCATATATTATATTAGTACAGATTATGATAGTACTATACTTATGACCTAGGTATCGTTGTGCATTTCGATTTCTACCTTGTGATTTACTTTTACTCACTGAGTCGGCAACTCGCCCCCGTTGTGTCACAGTTTCTTACAGGTGTTACCGTTTGGATTATCAGCGGCTTGGGGAAAACATTCCTTTCAGTGATTGCTTTGGTAGGTGAGTTACTGTTGTATCGTACTCACACTTGTATATTCATGTCTTCTTGTATCTAGTAAAACTCCATCAACTTAGAAAGGATATATTGTGGACTTAGAAGCAAGACTTAGAGTTGTGTATTGTGTTGTCACACTCATTGGAGTCGACCATTTTATATTGTTGATTTGGTTTCGCATTTTCTTTTCTTCGCCATTGTGCG
The DNA here is from genome assembly GCA_030015575.1 of Agapanthus africanus. Lineage (NCBI taxonomy): Eukaryota > Viridiplantae > Streptophyta > Magnoliopsida > Asparagales > Amaryllidaceae > Agapanthus > Agapanthus africanus. The sequence goes on along the minus strand of CM057340.1, from coordinate 582,134,853 downwards.
TCGTATATTATTTGCTTGGTTGCTCCACCGTTTGAGGCGTGGACGTTAGCTCCTGTTGGGATGCTATATGTGTTTTATGTTGTAGCGAGTTTATTCAAATTACAAAAGAGGTGCTGTCGAATTTTAAAAACGTCATAGATACTTTTCAAACATACTTAGTTAAACTTAAATGTTTATTTTAAACTGATTCCATCTGATGACTATTTTAAACTACACCTCCAATATATTCAAAAAAAAGGGTTTAGATTCCGGGTTTCGGCTTACTTGAACTGCGTCGACGTCTTTAGATGTCACGTGATTTAAGTGCCGGTCATGTGCTACATTTGGGTCGTGACAAAATGCTTCCCCCTGCTACCTTGCACATGGAGGTATACCTGCGAGTGAAGAAGGGTAGAGTAATGCATAGCATATGGCTGGTTTCGGGTTGGCGTATCGTATATAACTTTTAAAATTTCGACCTTTCTATTTCTTGATGTTTTGATCTGGCGCGAAGTAGTTTATGCACTCATTTCGGAGTTTGTAATTTATTCACTCATTTCGGAATCTCTAGTTTATTTACTTGTTTCAGAGTTTGTAGTTTATTCACTCGTATCGGAGTCTCTAGTTTATGCACTCATTTCGGAGTTTTTTTTAGTTTACCTCCCTTGGGTTTACAGGAAAATTTGTCCTAACGTTGTATGTAGATAACCCCCATTCTTTACAACAGGGGCCCGTTAGGTTTGTGGTACTAAGATTTTAGTCCGTGGTACCATCGCGTTAGTTGATGTATTCCCCGATATGCAGCCTTTAAGCTGTTGTTCGAGTAGCCCCGCGACTGTCGTGTCTCTGATCCTTCCGGGGGCTGGACAAGACGTTTTCAAGTAATCTCCTTAGGTCATATTACTGTCTGAAGAGCAAGCGTTAGGAATTTGCCATGACTCTTTTTACTTGAGGTTAGGCTCAATTTGGAGCTGTTTACCACTGGAAACAGAGACGAACCGGGATGGATCGTCTTACCTGAATCTGGGGGAATATGCTATTTAGATTTATCTGTCCACCTCTCCGAAGATACCAAGTTGATTTATGGCACCGTATATCGGAGGTTTGGATGGATGTGACCGTTGTAGCGGACTTCGTCAGATTACCCCTCGTTTTATGAGGGGTTTTTGATTGTGAGGACGCTCTTCCCTGCAGGCGCAAGCCTCTGCAGTTAATTACGTTACCGCATTGTGATAACCACTTTCTCCTGCTCCGGAAGTTCACTTCGTGTCGTGTGTTTGTTTTGTTTTGGTTTTAGTTGCCCGTGGATTGTATACGGAGACTAGTTTATGTCGTCTCCCGTAGGGCGTGGGTTAGTCCAAATCCGTATATTTTAGATTTGGGCTTGGTTTCATTTAAGGACCGTTAATCTAGTTTGAGATTAAGATCAACTTAAATATATATGAGCATTTGGGGCTCAATTTGTTTTTTATTAAGGATACGTTAGTCCAATTTGAGACTAAGATCAACTTAGCGAAATTTCAAGGATCATTTTTATTTCAGATCCAACAACAGAGCATTTGGGCTCAGCTGTAGGAAAAAACTTCAGAGACTTAGCCAATTTGGGGGATTGCTCTGCTTAGTCTTTTCTTTTATTCTAAAGTGCTAGGCACTTATTTGGGCTCTGTTTGTTCAGCCCTTTTCTTTTATGCCAAAGTGCTGAGCACTTATTTGACCTCTGACGCTCACATATATGACATGTGGAGCATTCAGTCATGGGCGTCGCCTAATGAGGGCCGAGCACTCAGCCATTTTGGCTGTTTGTGGAGTGCTATGCACTTTTGTTCAGCGCCCACGTGATGAGCATGTGCGGCGCTGGCGTTCTTTTTTTGGCGCCCGCGTGTCTTTCACGTGAGGCGCTAGGCGTTGTTAAAAGGGGCGCTCACGTGGGAAGCACGCGAGGCGCTAGTCTTTTTCCTTTTATCAATTTTAGAGATTAAATCTCTGTTAATATTTTCAGAGAGGTTAAACCTCTATCAATAGCGCTTTGACCATTAACACTCGCTAAAATCACTATATTTAAGGATTTTAGGCTGAGTTTTTAAAGAACTAAGTTCTTGATTTGAAAGAACTGAGTTCCTGAAGCATCATGGACTCCATTTGAAATTTGTTCTTCCTTAAATCTTTGATTCTCAAGAACAAAACCTTCCCGATGAGAATTAAATTCTCAACTTATGGGAGATTTGCCTTGTGGGTCTCAGATCCAGAGAAAAAACTAAGTTCTTTTAAAAGGGTTGAACCTTTAGACGTGATAGAGATATTTTGATCGCTTTTCTTTACCTAGAGTTTTGAGGTGGAAAGTCTTCTTCTTTCTCGAGAATTGAATTCTCTGTTATTTTGGAAGCTTTCTGTGGTGTATCTGTATATGTCTCTCTCTAGTTTTCTCTCCCTCTCTCTGTCTCTCTCTCTCTATCTCTCTGTTTTTCTCTCCTCGTCTCTCTGTGTGTCTGAGACTTGAAGTCTCAGGTCCTTTATATAGGTTAGGCAAATTGTTGATTAGTTTTGAGAAAATCTCTCATTGAAAGATTCCAATTGATTTAATTGGTCTCGAAATTGATTTGGGGAATTTTACCCACCATTAGATCTTTGATCCAAGAACTTCTGTATTTAAAGAATATGATTTTTGGTTTTTAACGAGATTGGGGAAATATTTTCCCTATACAGAATTTATTCTGTAAAACGGTGATTTTTAATCACCATTGGATTTTTTAATCCAACGGTTCTCTGTTTTACAGAGAGCAATCTTTCTTATTTAGAAAGATTGAGAGAATATATTCCAGAATAGAATTTTATTTTACAATTGGATTTTTGATCCAACCGAGAGTACCTTTCTTATTTAGAAAGATATGAGAGATATTTTCTCCTAATAGAATTTGATTCTATATCTTGATGATTTATTATCTCCGTTGGATTTTTGATTCAACGGCTCTGTTTAACATAGAGTATCGTAGAATTATATTCTTCCTGGGCGCTGGCGCTCACGTGTTGTGCACGTGGCGCCACTTAAAAATTTAATTCTTAAGATGGGTATTCCTGTGCTTTGCACATTGGCGCCCACGTGATGAGCACGTGCGGCGCCATATAAGAGTCTAACTCTTATGTAATAAACTCTTCTATGCTTTGCACATTGGCATCCGAGTGATGAGCATGTGCGGTGCCATATAAGAGTCTAACTCTTATATAATAAACTCTTCTATCCTTTGCACATAGGCGTCCGCGTGATGAGCATGTGCGGCGCCATATAAGAGTCTTAACTCTTATGTAATAAACTCTTCTATGCTTTGTACATTGGCTCTCGCTTGAGGAGCACGTGCGACGCCATCTAAGATTTTAACTTTTATTTAACAGATTCTTTTGTGCTTTGCACATTGGCGCCCGCGTGAGGAGCACGTGATACGCCACCATAGGATTTAATCCTATAAGATTGGCTCTGGCGCTAGCGCCCTCGTGGAGAGCACGTGAGGCGCCGCCTCATTAATTCAAACAGAGCTTTGCTTTTTTATTAGGTTAAATATTGGGGAAACAAATGCCCCCCACCGTTGCTCTCACGTGGCTTACGCGTGGGTGCAACAGTGTCACCTTTTTTACCGTTCGATCTCCTGGGGAGTTGAACCGTCCTTTCATGTCTTATAAATAGGGCCTTTGGCCCTTGAGATGACCGCCGTTTCATCATCCTCTTGCTTCTTCTTTCTTGAGAATTTAATTCTCTTTTCAGAGCTTAGATCTCTGTTCAAAGAAACTCTCTCAGAGTTAAACTTTGTCAAAAATTTGGTAAGAATCATGACCATGATTTAACTCTTAAAGAAACTCTTAAAAGAATCTATTCTTGTTTTGGGGTTTTAACTCATTAACAGAGTTTTGCTCTTCTCTTAGAACGGTCTCTTAGAGATCTAAAAACTTTTGTTCTGGTAGACTATGGGTCTCAGAGATCTTAGGGTTTTACCTTATTACTGACTTTGATATTTGAAGGTTGTTTGGAATTTAACTCCATTTCCCGAGCGGATTTCTGGGATTTTATCCCATTATTAGAGGAATTTAATTCCGGGTTGTTCTATAGAACATAGCTCTGAGAATTTTTTTTAAGAAATTCTTTTGGGAATTTTATTCCCCTTTTTTTATTTTCTTTTTAGAGTTCTTCCTGCAAATTTGAATCTACTGCAGAACTCATTTTTTAAGGGAGTTTAACTCCATAGTTCAATAAGATTTCTCATTAAATGGGAATCCTTTTGGATTCACACAACGAGTGCCTTCCTCATCATTGATGGGGCATTAGAACCATTGTAATTTCTTTCTAGATTGTAATAATTTTGATATTTTGATTTCTAACCCTTTACTGTTTTTTAAATTTTTTTTAGATACTATGGCTTCTCGTCTTTGTGATCTTAAAGAGATTATCTCTTATGAAGATATTCGCATCCAAGGCAGCTGTCAAGGTCAGGAATTCACTGACGCCCAATACGCTGAGGTGATGCGTCGTTTTGATGACTACAATGGTCGGTTACTCCCTCGCCGTTATGTTCTCTTAAAAATTATCGTTGGATCGATTTGGGAAGTAATTTCTGGGCTTGACGAGGCTATGCCACTCGAGGCGCTTGATGATGCCGAAGACAAGGTGTATTCAGTATATCTGATGAGCCTGATCTCAAAGAAATGAAGAGATGATCTTGTCGATGTTTTGCATTACATTTTCCAATAGAAGGTGATAATATCCGCATACCAGAGGACGAACGACATTAGTGGGGATCCCAATGCTTGCATTCGTGAGAAAATGCAAAAGAAAATGGCCAAAGAAGCCGAAATCACTTTACTCAGACTTGCTTCCAAGTTCCTGAATTCGTGTCCGGAATTCAGTGTTTTGTCGTTGTAAACATTTTGATGATGTTTTTCTTTGTTATCACCAATGTATAAATTTCTTCGAAGTATGAATGACAAAACCCCCCTTCCCTTTATGCCAATGCTCATATGTGCCTCACTGGAAGTGTTGTTATATATAAAAACTGATGATGCTCAATATTGGTGATCCCCAGGATCACGACACGTGGTAGACGACATGTCCAAGAACTCAGAAGAAAGAGCCTGCATGGAGCCGACCAGGCCACCCCTGTACCCGAACTGCAAGCCCTAGCCGGCTCTCCTCAGAGCCCCCTTTAAATTGGCCTCCTCGGCCTCTCAGCTCGTCCCGAGCAGCCACAAGACCAACACTCCTCGGCCCTTTCGCTCGTCCCGAGCCCTCCAACCGAGGCCGTCTTCCTCGGTTTTCCGACCAACTCCACCACTCACAGGCGTAACCGCCACTCCGCAAATCTCGCCATGCGCAGATTCTCCGCTAGCAACATCCCACGTTCCACGTCATCACGATCCCCATTAATGGACGATCCGCTCTTTACGCAGGCATGACGTCGGGAGCGTAACTGCCGGCGAGATCTTCGCGCCTGCTGCTGTACGCTGCTATAAAAACCCCATCACAGAGGGGTCAAGTAAGCCTTTTTTGATTCCACTTAGCCGTTACTCTGCTCGGATATAGTACTAACTTGATCGTCGGAGGGTCATCGGTGGTACCAAACCACCCCAGGACTTCTTTGCAGGTACTCGGCACCAAACTTCTCAAATCACCAATCTCCTCAAACCCATTGAGACCCACACGCAACAGGAGATCACCTCCAAAATCCACCGGGAGATCGACGGAAGACAACATCTGACGGAGACCCCAAAAGGACCTCCATCAGTTGGTGCCGTTTGTGGGAATCTAAAGCTTCACAAAAACAAAAGTTAGCCTTCCGATCTCCATCCACATGGCAAGCGATCACCCTGAAGATCCAGATACCAGCCGCCGCCTCCCCCTCACCGGAGGCGCGGATGAACCACCTCCGGCGACCATCATCAACGCCCTCGCCGGCCGAATAGACCGACTACAGTCCAACGCGGAGGCGCTCGTCCGCGTCCAAAATGGCCGGGCCAGAGCCCCAGATCGCCGCTCCTCCACCTCTAGGAGACTCTGCCCTCATCGGCGCGGCTGACACCAGCAGGCTGCGTCCCATAGCCACGGATCTCACGGGCCAATACTCTTTGAGGCCCGCTTGGCGCCCTACAGCTCCACGCCAAGATCCTCCGCCAGGGCACCTCGCCTAGAGCCTCCTCGCGACCCTCACCCCCCTTGAGGAGATGTCGGTTACCTCGCCTGTCCCCAGGCATGACCGACACCCCCTCCCTTGACGAGGTCGCACAGAAGGGGCTCGCCATGGCGGCTCGAGGGCCATCTCGCCCAAGGATCTAAGCCCTCACTAAAAGGCAGCCCAGCAGCTACCCTGCTAGGCCATCCCTGGCGGGTAGCTTCCCTACCGCAACGCCAGGGATCAGAAAGTCCTCCCAGAGGCAGTCGAGCTCGAGGATCTTTCACTCGGCTATCCCTGGCGGGTAGCTTCCCTACCGCAACACCAGGGATCAGAAAGCCCTCCCAGTGGCAGTCGAGCCCGAGGATCCCTCGCTCGGCTATCCCTGGCGGGTAGCTTCTCTACCGCAGCACCAGGGATCAGAAAGCCCTCCCAGAGGCAGTCAAGCCCGAGATCTCTCGCTCGGCTATCCTTGGCGGGTAGCTTCCCTACCGCAACTCCAGGGATCAGAAAGTCCTCACAGAGGCAGTCGAGCCCGAGTATCCCTCGCTCGGCTATCCCTGGTGGGTAGCTTCCCTACCGCAACGCCAGGGATCAGAAAGCCCTCCCAGAGGCAGTCGAGCCCGAGGATCCCTCGCTCGGCTATCCCTGGCGGGTAGCTTCCCAACCGCAACGCCAGGGATCAGAAAGCCCTCCCAGAGGCAGTCGAGCCCGAGGATCCCTCGCTCGGCTATCCCTGGCGGGTAGCTTCCCTACCGCAACGCCAGGGATCAGAAAGCCCTCCCAGAGGCAGTCGAGCCCGAGGATCCCTCGCTCGGCTATCCCTGGCGGGTAGCTTCCCAACCGCAACGCCAGGGATCAGAAAGCCCTCCCAGAGACAGTTGAGCTCGAGGATCCCTCGCTCGGCTATCCCTGGCGGGTAGCTTCCCTACCGCAACGCCAGGGATCAGAAAGCCCTCCCAGAGGCAGTCGAGCCCGAGGATCCCTTGCTCGGCTATCCTTTAGGACAAAAGCCCTCGCCAAGAGGCACCGGGCAGTAACCCTGCCCGGCCAAGGGTCCTTGGTAGGCTTCTTACAGCCCATCCCGCGCTAAGGACCAAAGTCCTCCCAGAGGCAGTCGAGTCCTTGCTCGGCTATCCCCGGATGGTAGCTTCCTACCACAACCGACAGGGATCAAAGTCCTCGCCAAGAGGCACTGGGCAGTAACCCTGCTCGGTCCCTATCCTGAAGGATTAAAAGCCCTCGCAAGAGGCAACCGAGCCCGACCCTTACTCGGTCATCTCCGGCTGGTAGCTCCCTACCCACGACGCCAGGGATCAAAGCCCTCACAAGAGGCATCCGAGCGGCTACCCCGCTCGGTCATCCTAGGCTGGTAGTTGCCTACCCACGATGTCAGAGATCAAACCTCTCCAAGAGGCACCGAGCAGCTACCCTGCTTGGCCATCCTTCGCAGGCCTCAAATGGCCCCTCAGCGTCAAGGATCAAAGCCCTCGCCAAGAGGCACCGAGCAGTTACCCTGCTCGGTCATCCTTCTCAGGTCTCTCACGGCCTCTCCAGCGTTAAGGATCAAAGCCCTTGCCAAGAGGCGCCGAGCAGCTACCCTGCTCGGCCATCCTTCGCAGGCCTCAAACGGTCCCTCCAGTGCCAAGGATCAAAGCCCTCACGAAGAGGCAGCCCTATAGCTACCCTGCTCGACTATCCCTTGTTCCCCTCTGAAATATGGCACGACGTGGACGTCTTGTCTGAGATTCGGGGCAGATGCTAGTTGGTTTTATCCATCCATCTCTCCGAAGATGCCAAGTTGATTTATGGCACCGTATATCGAAGGTTTAGACGGATGCGGCCGATGTAGCAGAGTTCGTCAGATTCCCCCTCGTTCGAGGGGTTTTTGATTGTGGGGACGCTCTTCCCTGCAGGCGCAAGGCCCTGCAGTTAATTACGCTACCGCATCGCGGTAACAACTTTCTCCTTCTCCAGATGGTCACTTTGTGTCGTGGGTGTTTGTTTTGTTTGTGGTTGCCCGTGGATTGTATACGGAGACTAATTTATGTCGTCGCCCGTAGGACATGGATTAGTCCAAATCCGTATTTTCTTAGATTTGGGTTTGGGGTTTTGGTTTAAGGATACGTTAGCCATATTTGAGGCTAAGATCAACTTAAACGTTTGTTAAGGATACGTTAGTCTAATTTGAGACTAAGATCAGCTTAACAGGATCATTTAGATCCGACAAAAGAGCATTTGGGCTCTATTGTTCTAGTTTAGGGACATAGTGGTCCATTGCCAGTTTAGGAACATGGTGGTCCATTTCCAGTTTAGGGACATTGTGGTTCGTTGCCAGTTTAGGGACATGGTGGTCCATTTCCAGTTTAGGGATATGGTGGTCCATTGCCAGTTTAGGGACATGGTGGTCCAGCATTCCCATTTTGGAGATGAATATTGGTTTAAGGACGCATTAGTCCATGAGTTTAAGGACCTTACAGTCCGTATCAATGTATGGTTGTCGGGACCCATCACCTCTCTTACGACGTTGAGGGATTACAACGACGAATATCAGAGGAGTTCAGAGATGTACCCTTGAACCGGGTGTAAATTGATTTGAAAGAGCAGTCGTGCTCAGTTCAATTTAATTTGAGGACTTACGGCCAGAATTGGGTTAAGTCTATTTGAAAATGTTTAACATTTTGTTCATGATTGGCCTGTTTAGGCCTTTGCTTGGGCTCTGCCCCCTTTTTAAAATAATGCACAGCATTGGGCTTTTTAATTAAATGCATAACATTTATTTTGGCCTGTTAGGCCTTTTTAATTGGGCTCTGTCCCTTTTCTTTAATAATGCAGAGCATTCAATGGTCTGACAGTGCGCCACGTGGCTTGTCGGGCGCTTTGCGCCGATTGAGGAGCGCAAGGCGCAAACTGATGTGGAGGTGACATGTGTCACACTCTGGTGAGCGCAAGTCTGTTAGCGCAGTGCGCTGCGCCAGTGCGCTGCTGACACGTGGCGCGCTCTGCTGAGAGCAAGTCTGTTAGTGCAGTGCGCTGCGCTAGTGCGTTGCTGACACGTGGCGCGCTCTGGTGACTTGCGCTAATCCAAGAGCGCAACAGCGCAAATTAGGAGTGCAGGGCACTGTACAGTAGCGCAGAGCGCATCTTGATCTAATTTAGATCAAAGAAAAGAATCTTTTTAGAGGTTCTACCTCAAGATTCAAGAACCGATTGTTCATCAAAAGGCAATGCCTTTATATAGATCAAAAGATCTAATCAATGAAGTAAATTACTTCTGTTTTATCTTTTTTCAATTAGATCTTTTTTTGATCTTTTTTCATTTTTTTTTAATCCAAGATCTTGATCTTGTTCTTAGATCATTGATCTTTTTAGAAGAAATTCTTCTTTTATTCAAAGGTTTACCTTTCTTCTTTCTCTTTGAATTCTTCTCAAAGTTTTTAGAAGAGCTCTCTGTATCTCTATCTCTCTGTATTTTAGACTTGGAGTCTAGGGGCCTTTATATAGTGCCAATTGATTTGTTAGATCAGTTAAAGAGATCTTTCTCTGATTGATTTAGGGATATTTCCCTACCGCTGGATCTTTGATCCTAGGGCTTCTGTTTTACAGAAGATAATCTTCTTGTTTTAACAAGATTAGAAAGATCTTTCCAAAATTTTATTGTTTAAATGCTGGCACAGTTGGTGCAAGCGCACCTGCGCTTGACACGTGTCGCGCAGCGCAGAGCGCAGCGCAACTGCGCCGACACGTGTCGCGCAGCGCAACTGCGCTGACACGTGTCGCGCAGCACAGAGCGCAGGTCAACTGAAGCGTTACTTCCTTTATTATTTGAATTTTTTTAAAATAGAGCTTTGCTCTGATTGGGGGAAACAGAAGCGTTGCTTCATTTCCCGCCTTGGAATTTGAATAGAGCTTTGCTCTGATTGGGGGAAACATCCCTGGCTGGTAGCTTCCCTACCCCACAACGCCAGGGATCAAGCCCTCACCGCGAGGCCGCCGAGTTCCTTCTGCTCGGCGCATCCCCAGCGGGCATCCTCCTGCCTATCAGACGCTGAGGATCTCAAGCCCTCATCGTGAGACCGCCGAGTTCCTTCTTGCTCAGGAGCATCCCCAGCGGGCATCCTCCTGCTCATCAGACGCCGAGGATCTCAAGCGCTCATCGTGAGGCCGCCGAGTTTTTTCTTGCTCAGGCGCATCCCCAGCGGGCATCCTCCTACCCATCAGATGCTGAGGATCTTAAGCCCTCATCATGAGGCCGCCGAGTTCCTTCCTGCTCGGCGCATCCCCAGCGGGCGTCCTCCTGCCCATCAGACGCTGAGGATCTCAAGCCCTCATCGCGAGGCCGCCGAGTTCCTTCCTACTCGGTGCATCCCCAGCGGGCGTCCTCCTGCCCATCAGATGCTGATGGTCTGAAGCCCTCTTCACGAGGCCGCCGAGTTCCTTCCTGCTCGGCGCATCCCCAGCGGGCGTCCTCCCGTGGGTAGCTTCCTACCCAACGAAGACAAGGATCAAAGTCCTCCTTAGAGGCAGCTGAGCGGCTTTCCTGCTCGGTCATCCCAGGCTGGCGGTTACCTACCCACGACGCCAGAGATCAAAGCCCTCGCTGAGAGGCAACCGCACAGCTTCACTGACCGGTTATCCTTAGTAGGCTTCTTACAGGCCCTCCAACGCTAAGGATCAAAGTCCTCCCAGAAGCAGCCGATTGGCTTCCCTGCTCGGCTATCCCTGGCCGATAGCTTCCCTACTCGCAACGCCAGGGATTAAGGCCCTCGCCAAGATCAACCAAGCAGCTTCCCTGCTCGGTCATCCCGGCAGGCATCCTCCTGCCCAACAGACGCTGCGGGTTTGTAGCCCCCATAATAAGGCCACTGAGCCCATCACATGCAGCGGATCCAAAGCCCCAACAAGAGACATCAGGTCTATTCAAGTCCGAGTAATGCCTCCTTCTCAGCAGCGCTTGGCACACTTGGCAAGTGATCGAAATCAACTTGACGACCGATCGCTCCGCTTGTCGTTCCCGCACTGGGCCGCATCCGATCAGACGCCGCAGGTCTGCACACGTCGCGTCGGCCAACCGACGCTTGACATGCCGACCGTCGCTTCAGTGACAGGTTGCACAAACCGGCGCACCTCCCTTAAATGCAGAGATCTCGCCCTGATTCGCTGGCAGAAAAGACAACTGACAGCCCGGGGACGCGTCCTGACGAAACCTTAGGAGGGAGCTCACCTCGGGCGGCCCGGCAGTCCACTCTTGACCCGACCAGCTGGCTGGTCAGGACAGGAGTGAGGGGCTAATGATGATGCTCAATATTGGTGATCCCCAGGATCACGACACGTGGCAGACGACGTGTCCAAGAACTCAGAAGAAAGGGCCTGCATGGAGCCGATCAGGCCACCCTTTTACCCGAACTGCAAGCCCTAGTTGGCTCTCCTCAGAGCCCCCTTTAAATTGGCCTCCTCGGCCTCTCAGCTCGTCCCGAGCCACCACAAGACCAACACTCCTCGACCCTTTCGCTCGTCCCGAGCCCTCCAGCCGAGGCCATCTTCCTTGGTTTTTCGACCGACTCCACCACTCGCAGGCGTAACCGCCACTCCGCGAATTTCGCCATGTGCAGATTCTCCGCCAGCAACATCCCACGTTCCACGCCATCACGATCCCCATTAATGGGTGATCCGCTCTTTACACAGGCGTGACGTCGGGAGCGTAACTGCCGGCAAGATCTTCACGCCTGCTGCTGCACGCTGCCGCCGCTATAAAAACCCCATCACAGAGGGGTCAAGTAAGCCTTTTTTGATTCCACTTAGCCGCTACTCTTCTCGGATCTAGTACTAACTTGATCGTCGGAGGGTCCTTGGTGGTACCAAACCACCCCAGGACTTCTTTGCAGGTACTCGGCGCCAAACTCCTCAAATCACCAATCTCCTCAAACCCATTGAGACCACACGCAACAGGAGATCACCTCCAAAATCTACCGGGAGATCGACGGAAGACAACATCTGATGGAGACCCCAAAAGGACCTCCATCAAAAACTATTGCCGGCGCCCACGTATCATGCGCATGAGGCGTTGCTGAGGATTTTAATCCTGAACTAGCGCCGGTGCTCACACGTTACGCACGTGAGGCGCTGCTACAGGTTCTAAACCTGCAAAGAATCGGCGCTGGCACTTACGTGTCATGCACGTGAAGCGCTGCTGAGGGGATCGTTTCACCTTCTTGCTCTGATTCCCATGAGTCAACCTTTTCTTTTCCCATGCCCTTTTTGTCAGGACTTGTAAATAGCTTCACCATGCACAACATTTTCTGTGCCTAGACTTGAATGCTCCTTTTTATAATCTGAAGCTTTGTTTTCCTCTTCTTTCATAAGGAGAGAACCATTTTTAACCAATCAAGAGTATCCATTTTTAACAAACCAAGAGTAATGGCTTGCAATCGTCCATATGCTCGTCGGCAACCGTGGGAAGTACCTATCGAGAGAATTGTCTCCCGTTTTGCTGCGCGTTTAGTGGATCCCGTCCTTACAGATGACCAATGTGACACTGTGATGTACGAGCTTCTGGCTCGTAGGGGCTCTCCTCTTCCTATCGGCTCTATTTGGCTTCGGACGATCTTCTCGTCTGTACTTGCTGATATCCCTCCTCATCCAGCAGAGATGACTCTGGCAATGCTCGACGCGGCGGAAGATAAGATCGAGTGCTTTCATGGGGCTCGTTTGATTACCCAGCCTATGAGGGATTGTTCGATTCAACTGCTAAGCCAGATATGAGCTCAGTGGGCCATCATGTTTGCGTTCGCTGATGAGCATGGCGCTGACCGGTGGGGAGCGAGTCCTCGCAAAGACGTCCGCTTCGACATGGTAGAGAAGGCAGAGAGGGAATTAGAGAATCTCGTTTATTGTTTTGTTAATCCTTGTATCTCTGATCCCATGTTTGGCGATCTTTTCTCTGCAGAATGAATAATAATAATAAAAAATTGTTGACCATTGAACGTTTCTTTCCCAGCGCATATTCATATGGGCATCCTGCTTCTGGACATAGACTTTGTATTTAACCTTAGAAGTTTCTGATGCATGCATCTAGACATAGGTGAACATTGGACTGATATGAACAAATACTTCGCCTTACTACTTTGCTCATGGTGGTACACCCGTAGTTATGAGCCCCGAGGCCTATGAGTTGCGCCCTTTCTGTTTCTTAATGTCTTAATTTTAGCACCTATTAGGTTATTTACTCGTTTCGGAGTTTGTAGTTTATTCACTCGTTCCGGAGTTTCTAGTTTATGTACTCATTTCGGAGTTTGTAATTTATTCACTCGTTTCGGAGTTTCTAATTTATGTACTCATTTCGGAGTTTGTAGTTTATTCACCCGTTTCGGAGTTTCTAGTTTATGTACTCGTTTCGGAGTTTATTTGGTTTGCTTCCTTGGGTTTACAGGCAAACTTGTCCTAACGTTGTATATAGATAACCACCATTCTTTACGACGGAGGTCCGTTAGGTTTGTGGTACTAGGGTTTTAGTCCGTGGTACCGTCGCGTTGGCTGGTGTATTCCTCGATATGCAGTCCTTAAGCTGTTGTACGAGTAGCCCCGCGACTGTTGTGTCTCTGATCCCTTTGGGGACTGGACAAGGCGTCTTCAAGTAATCTCCTTAGGCTATATTACCGTCGGAAGAGCAAGCGTTAGGAATTTGCCATGACGCTTTTTACTTGAAATTAGGCTTAATTTGGAACCCCGATGAGTCATAACCACTCCGCACTGGTGTGGGATGATCTCCGATAGTCTTTTAGGCTTTATATGAGTTTCCGTCGAGACCCGAAGCTGAGAATATGCCGTCACTTCATTTTTGTTTTGACGATGCCGTGCCGTTTCTTTGCTGAAGTCGGGTAGACATCTGTAGGACCTCTATGCTGCATGTATTGCAATTGAAGCCCGGAGTTAGGAATATGCTATTACTCCAATTTCATTTGATAGTTGTGTCCGTATTCTGCTGAAATGAGGAGGGAGTACCGAGATAGTCTCTAGGTTGTATATGCACCGTCGAGACTTGGAGCTAGGATTTTGCCGTTACTCCATTTTTGGTTTCGACCCTTGGGTCTTTTGTTGACGTTGTGCCTGCATCCTGCTGGAATGAGAAGGAACGTCGAGATAGTCTCTGGGTTGTTTATGAACCGTCAAGACCTGGAGCTAGGATTTTGCCATGGCTCCATTTTTGTTCCGACCCTTGGGTCTTTTGTTGACGTTGCGTCTGCATCCTGCTGGAATGAGAAGGAACGCCGAGTTGGAGCTAGGATTTTGCCATTACTTCGTTTTGATTTGGCTCCTTGGATCTTTGTTGACGTCACGTCTGCATCCTGTTGGAATGAGAAGACTGTCGAGATAGTCTTTAGGTTGTAGATGTACTGTCAAGACTTGGAGCTAGGATTTTGCCGTGGCTCCATTTTCCGTTTGACCTTTGGGTCTTTGATGACGTTGCGTCTATATCCTGCTGACATGAGAAGCACGTCGGGCTATAGTTAGGATTTTGCCGTCACTCCTCTTTTGTTGGTTGACGCCGCGTCAGCATCGAGAAGGAACGTCGAGTTGGAGTTGGAATTTTTCCATTACTCCTTTTTGATTTTGCTCCTTGGAGCCTTTGTTGACGTCGCATCTACACCGAGAAGGAACGTCAAGCTGGAGCTGGGATTTTGCCGTCACTCCTTTTTGATTTGGCTCCTTGGAGCCTTTGTTGACGTCGCATCTGCACCCTGTTGGAATGAGAAGATCGTCGAGCTGGAGTTAGGATTTTGCCGTCACTCCTTTTGATTTGGTTGACATTGCGTCTGCACCGAGAAGGAGCGTTGAGTTGGAGCTGGAATTTTGCCATTACTCCTTTTTGATTTGGCTCCTTAGAGCCTTTGTTGACGTTGCATCTGCACCGAGAAGGAACGTCGAGCTGGAGCTGGGATTTTACCATCACTCCTTTTTGATTTGGCTCCTTGGAGCCTTCGTCGACATCACATCTGCACCCTATTGGAATGAGAAGACCGTCGAGCTGGAGTTAGGATTTTGCCTTCACTCCTTTTGATTTGGCTCCTTGGAGCCTTTGTTGACATCGTGTCTGCACCCTGCTGGCATGAGAAGCACGTCGAGCTGATATCTAGGCTGCTGATATTGCTGTCAAGATCTGGCTCTCCCTTTGACGAAGCCTGGTGGGAAAATATGGTTCCCTCTTCATTTATGCCCATGGATTGTATACAGAGGTCAGTGTGGACTCACCTGCAGGGCAGAGAAAATTTCATTTTTTATTTCCGCGATGCTCTATCTTTTTATCTTTTATGCCGCGAAAGTCGCGATTGCCCAATCGTTTCAGCTTTTTATCCGCGGTGTCCAATCATTTCGGCTATTTTTTGTATATTTTTACTCGCTGCTTTTTATTGTGAATTGCCCAAATATTTCGGCTGTTTTTATATGCATATTTTTTGCTCACTGATTTTTATTGCGAGTTGCCCCATCATTTCAACTATTTTTTTATGCATATTTTTTTGCTACTCGCTGCTGTTTTTATTGCGAGTTTGGAATCTGATACCAACCTTGGCATCAACATCGCTACTGTTCGAAGATTGCCAGGAGTGAATCATCATTTGCCGTGAAAGGGCTTGAAATTTGATGTCTGTTTAGGCATCAACATCGCTACAACCGGAATGTTTCCAGGAGCGAATCATCATTTGCTTTTGTCGATTTGAATAAAGATGACTTAGTAGACAGGGTTAGGATCTTGTCGACTAAGACTTTTGACTTTATGAGCCGTAAGGGTCTCACAAAGGTATTTCTCCCTACGAGTCGAGACGATCACGTAAGTGTATTTTCTCCTTAGGAATTGTGGGGATTCCTAAGTGATATTTTCTCTTGTAAGTCGTAAGGATCTTGCAAGAGTGTTTTCTCTTTATAAGTCGAGAGGACTTATAAGTGTCGTTCACCATACGGGGACATTTCTCGTCGTTGGTGGAACTTGGTGGGGGAATATTTATTCGTGCCCATGGATTGTATATAAGGGTCAATATGGACCGCTTGTAGGGCAACATTAGGGGAATATGACAACTTAAGAACATATTTAGATCTCTGTAGCTTAAGGCTTTTGAATCCTACAAGCTGTGAGGGTCTCATAGGGGGAATTCTCCTTACAAGTCGTGAGGATATCGTAAGTGTATATATTTTTTACGAGATTGTGCTCTATTCGGGTTTTCACAAACTCGCCGGCAGTCCTGCTGTTTTTACTCATGGCGCCCTCTCGGGTTTTCATCCGCGCTCATTTTGCTTGTGGACATACCGTTTTTTAACGAGATTGCGCCTTTTCGGGTTTTCACAAGCTCGCCGATAGCCCTGCTATTTTTACTCACGGTGCCCTTTCGGGTTTTTGCCCGTGCCCAATTTTCTTGTGGACATACCTTTTTTTTGCGAACGGCGGAACTCTCAAAAGTAGTTTCACCGCAGGTAATCCATCTGTTTGCCAGTGGGACTTGGGGATGGCTTCATCGCTGGAGTAGCTGTGTTGCCAGTGGGACTTGAGTTGCAACGCTCGCCATTGAGATTTCGATTGCAATATAGATCTCAAGGGAGTGTATCACCGTATTTGGGGCGATGTGCTAGTTTAAGGATGCTTCGGTCTTATATCGCCATGTTTGAGGCGAAATCATAGTTTAGGGACTTTTCGGTCGAATGTCGCCATATTTGAGGCGAAGTTCTAGTTTAGGGACATCTCGGTCCGTTGTCGCCGTTTTTGAGGTGAAGTTTTGTTTAAGGACGTCTAGGTCCGTTGTCGCCATTTTTGAGGCGGAGTTTTAGTTTAAGGATATCTCAGTCCGTTGTTGCCGTTTTTGAGACGACGAAGCTTTTTGAATACTACTTTTAGGGTTCTGACTCAGGAAGATAGGGAGTGGACACAAGCACCGTTATCTATCATTGATCTAGGTCGTGACTCGTTAGGCGTAGTATTTTTTGAGGAATCGGCCGTTTATTGGCCGGAAGGGTCTTTCGCCATGCATATCCATGAGCAGGCAGGCTCCACCTTGATAGACTTTGTTTATGATGTACGGACCTTCATAGTTCGGCTCGAACTTCCCCTGCTTTGCACCATTGAGGACCATTGGTCTTTTGACGACTAGCACGAGTTCGCCTTGGCGGAATGTTCTCAGCTTGGTCAGTCTTTCGTATGACCGCGTCATCCTTGCCTTATAAGTCTTCAGGTTTTGCTGTGCTTTAAGGCGAGTTTTGTCAAGGGCATCGAGTTCCTCAAGCTGAAGATGAGCGTTCTCTTCATCTGTTAACTCGTATCGAACCGCTACTTGTAGAGAAGGGAGTTCTATTTCCAAAGGAAGCACTGCTTCCGTGCTGAATACCGACGCGTATGGTGTTGTATTCGTGGCCATTTTGAACGTTGTTCGGTATGCCCAGAGAGCTTCATGCAACCTTTCGTGCCAGTGTCTTCTGTTTCTGGACACTGTTTTCTTTATAATCTTTGTCAAGGTCTTGTTGAAAGCTTCAGCTAGACCGTTGGCACGAGAATTATAGACTGAAGAGTATCTCCAATCTATCTTATGCTGTTGTGCGAAGCGGCTGATTTTATGGCTTCTATAAGCTGGCCCATTATACGAGATAATTCACCGCGGAGTACCGAACCGATAAATGACATGTGTCTTGAAGAAATGGAGGATATTCTCCATCTTCACCTCCCTTAGTGGTACTGCTTCTGCCCACTTAGAAAAGTAATCGGTCGTTGCCAGTATGAACCAAAGTCCTTTGGACGATGCTGGTTCAGTGGGGCCAATTATATCAATTCCCCACATTTCGAACGGCCAGCTAGCCACTGTCGGGTGTAGCGGATTTGGATGTTAGTGGATGAAGTCCCCATGAATCTGGCACGAGTGACACTGCTTTGCATATTCGAGACAGTCCTGAATCATTGTGGGCCAATAATAACCCATTCTTTTTGATTTTCAGTTTCATTTTTGGCCCATGGTGAGAACCGCAGAGTCCATCGTGAGTTTCTTGGATGACTTTCTTTGCTTCCTCCGCCTCCAGGTATCTTAGCCATAGACAGTCGAACGATCTCTTATATAGAGTATCATTGACGAAGGCGAAGGACATAGCTCATTTTATGAGCTGATATCTAGACGACGCATTTTTGGGCGTTCGTTGGGATTTGAATTAGTCTATGAAGACTTCCCTCCAATCGTTGACCATTTCTTCGTCTCTTATTTGAAGGGTCATTTGTTTGGTCGTTTCTTTTCCTTCGAATGGCTCTGTTAAGTCTCTCGAAGATATTTTTGTTGGCGCGAGGATCTTTACGTCATCGAGATTTTCGTCGGCTAATTCCTTAGCCAATTTGGCCAACGCATCCGCCTTGCTGTTTTCCGCACGCGGTATACTCTCAAGGATGTAGGAAGGGATTTTTGTCAGCAGTTGCTGCATTCTTTCGCCATACTTTATCAGCTCTAGTTTGTACGTCTGATAGTCGCCATTTACTTGGCTAACAATTAGCTGGAAGTCTCCATATATGAGGAGGTCTCTGATTCGCATGTCGACAGCGATCTCGAGACCTGCTATCAAAGCTTCATATTCAGCTTCATTATTGGTCCTCGACTCAGTTAAGGAAAGGGCGTAACATAATATCCCTCATTGTGGAGTCACAAAGATAAGGCCCACACCGGCTTTGATTATGGGGGTGTTTTGCTTTCACCTCTTCGCAGAAGATGCTCCATCGAAGTAGAGTTCCCATCGAGGATCATTTTCTTCCTTCTCTCCTTCGATTGTGTCGAACGCATGTTCATCCGGCAACTCACAATTTAAGGGGGAGTCAGCTGGTACCGGATGCTCGGCGAGAAAATCGGTGATGGCCTGGCCTTTCACTGCTTTGAGAGGTTGATACATTATCGAGAACTCTATCAGGAGGAGGGCCCATTTGGCAAGCCTTCCTGTTAATATGGCCCTTGACATCAGATATTTGAGAGGATCCACCTTTGATATGAGATGGACCTCAGGTGCCAAGGTGTAATGTCTGAGTTTCGTTATCGCGAAGATTAGTGCTAGGCAATGTTTTTCAATGGGGGAGTAGTTTTTTCCTGCCCCAAGGAGAACTCGACTCAAATAGTACAAAACTCTTTCCTTTCCTTGATCATTCTCTTGTGCCTATAGCGCACCTAGAGAACCCTCAAGGGCTATTGTATATAGGATAATGGGTTTTCCCTTAACCGGAGCCGTCAATACCGGCGGATATTGCAGATATTGCTTGATTTTGTCTAGTGCATTTTGGCACTTTTGATCCCAGACGAACAGGGTCCCTTTCTTCATGCATTTTCCGGAGGGGTTGGCTATGAACCGCAGGATATATGCGAGCTTTCCTTGAAGAGATAGTAACTGTTTAAGGGTCCTTGGTGTGGGCATTTCCGTAATCGCCTTGATCTTTGAGGGATCGATTTCGATACCCCGGAGCTGTATGATGAATCCTAGGAATTTGTCTGAGGAGACTCCAAACGCGCATTTTAGAGGATTCATCTTCAGATTATACTTCCGAATACGTTAGAACACTATGTTTAGATGTTCCCAATGTTCCTCATGAGACTTGCTCTTCACCACAAGGCCATCGATGTAGCATTCGACAATCTCATGGATGAGGTCATTGAAGATTTTTGTCATGGCCCTCTAGTAGGTAGCGCCGGCGTTCTTTAAACCGAAAGGCATCACCTTATAGCAGAATATGCCCAGCGGAGTCCGGAAGGCGGTATGTTTTTGGTCTTTAGGATGTATTTTTATTTGGTTGTATTCTGAAGATCCATCCATGAAGGAGAATACCTCATGGGTAAACGTGTTATCGATCATCAGTTCGGTAACAGGTACTGGGAAGCCATCCTTCGGGCAAGCTTTGTTGAGCGCAGATGCGCACCGTCCCATTTTTCTTCATTACCGGAACGATATTAGCGATCCAGTCGGGATATTGAACTTCTTGGATGAAGCCGGAATCGATTAGTTTCTTGACCTCAGCATTTATACTCATCTCAATTTCGAGCCACATTCTTCTTGGCGCCTGTTTGACTGGCTTTATGTCCGGTGATATGGCCAGTTTATATACTGCTACCTGTGGATCTAGACCCAGCATTTCGGAATAGTTTCATGCGAAGCAGTCTTTATACTGCATGAGCACGTCTTTTAATGTTGTTACCTATTTTTTAGATAGCAGCTCACTGATGAACGTTGGCCTCGGATCGTTTTTCGTCCCGAAGTCAATTTTTCTTAGGTTGTCCGCCGTAGTGTGTATCCCGTCTTTCAGCTCTTATTGGTGCTGGTAGAAACTCTGAGATCACCTCGTCCTCATCTTCATTTGCGAAGCACCTAAATAGGTCATCCATAGTCTCGTGCCCTCCCTCCTTTGAGAGCGTTATCACATGGCTGGTACGAGTTTGCTTCCATTCTTGATGTTGAGCTGGTCCTATCCTCACGGTATAGGTCCTCTTTGGCTCATGCTTTTGCGATGTGGTTACCCTCCAGCTGTCGGATAAAGCGAACTTGTCTTGTTGATACTGGTCTTCGACCCAGTCTTTGAAGGTGAAGCAGTCTTCAAGGGGATGACCTATTGCTCGGTGATAGGAGCAATAATCCGGGTGATAGACCTCTTTTATTTCTTCGGGGTGCTGAGACTTCGGGAGCGCCATCATTTAGAGCTTCATGACAAGGTTGAATATTTTCCTTGTCTTGTCTTGAGGGAAAGAGTATTCCTGACCCATTTTCTTTATAAAAGACGGGTTCCAATCAACTTTTTCTCGATTGCACGGCTTCTTGGATCCGCTTCGTTGTTTTCAAATGTTGTTTGCGTTCTTTGCTCTGTTTTTGCCTTTATTTCAGGATTTTCCCTTTTCGCCAGGACATATAGCGGGTTGGGGATGAATGGCATTGTAGTCTTCCTTTTCCGCAGACTGCTGATTAAGGCGTTGCGTCCTGGCTTTTTCATAGATAGCCATCTCGCGGCTGTGGTTGTCTTGACTCCTTTGACAAGCCTCCTCTATTAGCTTGTCTATTTGTTCTTCGAGGGACGGACTTAACATTCTTAGAATGGGATTTCGCTCTATTTCAACGTCACGACCATTCAGAAGAGCATTTTCCTCTTCTCTGGAGCTGTTTATAACGCGGCAGCTGTGGAACTGCTCCCGTCTCCTGGATCGAATGTATCCAAGCCCGGTTGTCTCCATCTTCTCGTTTGGCATCTTTCGCTGGGTCCCAGGGATATCATAAATATTTTTGTAGAATTGGGCTTGCCGAACAGTTTGTTCGAGGGGTACACCTTGGTATCTTAACAGCCTTTTCAATCCCTTCACGTATCTTGGCTGTAAGAGCACGGCAGCGCCCCGGCCGTCTTTCCGAGGCCAAAATGCGGAAACGAAAACTTTTCTTTAACTTTGAACCGGCGCTACCGCAAACTTAAAACCCGGATCGGACCATTAACCTACTACTAGCAAACTAGAGAAAGGGTAGAGAGCTATACCGAGCGATCCGTGTCCTTCGGTCTTCAGCCACCATCCCGATCTCCCCGCGGCAACTCCGGTCTTCATCTCCTCGTCGAAAAGGGCACCACATCGAGAAGTCTTTTTACGGGCTCCCGCTTCATCCGAAGCAACTCGGGCGTGAAGTGTGCTAGCCGACGCGTCCAAGGTGTTGTAGAGAATGTTTGTGATCACTTTGTCTCTTGCATCCATGGCTTGGATGGAGGTTGAAGATGTTGCCATTGATGGAGAAAATGAACTAGAGGAAGAAGAAGAAGAAGAAGGAGGAGGCTCTCTTTTCTTTTTCTTTTCTTGTAATGTTATCATAGAATAAGAGAGTGTGAACAATAACACAAGACCAAGCTTGCATAAGGAACCCTTTTTCTCTTTCCTCTTATCAAATCAACACCAATCCATCAAATAATGTGACATTAGCACATAAAAAGAGACCATGAGTCACTAATTATGTCTATGTCACATTTAATGCATGTCATGATGAAATCTAGCTCATTATTTCCATTAACAAACATTAATCCAAATGTTTGCAACAATAAAAAGATACGGCAACATCTAAAGTAAACTCGTGACGGATCACAAGGATACCCCTCACCTGTATATACATACCTGCACCCGCATTCCGATTGAATGCGAATGCGATGAGACTAAAGTAATCCAACAAATCTAATACTAGGATCCGGCTTAAACCAAAGCCCACTAGTATGATCCGTTCGATCATGATCCGTGCAATACCGCACGTATATGATCGAACCCTGCCATATATCATACGGCCTCTACAACGTTTCGCCCGAAACTTGAGAAACTGTCTGTGGGGGACTCTAAAGACTCGTCAATACTTTGGCCGTGGATTTAACCACTAGCACGTCAGAGGTATTAGCCGTACGTAACGGGCTACCAAGTATTGACTAAAAGGGAGGTCAATGAGCGAACTCATCCTGACACCCTACTGAGCCTGTCAGTGACAATATCTGTACAGTCCGGTCCGTTCGTCTATGAGTATCGCATGGCGGGCCTAGGGGGTTGGTAAAAGTCAGACCCCCCAAAGCGGTATAAGTCGTGTCGGAGTGTAGCCCAGAACACCCTGAGATACTACTGGAATACCTACCAGTAAATCTCCTGCCTCGGCCGAGGGCTTTGTGTAATGGCTCTCCTAGACACAGCGCGATCTCACCCCCAATACCGGGAGAGACGAAACCCCTGCCGATCCGCTTACTACCTCCATGTGGCTCAGGACTGTACCCAACTAAAACCTGTTTGCACGACTCTTTTGAGCCATGGTAGGGTAGTAATCAAAGTACAGTGGGAACTCACACGAGACAAATGACGATCTCAGGTCGATGAACTAACCTATACACATATCACCAGGGAACTGCTATCTGACGTTTGGTATAAGACCAACTAGCATGTTCCCGGCGAGTCCTGTCCGGTGTACTCATAACCCAATGAGCACCTGTATACATCTTAGGTGAACCAACTGACACCAGTGGCTTGTGAGACCGGCCACCGCCCCTCGTCGGGGTCTCGACTGTATACACTAGTCTACCCTGGAGTATCGATGCCCTGTCTCGAAAACTCCCACGACTAGGGACCTTTTAAGGATGTGCTTATAGACCCTAGCTCCCACGTACATGATCGCCATCATATTGCTGGCCGTCAAGCAAGAATCCTAAGGGCTCTATCAACGTGCAATAGTGACTTGTAAGGTCACCTGAAATAGTACACGATGGTAAAGATAAACCAGATAGCATACTATCATCTTAAGTAAGACTGTTCTAACGGTATAGGTCCTCCCTCAATCATTGCAATCACGGGCGTGTGATCCAATAATTGACTCTGAGGGCACTATCCCCAACAATCTCCCACTTGCACTCAAGGCTAATTATTGCGATGTCGCATACTCACAGCCCGTGTGATACCGAACACCCAACTCCTCTACTAATCAGTCTCACAAAAACTGTTTGCGAAACTAATGCGTTCGAGGAATAGCCTCAGTGAGTGGATCCGCTCAAATGTTTCTTTCTATGTCTCTCTTTATCTCAAGTTCGCGGAGAAAGCCATCTCCCGAAATGAGCAATACTTGTCTTAGAATGTGTTTGGATATCTGATGGGACCTAGTTCACAAATGAACTCCAAATCCAAACTTCTTAGACTGTATCGTCAACTGAACTTAATCAGTATCCTGCGCCATGCCTCCCTCAGTATCCGCCTGGACCACCTGTCCATAGTACTGCCCCTCGTCAGAGGGAAAACTATAACTTTGACAGTCACTCTGCCGTCCAGGTCACCTTGGAAGCCTGGAATGATAACCGTCTCCTGAATGAGGCTGATGTTATCATATCCCTAGAACATCCACCTATGTTCTAAAACTGCTTCCGAATGTTTCTCCAGGATAGGATCAATATCAATTTATTGTATCTACTGCAAAAACAACATCTGGTGTGGTACTTGACATCTCATGATTGACTCAATTGCCTAAGCAAGTGATCTGCCAATCATGCACATCCCTCTTCCCTTTAGTCTGTAAGACACCTTTAGAGAGGGTGACTCCATCACCTGCAGGTATACTACCGTGCCAGGAGTCGTCCATTCTAAAACACCTTTAGAATGCTGTCTAAGTACCCAGATTGGGAAACTACCCAAATCTAGATTTAAAAACATAAATCTAGTAACCGGAATGTCTGATATAATGTCCAACTCCTATGTGGAGAAACCACTGTGTGACAACCAAAGTATAACCGACCGTAGTATAGGAATTTCACTTCCTACTCTGTGTATGTCATCCAAATACCAGGACATAACATCCTACTACCTTCTTAACAGATCCATCCCCTATTCTGATGAAGTCAAACCTATGACTGTGACATCAGAAATAGATGATCTATCTCCGCTATATCTGCTTTAGTCTATAAATAGACATAAGCTACTTGTCCACTATACTTCCGCTGCTCCCACCGACTACGACAACCCTCTGGCAGAGTCATATACACGTGCACTTCTAAAGCCAGTTTAGAACGAGGCTATACTCATCCTCCTGCCGGGTCTCATAGCCTGGAACAACAGTAGTGTCAAATCTGGGTAAACAAGAACCTCCCTGTCACCGTCCTTGAGGCTACTGGAGTACCTCTCGGGTGCCTGAGGTTACCCACCATATCCGCGGAGTGGCTAATGGAATGTCAAACCAGATTGAATCTTTAGGTTCTTATCAAATTTTCAGTAATTGTTTGCGGTTCTGGAATCACTTCCAGTTCTACCATACTCCCACTACTGTTTTCTGAAAAAAAAATCCATTTTTATTAAAACTGTGGCGAGTCAAGAACAATATCACTATTGATCTTCCAGATGGTAGAAAGTCAACCCTCGTCATAGCCCGGGTCAACCCACAAACAGCCATTACAGAAATGTGCCTTGAGTTATCCAGAGTCTGGTTTTAAGCATAAGCCGGACAACTCCCCGTACCTTAACATCGTTAAGATATGAGCTGTTCTATATCCAATACAGAAACAGAAGCACTGATTTAATTGAACCAGATTCAAATCATGCAGCTGTCTCCAGTGCATGTCAACTAAATGGAAAGAGGCCGATCAGCATTACTCAACTTAGGAGTGCTTCCAATTATGAGTAACCTGAAAGAGAAGCAAGTTCTCTCAATCATTACTATCAACTGAACACCATACACAAGTATCTACATCTTCTATCAACTTGAAGAATCCCGATACTTGCAACACCTGGTTCTCTACTCTATTCTTATACCTATAACTTCTCAAAACTTGGACTTTGTGTTTCTATGAAACACATGTCTAAGACCCAGAGAAGTCATAAGTAAACAGAATCTAGTACGAGTACCAACCCCTCTGTCCTAATGGACACTGGACAATATACAATACTTTGTATAAGTCCCCTGAGTCTAATAACTCAATCCCTGTATGTCATAGGTTGAAAACTGTACTTATGGTTAAGAAGAATTACACCGCTGTTTAATGCTCCTTACCTAACCATTCAATGATATAGGTAAATGTCATAGACATAATTTCAAAAAGTTATATCTCACTTTATAAAAATAAACGTACAGATATATCAATTTGAAATTGGTGCATAACAATGGATATTCAAAACCAAATATTTGCCGTCCGGCAAACAACCCAGGCGATTTCCTCAAATATCACCGGTTACAACGAATCCTAATATAATGAGGATGATCACCCAATTCCTAATAACCTACTCCCACTCATTATCTATAAAACCATACAGATATGAGAATCAAACCTGGTAAATACATACCCTGGAGCAAGGGCTAATTGGGAAATCAGTTTTCTTTTAACAATACACAGTGAAACTGAAACATGTAAATGTTTCGAAGGGGTATCCGGGTATTCCTAGTAATGCCTCTTCCATTATCCAGATTCACAACTGTAACCGTATATTTCTTTTCCCTCTCTCCAAATCCCTTCATATGTCTTTAGTCATTACCTTCTGTACACCCTTTTAGGCCAAATGGTTTTCTTCCTTCCCTACCGCTCGGCACCAGCCTATGGTTTGGAAGAAGACTATCCAATAAGCATAATGGGTGTACTGTCCTAATCCTAGGAGCACTCGCAATGCGAGAAAAGGTGAAGATAAAAGACAACCGAATAAACCTTATTCCTATTTCTCCCGAACCAGAATCCATCCCCGAACTGGAACAAGTTCCTTTCGAGTTCGTATATAACCATACGATGGAGTATCCAAATAACTGTGGATCTTCGTAGTGATACGGAGTGTTCTGGAGAAATACAAAGGTGAAATGGGAGTGGTAATGAAATACTTGGTTGTGAATAGCAGTCGCAATTTACTTTGCCCTCTTACTAATCCCTTTATTTGTCTTTACTTAATACCTTCTGTACACCATCGTTAGGCTAATTGGTTTTCTTCATTCCCTACCGGTCGGCACCTGCCTATGGTTTGGAAGAAGACTATCCAATTTGCGTAATGGGTGTACTGCCCTAATCCAAGGAGCATTCGCAACCTGAGAGAAGGTAAAAGGAAAAGACAACTGAATAGTCCTATTCATTTTCTCCAGAACCAGAAACCATCCTCGAATAAATTCCTTCGAGTTCGTATATAACCATACATGGTTTTATCCAATGGAAGTGGACGTTCGTAGTAATACAGGGTGTTCTGGAGAAAAGGGTAAAAGTAGGAGTGGCAAAGAGGTTTGCAACTCTGACAATCCAAAAGCCAGTGTTTAAGAAAGTTCGGTCAACTTGGTCACTGAGTCATAGTCAAGGGTCGGGTCATGGTCGCTGCCAAAGAGAAAGAGAAAAGAAACACTCAGCGTGCACTCTAACCTAGATCAGAATGGTTATCAATTTATCTAATCAGGAAACCTCCAACTGTAACCTCAAATTTTCCTCTAAACCTGAAAGAAGAATTAGTCGGGATCACCCGAGGAGTAAACCAACTCATCAGGGGGAATCGGGATCCAACTATCATCGCATGATAACGTGACGGAATCCACTCACGTTATCACACTCCAGAAGGTATGCGCATGCCTGGCAAGTTTCAGTTTCTTTAGAAACTCCCGATGTATGTTTTTACCCCTAGGACCCAAGTGACCTTGACAATGCCAACATATCAAAGAGTCCTAGTCAAGTTCAACCCGTCATTATCTTGATTGCGTTAAACCCACCCGTACGAGTCCTTGACAATGCCAACATAACCGTACGACTTTCCTAACCAATCTACTTATCCATGCGACAGAAAAGCATTACAGAGCTACCAAACACTACGCCTCGGCAATGCACGACATACGTAACACGAATACTAAGCAATACTAATCTGAAATGACGAAGGGCTATGGTTGGTTTTTGGCGAAAAACCTTTAACGTAATGAACTTGATATTGTTGAAGGAACCGGATAACTTTTTATAAAAATATAGTGGCGAAAACCTTTGCTAAAGAGGTCACTCCCGGTGAAGGGATCTCGGCTCTTTCCCCGTAGAATGAGGTGCAGGATATTCCAACTGAATACCATGATGCAAAGCAAAAGTAATCGACTATAGTGAAGTTATTGCCCTGACGCAAACTTTTGTCCAAGGGGTCACTCCCGGTGAAGGGATCTCGGCCCTTGCCTCGTCGACCGAGGTGCTGGATATTCAAAACCGAATACCACTGTGCAAAATAAAAGAGAACGTCCTTACAATAACAGCTTTTTGAAAATTGTTCCAACAACATCAGAATAGGTTTGTTTAGCTTGCATTGATCCGAATCAACGCAGTCCCATCAATTGATCACACCACAAAGAACAAAAATAATGATGTACGTATATGCCATCCGCATTCGCCACTGGGTCCCGTCATCACCCGTTAGGTTACTTAACTAACGACAGAGCGGGGACTGGACTAGCGCGGATGCAAAACATATACAACATCTACTAGTATATATATCAATATATAATATTCGCTCAAGGCGTGATAAAATGCAACATCACAGAAATGCAATAAGCATCACAGAACAATACAGATATCTGGGATCCCCGGGTTTCATAGAGCCGCTACTGAAACCCGACGTTCCTCTGGTCGTGTGGATAGCCTGCGCAATGAAATCCTAGACCCCTACGGGCGCGGCAAGTTACCCGCCAAAACCTGAAGCGAGGCAGTCCCCTTCAGCAACGTGAATTGACCACCCAGCACTTCACGGAATCCGGCAACTTGGACACCCCTCCTTGGGTCAACCTGTACCCCCTACGAGTGCGGCGAATAGCCCGCCAATTTTAGATTGAGGCCCCCTCCGTCTCAACGCCATGAGATGCGGGCCCGTTGCCCTCTAGAACCCGGCTACCCGTGCACCCTTCCGCGGGGTAATCCTAGTTCAGAAAGTAAAAATATATACAACGGGTACATCGACCTTAGCCCGGTCGTGCCCCAAAAGAATAATATACAAACAGGCAGTGACGGCAGTCCACATGTCGGACGCTCGCTCCGCAATATCAAATGTACATAATAACCAAACTGTACTACCATTGCATCCAGGCTATCCACCACGACAATCCGCAACATCACAGCACAACACAGAACATCAACGTGAATGTCACGTTCGCAAATCCGTCTACAAGAACTATAGCAATTAGACAGGATTTACCGATCAAATAACATTCACGGTCGCAGATATAATGTAAATACTGTGAACTAACATGTTTTAAAAATTTCGATCGACAAAATTTCCCGAAGTGGGCCCCAAGTACAACTGCAGCACTCAAAATAATCTGGGCCCAAACAGAATATACCAAAAACCCCAATTCCAACACAGAGAGCCCCTGAAGAAATTTGGTGAGATGAAGCCTCATAATGGCGGCGGAACCGCGGCCAAAAGGGGGTTATGGCCGCGGTTCCGCGGCGTTACTGTTGAGTCGTGTTACCAAATTTCTACAGTGCTCCTAAAAAACCCTGCCTGATTTTCTGCAGTGCACCAAATTATTTTTTGACCACATAAAAATTTCGACAGAAACTGAACTTTGAAACTGCGGGTTTTTGGAATTTTCATTCGATCGAAGTTCTAAACACGTTAGAGCAAGCTAGACTAGGTTAATGGCGTGGCTCTGATACCATGTAAGAGCACGACAGCGCCCCGGCCGTCTTTCCGAGACCAAAATGCGGAAACGAAAACTTTTCTTTAACTTTGAACCGGCGCTACCGCAAACTTAAAACCCGGATCGGACCATTAACCTACTACTAGCAAACTAGAGAAACGGTAGAGAGCTATACCGAGCGATCTGTGTCCTTCGGTCTTCGGCCACCATCCCGATCTTCCCGCGGCAACTCCGGTCTTCATCTCCTCGTCGAAAAGGGCACCACATCGAGAAGTGTTTTTACGGGCTCCCGCTTCATCCGAAGCAACTCGGGCGCGAAGTGTGCTAGCCGACGCGTCCAAGGTGTTGTAGAGAATGTTTGTGATCACTTTGTCTCTTGCATCCATGGCTTGGATGGAGGTTGAAGATGTTGCCATTGAAGGAGAAAATGAACTAGAGGAAGAAGAAGAAGGAGGCTCTTTTTTCTTTTTCTTTTCTTGTAATGTTATCATAGAATGAGAGAGTGTGAACAATAACACAAGACCAAGCTTGCATAAGGCAGCCCTTTTCTCTTTCCTCTTATCAAATCAACACCAATCCATCATATAATGTGACATTAGCACATAAAAAGAGACCATGAGTCACTAATTATGTCTATGTCACATTTAATGCATGTCATGATGAAATCTAGCTCATTATTTCCATTAACAAACATTAATCCAAATGTTTGCAACAATAAAAAGATACGACAACATCTAAAGTAAACTCGTGACGGATCACAAGGATACCCCTCACCTGTATATACATACCTGCACCCGCATTCCGACTGAATGCGAATGCGATGAGACTAAAGTAATCTAACAAATCTAATACTAAGATCCGTCTTAAACCAAAGCCCACTAGTATGATCCGTTCGATCATGATCCGTGCAATACCGCACGTATATGATCGAATCCTGCCATATATCATACGGCCTCTACAACGTTTCGCCCGAAAATTGAGAAACTGTCTGTGGGGGACTCTAAAGACTCGTCAATACTTTGGCTGTGGATTTAACCACTATCACGTCAGAGGTATTAGCCGTACGTAATGGGCTACCAAGTATTGAATAAAAGGGAGGTCGATGAGCGAACTCATCCTGACACCCTACTGAGCCTGTCAGTGACAATATCCGTACAGTCCGGTCCGTTCGTCTATGAGTATCGCATGGCAGGCCTAGGGGGTTGGTAAAAGTCAGACCCCCAAAAGCGGTACAAGTCATGTCGGAGTGTAGCCTAGAACACCCTGAGATACTACTGGAATACCTACCAGTAAATCTCCTGCCTCGGCCGAGGGTTTTGTGTAATGGCTCTTCTAGACACAGCGCGATCTCACCCCCAATACCGGGAGAGACGAAACCCCTGCTGATCCGCTCACTGCCTCCATGTAGCTCGGGACTGTACCCAACTAAAACCTGTTTGCACGACTCCTAGACCAAGGCTGCACAGGCTCCTTAGTCTTCTTCTTTTTCTTCGAAGACTTTGAAAGCTTGACTTTGGGATTTTGCCCTTTGTCAACAATCTTCGGTACGGGACACGGTTTCAGCATCCCTTTGATGATTTCAGGTTCAAGTGGGCTTTTCCACCTGACTACCGGACATTCCTGTAGATCCTTCAGCATTCTTTTGGTTTTAGCTGAAAGAACGACTTCCCATGGAGTTTCTTCCACAAGTGAGCATGATGCCCCCGGTGCATCCACCTTTTTGGGAGTGTGCTTCTGTGGCGGGTTCACCCTCCAGTTCTCATATAGCGCAAACTTTCCCTGTTGATACAGGTCCTCGACCCAGTTCTTGAAGACGTAGCAATCCTCAATTGGGTGGCTCACCATTCTGTGATAGGAGCAGTAGTTGGAGTTGTTGACGTCGCCGGGTTGCGGTAAACACTGCGGGTCTGGCAATGTGATGAGTTTGTTACGCATTGCCAACTCAAATAGTCTCCTTGTCTTATCGCGGGGAAACGAGTAAGCGCATCCTAGCTTTTCTTCTAAGGATAGGCGTGGACGTGCGTTATTTTAGTGAGCAGCTAGCTTTAGGCCATTCGGTTGTTGTTGAGTATTAGCGACGAAGGCCGCTTTCCCTTACCCTTGGCATTTTGAGGGTTTTTACTTGAGGATGAAGGTCCGTGACCTATCTGATCCATTTGAGACAGTTTATCAATCAGATCCTGGAAGGTCGTCGTCTTGAAGAACGTCATGAACTGGGACACAGTCGTTTGCGTATCTAGGGTCCCGATGAACATGCCCACGATGGGGGATTCATCGATGCGTTGTTCACACTTTGACCACAGGTTCCGCTACCGGATCGCATATTGGACCCAGGTTTCTCCCGGCCTTACCTTGGCATTGATGCGCTGGCGAACCGCCGTGTGAACAGCAGCTCCATTTTTGTGAATGTTCTCATGGAGTCGTTTGGGAGCTCCGAATACCATTCAAAAGCTGTCACTGATAGGCTGCCAACGAACTGGCGAAGCAACAGTTTGTCATCGCCTCCAGTGTTGCCGCACAGAGCTCTGAATTGCACGATGTGCTGATGTGGGTTGCCTGTCCCCTTGTACACATGGAACTTAGGGATCGTATATACCAGCGGGTACTTGATTTGGTCATACCAGCCTGGATACGGTCGTCCGGTTCTGAAAGTTTGGCCGGCTGCTTCATTTGCTTGATGAGCTCATATTTGTTGAGCGATGTAATCATCAAGAGCAGCCTTGGAGATCGTTTCCTCCTTGGCGACTGATAAGGCCGGAAGAGGTTTTGATGTTTCCCCTCTGTCATCCTCGATGATTATCGGCAGATTTTCGGCTAGGGGTTCTGGCTGGATTATCATTCCAACCATGTCCTGGTATAAGAGAGCCATCTGCTTTATATTAGCAGCCTGCTCTATATTAGCAGCCTGCTCCGCGGCTTCTTTGTCTTTTCTTTCGAGCACCCTTCACAGGAACTCTGTATCGGTCTCCTGCTCTTGGCGATGTTCGGCTGCTAGTTTCGGACTTTCTTTTTGCCTGGTAAGTGCCGTCATTTTGGTCAACATCTCCTGGAGCTTTTGTTGTTGCTCCTGAGATTTTGTTAGCGATCGAGTTTGCGGTCGATAACCTACAGAAGTACGGCGTTCTTCTTTCCCGGAAGCCATGTAAACCGTATGCACGATCATACTCCCAGCTTTGGGCGTTTGGGTCCATCACCTTTGGAATTTGCCGCAGGCGGTGGGATTTTCTTCGGCCTCCTCCTTTTATGGGAGGTCGAAGTTGAAAGAGCCGTTGTAACAGGCACACGTGTGGAAGAAGCCCCTCGCTGTATGGTGGAGGGATGGTCTTCCTTTTGCCGAGCCTTCGATTTCTTCGGTCGACGAGAGTAATCTTTGCTAATCACAGAGTCCTGGACTTTTCACCAGACCCTATGAATTTGGGAGGAGAGCCGTTGATGGGGGCGCTCCGGCTTTGCCTACATTGTGGCTTCTGCAGGCGGTGGCGATTTCTTTAGCACCGCCGTTAGAGAGTTCTTGCGTACCCTCCTGAGCAGATCAAAGCCAATCCCGGTTGGAACAGCAACGTCAACTTCCACCATTGGAGCTAGTGGGATAAGTCCAGAGGGGGAGTTGCCCCCAGCTTTTCTCACTCGGCGCCAATGGTGACGTCGAGCATGCCTTGTAGCAGGGACCGCCTTAGTTTTGGAAGCGAATTCTTCATGCCCCCGGCTTTGCTGAGGGGCTGTTGTTGGTGCCAGCCTGTTGAAAACTGATGTCCTTGGCAGATTTTGAGGAGGATCGGCCAATCTTTCGAAGATCGATTTTCTGGTAAGGGAAGCACCTTTGACGACTTCGCCCGTAGCAGGAGTTGGGAGGGCTATCCATTTTGGGGCAGCCCCTTTAGGTATCACGAGCCTCTTTGCGGGCCCATTTGGGTTCTTGCCCAGTCTGTTGAAGACTGAGACACCGGATTTGGACGGCCCATTGAGAGGGGCCGTTGTGTTTGCAAGTCGATCGAACTTGGGAGCTTCTTCCTACGGCGCTGAGGCACCGACACTCCCTGGTGGGAACATGGTCCCGAATAATAGTCCAGTAGTTGCGTTACTTGCCCTACCG
The DNA here is from genome assembly GCA_030015575.1 of Agapanthus africanus. Classification (NCBI taxonomy): domain Eukaryota; kingdom Viridiplantae; phylum Streptophyta; class Magnoliopsida; order Asparagales; family Amaryllidaceae; genus Agapanthus; species Agapanthus africanus. The sequence continues at coordinate 582,101,547 of CM057340.1, read as the reverse complement.
GCATCGAAAAGATGGAGGTCACGTTGGGACCGTAAGTCACTCCTCCAGTTGGGGTGGAGCGAGAGTTACTGTTGTAAACTGTGCAGTTGGAAGCCATTGATTTTCTCTTCTTCTGCACAGGAGCAAGACACCAAATTTTAGTACTTCGAATCCAAGGGCAACCATAGCAAACCGCGACTTTGTTCACGAAACACGACACACGAAGTGTGGAGTGGAAAGAGGAAAGGGTCCCACCGGGCATGCCGGAATTTGTTTACCACCGGAAACAGAGATGAACTGGGATGGATCGTCTTGCCTGAATCTGGGGGCAGATACTATTTGGATTTATCCGTCCACTTCTCCGAAGATACCAAGTTGATTTATGGCATCGTATATCGGAGGTTTGGACGGATGCGGCCATTGTAGCGGACTTTTTCAGATTCCCCCTCGTTTTATGAGGGAGTTTTGATTGTGGGTTCGCTCTTCCCTGCAGGCGCAAGCCCCTGCAGTTACGTTACCGCATTGCGATAACCACTTTCTCCTGCTCCGGCAGTTCACTTCGTGTCGTGTGTATATTTTGTTTTGGTTTTGGTTGCCCGTGGATTGTATACGGAGACTAGTTTATGTCGTCGCCCGTAGGACGCGGGTTAGTCCAAATCCGTATATTTTAGATTTGGGTTTGGTTTCATTTAAGGACCGTTAATCTAGTTTGAGATTAAGATCAACTTAAATATATATGAGCATTTGGGGCTCAATTTTTTTTATACTAAGGATACGTTAGTCCAATTTGAGACTAAGATCAATTTAGCAAAATTTCAAGGATCATTTTTATTTCAGATCCAATAACAGAGCATTTGGGCTTAGCCGCAGGAAAAAACTTCAGAGACTTAGCCAATTTGGGGGCTTGGTCTGCTTAGTCTTTTCTTTTATTCAAAAGTGCTAGGCACTTATTTGGGCTCTGTTTGTTCAGCCCTTTTCTTTTATGCCAAAGTGCTGAGCACTTAATTGACCTCTGACGCTCACATATATGACATGTGGAGCATTCAGTCATGGGCGTCGCCCAATGAACGTCGAGCACTCAGCCATTTTGGCTGTTTGTGGAGTGCTATGCACTTTTGTTCAGCGCCCATGTGATGAGCACGTGCGACGCTGGCCTTATGTTTTGGGCACCCGCGTGTCTTTCACGTGAGGCGCTAGGCGCTGAAAAAGGGGCGTCCATGTGGGAAGCACGTGAGGCGCTAGTTTTTTAATTTTATTATTTTTAGAGATTAAATCTCTGTTAATATTTTCAGAGAGGTTAAACCTCTATCAATGGCGCTTTGACTATTAACACTCGCTAAAATCACTATATTTAAGGATTTTAGGCAGAATTTTTCAAGAACTAAGTTCTCGATTTGAAGGAACTAAGTTTTTGGAGCATCATGGACTCCGTTTGAAATTTGTTATTATCTGAATCTTTGATTTTCAAGAACAAAATTTTCCCGATGAGAATTAAATTCTCAACTTATGGGAGATTTTCCTTGTGGATCTCAGATCCAGAGAAAGAACTAAGTTCTTTTAAAAGGGTTAAACCCTTAGATGTGATAGAGATATTTTGATCTCTTTTCTTTACCTAGGGTTTTGAGGAGGAAAGTTTTCTTCTTTCTCGAGAATTAAATTCTCTGTTGTTTTGAAAGCTTTCTGTGGTGTATCTGTATATGTCTTTGTATCTCTCTCTCTGTTTTTCTCTCCCTCTCTCTGTCTGTCTCTCTGTTTCTTTCTGTTTTTCTCTCCTTGTCTCTCTGTATGTCTGAGACTTGAAGTCTCATGTCCTTTATATAGGTAAAGCAAATTGTTGATTAGTTTTGAGAAAATCTCTCATTGAGAGATTCCAATTGATTTAATTGGTCTCGTAATTCATTTGGGGAATTTTACCCACCATTGGATTTTTGATCCAAAGACTTCTGTTTTTACAGAATATGATTTTTGGTTTTTAACGAGATTGGGTAAATATTTTCCCTATACAGAATTTATTCTGTAAAATGGTGATTTTTAATCACCATTGAATTTTTTAATCCAACGTTTCTCTGTTTTACAGAGAGCAATCTTTCTTATTTAGAAAGATTGAGGGAATATATTTCAGAATAAAATTTTATTCTACAATTGGATCTTTGATCCAACCGAGAGTACCTTTCTTATTTAGAAAGATATGGGAGATATTTTCTCTTAATAGAATTTGATTTTATATCTTGATGATTTATCATCTCCGTTGGATCTTTGATCCAACGGCTCTGTTTAATAGAGAGTATCGTAGAATTTAATTCTACCTGGGCACTGGCGCTCACGTGTTGTGCACGTGGGCGCCACTTAAGAATTTAATTCTTAAGATGGGTATTCTTGTACTTTGCATATTGGCGCCCGCGTGACGAGCACGTGCGGCGCTATATAAGAGTCTAACTCTTATGTAATAAACTCTTCTATGGTTTGTACATTGGTGCCCGCGTGATGAGTACGTGCGGCACCATATAAGAGTCTAACTCTTATGTAATAAACTCTTCTATATTTTGCACATTGGCGCTCGCGTGAGGAGCACGTGCGGCGCCATCTAAGAGTTTAACTCTTATTTAACAAATTCTTTTGTGCTTTGCACATTGGCGCCCGCGTGAGGAGCATGTGAGGTGCCACCATAGAATTTAATCCTATAAGATTGGCTCTGGCGCTGGCGCCCTCGTGGAGAGCACGTGAGGCGCTGCCTTATTTAATTCAAACAGAGTTTTGCTCTTTTATTAGGTTAAATATTGGGGAAACAGGAGCTTCAATGAGTCATAACCGCATCCTTCTTGGGTAGGAGGATCTCCAATGGTCTTTTAGGCTTTATATGAGTTGCCGTCAAGACCCGAAGCTAGGAATATGCCGTCATTTTGTTATTTTTCTTTTGCTTAGACGATATCGCACCGATTCTTTGCTGAAGTCGGGAAATATCTGTATGATCTCTATGCTGTATGTATTGTAATCGAGAACTGGAGTTAGGGATATGCCATTGCTTCAATTTCATTTGATAATTGGGTCTGCATCCTGCTGAAATGAGGGAGAACGCCGAGATAGTCTCTAGGTTGTATATGAACCGTCAAGACTTGGAGCTAGGATTTTGCCATTACTCCATTTTTATTTTACCCTTGGGTCTTTATTAACATTGCGTCTACATCCTGTTGGCATGAGAAGTACGTCGAGCTGGAGTTAGGATTTTTCCATCACTCCTTTTAATTTGGCTCCTTAGAGCCTTTGTTGACGTCACGTCTGCACCGAGAAGGAACGTCGGGATAGTCTTTAGGCTGTAGATGTCGCGATCAAGACCTGAATTTAGGATTTTGCCGTCACTTCACTTTTATTTGATTGTTGTGTCCCCACCCTGCTGAAAAAGGAGGAACACGGGGATAGTCTCTGGGTGGTATATGTACCGTTGAGACTCGGAGCTCCTTTTGACGAAGCGTGGTGAGAAAATATGGTTCCCTTTCCTTTATTTGTGCCCATGGATCATGTATAAGTGTCAATATGGCTATACTTGCAGAGCAGAAAAGTTTCATTTTCATTGTTTTATTTCTTTCTGCGATGCTCTATCTTTTCAGTTTTTATGTTGCGAAAGTCGCGATTGCCCAATCATTTCTGCTTTTTTTACTCGCTGCTTTTTATTGCGAGTTGCCCTATCATTTCGGCTTTTTTTTAGTTGGGGATTTGAAGTCTGATTCCAATCTTGGCATCAGAATCACTGCCACTGAAATATTGCCAGGAGCGAATCATCATTTGCCATGAGAGAACTTGAAATTTGATACCTATTTAGGTATCAACATCGCTACCACTGGAATATTGTCAGGAGCGAATCATCATTTGCCTTTGTCGATTTGAATAACGGTGGCTTAGCAAACATAGTTAGGATCCTGTCGACTAAGGTTTTTTGACTTTATGAGCCGTAAGGGTCTCATAAAGGTATTTATCCCTACGAGTCGAGAGGATCTCGTAGGTGTATTTTCTCCTCAGGAGTCGTGAAGATTCCTAAGTGCGTTTTCTTTTGTAAGTCGTAAAATCTTACAAGAGTATTTTCTCCTTGTAAGTTGAGAGGACTTTGATTGATGTGAAAGAGTGTGTAGTAGTTCACCGCAATCAATAACGGTGTCGTGCGTAGCTAGACCGAGATGAGTACGGGTCGTCCTCAGGGAAACGTTGAATCTTTTACTCTTACTTTAGATGTGTTGAGAAAGGAGGAAGAAATAAGAATGTTGTAGAATGATTTCTAGATCTACGTTAAGCAAGAATGCAAAAATATAGATCTAGATTATTTTAGGGATGCAGTTAATATAATAAAAGGGCTTGTAGGGTTCGTTAGGATTTAGTAGTTATGGACGATTAATTAAAAGTTACCCTTTTTATCCTTTAATAGATTTATAACTAGAACGACGGTGAAGCGTGTAGATTAGGGTTTCTGGAGGGAAAAGGAATCCCACTCTTAACCCTTATCTCGACACGGAACTCCGTTCATATCTAGCCTTTACCAAAACAATCATTAATCTAATCGCTAATCGCGGTCGGAACTAGCAAAGAATTGTTAGCGCGCCCGATTAGGATGTTAATGATTCTTTTGATAAAGTTCATAAACTTATAGGACTTAAAAAGGGTTTAGGGATGTTCATCATCCATTAGCCTACCCTAATCCTACGAACCCTAACAAGCGGAGAATTACTCGCGCATGTTGGGCGAAAAAGAGATGGAAAGAAATTGCATAATTAAACTACAAAGAAATAGAATAAGAAAAAGAAAGCTACCTTTATTAATCAACAATATTCATTACACTTGAATCCTTAGAAAATGATTACAATTTCTAGTTGCTTCTCGATCTCTTCTAAGGAGGTAGACAAACAGTTGATGATCAGCCTGGATGCATGAGCCGTCTGGGACTTCGTGATCTCGTCGGCTTGATAATTTTCCAAGAGGCTCTCGGTGCCTTTTTATAGTGCCAAAGCCAGAATCCAAGCTTCTAAATTAGTAAGTAGAAAAAGATCCTCCCCAAAAATCCTCGGCTTCCAACTCTTTACAACTGCGGTGGATCCGTGGCATAATGGGGCTATTGCCGCGGATCCGCGGCTTGATGATCACAGCCGTTGGTCAAACTTCTGGGGATGTCTCGTCGTGACATTTGGCGATCCTTGGAATCTTCAGAATTTGGAAATCTTCTCGTGGTTGCTGCCAGACTTGGTCTCCAAGTTTTGATTCTTAATTAGGCAAGTCTTCTTCAACAACTTGATTTGCTTGATTCTAGTCTTGAAAAATTCTGCACAACTTGGAAAATTTCTGCACAACAACTCAAATAATATTTAGTAGACTTTGTTCTACTAGGATTAGGTCAATGATATTATTTGCATACAATTTCCTACCAAATGCTAATTATAATATATCAACACATGGAAAATAGTATTTTTACACATAAACCCTCATATGTATGATATATTATAATAAAGTTCTTTTTAATATGAAAATGGTAGGAAAAATGTAATAACAAATGTGCAGTTTTATCAACTGAACAAATACCCCCAAACTTATCTTTGATCGTCCCGAGCAAACTAGTTTATTCAAGAGGAGAAAAAGAAAGGAGAAAACTAAGCACACTTTCGTAGGCAGACACGATTGCACTGAGCACGTGCAACAAGCCGTTAAACCTCTAGGTGTCCCTAGTAGGAGGTGTGTTGTCTCCTGAGGGTTTTCAGCGGATTGCACCCACAAAATCCCATAACAAAAGAGAGATAGTGAAATTTATATATAAAGATAAGAACCATAAAAGAAAGACTTTGAAAATAAGAGTTTCCAAGTACACTAGCTTTTCAGTCGTCATGAGCCCTGTCTTAATAGTCATGAAAAAATGTTAGAAATCACATCATCCCTCAATAAAACATCGTCTTTATTCTTCATTCCTACCTTTCGTCCAAATATTGATCATATACCCCTACGTGTGTGAAATGGACATCCCTACACTCGGAGAATTCAATTCAAGATATCATACTCTTGTCCATCTACCTTAGTACTTTTTAACTTGATGAATACTTAGATTTGCTCACACATTTTCATGCGACCGTTAATACTTCTTGAGGTACTAACCGACCGATTACTCATGTGCTTGCTGATTCGGTGATAATATTTTCCTCGTCTTGCACCACCTAAGGCTTAGCAGTGACTCCCAGACCAGTTGGCCTTAGGGCACTAGGTGAAGAGGCACCCTCGCTATATTTTTTTATTGATGCCTTGGCGATACAAAACCAGTGTTCATTTTTTTCTTTTCACCATTTTTATATTTTCTTCATTTTTTTATTTCCTTCATACTTTGGCATTTAGACAAGAGCATTTCAAGGTATTCTCTACTATCCCGAGTTTCAAGACGTGTGTAAGTGTATATAGTAGGGTATCAACATTCAAATGTTTGGCTTCCAGAATAGAAACTATTTTTCAGATTTATTTTTATCCTCAGATTAGTGACTTCCTTCATCTTACTAACCCTTGGGGCAACAGCTCATAACTACTTATTACCAGTTCGTTTAAGAAAACTTCTAATTTTCTTGGTTTTCTTAAACTATTCCTATCTTTTGGATGTAATTTTTCACTTTCTACTATTTTGTTATAAAAGAAAATTTAAATTTTTTTTTAAAAAAAAGTTGTGCTTATGCAAAGTATGATCTAAATTGATGCGTAAATAAGCACAAACCTCCCCCAAACCTGTTTACAGCAGTGACCTCACTGATATCATCCGTTAAGCTCAAAAACCTGTATACTTGGGAGGAAATTATTAATGGGGGCAAGAATACATGAAAGTGAAAATCCTCCCCCAAACTTATTCTTTGGCTCACCATTTTGAGTAAAAAAAATTTCTTTCAAGAACCAGATTATACCTTCCCCCAAACTTGAGTTAAACAATATTAATCTTTGAAAATCACAAGAGGGGGTCAAGATTAGTGGTCAATGCCAAGCTTTGAAAATACCGAAGGTCAACACCAACCATTCGATGATTTTATCAATGTAATGCTCCAGTTGGTGAAAGAACAAGTTGAAAAGAGCCATGAAGAAGTGGGGAAAAGGTAAGTGGTGGGATAGAATGTGTTTACGTCTCGTTTTGGAGAGACAACACAGTGATTGTGATGGATTACTCGCATTCTCTTTATAGTCCAGAAGAAGGGGTGGAGGTCCAATTTCTTCATCTTGGAGTTGATTTATCTCAACACCCGTATCTTTTAAAAATGCGAGTTCATCAGCGAAAATTTCCTCAAAGCTTTCATCGATACCCCGAAGAATAATGTCATCAGAAAAAATGGGGTGATCGTCAGACTCTATAAAAAGTTCCTCATCGGCGTTAGATGTTGACCCGGACAACTTGGTGGAAGAGTACATGGTTGGGTCAAACAACAACATATGAATAGAGTCAGTATCATGAGGTTGATCAAATTCGCTGCTGTCGACATCCATTAATTCGACAGAACACACATGAGCATAGGGTTCAGAGGGTTCACTTCCCAACTTGTAAATGTTAAGCTCAATTGACTTCTTTCCAAAGGATAGGGTCATAGAGCCGTTTCTACAATTGATTACTGCGTTGGAAGTGGCCAAAAAGGGTCGACCGAGTATAACCGGGATTTGATTGCGTGGGTTTGCCATAGGTTGTATATCTATAACGATAAAGTCCACAGGGAATATGAATTCCCCGACTTTGATTAACACATCCTCTAGCTCACCCCTTGGTTGGGTGATAGATCGATCGGCCATCTGAAGAGTGCAATACGCAGGTTTTAACTCTCCGATCCCTAATTGCTCATAAACAGAATACGGAAGCAAATTAACACTAGCACCTGGATCGAGTAGAGCACGATTGATATTTTTACCCCCAATGGAAATAGAAATTGTAGGACTTCCGGGGTCCTTTCGTTTCTTGGGTAGTTGTTGTGTAAAAGCAGTGCTCACATTACTCGCAAGGAAAACTTTTTTAGGTACTTGAATTTTTCTCTTCCTAGTGCAGAAGTCCTTTAGGATTTTCGCATATGACGGAACTTGTTGAATAGCATCTAGGAGAGGAATGTTTATGTTAACTTGCTTAAAAATTTCCACAATCTTCTCCATTTTTGGACTTGGTCTGTTGCCCCTTAACCTGTTTGGATAAGGTGCTTTATCAATAAGGGTTTGGTCCAACATTGGAGAGGATTGTGGGGATGGAGAGGATCCCAGAATTGGAGTGGGGATCGTTTTAGGTAGATTCGAGGAAATGGGCGAAGGGTTCAAGCCTTGGGGAAAACGGAGAATAGGCTCGGGTGAAGGTGGGAGACTAGACGAATTAGGGGAAGAAGAAGAAGCTGGGGTATCATTGGTGTCACTAACATCATCACATTGCTCACCCACTCGGTTATTCAGCACCTTTCCCGATCTCAACGTAGTAACGACACTCACATTATAACTTTGTGAGTGGCCAGGATTAGGTATAGGTTGAGATGGGAGTTTCCCTTTCTCTCTCGCACTCATTGCGGCGTTTAACTGTGCGAGTTGGTTTTCTATTGATTTAATACTCTCGCCGTGGGAGGCGGAGTCTTTCTGTATGGTATCAATAGAAGACTTCATCTCAGCCGACAATTGCATGGAATGTTTCATGAACATATCCAAAGTTTGTGCGAGTGAAGAGTTGTGAGTACCGGCCACTTGTGGTGTAGAAGTGTTGGCCGGATTTTGGAAATTTTGTGACTGAAGGGGAAGCTGATTCTGTGGTTGTGGTTGCTGTGGAGGAGGTCTTTGATAATTGCTTTGTTGGTTTTGATTCCAAGAAAAGTTAGGATGATTCCTCCATCCTTGATTGTATGTGGAAGAATAAGGATCATTTCTAGGTCACTGCTGAAAAGCAGCATTAGCTTGAAATGATGCATTCATAGGGCATTCTTCCATTAAGTGTGAAGGATCCGAACAGCAACCACAGACGGTCTTGGGAAGCGTGACCTGATTTAGGGAGACTGATGAAAGTTTGTTCTCAATAGACTCGAGTTTCTTCTGCATCGCTGCCATTTCGGCTTTCACTGCGATGGAAACATCGATCTGGTGAATACCTCCCCTAGTTGAAGGTGGTCTTACGCTTTCCCACTGCAAAGTGTTTTCGGCGAGATCTTCCAGATATTTCCATGCTTCACCGTCATCTTTAGACATGAAATTGCATTGACACATTGTTTCAAGCATCTGCTTTGTCGCTGGATTAATGCCCTCATATATAATTCGACATAAATCCCATCTTTGTATTTCATGATGGGGGTATTGGACAAGCAGATCTTTGAAACGTTCAAAGCACTTCCAAAATGGTTCATTGGGAAACTGGGTGAACTAGTTGATCTCGCTCCTAATATGGGCAGTCTTATGGTTTGGGTAAAACTTCTTAAGAAATGCTATGACGAATTCATCCCAATTAGTAATAGAGTGTGCGGCAGTATTGTAAAGCCATTTTTCTGCCAAGTCGCATAGTGTGAATGGGAGAAGACGCAAGCGCATAGCATCGGCAGTCAATTGTGAAGTACCCATCATTGCGCATACGTTTTTAAATTTGGTGATGAAAACGTACGCGTCTTCCGACTCAAGCCCGTGAAATTTGGGCAGTAGATTGATGTAGTGGGGTTTAATTTCGAAATTATCCCCGTTAGCTGGTGGAAGAGATAGACAAGTGGGAAGAGGACCACGGATAGGATAGCATCTCTCTAGGAGAGAGATGCGCGGTGGATTCTGCGCACCTACGGGAGGTGGCAGCATGGTGTTATACTCTGATGAAGTGTCGTCCATCTCGGTCGTGGTGTGTGGTGGGGGAAAAGAAGATGAAGAAGTACCGACTTCGGAGTCGATAGCAGGAACGCGGACAAGACGGGCACTAGGATCCCGTGTCCAACCGAGCATGCACTAAGCGGGTTTAGTGCAAGTGGCAGCGTGTGTGTGATTTTAAAATTGGTTTGTTTTGAAAAAAGTGGGACTCAAGACAATCACTCTAAAATGCACAAGCAACCCTAGAACTAAGGTCACCTAGGTTCAGTCTCTAGACCGCTTCTAGACTTCCAAAGGATAAGCCGCAGGATCAATCCTCTACCGCCTCCGTACTACCCTTGTAGCCTAATTAAAAACTAAGGTAAGTGGGAAGGAACCACAATAGTGGGCCTAATTAAAAACCACTAGCCTTTGACACACTTGCCTAGGCACTACAAAAGTAATGCGGATAAACGATAGATTACCCACGACCTTCCTCTGTCCTTAATGAGCGCGACAGTCCTTAGAGTCTGGTCTAGATATTTTTTAAATTAATGAAGGGTTGATCTATATGCTCGGTTTATGATTTGTGGGGCTTAGGAAGGGTGATGAAATCCCCACCTAATCTTGATTTGGTCTTTGCCCCTTAAAGTCCGTATTAAAATATGCAAAATAAAACCAATCACAAAACTTTTGCAAAAAGATTTTTGAGCGGCGCTATTTTGCAAAGAATCCTGCAGAAGATAGATTTTATTGGATTTGAGAGGAGAGAGAAGGAGTTGAAAAAGATACCACAGAATTGTGAACCCTAGATCTCCTGTTTCCTCAAGTCCGTGACTCCAGATCTCCTTGCAAAAATTCACGCACAAATTGTTAAATATGCAATTTGCAATTTTGTTTTAATAATGATATGAATCGTCTAAGAATTCAACACAAATAGAAAAAATAAAAACTTACGCACGTATCCCCGGCAACGGCGCCATTTGATTGATGTGAAAGAGTGTGTAGTAGTTAACCGCAATCAATAACCGTGTCGCGCGTAGCTAGACCGAGATGAGTACGGGTTGTCCTCAGAGAAACGTTGAATCTTTTACTCTTACTTTAGATGTGTTGAGAAAGGAGGAAGAAATAAGAATGTTGTAGAATAGTTTCTAGATCTACGTTAAGCAAGAATGCAAAAATATAGATCTAGATTATTTTAGGGATGTAGTTAATATAATAAAAGGGCTTGCAGGGTTCGTTAGGATTTAGTAGTTATGGACGATTAATTAAAACTTACCTATTTTATCCTTTAATAGATTTATAACTAGAACGACGGTGAAGCGTGTAGATTAGGGTTTCTGGAGGGAAAAGGAATCCCACTCTTAACCCTTATCTCGACACGGAACTCCGTTCATATCTAGCCTTTACCAAAACAATCATTAATCTAATCGCTAATCGCGGTTGGAACTAGCAAAGAATTGTTAGCGCGCCCGATTAGGATGTTAATGATTCTTTTGATAAAGTTCATAAACTTTATAGGACTTAAAAAGGGTTTAGGGATGTTCATCATCCATTAGCCTACCCTAATCCTACGAACCCTAACAAGCGGAGAATTACTCGCGCATGTTGGGAGAAAAAGAGATGGAAAGAAATTGCATAATTAAACTACAAAGAAATATAATAAGAAAAAGAAAGCTACCTTTATTAATCAACAATATTCATTACACTTGAATCCTTAGAAAATGATTACAATTTCTAGTTGCTTCTCGATCTCTTCTAAGGAGGTAGACGAACAGTTGATGATCAGCCTGGATGCGTGAGCCGTTTGGGAATTCGTGATCTCGTCGGCTTGATAATTTTTCCAAGAGGCTCTCGGTGCCTTTTTATAGTGCCAAAGCCAGAATCCAAGCTTCTAAATTAGTAAGTAAGTAGAAAAAGATCCTCCCCAAAAATCCTCGGCTTCCAACTCTTTACAACTGCGGCGGATCCGCGGCATAATGGGGCTATTGCCGCGGATCCGCGGCTTGATGATCACAGCCGTTGGTCAAACTTCTGGGGATGTCTCGTAGTGACATTTGGCGATCCTTGGAATCTTCAGAATTTGGAAATCTTCTCGTGGTTGCTGCCAGACTTGGTCTCTAAGTTTTGATTCTTAATTAGGCAAGTCTTCTTCAACAACTTAATTTGCTTGATTCTAGTTTTGAAAAATTCTGCACAACTTAGAAAATTTCTGCACAACAACTCAAATAATATTTAGTAGACTTTGTTCTACTAGGATTAGGTCAATGATATTATTTGCATACAATTTCTTACCAAATGCTAATTATAATATATCAATACATGGAAAATAGTATTTTTACACATAAACCCTCATATGTATGATATATTATAATAAAGTCCTTTTTAATATGAAAATGGTAGAAAAAATGTAATAACAAATGTGCAGTTTTATCAACTGAACAGACTTACAAGTGTCGCTCACTATATGGGGACATTTCTCGCCATTTGTGGAACTTGGTGGAGAATATTTATTTATGCCCGTGGATTGTATACAAGGGTCAATATTAGACCGTCTGTAGGGCACTTGGGGGATATGACGGCTTAAGAACAGGTTTAGATTCATGTAACCTAAGACTTTTGAATTCTATGAGCTGTAAGGGTCTCACAGGGTGGATTTTCCTTACGAGTCGTGAGGATCTCGCAAGTGTAATTTCTCTTCAGGAATCGGGGGGACTTCCAAGTGTGTTGTTCCTTTGTGAGTTGTAAGGATCTCATGTAGGTTTTTTTAACGAGTTCGCTCCCTCTCGAGTTTTCACTAACTCGCTGGCAATCCTGCTATTTTTACTCACGGCGCCCTTTCGGATTTTCATCCATGCCCATTTTGCTTGTGGACATACCCTATTTTTTTAGGCGGCCCGTAAGGTAACACACCATTAGTTGTAAGTCCCAGTCTCCTTCGAAGAACTACCATATGGGACATAGGAGAGTTATGAATCGTTTAAGGCCGTGGATTGTATACGGTAGTCAATATGGGGATTCACCGTAGGGCTAAACGTATTAGTTTAAGGACATGACGGTCCTTTATCGCCGTATTTTTCGGCGAGTTTTTAGTTTAAGGACTTTTCGGTCCAACATTCCCATTTTGGGGACGAATATTAGTTTAAGGACGTTTTGGTTCCATATTAGTTTAAGGACGTTTCGGTCCCTTATTACCATTTTTGAGGCGAGTATTAGTTTAAGGACGTTTCGGTCCAACATCCCGTTTTTGGGACGAATGTTAGTTTAGGGACGTCTCGGTTCGTTATTAGTTTGGGACATCTCGGTCCTATATTAGTTTAAGAACGTTTCGGTCCCGTATTAGTTTAAGGACGTTTCAGTCCCTTATCACCATTTTTGAGGCGAGTATTAGTTAAAGGACGTTTCGGTCCAACATTCTTGTTTTTGGGATGAATATTAGTTTAGGGACGTCTTGGTCCGTTATTAGTTTAGGGACATCTCGATCTGTTATCACCATTTTTGAGGCGAGTATTAGTTTAAGGACGTTTCGGTCCAACATTCCCGTTTTTGGGATGAATATTAGTTTAGGGACGTCTCGGTCCGTTGTCACCGTTTTTTAGGCGATGGGGATTTTTGGATACTACTCTCAGAATTCTGACTTAGGAAGATAACGAGTGGACACAAGCATCGTCATCTATCATTGACCTAAGTCGTGACTCGTCAAGCGTAGTATTTTTTGAGGAATCGGCCGTTTATTGGCCGGAAGGGTCTTCCGCCATGTATATCCATGAGCAGGTAGGCTCCATCATGGTAGACTTTGTCTATGATGTAAGGGCCTTCATAGTCCGGCTCGAACTTCCCCCATTTTGCATGATTGGGGATCATTGGTCTTTTGACGACTAGTATGAGTTCGCATTGGCGGAATGTTCTCGGCCTGGTCAATCTTTTATATGACCGTGTCATCCTCGCCTCATAAACCTCCAGATTTTGCTGTGCTATAAGGCGAGTTTCGTCGAGGGCGTCGATCTCCTCGAGCCAAAGATGAGTATTTTCTTCATCTGTCGGCTCATATCGAACCGCTATTTGTAGAGAGGGGAGTTCTATTTCCAACGGGAGCACCACTTTTGTGCCGAACACTAATGCGTATGGCGTTGTATTCGTGGCCGTCTTGAATGTTTTTTGGTACGCCCAGAGAGCTTCATGCAGCCTTTCGTGCCAGTATTTTATGTTTCTGGACACCGTCTTTTTTATAATCTTTATCAAGGTCTTGTTGAAAGCTTCAGCTAGACCGTTGGCCCGAGAATTATAGACTGAAGAGTATCTACAATCTATTTTATTCTGCTGTGCGAAGCGGCTTATTTTATGACTCCTATAAGCTGGTCCATTATTCGAGATTATCCGTCGCGGGGTGCCAAACCGATAGATGACATGGGTTATAAAGAAATGGAGGATATTATTCGTCTTCACTTCCTTTAGCGGCACTGCTTCTGCCCACTTAGAGAAGTAATCGGTCGTTGCCAATATGAACCAATGTCCTTTAGAGGACGCTGGTTCGATAGGACCAATTATATCGGTTTCCCATATTTCGAACGGCCAGCTAGCTACTATTGGGTGTAGCGGATTTAGATGTTGATGGATGAAGTCACTATGAATTTGGCATGAGTGACACTGCTTCGCATATTCAAGGCAGTTCTGGATCATCGTGGGCCAATAGTAACCCATTCTTTTTATCTTCAGCTTCATCTTTGGCCCAGCTTGATGAGAAACGCAGAGTCCTTCGTGAATTTCTTTGACGACTTTCTTTGCTTCTTTTGGCCCCAGGCATCTTAGCCACAGACACTCGAACGATCTCTTATATAGAGTATCATTGACGAAGATGAAAGACAAAGCTTGTTTCATGAGTTGGTGTCTAGACGACGCATTTTTGGGCGTTCGTTGAGACTTGAAGTACTCTATAAAGATTTTCTTCCAGTCGATGATCTTTTCTTCATCCTCTATTTGAAGGGCTACTTATTCGGTCGTTTCTTTTCCTTCGAATGGCTCTATCAGGTTTTCCGAAGATATATCTGTTGGCACGAGAACCCTGCGGCTTTGCACAATAATCTTTATGTCATCGAGGCCTTCATCGGCCAATTCCTTAGCCAATTTGGCCAATGCATCCGCTTTACAGTTTTCCACATGCGCTATATTTTTCAGGGTATAGGAAGGGATTTGGGTCAGCAGTTGCTGCACTTTTTCACCATACTTTATCAGCTCTGGTTTGAATGTCTAATAGTCGCCATTTACTTGGCTAACGATCAACTGGGAGTCTCCATATATGAGGAGGTCTTTGATCCCCATGTTGATAGCGATCTCGAGACCTGCTATCAAAGCTTCATATTTAGCTTCATTATTAATCCTTGGCTCTGTTAAGGAGAGGGCGTAACGCAATATCTCTCCTTACGGAGTCACGAAGATAAGGCCCACCCCGGCTTTAATTATGCGGATGTTTTGCTTTCGCCGCTTCATGGAAGATGTTCCATCGAAGTAGAGTTCCCATGGGGGATCATTTTCTTCTTCGATTGCGTTGAACACATGTTCGTCTGGCAATTCGCAATTTAACGGGGAGTTAGCTGGCATCGGATACTCCGCGAGAAAGTCGGCGATGGCCTGCCTTTTCATCGCTTTGAGAGGATGATACGTTACCGAGAACTCTATTAGGAGGAGGGCCCATTTGGCAAGCCTTCCTGTTAGTATGGCCCTTGACATTAGATATTTGAGAGGATCCACCTTCGATATGAGATGGATGTAACGACTCTGTTTTGATTATACAAAAATTTTAAAGTTAATGTACAGAATGGAGTATTTGCATTCCTAAGTATACTTTAAGTATTATTTTTGTTTGAAAACAACAAGAAAGTACTAGTAGCTCATTAGTAAAGCCTTGCACTGCTGTGACATAGCCCTTGTGTTCAAATCCCCTTAGCCACATATTATTTTTACTGATTTTTTATTTTAAACTTTTTAGAAGCCCAAAAGTTTACACGTGGAATACACGTAAAAATGAAAAGTCATATAAAATAAACATGTGCAAAAGGGTATTTATACAGACTAGGACACGCGGCATCGATCCAGAGCCCCACCCCCTACAGATGGCCGGCGAGATTGGCACTTTGGCCGGCGCCGCCTGCCCCCTTAGCAAATGCCCTCTAACTTTGCACCCCAGTCCCTTGGCCTACCCCCACTACTCCTATACTGTTTGATTTCTCTGTAAATTAACAGAGAGATTAAAATCCCATTGATCCAAATTTAAATGCATTTTTTTAAAAATTCTCTCTTCAATTCTCAAGACCCTAATTTTTCCCTATAAATACAACATCATACCCTAGCCCTCTTCATTTTGAAATCTCCTTTTAAAAATTCTCAAAAATTTCCAAGTCAAAGAAGAGTACAAGTGGAGTTAGCACTAGGTCAAGTTCCGGCAAATATTCGAGACGTTTCCGGCGACTCCGTGACGCAACAACGACCTCAAACTCTCCTCTCTCTTTTCTTAAACCAAACAACTAGTAAGTCTTATTGTTTCCCCTCCGAACAACGGAGACGCGATCGCGCAGGTCTGTCTTGCCTGAAATTCAGGAAGATGCTAATTGGTGCTATCCGTCCACCTCTCCGAAGATGCCAAGTTAATTTATGGCATCGTGTATCGAAGGTTTAAATGGATGCGGCCGATGTAGCAGACTTCGTCAGATTCCCCCTCGCTTGAGGGGTTTTTGATTGTGGGGACGCTCTTCCCTGCAGGCGTAAGCCCCTGCAGTTAATTACGCAACTGCATCGCGGTAACAACTTTCTCCTTCTCCATATGGTCACTTTGTGTCGTGGGTGTTTGTTTTGTGTTCGGTTGCCCGTAGATTGTATATGGAGACTAAGTTATGTTGTCGCCCGTAGGACGTGGATTAGTCCAAATCCGTATCTTTCTTAGATTTGGGTTTGGGGGGGTTGTGTTTAAGGATACGTTAGCCTTATTTGAGGCTAAGATCAACTTAAACGTTCGTTAAGAACACGTTAGTCTAATTTTAGACCAAGATCGACTTAACGAGATCGTTTAGATCCGACAAGAGAGCGATTGGGCTCTATTGTTTAGTTTAGTGACATTGCGGTCGATAAGTAGTTTAAGGACATTGCGGTCCATTATTAGTTTTAAGACATTGCGGTCAAGGTTAAGGACGTCATAGTCCATGAGTTTAAGGACCTCACAGTCCGGTATTAGTTTTAAGACATCACGGTCGAGATTAAGGACATCATAGTCCGTGAGTTTAAGGACCTCACAGTCCGACGTTAGTTTTAAGACATCACGGTCGAGGTTAAGGACGTCATAGTCCATGAGTTTAAGGACCCCACAGTCCGTAGTAATGTGTGGTTGTCGGGACCCGTCACCTCTCTGACGACGTTGAAGGATTACAACGACATATATCATAGGAGTAAAGAGATGTACCCTCGAACCGGGTGTGAATTCATTGGAAGAGCAGTTGGGCTCAGTTCAATTTTAAATTGAGGACTTATGGCCAGAATTGGGCTAAGTCCAGTTAAAAATGTTTAACATTTTATTTTGTGTTATGCCTATTAGGCATTTACTTGGGCTCTGCCCTTTTAATAATGCTATCGGGCTCTGTAATTAAATGCATAGCATTTATCAGGAGCAAAAATAGTGTCCTGATAGTGTGCCACGTGGCTTGTCAGGCGCTATGCGCCAATCAAAGAGCGCAATGCGCTAGCGCATGCGAAGGTGATACGTGTCACGCTCTGCGCTAAGTGCAAGTCTGTTAGCGCACTGCGCTTTCTGAGTGCGCTGCGCCAGTGAATGACACGTGGCGCGCTCTGTCGCTATGCGCCAGTCCAAGAGCACAATGCGCTATTTTTTTAGAAGCGCAAAGCGCAAACTGTTCCGTCGTTGACACGTGGCGCGTTCTGGTGATGTGCGCCAGTCCAATAAGCGCAAAGGCGCAATTCATTAGTGCAAGGCACTGTCCAATAGCGCAGAGCGCATTTTGATCAATTTAAGATCAAAGAACAAGTTCTTTTTGTTCTTCAAGGGAGGCCTTGCCTCAAGATCCAAGAACCAAAGTTCTTGTTCTCATCAAAAGGCTGTGCCTTTATAGATCAAAAGATCTATGAATGAAGTAAATTACTTCTTTTTTAATCTTTTATAATTAGATCTTTTTGATCTTTTTCTTTTTTATTGAAGATCTTGATCTTGTTCTTAGATCTTTGATCTTTTTAGAAGAGGATTCTTCTTTTGTGAGATGTTTTCATCTCTGTTCTTCAAGAATTAAATTCTTTACCTTTAAAGATGAAGAAAATGATCTTCTTTCTTCAAAGGCTTGCCTTTCTTTCTCTTTGAGTTTTTTCTCAAAATTTGCAGAGGGTTCTCTCTTTTTGAGACTTGAAGTCTTGGGGCCTTTATATAGGGCCAATTGATTTGTTAAGTTAGTTACAGAGATCTTTCTTTGATTGATTTGGGGATATTTCCCCACCGTTGGATCTTTGATCCTAAGGCCTCTGTTTTACAGAAGATAATCTTCTTATTTTAATAAGATTGGAAAGATCTTTCTAGAACAGAATTTTAATTCTGATTAATTAATAATTTATTATTTAAATTTCAGTGCTGGCGCAATTGGCACTAGCGCGCCTGCATTTGACACGTGGCGCGCAGCGCAACTGCGCTAGCGCGCCTGCGTTTGACACGTGGCGCGCAGCGCAGAGCGCAAGGGATCTAAAACGTTGCTTCAAATTTTTAAAATTTGAATTTTGAAACAGAGCTTTGCTCTGATTGGGGGTGCGCTGCCTAGGGCACAGCGCTCCTGCCGCTGGCGTGTCTGCTTTTGACACGTGGCGCTCAGCGCGCAGCGCAAGGGATCTGAAGCATTGCTTCAATTTTTGAATTTTAAAATTCAAACAGAGTTTTTCTCTGATTGGGCGAAACAAATGCCCCCCCACCGTTGCGCTCACGTAGCGCTCACGTGAGTGCAGCAGTGGCAACATCTGAGCCATTGGATCAACTCAGAAGTTGAGGAGGCGCTTCAGCACCTATAAATAGGACCCTTGGTCCTCAGATGATTATCATCTTCAAGAATTTTTATCTCAGAGCCTTGCTCTCATTTCCAAGAACTTCAAGAGTTAAAACTCTAGAAAATTTTAGGTAAAAATTAAATTAAATATTAAATTAATTTTAATTAACAGAGCCTTGCTCTCATAGATCTTTTGATCTAAAGAAAAAACCCCTTTGGGGTTTCATAAACAGAGCTTTGCTCTCAAGAACCCATAGATCTAAATAGATCTTTCCTCAGGGTTTCTTAGCCCATGGGTCAGAGCTCTGCTCTTTTGACAATGTATAGATCTTTTGATCTTTTGATGAAGAACTCTCAAGAGTTTTTTCATGGATCTTTAAGATCCCAGAACTTTAATTCTTAGGAGTTATTTTTCATTAACTTTTGATGGATTTTCCATCATCATTACAGAGCTAGGCTCTTTAAGGAATTTTATTTTCTCGTGACCAGAGTTTGACAAGTGTCATTCTGTTATAGAGCTTTGCTCTGAATGGGAGATTTTCTCCTTGTCTCGAGGGATTTCTCATTTAATGAGAATATTGTTTAAGGATTTCCTCATTAATTGACAGTCTCATCCAATGATGAGGCTGTCTTATTAATTGATGCATTGTCATCTGGATTTTGTGGGTCCCCCTTTCCACTGCATTACAGCGTGGTACAAATTTTAAAGTTCCGAGCGTCGGAATTTTAAAATTAAATTATGATACTGATAATTGAATTTTGCTTTTTCTTGCAGGCAACATGTCTTCTGATCTCTCTTCCCGTTTTTCCGTTCGGAGGGAGGATTCCCTGAGGCACCGGTAGACTGGGAGGTTCTTGCTTTCATTAAGGACTGCGACCCGGAGTACAAGAACCTTCACCTGTGGGGTAGGTGGTACGATGAAATTATCAGAGGTCGCCGAAGCTTCTCTTGTGCGACGCCGTCAGAGCCGATCTCATCGATCTCATATGCAGATGTACCCCCGGTGAACTACGCCGTGGAGGTCGTAAATTGGAATTCGGAGGGTCTTCTTCAACCTTCGATTGCTGCCATACCCATACAGCCGCCGGCAGCCGTGGATATTTTGGGACGGCGCATATGCCAGGGCGAGTCGCGCCCTTGGGGACAACCCTACAATATCGGATTGACCCCTCGACACTCGGCAGGGTATTTGCAGTGGGCTAGGTATATTTTGTCAGCAAAGAAGACGCACCTGCTGAAGATCGGTCTATACCCCGCAGTTTATGCTTCGCTGTTCGAGTACTCTGCTCCTCCAACATGGTGGATTAAGACGTTCGTGGAGCAATGGAACATCCCCACCCATACCTTTCTTCTAATGGACAGGGAAGTTTCCATCTCTTTAGAAGAATTTGCTGAAATTTCCAGTCTGTCGGTGAGGGGAGAGCATTATGAGGAGCTACTTCCTCCTGATGAATATGTCTTCGCCACTAAGCCATTGGTGATGGACCTAACGCCGGAGAATTCTATTCAGCACCAGTTTCCGAGTCTGGTAAAGGTGCTTAATATGTATGAAAGTCTTTACTTGGAATCGGGAGGCCGGGGAGTTAGTTTCGCATACTTCATCGCCCGCTTTCTTCGACCGGAGATTCTATCGCAACGAGGCCAAAAATTTGCCAAGCTTGACGACCCCTTCGGCTTGGCTTAGAGCGTCGACCAGCACTGGAAGCCGATCAAAAAGGATTTTACTTCCCCGATGCTGCAACTATCCCTTTGTCGGAAATCGCTGCTCCGGGCATCGACGATGAGACTTTCTTTCTCGGGTTTCTGGGGCTATGGTTGTGCTGGTTCGCGCTCCCCATGCACCCTCGCTACATGAGGCCGTCTGTCTTCTACCCAGCACATCGAATGGTGGCCGGCATACAATTATCCATTGGAATTGCCGAGTTGGCCCACCTGTAACATGGTCTCAGCGTGGCGGCGGACGCAACTGGACCGGGGGTTCAACCCGCTAATTTCCCGATACACTACTTTACTTCGTGGATGGAAATGCACGTGCTCGGGGTATTTGGTATTCATAAAAGACCCTCGTTTTACGAGAAGTGCAGACTCCCGAGAGTTATGCGGCTGATCGGTGCTTCTATCGTGAATCCTCCTCCGCGGGAGGCTAGGGGGCTCTTCTTCGTCCGCGCACGGTCAGAGCGAGTATTTCTTTCACAGACAAGGTCCTGACAATCGGCCCGGAGACCTCCAAGGCGGTGTTGGCATTGCGCGATAATTTCAAGGACGGGGCCTCCGTATTGAAAGCCCGGGATATTCTATATCTATACTCCATCCGGCCGGGCTTCCTCGTGTTCAGGCAGAACGGGGCGGCGCTTTTTATGAGGTACAACCCCCATCGTTTCGCCCAACAACTAAGTTATAATCAGGGGGTCCCAATGAAGGCGTTTTTGGAAGAGCCTGCGGCTACCGGAGAGGGTATACGGAGTGCAATACATCACTTCATGCGGCTAAATACGGACTCCCACTTCTTCATTAGCGAGCTGAGTTGCATTCCACAGGCCCTCAACGTATACGGGGCTTGGTATCAGCACGCGATGGGCGCTGTTATCCGGGAAAAGAAGCGGCTGCTGCTTGATCGCAAGGGTGCACCCCCCGCCAGCGATCGCAACGTTCCCCTAAAGCGAAGAACCCCTGTCCTTCCTCCACTAAGAGGAAATGCTGGAGATGAGCCTCCACGTGTGCTAAGCTCCACACGTGGATTACCCTTCAATCCTGTGGATGTGCCATCAGCGCCCCGTGCTCCCGTGGAGATGGTGAACGTGGTTTCACCCGAATCCGGTGTGGGTTCGGACATCGGGACCCGCCGTCCCAAGGTGCCCATGAAGCGTAAGCTAATTTTGGGTGCGACCGGGGTTCGCGCGCAAAAAAAGAAAGAAGAAGTCAGTCCTTTCCCTTGATGCCGTACTCGGCTTAGAGCCTCAGGCTCCTCTTACCGAAGGCTTAAGTGAATATGGAACCAATGAGGGTTTCTTCATGGCGCCAGAAGACACTGATCCCGACGCCGCTATTGCTGCTTCTGCACAACTTGTGAGCCACCAAGCGAAGATAGCCGCCCTTGCGCAATCAAGTAAATATTAGTCATACTTTTGTCATTGTGTTATATTTTATTGTCGTGTCTTGACTGACATTCTTCTTTTTGTAACCGGCTTCACTACTGAGGAGGTCCTGGCGGCTTCCCTCAGGACTTTCGAGGAGGAAGAGAGGAATCGTGCTCTGTTGGGCATTGGTACGTTTCGGTTTGCTATATCTTCATTCTCCTTTTTTTACGGCCAATCTAACCCTTTCCTTATCTCATTGCAGGGACCACAAGACCCACATCGCAAGTCGATGCGGGAATTGTAGGGTTCCTAGGCACACTAATGAGGTCTCACAAGGCATCAACCATGCCAAATTCAAATTTTTCCGGTGCCGAGAAACCCTAATACGGATCGTTAACTAGAGAATAGGCGAAACAAGCAACTAGTTAACAACTTAACTAAATGAACGGAAATACAACCTTTGTAGATCCGGTCCTCCACCTCCATAGCTCCGCGATGAAGTCCCCTCGCTGTGATGATCGGATCCCGGGCTCTAGCGTCGGCTTCATCGGAGAAATGGGCGGGCTAGGTCGTCGACTTCGATGCCGAAGATGATCTACGTCGAGGCAACACAAGATCAAGCTCCAACTTCACCAAGTCATGAAACTTGTGAAGAAAACACCCTATACTACTTGGCAAGTGGTAGAGGATGAAGAAATAGGAAGTGGGCTCACTTTAGAATTAGATTTCTCACTCTTTTTCTCAAGTTGCCATTGTTGGTAGCAAGCTTTCTTCTTTGTTCAAGAAGAAGAAGAAGAAGAAAGAATATGATAAGTATTATTGAAAAATGGAAAATAAGATGATACTTATCATATTTGCAACCATGGTTTAGTGTAGAGAATTAACTAGAGTTTAGTTGAATGGTTAGGGTTAAAGGAAAGAAACAAAATGGTCAAGCTTTCAAACCTTCATGAAGTTTCAAAGAAAAGACAAAGCAAGCCACCATTTCATTTCCTTTTCCAAAATAAATAAACAAAATAAATAAATGAATAAGTAAATCAAATGAAACCCTAACCATTAACTAACCATGGTTTAAATCACACACTAACCCAAGTTTGCATGTATCATCAAACATGATACAATCTTGTGCACAAAAAATATATCACATATACAATGTGCACAATCAAGTGAGAAAATCCATCTTAAGTGAACCAATACTAGTTAATGCAAAGTAATATATCAAATATATAATTATACATTAAATCATTAAATCAATACTTGATTTAACGATCCGGTCATATCACATATAACCGACTAATATCAATATTAACAACTTATCGAATCAACACTTGATCCGATAACCCGTCTATATCACATATAACCGATCAATGTCACAAATCGCGAGAATCGAATACAGTATCACATACTGGTATCATTCTCGGTCCCGCACATATCTCATATGCGCTCCTATTTCGTTTCGCTTGAGCCAGGAAACCTCTGTGTAGGACTCTAAAGACTCGTCAATACGCCGGCAGCAGGTGATGATCATATCAAACACCCACAAGCCGCAAGCGGTCTGCTAAACGTAACGGCCACCCGGGTATTGAGCGATCAGAAGATCGACGAGCAAGCCCGCTCACACTCCTGTGAATCCAACCAGTAACACTTACCGTACAGTCCGGTCTCGTCGTCTGATATGTCGCATATCTCGCCTAGGGGTGGTAAACGTCAGACCCTAATAGCTCGATAAGTCGTGTCGATATGAGGTCTATAACAGTTCGAGAAACTACTGGTAACACTTACCAGTAAATCTCAGCAACCCTGGCTAGGGATTTCCGGTTATAGCCAATCGAACACAGCGCAACATCAACTCCCCATACCGGGAGAGACGAATCCCCTCCTATCGCTCATTGCCATATAGCAACAGAAACGAAACCGGCGACATCACATATTACACTTACGGTCACAGAAAAGAAAGTGTAAAACTACAACAGTTGGAATCCGCAACCTGCATAGACATCGCATGCCTAATCAAATGAATTCCTTAGACATCGCATGCCTAACAATTATAAACCCCGCATTTCAGTCTCATTATCGAAAACACTTTTCAATATCAAGTCGGGTAATTCAACAAGATTCCCGACATCCTGATCGAATACTCGTCGCAAACTTTAGTAGACGGCCACACCCCCGATACCGTCGACGAAGTGCACCAAGGCGGAACACCGCTACCGCGAGCACCCGAACGGATGCTTTCGGCAACGGGGTTCTCCTACAGTCACTTGGTCGGGGTTAAGGGGTGTAGCTGTCTATTAAGTTTATCCGGCGAGTATCCGCGTACGCTACGTGATTGCGACGGACTTTTGATCGCATCAAAATTCCGTGGCAACCGATCAAGTGAGACTAAAGTGCTATGTTTATAACATTCATATCAGTTATCACATAACTACTTGTGGATTCCAAATATTGTATCACATTCCGGGTAAATAGAAAATGTTAAACTTTCCGATCGAACAATCAAACACCCAAGTTTTCCCGAAACAGCTCAACACATGAAATAGGTTTAAAAACATCCAGTTCATGCCTCAGTACCAACGGTCCAGCCGTAGAAGGGTCAAGCCAACGCCTCACATGTGGCACGCCGTACTGCCCCAAACCCTAAGGTTCAAAGGGCAGTTCAAGACGGTCACATAATCAAGTTAAGGTTTGTTGTCTTCTAGAGGGTCCATCGCGTTACTTGCACTACTTAGAACGTCTTTAAACCACGGAAAAATCCAACACTTGGAAATTTCCCGGCAGGGGAAAAATTGGGTATTTCTATCCGGTCAAACTTTTTAACATGTTCTAAAATTTACCCGGAAAAACAATAACGAATTTAAAATTCCCGATCGAACCAACGATTACAAAACAAAACCCAGAATGCACAACACTTGTGTCAGATTAAAAATACCCATAAAATAGTAAACACAGATAAAGGAATTACTGTGCAAAGAACTGCCCCTAATACGCTTAGATTGCCGCGGAACCGCCGCTAATGGTGGGTCAACGCCGCGGTTCCGCGGCCATATGAAGGAATTGGGGGTTCGTTTTTCACCAGAATTCTTATCTTTCCCTGCTGAATTTTTCAGGTATTTTTAATTCTGGAAAAACCCAGATTTTAAAAAATGACCAGAGAGGGGTGTATTTTGTCGTATTTGAGTTCGATCGGGGTTTTAACTTCGTTAACGCATCGCCTAATGCTCTAGCTAGGCTCTGATACCACTGTAGGGTTCCTAGGCACACTAATGAGGTCTCACAAGGCATCAACCATGCCAAATTCAAATTTTTCCGGTACCGAGAAACCCTAATACGGATCGTTAACTAGAGAATAGGCGAAACAAGCAACTAGTTAACAACTTAACTAAATGAAAGGAAATACAACCTTTGTAGATCCGGTCCTCCACCTCCATAGCTTCGCGATGAAGTCCCCTCACTGCGATGATCGGATCCCGGGCTCTAGCGTCGGCTTCATCGGAGAAATGGGCGGGCTAGGTCGTCGACTTCGATACCGAAGATGATCTACGTCGAGGCAATACAAGATCAAGCTCCAACTTCACCAAGTCATGAAATTTGTGAAGAAAACACCCTATACTACTTGGCAAGTGGTAGAGGATGAAGAAATAGGAAGTGGGTTCACTTTAGAATTGGATTTCTCACTCTTTTTCTCAAGTTGCCATTGTTGGTAGCAAGCTTTCTTCTTTGTTCAAGAAGAAGAAGAAGAAGAAAGAATATGATAAGTATTATTGAAAAATGGAAAATAAGATGATACTTATCATATTTGCAACCATGGTTTAGTGTAGAGAATTAACTAGAGTTTAGTTGAATGGTTAGGGTTAAAGGAAAGAAACAAAATGGTCAAGCTTTCAAACCTTCATGAAGTTTCAAAGAAAAGACAAAGCAAGCCACCATTTCATTTCCTTTTCCAAAATAAATAAACAAAATAAATAAATGAATAAGTAAATCAAATGAAACCCTAACCATTAACTAACCATGGTTTAAATCACACACTAACCCAAGTTTGCATGTATCATCAAACATGATACAATCTTGTGCACAAAAAATATATCACATATACAATGTGCACAATCAAGTGAGAAAATCCATCTTAAGTGAACCAATACTAGTTAATGCAAAGTAATATATCAAATATATAATCATACATTAAATCATTAAATCAATACTTGATTTAACAATCCGGTCATATCACATATAACCGACTAATATCAATAGTAACAACTTATCGAATCAACACTTGATCCGATAACCCGGCTATATCACATATAACCCTTCAATGTCATAAATCGCGAGAATCGAATACAGTATCACATACTGGTATCATTCTCGGTCCCGCACATATCTCATATGCGCTCCTATTTCGTTTCGCTTGAGCCAGGAAACCTCTGTGTAGGACTCTAAAGACTCGTCAATACGCCGGCAGCAGGTGATGATCATATCAAACACCCACAAGCCGCAAGCGGTCTGCTAAACATAATGGCCACCCGGATTTAAGCGATCAGAAGATCGACGAGCAAGCCCGCTCACACTCCTGTGAATCCAACCAGTAACACTTACCGTACAGTCCGGTCTCGTCGTCTGATATGTCGCATATCTCGCCTAGGGGTGGTAAACGTCAGACCCCAATAGCTCGATAAGTCATGTCGATATGAGGTCTATAACAGTTCGAGAAACTACTGGTAACACTTACCAGTAAATCTCAGCAACCCTGGCTAGGGATTTCCGGTTATAGCCAATCGAACACAGCGCAACATCAACTCCCTATACCGGGAGAGACGAATCCCCTCCTATCGCTCATTGCCTCCATGTGATTCGGGACTGTACCCAAAAACCACCATTTTGCACGCCCTCTTGGACGTGGTAAGGTGGAAATAAAAGCACAGTGGGAATCACACAAGACTCTATGACGATCTCGGGTCTACAGACTAACCTGTACCAGTGTCACCAGAGAACTGCCATCTGACGTAAGGTATAATACCATCTGGGAGTTCTCGGCGAGTCCGTCCAGTGTACCCAGTCTCCACTGAGCACCCGTATATCATCTCTGATGTCAAACACCAATGGATATGGGATCATCCATCGCCCATCTGTATGGGTCGAGAAGGTATACACTAGTCTACTCTGGTATATCGATGCCCCGTCTCGATACACCCACGACTAGGGACCTTGAAGGATGTACTTATGGACTACCATGTCCCCACTAGTATGATCCGCATCATAGTCCAGGTAGTCAAGTACACATCCTAAGGGCTTTACCAACATGTAACAGAGAGACAATCAGTGTACACGTTAAGATAAAGTGCAACCAGATAGCATACTATCATGTCGAGCAAGAAAGTCTTCCCTATATATGTCCCAGCATCCACTACAATATACATCCTATTTATAGTAATGGACTCTAGGGCATACATATAACTAACAGGAATTCTCCCCGGGCCAGCTACCGAAGTCCCGGCCTCTTCGGGATTGCCGCAAGAGGCCCTACTTAAAAGGCCGATGATGGAAGCCTTGACGACTCTGGAGGCAACCCTAAATGCGGACGACGACGCCTTGCTGAAGGAGGCTTCCAAAAGGTTCATCGTGATGGCCCGGGAGGAAAGGAAGCGTCTGAGGCGCGCAGCAAGGGAGCGTAGCGCTGCTTTGGCTGCGGGAGCAGGCTCAAGCACCGTTACTCCCACCGCTACTCCTTCAGAGGAGCTCCCGGTCGCTTTGTCTACTGCTCATAGACGGGTGGCACGTGCAGCTCGGGAAGCCAACGGTAAATCCGCCTCAGGTAATGTGTTTTTGAGGCTTTGTTGTCAAAGTTTTAGACTATCAGTTCTTATATATCTTGTCCTGCAGGGCCGAGCTTACTGAAGGAGTGGCGGCGACCGTCGAGCCTGAGGGGACGGTAGAGGAGGTAGCCGCTGAACCCGAGGCGACGGTAGGCGATATAACCATAATTGCCGGGCCCGAGATAGTGGCTGACGAGACAGTCATGACTGCTATGCCCGAGATAGCTGCCGATGCCGAGCCTGATGGGGTGGCGGGTGAGACGGTTTCTACGGCCGAGCTTGAGGCAGCAGTGGATGAAACGGTTGCTACGGACAAGCCTATGGCAGCGGTGGACGAGACGGCTGCGATCGCTGAGCCCGAGGTGGTAGCGGGTGAGACGGCTGCTACGGCCGAGCCTGAGGCAGCAGTGGATGAAGCGGCTGCGACCACTGAGCCCGAGGTGGGTGAAACGGGCATGATCGCTGAGCACGAGATGGCCGCTCTTTCTCAAGAGTCAGGCACCGCTCCGATCATCACTCTCCCTGCTTACAGTTCCTTGTCGTCTCCTGGCCTCACGAGCGTGACGATGGCTCCTGTAGAGTCGGGCGATGAGGCAACGGGAGGTGAAGCCACCCCAATGGAGGAGGGGGACGCCACCGTTGCATCAAGTGACGCCCTCGTCACGGCTTCGGCTGGCGACTCATCAAGTAAGTTTTGGGTTACCGTCCTTCTTTTAATTCTGGAATCCTTCCTGATAGGGCTTATCTTATTTCTAACGCAGGTGCGGCTAGTGCCGATGCTGCGTTACCCGAGGGAGCGTCGTCAGTTACCTATCTGACGGTGACCACTTCTCTTCCTTCTCTCGCACCGTCGCAAATGCTGGAAGGTATGGATTTGTGACCCACCGGTCTTATCTTGGCTGCATAATTTATGTACTGACGTTGTACCATTGCATCTTTGCAGGAGTCCTTTTTGACCACCTGTACCAGGTGTTGCATCCCCACTTCTCCTTCCCGTCAGAGATGGCTTCATCTAGCGGCGCTGGTGAATATAGCTTTCAATTAATGCTCTTTCTTTTACCGATAATGAAATTATTTCTGATTCTTCTTTGCCCTGATTGCAGTGCTACAGATTGAAGGAGGAGATGTGAGATCAGTTGCACCACCGGTCCTCCCGGCTTTGCCACCTGCTGCAGCTGGTATAGTAAATTCCATTGTTCATGAATCTCTTATATTTCTAGATCCGTCGTCTGATTGTGATTTGTTTTGCAGTTGTCGCTTCGACTCCGGTCTCTTTCGAGTCTCGCATTATGATGTCGGCAGGCCCCTTCTCCAGACGTCCATCCTCAAAGGGCGCTGTGACAAGTCTGCGTATGCTGAGCGAATGCGTCGAGGAGCTTGACGTGGAGGCTCCTACATCTGCTGCAGATTTTGCTGCCGAGGTCAATCCGATGCTGGCGACGCTTGTAAATTTCCATAATGAAAGCGTTGTCGAGTCTTGGGTTGATCACTGCAGGAAGATCGAGGCATGTCTATATCAGCTTGAATTCATGCGTCTTGCCCCTGAGACTCAGGCTTTGAACTCCCAGCAGGCCGCGTGGGTTAAGCAGAGTGTTCTGTTCCTTCGCCATTTCGAACGAGAGTCAACTCTTAACCAAAAAGAACGTGAGGCGACCGCTGCTGAATCTGCCCAACTGCGCGCTGAGGTTGTAGCTAATGCTGCCCAACTGAACGCCATTTTTGAAAGCCTTCAACGGTGTATCTCTGACGGGCTGGTGTTGAGGAAGAAGCTTGATCTCAATGAGCAGATCGCGCAGAGTCAGGAGGCTTCCTAGCAAGAAGCTGATCAGAAACTCTCATCTTGTTTGCAGCAACGGGCCCAAATTGAAGCAGAGTTGGCTGTGGCGGCTGATCATGAGAAGGTACTGAAAGAGGTGCGAGAGCAGCTCACGGACTTGTTGAAAATGTATCCTTCTCAATGAAATTTTTGTATCGTTTGTAATTGTGAATAAAATGTATTTGTTTCTTTTATTCTTTAATGCGATGTATTTTGTACTCAATCGAATTCATGAATAAAAGATACACGTTCTTCATAATATCTTGTGTCATTTCTCTGCTTTCTTCTTTCTTGTTGTGTTGTTTGTCATGTGATTTTAGCAAGTACGGTCTGTAGATAGCGTATAGCTGTCAGTCTTAGGCTCTTTGTAGAGTGGTGATGGTTTAGAAAACATGGTTAAGGTCTGTCACCTAAGACTTTTCAACTTTATGAGCCGTGAGGGTCTCGTAAAGAATTTTCTCCCTACGGGTCGAGAGGATCCCGTATGTGTAATTTTCTTCTTAAGAATCGTGAGGATTCCTAAGTGTGTTTTCTCTTGAGAGTCGTAAGGATCTCACAAGATAATTTACTCCCTTACGAGTCGTGAGGACCCGCAAGTGATCGGTGAAGTTGCCCTTATCCGCATTTCACGGAGTCAGGGGTTGCTCTGGATGCTTCCCACGATTTCACTGCCGTGTTTGGTGAGGACCAGGCTCCGCTCTGGATGTTTTCCAGGATACCGTAGTTTAAAGACATCGCGGTCGAGGTTAAGGACATCATAGTCCGTGGATTTAAGGACTCCACAGTCCGTTGTTAGTTTTAAGACATTACGGTCGAGGTTAAGGACATCATAGTCCATGAGTTTAAGGACCTCACAGTCCAACGTTAGTTTTAAGACATCACGGTCGAGATTAAGGACATCATAGTCCATGAGTTTAAGGACCTCACAGTCCGCGAAATATGTGGTTATTGGGACCCGTCACCTCTTTGAAGACGTTAACGAATTACAACGACAAATATCAAAGGAGTGAAGAGATGTACCCTTGAACCAAGGTAAAATCAGTTTAAAATCATTTTAGTTGATTGTTAGTTTTAAGACATCACGGCCGAGGTTAAGGACATCATAGTCCGTGAGTTTAAGGACCTCACAGTCCGATGTTTGCTCTGGATGCTTCCCACGGGTTCACTGCCGTATTTGGCGAGGACCAGGCTTCGCTCTGGATGCTTCACACGGGTTCACTGCCGTGCTCTGCGAGGACCAGGATCCGCTCTGGACGTTTTCCACGGGGTCAGAAGTGACGTTATCCGTGTTCCACGTGACCAGGAATTTTACTCTAGATGCTTCCCACGGGTTCACTGCCGTGTTCGGCGAGGACTAGGCTCTGCTCTGGATACTTCACACGGGTTCACTGCCGTGCTCTGCGAGGACCAGGATCCGCTCTGGACGTTTTCCACGGGGTCAGAAGTGACGTAATCCGCGTTCCACGTAGCCAGGAATTTTGCTCTAGATGCTTCCCACGGGTTCACTGCCGTGTTCGGCGAGGACTAGGCTCCGCTCTGGATGTTTCACACGGGTTCACTACCGTGCTCTGCGAGGACCAGGATCCGCTCTGGACGTTTTCCACGGGGTCAGAAGTGACGTTATCCGTGTTCCAGGTGACCAGGAATTTTGCTCTAGATGCTTCCCACGGGTTCACTGCCGTGTTCGGCGAGGACTAGGCTCCGCTCTGGATGCTTCACACGGGTTCACTGCCGTGCTCTGCGAGGACCAGGATCCGCTCTGGACGTTTTCAACGGGGTCAGAAGTGACGTTATCCGCGTTCCACGTAACCGGGAATTTTGCTCTAGATGCTTCCCACGGGTTCACTGCCGTGTTCGGCGAGGACTAGGCTCCGCTATGGATGCTTCACACGGGTTCACTGCCTTGCTCTGCGAGGACCAGGATCCGCTCTGGACGTTTTCCACGGGGTCAGAAGTGACGTTATCCGTGTTCCACGCAACCAGGAATTTTGTTGATTGTATTCGCATTTCATGGAGTTGGGATTTGACTCTCGGTCATCTGTACACTGTTGAGTCATGGAACTGGGAATTGCCGCTGTTCCGCTTTGCTTGATATTGCGTCTGCTGCAATGAGACGAACGTCGAGATGATCTCTAGGCTATCTGTGACCCATCGAGATTTGGCTTCTTCTTCTGATGAAACCTGGGGAAGAGGAGTGTGATTCTTTCTTCGTTTGCGCCCCTGGATTGTATATAGGGATTAATGTAATATCACCTGTACGGCATAAATTTCATTATATATATATTTTTTTATTTCTTTCTTTTCGCGGTGCTCTATCATTTCAGCTTTTATATCACGAAGGTCGCGATTGCCCAATCATTTCGGCTATTTTTCGCGGTGCCCAATCATTTCGGCTATTTGTTTTGTTTTTACTCGCTGTTTTTTATTGCGAGTTGCCCAATCATTTCGGCTATTTCTCATGCATACATTTTTTTTGCTGATTTTGTCGCAAGTCGCCCCATCATTTCGGCTATTTCGTATGCATGTGTTGCTCTCTAGCTTTTTGCCGCAAGCTTGGGATTAGACACTGATTTCGGCATCAGCACCGCTACAACTGGGATATTGCAAGGAGCGAATCATCATTTGCCTCTATTGATATCGAACAGAGGTGGCTTAGCGAACAGGGTTAGGATCCTGTCGACTAAGGCTTTTGAATTCATGAGCCGTAAGGGTCTCACAAAGGTATTTCTCCCTGCGAGCCGTGAGGATCTCGTAGGTGTGTTTTCTCCTTAGGAATCGTGAGGACTCCTAAGCGTATGTTCCCTTATAAGTCGTAAGGATCTTACAAGAGTGTTTTCTCCTTATAAGTCAAGAGGACTTACAAGGGTTGTTCACCGTGCGAACATATCCCTCGTCACGGATGGGACTTTGTTAGGGAAATGTTTATTTGCGCCTGTGGATTGTATACAAGGGTCAGTATTGAGCCGCTTGTAGGGCAGTATCGAAGGTTGTGGGGGTTGCTTAAGAACAGGTTCAGGTCTCTGTAACTTAAGACTTTCAAATCTTATGAGCCGTGAGGGTCCCATAAGAGAGTTCTCCTTACGAGTCGTGAGGATCTCGCAAGTGTAATTTCTCCTTAGGAATCGTGGGGATCCCTAAGTGTGTTGCTCCCATGTGAGTCGTAAGGATCTCACGCGGGTGATTTCTCCTCACAAGGTCGAGAGGACCCCGTAAGTGTCTTTTAACGAAATCGCGCCCTTTCGGGTTTTCACAAACACTCGCCGGTAGCCCTGCTGTTTTTACTCACGGAGCCCTTTCGGGTTTTCATCAGTGCCCATTTTGCTTATGGACATACCGTTTTCTCTTTTTTTTTATTTTTCTCTTTTTTTATATATAACGAGGTTGCGCCCTTTCGGGTTTTCACAAACACTCGCCGGTAGCCCTGTTGTTTTTACCCACGGAGCCCTTTCGGGTTTTCATCCGCGCCCATTTTGCTTATGGACGTACCATTTTCTTTTTTTTTATTCTCTTTTTTTTTGTACCAGCTTTGGGATGATGCAATCCACCGTAGTTTATTGACATCTCAGTCAACAGCTAATTTTAGGACATAGTGGTCCGTTGTTAGTTTAAGGACGTTTCGGTCCACTGTTAGTTTAAGGACGTTTCGGTCCGCTGTTAGTTTAAGAACATTTCGGTCCGTTAACCGGCTACTACTTATAGAGTTTGGGCTTAGGAAGATAGCGAGCGAACATAGTCGTCGTCATCTATCATTGACCTAGGCCGTGACTCGTCAAGTGTAGTACTTCTTCAGGAAGCGACCATTTATTGGTCTGAAAGGTCTTTCACCATGCATGTCCATGAGTAGATAGGCTCCACCCTGGTAGACCTTGTCTATGATGTACGGGCCTTCATAGTTCGGCTCGAATTTTCCCCGTTTGGCATGATTGGGGATCATAGGTCTTTTGACCACTAGTACGAGTTCGCCTTGGCGGAATATCCTCGGCCTAGTCAATCTTTCGTAAGAGCGCATCATTTTTGCTTTATAAGCTTCCAGATTTTGCTGCGCTATGAGCCGGGTTTCATCAAGGGCATCAAGCTCCTCAAGCCGAAGGTGGGCATTCTCTTCGTCTGTCAGCTCGTAATGGACTGCCACTCGTAGAGAAGGTAACTCTATCTCGAGGGGGAGTACCGCTTCTGTACCGAATACCAATGCGTACGGCGTTGTGTTCGTGGCCGTCTTGAATGTAGTTCGATATGCCCAGAGAGCTTCTTGCAGTCTCTCATGCCAGTATTTCTTATTTCGAGACACCGTCTTCTTCACGATCTTTGTCAGGGTCTTGTTGAAAGCCTCAGCTAGACCGTTAGCTCGGGGATTATAAACTGAGGAGTATCTCCAGTCTATATTGTGCTGTTGTGCGAAACGGCTGATCTTGTGGCTTCTGTAGGCTGGCCCGTTATCGGAGATGATCCGTCGCGGAGTTCCAAACCGATAAATAACGTGCGTTTTGAAGAAGTGGAGGATATTCTCCGTCTTCACTTCCCTCAGCGGTACTGCTTCTGCCCATTTGGAGAAGTAATCAGTTGTCGCCAAAATGAAACGGTGTCCTCTGGACGATGCTGGTTCGATGGGGCCGATTATGTCAGTTCCCCACATTTCGAATGGCCAGCTAGCCACCGTTGGATGTAGTGGATTTGGGTGCCGGTGGATGAAATCCCCATGGATCTAGCACGAGTGACATTGCTTCGCATATTCGAGGCAGTCCTGAATCATCGTGGGCCAGTAGTAGCCCATCCGTTTGATCTTCAACTTCATCTTCGGCCCGGCTTGGTGAGAACCGCAGAGTCCATCGTGAACTTCCTGAACAACTCTCTTCGCCTCTTCAGGTCCCATGCATCTCAACCACAGAGAATCAAATGACCTCTTATACAGAGTATCATTGACGAAGGAAAAAGACAGGGCTCGCTTCATGAGCTGATGTCTTGAGGACGCATCTTCAGGCGTTCGACGGGATTTGAAGTAGTTTATGAAGACTTCTCTCCAATCTTCAACCTTTTCTTGGTCTTTTACTCGTAGAGCCATTTGCTCGGTCACTCCCTTTTCCTCGGACGACTCCAGAGATATTCCTGCCGGTGCAAGAACTCGACGGCTTTGTACCACGATTCTTAAGTCATCGAGGTTCTCGTCAGCCAATTCTTTAGCAAGCTTGGCTAATGCATCTGCTTTACTATTTTCCGCACACGGTATGCTTTCGAGGGTGTAGGAGGGAATTTGAGTCAGCAGTTGCTGTACTCTCTCGCCATATTTCACCAGTTCTGGTTTGCACGTTTGGTAGTCACCGTTTACTTGGCTGACGACCAGTTGGGAGTCTCCGTATATGAGGAGGTTTTCAATCCCCATGTCGATGGCGATCTCGAGGCCTGCTATCAAAGCTTCATACTCAGCTTCATTGTTTGTCCTCGGCTCTGTTAAGGAGAATGCAAAGCGCATTATCCCTCCTTGTGGGGTCACGAAGATAAGGCCTACCCCCGATTTGATAATGGGCGTGTTCTGTTTGCGATTCTTCATGGAAGACGCTCCATCAAAATAAAGTTCCCATCGGGTATCTCCATCGTCGATTGCATCAAACGTGTGTTCGTCTGGCAGTTCGCAATTCAAAGGGGAATCGGCCGGTATCGGATGTTCAGCGAGGAAGTCGGCGATGGCCTGGCCTTTCACTGCCTCAAGAGGTTGATAAGTTATCGAGAACTCCATCAAGAGCAGGACCCATTTAGCGAGTCGCCCTGTCAATATGGCCTTCGACATCAAATATTTGAGGGGATCCACTTTCGATATGAGACGGACTTCATGCGCCAATGCATAGTGCCTGAGTTTCGTTATCGCGAAGATTAACGCCAGGCAGTGTTTTTCGATGGGAGAGTAATTGCTTTCTGCCCCCAGGAGAACTCGACTCAAGTAATAGAGAGCTCTTTATTTCCCTTGGTCGTTCTCTTGTGCCCATAATGCGCCTAAAGAACCTTCGAGAGCTGTTGTATAAAGAATGAGGGGCTTTCCCTTGACCGGAGTGGCCAGCACTGGCGAGTTCTGCAGATACTGCTTGATTTCGTCTAGTGCGCCTTGGCATTTGTGATCTCAGACGAACGGGGTTCCCTTCTTCATCATGTGACTATAAGGACGGCACTTGGCAGAGAGATTGGCTATAAATCGCCGGATATACGCGAGCTTCCCTTGGAGAGACCATAATTGCTTGAGAGTCCTTGGTGGAGGCATTTCCATGATCGCCTTGATCTTTGACGGATCTATCTCAATACCTCGGTGTCGGACGACGAATCCTAGGAATTTGCCCGAGAAAACTCCGAATGCGCATTTGAGAGGGTTCATCTTTAAGTTGTATTTCCGAAGGCGTTGAAATACGATCTTCAGATGCTCGAGATGTTCCTCGTATGATTTGCTTTTGACCACGAGGTCGTCGATATAGCATTTGACGATTTCATGTATGAGGTCATCGAAGATCTTCGTCATGGCCCTCTGATAGGTGGCACCGGCGTTCTTTAGACCGAAGGGCATCACTTCATAGCAGAATATACCCAAAGGGGTCCGGAAAGCGGTATGCTTCTGGTCTTCGGGATGCATCTTTATCTGATTATATCCTGATGAGCCGTCCATGAAGGAGAAGACTTCATGAGTGGACGTATTGTCTATCATCAGCTCAGTGACCGGTACTGGGAAATCGTCCTTCGGGCAGGCTTTATTGAGATCCCGAAAGTCTACGCAGATGCGCACCGTCCCATTCTTCTTTATTACTGGGACGATGTTGGCGATCCAATCAGGATACTGAACTTCTTGGATGAAGCCGGAGTCGATTAATTTCTTGACCTCGGCGTTGATACTCATCTCAAGCTCGAGCTGCATTCTTCTCGGTGCTTATTTGATTGGCTTGACATCCGGGGATATTGCCAACTTGTGGACAGCAATCTCTGGGTCTAGTCCTGGCATCTCGGAATAGTTCCATGCGAAGCAATCTCTATGCTGCAGGAGCACGTTTTTCAATGTAGCCACCCTTTCTTCAGATAGCAGCTCACTGATGAATGTCGGTCGCGGGTCACTTGCCGTCCCCAAATCAATTTTCTTGAGGTTATCCGCAGTGGTATGTATTCCATCTTCCAGCTTTTTTGGCGCCGGTGGAAACTCTGAGATCACCTCGTCATCATTGTTTTCGAAGCACCAGGGGAGGTCACCCCTATCCTCAGGTTCTTCTTTTGATAGCATTATCACGTGACAGGTACGAGCTCGCTTCCAAGACCGATGTGGATCTGGGTCTACTCTCGTGGATTTGGGTTCATGCTTCTGCGGCGGAGTTATCCTCCAACTGTCGGATAAAGCGAACTTGCCGAGCTGATATTGATCTTCGACCCAGTTCTTGAAGGTGAAGCAGTCTTCGAGAGGGTGTCCTATTGCTCGGTGATAAGAGCAATAGTCTGGATGAGAGACCCCGTTAGCTTGCTCGGGGTGCTTGGACTCCGGGAGTGTAAGCATTTGATGTCTTATGGCAAGATCAAGTATCTTCTTTGTCTTGTCTTGAGGAAAAGAGTATGCTCGACTCATCTTTTTCATAAGGGACAAATCCGGGCCGCTCGATTCCCGCTCGCATGACTTCTTGGTCCCGCTTTGTCGTTGCTGAATGCCTTTTCCACTTTTTGACTTGTTTCTGCCTCTGCGTCGGGCCTTTTTTACAACAGGTTGACAGGGAGGGGCATTTTCATTTTTCGCAGCTTGTTGGAGAAGGCGTTGCATCCTGGCTTTCTCGTAGATGGCCATTTCGCGGTTATGGTCGTTTCGAACTTTTTGGCCAGCTTCCCTTATAAGCTTGTCCATTTGTTCTTCGAACGACGGACTGGGCATTTTCACGTCGGGGACTTTTTCTGGTTCGGGATTAGCACTCTCCCATTGAGCATCTCCTTCTTCATCAAAGTCATGTATGACATAGCAGTCGCGGAGTATCTCCCGTTTCTTGGACCAAATATATCCAAGCCCGATTGCTTCCATTCTCCCGTTGGGCAACTTGCGCTGAGTTCCGGGAACGTTCCAGACCCTGTCATAGAATTTGGCTTTTCGAGCGGTTTGTTTGAAGGGTATCCCTTGGCGCTTCAACAGCCTTTTCAAGCCTTCTGTGTAATATCTAGGCAGACGGATGGGCTGGAGCCTGTCAAGTGTAGGATCCGCACCGTGCCAGATTTCTTTTTCCACATTAGTTTCCCCTGAGCGGTAGAATAGGATCACCTTTTTGCCTTCTCGTCTGGGAGGGACATAGAACGTTCGCAGCTCTTCCACACTGTAGGTATCAAGCGCGTCCAGTTCTTTATGATGTTTGGGCGGAACCATGGCAACATGCAAACTTTGTTCTTCATCAATGAATGTTCGTATTGAAAGCCGAGCGGAAAATATAGCATGGACCTCGTCTTCCGAGCTGCTGCTAAAGATCAATATAGGAGCGGACGGTCCTGGCTTGTTGTACTGGGGTGGGCCTGAATAAACCATCTCTTCCTCTCCATCAGTATCACTCCCGAAGACTGGAATGGTGGTGATAGCTTTGTTCTCCGGCTTGTGACATCTCTCCGTGTCTTCGAAACCTGGCAAGAAATATTTTTCATCTTCATAATTGCGGACTTCGTTCACAGAGAACGAGTTCAGCTCTCCTGTCACGGTGTACTCGAGACCATCCTTGAAGTATTTCATACACTGATGTTGTGTAGAGGGGATGATGTTGTACTCGTGTAACCAAGGCCGGCCGAGAAAAGCGTTATAGCATGTCTTGGCTTCAATGACATGAAATTTAATGTCCGTGATAAGTAGTCCAAATCGTAATGTCAATATCACAGATCCGAGAGTCCGCGATGATTGGGAATCAAAACCAGAGATGGTGATTTAATCACGAGCGAGATGCTGGACGCTCATGCAGATTTCCTTCAACACTCGCGCGTTGAGGAGATTGACGGAAGACCCATTGTCGACCAGGATTTTACCTATCTTTATATCGTTGTAGTACCCTGAGACGTAGAGGGGACGGTTGTGCTCGCACGTCCCAAGGAGGAGGTCTTCATCGCCGAAGGTGATATCGGCTGTGTGCACTTCTTCCAGCTCGTCTTTCATTTTTTCTTCGGCGAGAAAAGCTTGGAATTGCTCTGGTTCTTATAGCGCCTTGATCAATGAATCTCTCGCTTCTTTGGATAGTAAAAGGGCGTCGAGAATACTGAGCTGCGATGGTAACTTCCTCAAATGCGCCAGAACGTTATAGTCCACCTTACTCTTCTTTGGCGGGTCCTTGGCGGTCAGTTCTTTCATGACTTGGTCGTCCAGGGCGATATCCTCGGAGACCTTTTCTTTTCCCTTATCTTTTTTACTCGTGGATCCGAGATTCTTTTCGGGCAGCGTACGATTGCGCAGCTGAATATTTTCACAGGCCTTCGGTTCTTCTCCCTTCCCCAATGCGGATTCTTTAAAGAGGGGGGTCAAGAGCCATTTCTTCGTCAGAGTCGCTTTCGAAAGTGAGGATTTGCGATCCCCCGGTGTTGGCCATGCGACAGTTACCGGTATTTCTCTTATGCTCCTCAGTCGCACTTCTTTTCTCCCGACGAGTCTTGCGTTTCATCCGCTTAAAATGTTGCCGGTGAGCAACATATCCCTGCCACCATCTTTTAAAAGCATCGCACTCCTCGGTGGGGTGCGAAATCTTTTGATGATATGAGCGGTAGCTAGGATGCATCTTTGCTTCACAGGGAGTGTTTCCTTCGGAGGGCGGTAGCTTCATTCCCATTGATATGGCTTTAGCAAACATTTTCCTCGTCTTGAACTTGTTTTTATCCACAACGGATGTCTTTTGATTTGGCGGGAGTGTCTCGACTCTTTCGTCTAGTCGCCGGCGTTTGGCTCTTTCAAATATGGCCATCTTACACTCCCGATCAGCTTTACTTTTCAAAAGAGCCGTGTTCAGGAATGCATCAATTATTTCATCTGATGGCCCCAGAAGTTCCGGCTTAGGATCTGCCCCCAGCTTCTCAGTGTAAGGAGTTCCTTCATCGTCTATCGACGAGTGAGAAATCATATGGAAACTTGCCACGTATTCCTCAGATCCATCCGATGAGTCTTCTTCATCATCTTCGTTTTTAAGGACGTGGCTGAGGAACTCTTGAAGCGTGATTGGAGTCCGCGCCTTCTGGTTATACTCTTCCAGCGCATCGATCTGTTTCTGCAGGTCCGTGCGCTTGTCACCAGGCTTCACGGGCTTTTTGGATCTCTTCTTCTTCTTCTTTGAAGATTTTGACGGCTGGGTGTGGGTGCTTAGGCCATCACCACCAATCTTTGGAGTTGGGTGCGGCTTCAGCATCCCTTCGATGATCTGGGGTTCTAGCGGCTTCTTCCACCTGATCGCCGGACATGTCTGAAGATCATTCAGCATCCTTTTGGTTTTGGCTGAAAGCACGACCTCCCATGGAGCTTCTTCAACAAAAGAACAAGTTGCCCCCGGTGTGTCCGTCTTCTTAGGAGTGTGCGGTTGTGATGGGTTTACTTTCCACTTCTCAGACAGCGCAAACTTGCCTTGTAGGTATTGATCTTCGATCCATCCCTTAAAGACGAAGCAATCCTCGATCGGATGGCTTACCGTTTGGTGGTAAGGGCAATAATTGGGATTATTCACTTCGCTGGGCTGCGGCGGTCGCCTGGGATTCGTAAAATTGATAAGCCTGTTGTGTATAGCCAGTTCGAATAACCTCTTCGTTTGTCCCGTGGGAATGAGTAAGGACGCTTCATTTTCTCATTGTAATAGCGTCGTCTCTCCTCTAGTTGATCCGCTAGCTTTGGGGCACTGGGCTGCTGTTGGGTGTTCGCAACGAAGGTCGCCTTCCCTTTACCCTTGTCGTTTCGCGGTTCTGGCTTCAGGGGAGACGGTCTGTGACCCATTTGATCCATCTGGGCTAGCTTATCGATCAAAGCCTGGAACGTGGCCGGTTTAAAGAACATCATGAACTGTGAAATAGTTGCATGAGGGTCTAGGGTGCCCACGAACATGCCCACCGCTGGTGCTTCTTCGATGCGCTGTTCGCACTTCGACCACAGATTTCGCCATCGGATTGCATATTGAACCCAAGTTTCGCCTGGCTTCACCCTGGCATTGATTAACGCTATTATCGGGGTGCGTTCGCTGGCGCTCGCGAATCGCTGAGTGAATAGCAACTCCATCTCTGCGAAAGTTTTGACGGAGTCGTTTGGAAGCTCGGAGTACCACTCAAACGCCGTCTCTGATAAGCTGCCGACGAATTGGCGAAGCAAGGGCTTATCATCGCCGTCGGTGTTGCCACAAAGAGCCCTGAACTGGGCGACATATTGATGGGGATTGCCTGTCCCCTTGTAGACATGGAATTTCGGGATTGTTTAGCCCGGCGGGTACTTTATCTGATCATACCAGCTCGGATATGGTCGCCCCGTTTTGACGACCTGGCCAGCCGCTTCATTTTCCTGGTGAACTCGTATTTGTTGAGCAGTATAATCATCCAGGGCGGCCTTAGAGATTGTTTCCTCTTTGGCTGTTGAAAAAGCCGGAGGTGGATTTGACGTTTCTCCTCTGTCGTCTTCGAGGATAATCGGAGGATCTTCAGCTGGGGGATCCGGCTGGATCATCATGCCCACCATGTCTTGGAACAGAAGAGCCATTTGCTTTATATTGGCCGCTTGTTCCGCAGCCTCCTTGTCCTTCTTTTCGAGCATTCTACGAAGGAATTCAGCATCAGTCTCGTGTTCGCGATGTTGTTTCGATAACGCCTCCGGGCTTTCTTTTGGTCCAGTGAGTGCGGCCATCGCAGTTAGCATCTCCTGGAGCTTCTGCTGCTGTTGTTCCTGGGCTCTTGTGATGGATCGAGTGAGTGGTCGGTGGCCCGTAGAAGCGCGGCTATCCTCCTTCCCGGATGCCATGTAAATAGTATGGACCACCATGCCCCCAGACTTAGGGCGTTTGGGCTCAGTGCCTTTGACATTTGTCGCAGGCATGGGGGTCTTCTCCGACCTTCTTTTCTTATGAGCGGTCGAAGTTGAGGGGGCCGTTGCGGTGGGCACCCAGATAGTTTTTCATGGCTTGGCAGGGTGGTTTTCTTCTTGTTGAACCTTTGCCCTCTTTTGCCGGCGAGGGTAGTCTTGATCAACCACTGAGTTCCGGACCTGCCGCCAGACTTTGTAGATCTTGGAGGACAACTGCTGAGGGACTGTTCTGGTTTTGTTTCCGCAACATTCTCCACCGAAGGAGGAGATCTTTTCAGTACGGCGGTAGGAGAATTCCTACGCACCTTATTTAGCAGCTCAAAGCTGTTCCCGGTTGGAACAGCAGCATTAATTTCCGCCGTCGGGGCTGGTGGAGTTAGCCCAGAAGGGGATTTGCCTCCTGACTTCCTCACTCGGCGCCAGTAGCGACGTCAAGCTAAGGGAGTTGGCTCGGTGACGGGGATGGCCTTGTCTTACCCCCTGTTCGGGTGAGGGGCCGTTGCCGGCATCAGCCTATTAAAGACTGATGCCCTTTGAGTAGTAGGAGCGGGAGTGGGAGTTAGGACGGTCAGCCTTGTAAAGACCGACCCCTTGGTAGGAGAAGTCGCCTTGACGACTTCGGGAGCAGGGTTGGTTACTCTCTTCGGAATAACCTTCTCTGGGACTGCAAGCTTCATTGTGGGCCCGCGGGAATTTTGGCCCAATCTGGAGAAGACCGAGGCGTTGGTGTTGGACGACCCGTTGAGAGGGGCCGCATTAGCTGTTAGTCAATTGAAGACCGACTTCTAAGGAGCTTCTGGTACGGGCACGGGAGCAGTGAAGCTCGTTGGCGGGAGCATGGTCCC
This sequence comes from Agapanthus africanus, assembly GCA_030015575.1. Classification (NCBI taxonomy): domain Eukaryota; kingdom Viridiplantae; phylum Streptophyta; class Magnoliopsida; order Asparagales; family Amaryllidaceae; genus Agapanthus; species Agapanthus africanus. The sequence continues at coordinate 582,059,224 of CM057340.1, read as the reverse complement.
GAAAAACAGCCCTGTGGTGGCTTGAGTAATCTGCTCCACGGGCATCGTGAATAAAGAAGCCGCTTGGGGCCCGTAGGTTATGCCCCCAGTTGAGGCAGGACGCGAGTTGCAGCTGCAGTTGGAGCACTTCGAGCAGGTGAATGCCATTGCTGTTTTTCTTTCTGCGCCAAGCAAGAGACCAAATCTTAGTAACTTGAAACCCAAGGGCAACCATTAACAAACCGCGATTCGTTCGCGAATATGACACACGAAGTGTGGAGTGGAAAGAGGAAAAGGTCCCACCGGGCGTGCCAGAATCTGTTTCCCCTCCGAATAACGGAGACGCGACCGTGCAGGTCCATCTTGCCTGAAATTCAGGGCAGATGCTAATTGGTTCTATCCGTCTACCTCTCCGAAGATGCCAAGTTAATTTATGTCATCGTGTATCGAAAGTTTAAACGGATGCGGCCGATGTAGCAGACTTCGTCAGATTCCCCTTCGCTTGAGGGGTTTTTGATTGTGGGGACGCTCTTCCCTGCGGGCGCAAGCCCCTGCAGTTAATTACGCTACCGCATCGCGGTAACAACTTTCTCCTTCTCCATATGGTCACTTCGTGTCGTGGGTGTTTGTTTTGTGTTCGGTTGCCCGTGGATTGTATACGGAGACTAAGTTATGTTGTCGCCTGTAGGACGTGTATTAGTCCAAATCCGTATCTTTCTTAGATTTGGGTTTGGGGGGTTGTGTTTAAGGATACGTTAGCCTTATTTGAGGCTAAGATCAACTTAAACATTCGTTAAGGACACGTTAGTCTAATTTTAGACTAAGATCGACTTAACGGGATCGTTTAGATCCGACAAGAGAGCAATTGGGCTCTATTGTTTAGTTTAGTGACATTGCGGTCGATAAGTAGTTTAAGAATATTGCGGTCCATTGTTAGTTTTAAGACATTGCGGTCAAGATTAAGGATGTCATAGTCCATGAGTTTAAGGACCTCACAGTCCGGTATTAGTTTTAAAACATCACGGTCGAGGTTAAGGACATCATAGTCCGTGAGTTTAAGGACCTCACAGTCCGACGTTAGTTTTAAGACATCACGGTCGAGGTTAAGGACGTCATAGTCTATGAGTTTAAGGACCCCACAGTCCGTAGTAATGTGTGGTTGTCGGGACCCGTCACCTTTCTAACGACGTTGAAGGATTACAACGACATATATCAGAGGAGTAAAGAGATTTACCCTCGAACCGGGTGTGAATTGATTGGAAGAGCAGTTGGGCTCAGTTCAATTTTAAATTGAGGACTTATGGCCAGAATTGGGCTAAGTCCAGTTAAAAATGTTTAACATTTTATTTTGTGTTCTGCCTATTAAGCCTTTACTTGGGCTCTGTCCTTTTAATAATGCATAGCATTGGGCTCTGTAATTAAATGCATAGCATTTATCAGGAGCAAAAATAATGGCCTGATAGTGTGCCACGTGGCTTGTCAGGCGCTTTGCGCCAATCAAAGAGTGCAATGCGCTAGCGCATGCGAAGATGACACTTGTCACGCTCTGTGCTAAGCGCAAGTCTGTTAGCGCACTGCGCTTTCTGAGTGCGCTGCGCCAGTGAATGACACGTGGCGCGCTCTGGCGCTATGCGCCAGTCCAAGAGCGCAATGCGCTATTTTTTTAGAAGCGCAAAGCGCAAACTGTTCTGTGGTTGACACGTGGCGCGTTCTGGTGATGTGCGCCAGTCCAATAAGCGCAAAGGCGCAATTCATTAGTGCAAGGCACTGTCCAATAGTGCAGAGCGCATTTTGATCAATTTAAGATAAAAGAACAAGTTCTTTTTGTTCTTCAAGGGAGGCCTTGCCTCAAGATCCAAGATCCAAGAACTAAAGTTCTTATTCTCATCAAAAGGCTGTGCCTTTATAGATCAAAAGATCTATGAATGAAGTAAATTACTTCTTTTTTAATCTTTTATAATTAGATCTTTTTGATCTTTTTCTTTTTTATTGAAGATCTTGATCTTGTTCTTAGATCTTTGATCTTTTTAGAAGAGGATTCTTCTTTTGTGAGATGTTTTCATCTCTGTTCTTCAAGAATTAAATTCTTTACCTTTAAAGATAAAGAAAAAGATCTTCTTTCTTCAAAGGTTTGCCTTTCTTTCTCTTTGAGTTTTTTTCTCAAAGTTTGCAGAGAGTTTTCTCTTTTTGAGACTTGAAGTCTTGGGGCCTTTATATAGGGCCAATTGATTTGTTAAGTTAGTTACAGAGATCTTTCTCTGATTGATCTGGGGATATTTCCCTACCGTTGGATCTTTGATCCTAAGGCCTCTGTTTTTACAGAAGATAATCTTCTTATTTTAATAAGTTTGGAAAGATCTTTCTAGAACAGAATTTTAATTCTGATTAATTAATAATTTATTATTTAAATTCCAGTGCTGGCGCAATTGGCGCTAGCGCACCTACGTTTGACACATGGCGCGCAACGCAGAGCGCAGCGCAACTGCGCTAGCGTGCCTGTGTTTGACACGTGGCGCGCAGCGCAGAGCGCAAGGGATCTGAAGTGTTGCTTCAATTTTTTAAAATTTGAATTCTGCGTTTGACACGTGGCGCGTGGCGCAGAGCGCAGCGCAACTGCGCTAGCGCGCCTGTGTTTGACACGTGGCGCGCAGCGCAGAGCGCAAGGGATCAGAAGTGTTGCTTCAATTTTTTAAAATTTGAATTTTGAAACAGAGCTTTGCTCTAATTGGGGGTGCGCTGCCTAGGGCGCAGCGCTCTTAGCGCTGGCGTGTCTGTTTTTGACACGTGGCGCGCAGCGTAAGAGATCTGAAGCGTTGCTTCAATTTTTGAATTTTGAAATTCAAACAGAGCTTTGCTCTGATTGGGGGAAACACCTATACTTCTCTTTCTATTATAAAACTTCACTTTTTCAAATCACATCGGTAAGTGGAGTTATACCGATCTTTAAATTCTATTCTCTTTAGAATTGCAAATTTTCTTAAGAACCAATCATCCAAATTATCAAACCTTACTTGTTAATCATTAAACAATTTTTAGAAACAAGTTTCGATTTAAAACTCCATGTAAAACAACTTTTATTAAGTTTTTACGCTTAAATACCATGAAGTTACATATGACATCGTTTAATCATTCTTGCTTATATTATCTTTAGAAAAATCTCACGAGATATTGACCTACATCTCACAAACACGCATCTTGACATAGCACGATTCTCTTGAACAACAATTTTGTGGCAAATACGACTTTTACATCAAAATACCATAAACTATTAAAAAACGTAATTTTAAAATTGTTTTATTTAAATTCCTTACGATTGTGCCTCTACAACCCACTTTTGGGGAATCCGATTCGGTTGGTGCGGGTTATCGCACATCCATCGGACTAGTAGGACGAGATGCAGACCTCCTCACGGAGCATACGATCTCGATGAAATTTTTAATGCAATTTTTAAGAAAAACGTGATTTTCTATTTAATAAATAAAAATTTTATTTTTAATAATTATATATAAATATTATCAAACATCTATTTTAAATATATAATAAATTCCATATTTTTCTAATCAAAAGAAAAGAATTACAAGTTTCATGAAAATACCATCATGAATCCATTTATGTCAAGTTTACACTAAAATAACTTGAATTATTCAAACTATATATATATATATATTCACTAATATACCCCATTCTATAAAATTCACATCCATGACAACTCTAAAGAATATAAATAAATACTTGAGGATTATTTTGGAAGTATATGTAAAATATTTTTCATAAAACCCCCTCAAGTTATATTAAATTACAATAACGACCCTAGTAAATATAGGTTTAAGTGAGACCAATTCTCTTGAGCCTCAGGGAGCCGGAGAAAGTGGGTGCTTGCCTATTTAAGGTAGAAAACTAAAACGGAGTTATCAATGGTAATTGGCTTGGAAAAAGTCACAAATCTTGCCGTCCATGTGCAGCAGTTACTGTCACGTCCCGCTTCCCAGTGTACGGCGAAGTGGACGCGACGAGGCCCGCTACGTATGTACTCAGAAATACATACGCTAAGCGTAACTAAGCAATATAAAATAATCACAAGAGACAAAAGATGGAAAATAACAGCAACTTTTATTAATAACATTCTTTTTTACAATGCATGAAATGGAAATACATCTGAACTGAAAAGCAATGCCTAAACAATGGCATAATAAAAGAAATACTGAGAAGAGCAAGTACAAAGTCTAGAGCTCTGGGTCTTCCTGGAATTCCTCCAAATCTTCACTTGTAGGCTCGGTCTCAACTTGGTCCAACGCACCTGACGACATTCAAAGAAGAGAGAAATAGAATGTCGTCAGCGAACAGGTCGCTCGGTAAGTCCCAAAGAAGAATGAAGAATGAGAGTGACCGAGTATGGTATTTTCTAAAGTTTTGTATTGTAGTATATTATGGAATATTGTTTAACGATATTGTTTGTAGCTTGGTACAGAAAGCTGCCAGTGTATACGAGGGGAGTCTCTATATGCCAGAGACTAAGGGCACGTATAGTACAAGGAACCGTTTATGCCACGGTACAACAGCAACTGAATATAGGTTAGGTGTCTTAATCTGACCACCTCATTCCACTTTTAACATCTTCCGTACCAATCTACCCCTTTAAACCCCGCGATGTCATATTTGTATTGTTATCTTGTAAACTTGTAATGATTGCTTGATTGACTTTGATTGACTGATTGACTGATTTACTGATTGACTGACCGAAACCATGATATCAGAAAACGGTTATAACCGTAGAGTAATGTAAATGGAATACTGGAAATCATGTAAAAGGAATATCCATGGTTCGGTTCATTCAAACAGATTGTTAACTGGATCTAGAATTCATGTATTCATGTTGAGTTAGAATATAAAAGAATATAGATTGACTTGAAACATATTCAAGTTTTGTAGCTTGGTACAGAAGGCTGCCAGTGTATACGAGGGGAGTCTCTATATGCCAGAGACTAAGGGCACGTATAGTACAAGGAACCGTTTATGCCACGGTACAACAGCAACTGAATATAGTTTAGGTGTCTTAATCTGACCACCTCATTCCACTTTTAACATCTTCCGTACCAATCTACCCCTTTAAACCCCGCGATGTCATATTTGTATTGTTATCTTGTAAACTTGTAATGATTGTAAGATTGATTAACTGACTGACCGAAACCATGATATCAGGAAACGGTTATAACCATAGAGTCATGTAAATGGAATACTGGGAATCATGTAAAAGGAATATCCATGGTTCGGTTCGGTCAAGTTATATAGATTGTTAACTGGAATCTGGAATTCATGTATTCATGTTGAGTTGAAATATAAAGAATATAGATTGACTTGAATTATATTCAAGTCAGAAATAGTCAGACTCTAACCCGAGTCAGAATAGAGAAGATAATTTGAAGTTCTTTATTTGTTAGGGGCCTTATTGTAATTTATAAAACTTGAGGGGGTTTATTATAAAAAGTAATATTGTATAGTTTGCAAAATACACCTCAAGTATTTAATTATCGTCTTTATGTACATACAACAATTTAATGATCAAGATAAATATGTATACATGTTCGAATAACATGAAATGAGTCAAGTATATTATTCGAGTAACTACCATAAACAATGCTGTAAAGAAATATTATGTACGACTAATTAATCAAGTTGAAAGAATACGAGAACATAAACAAAAATATGGCTCTAAGTGTTTTGCATGCGTGAGTTACAGTTTCACCTAAATACGACTACCGGTTTGAGAGATATATATGTTTTCGTATCGTCGCGCAAAACAGATCAGAATCTATTCGGCACCGTCACATGTTTTTAAAATGCAGTTTGAGTTAATTTCTATCAGTTTTAAGGTTATGAAAATTATTAGAAAATTTTAGGTCTTTCGATGTACTTATCCAAAACACCAAGATTCATAAGATTTAGATTTCTGAAGCTCTAGTTATGATCATTTTAATATCAGCGTTTAAAAAAGAAATTCAGATTTCTGGACAGCAACTATATATTCTATTGCAAAGCCTATATCAGGTGGTTTCATGCATTCCTAAGTAATATAATATACAGAAAATTATAGTTCTATCAATGGTGCATCTACACATCTAAATTTTGTCACAAACGGACATCGGGTGTTCGAGTTATGTCCAATTTAAAAACAGTGCGCGAATCGGAACAGATTCTGTCCAGATCCGTCACTTAATATTGTAATACAGTTTTCTTTATCTTAGATAGGTTTTCGGTAAAACTATAAAACTAAGAAAATCTAGATCATTCGATTTAGATATCAAAAACACCTTAGTTTGCTCAATTTGGATACCGGTATACCAAGTTATATGTCCTAGAAGTTGACCGATAACTGCAGTTTTCTGTTTTACGATCAGTGAATAAATACGGTGTAATTCCTAAACCGTTATGCGGATCGATCTAAATTTTTTTTTACAGCGTGTATAAAATAATATATTCTATTATATGTAAATTTCATGAAATTTTCAGAATTAAAAATTAATTTATAAAATTTATTTTAAAACTAAAGGTATTGATATGTATACTAAAATCGGCAAATAGATTAACTAGAATTTTCACGCAAGCTTCATCTTTTCTTTTAATAACCAAACCGATTCCATGAGATATCGTAAATATATTGTGGCATGAAATCTATGTTCTCACTACTCATAATAAACATTTAAAGTCATGAACAAAGAATTGAAAACACTTTAATTTGAACAAGAGGTAATAAGATATTATTAAACCATATATAACCATATGTATCTAGACTTATATATATGTATATGTTTATGTTTATTTTTCTCTTAAGGATTACGATATGGATAAAAACGGGTTCACGAGATATGAAAAGAGAAGAATAAAGAGATGGAGGGAGGAAGGGAGAGAGAAGGGACTTACATGCACAAGCCGGTATTGTCACCGGGCTTGTCTATCCGCCGATAGCCTCGCGTTAGTAGCGAGACCTTCTTGAAGACTTCTTCATGTTCTTCTTCTTGGACTCTAGGTGAAGAGGAAGAAGTGAGAGATAAAAAATGTGAGGAAGGAAAAGATAGAGGAGGACAAATAAAGATGGTGTAATGGTGAATAATAATATATGCATTTAACATGAGAATTAAAAGAGAAATAAAAGGTCACCATTCATTTTGGAAATGAAAGGTCTCATTTGTAGGTTATGAGAAGAATAAAAATGATAAAAAATAATTGCAAGAATGGGGATTTGAACATGTGACTTATGGAATAACAATGCAAGGGCTTAACCAATGAGCTATAAGGTTATTCATGCATATATTTAATTAGAATTAAATATATGATGTTGCTTAAAAAGAAAATGGGCTTTTTAGATGGGCTGTGGAGAATAAGAATAATGGATTTGGGTTAAATATTTATGAAAGGAAAAAATAAGAATGAGAAGTTAAAAACTTAAATATAAGAAAAAAGAATTTGCACCTAGAAAAAAAATACATAATAGATTGAGGAATAAAATAATAATAAATTTAATTGAAAAAGGAAAATAACAAGTACAAATAAATACGGTATATTATTGAAGAGGGATAATACAAATGTATAAAGATTTTGGGGTCATTACAGTTACCGATAACTCCTAAACCTAATTCAGGACCCAAATCTGTTTAAGTATCTGACTCAATCTGAGTCTCAGTTTAATCTGAATACAATCCAAACATGAATCCAACTATAACTCCAATTCAACATGAATCCAATATATCAAACATGAACACTTGAACATGAATACCGAACAATATATGCAACATGTCTTGACTTGGCCAAACCATGGATATATATTTTGAACTTGACTACATGACTATCTGTTTATATCCTGATCCGTTTACATGAACAATTTATACCATGGTCTTGGCAAATCTTATATCTACAATCAATACAATATACATTACGGGGTTTTAAAGGGGTAGACTGGTACGGAATGTGTTAAAAGTGGCACGATGATGGTCACTAAAAGACACCTACATGAACATCCTATGTCGTTGTTCCATGGGTTTTGACGTGGCCTTGTACTTACATGTTACCTTAGTCTACGGAGCAAGTTGGACTCCTCTCGTATACACTGGTATATTCTGTACCAAGCTACAAACAACTACGTTAGCATAACAAATATATAAGTTAACTATTCTATTCACTTACCTGTCTATTTCTATTCTACCCCTTGGGACTTACCGAGCGCTAGTTCGCTAACGACATTCCTATTTCTTCTTTCTTTGGAATGTTGTCAGAAGGACCCGACTCTCAGGAGATCGAGCCCAGTCAGGACGATTTGGAGCAGTTCGCTGAAGATACAGAGTTCTAAATCTACTTTTAATTACTTTACTTTCAGTTCATATGCCATTGTTTAGGCATCGCTTTCCAGTATTGTATTTACTTTACAGTTGTATGTAAAGAATGTTTATCAATAAAAAGTTGTTGTTTTATTACATCTCTTGTTATTCTTGTGTTATTCATTTATATTGCTTATTTACGGATAACGTGTTTACTTTTGAGTAAATACATCATAGGTCTCGTCACGTCTCTTTCTCCGTATACTGGGAAGCGGGGCATGACAGGTTTTGTTGGTGGCCCATGCAGGCCAGTTCTGCATGGAAACCTACATAACCATGCAGGTCAGTTCTGCATGGAAACCTAAGCAATATATATCACAAGAATTATAAGAATCAGCAACTAAACATTTTTTACATTTCATATTCCTTGAATCTATCCTAACCATATTTTTCTTTCAAAGGTTATGGATTCTCCCAACAATACGAGCATGAACGTTAATGGAAACACCCCACCTCCTCTACCACTTACACCTACTGTAGCAGCTCCTATCAATGAGCAGACGGTATTACTTGGGGCAATAAAGAGCCTCTTGGAGGGACAATAGCAACAGACTGCTATACTCCTGAACTGCCCAGAAGCCGAGGCACCCGGAGTTAAGCAATTCCGGGCTTTGCACCCGAAGCACTTTTCAGAGAAAGAGAGTCCCCTACAAGCTGAAGAATGGGCTCGGTCGATTTAGGTCAATCTGGCAGCAGCACAAGTGCCAGAAATTGTTTGGGTAAGAGTTGCGAAACTGCAACTAACTGACAATGCTAGGGTATGGTGGAAGGCTGAAGAAAGCCGACTTACCCAGCCGATCGAATGGAAGACATTTCGTGACATGTTCGACTCGAAATATTTTCCCGAGACTGCCCGTATTAACATGGAGCAGCAATTCATTCACCTGCAACAAGGCTCTATGTGGAGCAAATCTGTGGATGAGTATGATGCTGAATTCACCATGCTGAACAGGTAAAATATGTCTCAAATATTCGATTTTCTAATATCACATACTACACAGCTAACACAAGACCATAACAGGTTTGCAGCACATCTCATACCGACTGCTGAGATCAGGACTAGACGATTTTAACAAGGGTTGGACCAAGAGATCCAAGCTGCTCTAGCTACAGGGGATTTCCTAACCCACGACCTTGCTTTGAAGGCTGCCCAAAGATATGAGGCAGTGTTGAAGAAGAAGGGCAGACCTCAATCTGCCGGTGTGAAATGCCCTGCTACTCAGATAGCAGGAGGAGTCTCTTCCAGGCCACCGTTTGTACCCAGGAGACCGGGAGTACCAAATGATCGGCCCAGTCCAGACTTTTGTTTCTATTGCAAAAGGAATGGACACCTGGCGAAGGACTGCAGGCGTGCTAACCGCCTTTGTTTAGTTTGTGGCGCATCCACTCATTCTATTGGGGATTGCCCACATCATCTTACCCCAAATCCTGCACCCCGATCAGCAATCACTTATCCGCAGCGGCCAGCTATCCAGGCACCTGCTCCTCGTCTTGCTCTCCTAGCTCCACCTCCTCGTGGACCTACTGCACCTCCTTCTTGTCAGTTCCATCAAGCACAAAGGAACCTACCTCAAAGACAGAGGAACGGACAGAGGAATGCGCCTCCGGCAAGGAGGAATGTACCTAGGCGACAGCCTTTCACAATGACTGTGGAAGAAGCTGAAGCCACTGGCCAAGTCATCACTGGTAACTCCCTTCCTTTCAAACTTTCTTTCAATCTTTATACATATCAAAATATCTTTTTCTATACCTAAACATATCCCACATAACTTAAGTACAATTTTAGTAGCCTCACTTCCTGCACTAGCACTCTTCGATACTGGAGCATCTCATTACTTTATGTCGCAACGGTTCGTCCGAACTCATGCGATTCCAGTCAAACCATTCATATCCAGCTGGAATGTCAGTTCAGGAAACGATGTTCTAAAGGCAACCTTGGGATACGACCTGTGTCCAATGGTCGTCTGCAGCAGAGAATTTTATGCTGACTTCAAGGTGCTGGACATACCGAACCTCGATGTAGTCTTGGGTATGGACTAGCTAGGAACTTTCTTCGCTACCATCGACTGTCGTCAAAGGAGGGTAGTGTTCGAGATTCCAGATCATGTCTTTTATTTCAAGAGTGGAGACCGTACACTGGAGCCTAGCACTTATAGAGCTAAACCAAAGAAGGCAATGGTTGCAACAATACAAGCTGAAGAAGACAAGCCAGAGGTAGTTCGAGAGTTCGAAGATGCATTTCCTGAAGACATCTCAGGTTTGCCTCCCGATCGAGCTCTTGAATTCGGTATTGATTTAGTATCTGGTGCACAACCGGTGATCAAAGCACCGTACCGGTTAACTCCAGAAGGATTGAAGGAGATCCGTACTCAATTGGACGAACTTCTGAAAAAAGGATGGATTTGTCCCAGTACTTCAAGTTGGGGATCTCTAGTTCTTCTTGTGAAGAAGAAGGAAGGTTCATACAGAATGTGTGTTGATTATAGAAATCTGAACGAAGTCACGATAAAGAACAAGTATCCACTACCGCGCATCGACGATCTATTCGATCGGCTAAGTGGGTCTTGCGTTTTCTCAAAACTAGATTTTCGTTCGGGTTATCATCAGGTGAAGGTCAAAGAGTCTGATATTCCTAAGACGGCTTTCCGGACTCGCTATGGTCATTACGAATATCTCGTGATGCCATTTGGAGTGACCAATGCACCAGCCATATTTATGAATCTGATGAACCAGGTTTTCTGAGAGTACCTAGACAGGTTTGTTGTTATTTTCATAGACGACATCCTGGTGTATTCCAAGAGTCAGAAAGAACATGCCAAACACTTACGAATTGTCCTGGAGACTTTACGACAGCATCAACTTTATGCCAAGTACATCAAGTGCGAATTTTGGCTAGATCAAGTCGGATTTCTCGGACATATCGTTTCAGGCGAAGGAATCTCTGTGGATCCAGCTAAAGTATCAGCAATAAGCGAATGGCCGACACCAAAGGCAGTGAAGGACATTCGAAGTTTCTTGGGACTAGCAGAATACTACCGAAAATTCATAGAAGGCTTTTCGAAGATTGCAACACCCCTGACCAAGCTCACACGTAAAGATGAAGTATTCATGTGGTCAGAAGCATGTGAACAAGTTTTTGTAGAACTCAAGTCAAGATTGACATCGGCACCTATTCTCGTAATACCGGACCAATCTGGAGGTTTTGTTGTGCATTGTGATACATCCGGTAAGAGATTAAGATGTGTTCTACACCAGCACGGTAAAGTTGTAGCTTATGCATCAAGACAGTTGAAAGTTCATGAGCGCAACTATCCAACGCATGATCTTGAGTTGGTAGCAGTTATCTTTGCACTTAGGATTTGGCGCCACTATTTTCTTGAGGAACGGGTAGATATATACACTGACCACAAAAGTCTGAAATATGTGTTTACTCAGAAAGAAATGAACATGCGGCAGAGAAGATGGTTAGAACTTATGGCGGACTTCGATATCAACCTACAATATCATCTAGGAAAGGTGAATGTAGTTCCTGATGCACTGAGTCGCCAGCCACTATCAATGAATCTCACCACACAGTGGAAGCTACAGCAAGATTTGCACAAGATGGAGATTGAAGTGGTTATGCCAGGTAATACTTCAAAGTTGATAAACTTACAAGTTTAGTCTACTATTGTCAATCAGATCAAAGCAGCTCAAGCAAGTGATGCCAAGTTGCAAAAGATCAGAGAACAAGTAGAAAGTGGACTTAGAACAGACTTCATTATCCACGAAGACGGATCTTTAAGATACGGAAGCAGATTGTGTGTTCCACAAGGTTCTGTTCGGGAAGAGTTGATGAAAGAAACTCACAGCTCTCCTTACTTAGTACACCTATTCAGTCGAAAATATTACACATTTGGTGGAGCATTTTCCTTACTTTTGTTAAGTACTTAAAAGTGTTTATGGTAATTATGGAACATATGTGGGTTTATCTGCAAAATATTTATTAACATATGTTTCTACATTATAATTAATTTTATGAAGGAAAATATATGCATATAATATTTATATGATATTTTGATAATTAAAATATGCATATCATATCAAATATTCTAATAAATATTGTATCAGATAAAATGATTAGGATAATATCTCAAAATAATAACAAATATTACTAATACTATGAAATGAGATATTGTGCAGATTTAGCTCAGGTCCGGAGATCGAGATATCCAAGATGTCGGGAATGAAATCTGCCGATAAAGTTGAATCTAATCGTAAAATCATGAATGGCATAGACTTAGAGAAGATTTAAAGATTCCAGACATCACAAAAATCTCCACGTGTCAACATGAGACAGCACCAGAAGTTTGGAATCCTGATGCGACCAAATAGCCGTCCAACCGCGGCCAATATGCCCTATTCGCGGCCTTATTGTAGCCGTTGGATCTAATATTTTTGTTGGGTGATCACAACAGCAAATCCCAACACATGGGATCTAGGGTTTCTAATTCTGAGATATTTAAAGGATCGAGGGCTAAACTTAGAAATCATCATCTTTAACATGAAGCAAATCACCGTCAAAGAATAAGAGATCCACGACAGGTCCGCGATTCGACGTGATAGAGCGACGTGAATATCGACGGAACATCTATTTCCTACGAGGCAGAGATCGAGAGCAACTTCTTCTTGTAATCTAAATTCGAAGGATTTGTACTTGTAATGTTGATTAATAAAGGTAGATCATTTGCTTAATTATTTCGTATTTACTTTCCGCATTTAAATTTCTGCATTATGATTTCCTTGTCTATCCCTTCTTCTTCTTCTCCAAACATGCGTGAGTAATTCTCCGCTTGATAGGGTTCGTAGGATTATGGTAGATCAATGGATGATAAAGTCGCTTAACTTCTTTTACATCTTATAAAGTTTATAAACTTTATCAAAAGAATCGTTAACATCCTAATCGGGCGCGCTATCAATTTATTGATAGTCTCGACCACGATTTGAGATCAGATTAATATTTTTTTTGGTAGAGGCTAGACATGAATAGAGGTCAATGAAAAGATAAAGGTTAAGAGTGGGAACCCTATTCCCTCCAAAAACCTTAATCTCCATTCATCACTATCGATCTAGTTTTAAATCTATTAAAAGATAAAAGATAAAAGGAGTCATTTTTATTTAATCATCCATTAATACTAAATTCTAACGAACCCTACAAGCTCTCTTCTTATATATTCTACATCCATGTTCAACATAGATCTAGAATCACTCACCCCTATTTCTAATCAACTTGTCTAAAGCAAGATTAAAAGTTCCACGCATCCCTGCGGACGATCCGTACTCATCTCGGCTAGCTACACGCGACACCATTATTGATTGCGGTTACTACAAATACTTTCACACCCAATCAAATGTCGCCGTTGCCGGGGATACGTGCGTAATTTGTTTTTCTTGCTATTCGGGTCGAATTCTTATTCGATCCATATCATAAAAATAAAACAAAACCCCATCTTGCATATATAGCGATTATTGTCCGAATTTTTGTGAGGGAATCTGGAGTTACTGGAACGAAGAATTTGAGATTCAGAGACTTTCAGAGAGGACCAGAGAAGCAAAGGATGCATTGTAGAAAAAATTGGACAAAGATCCCTCCCTGTTGCGGCGGAACCGCGGCTTAAGCTTGGAATTGGCCGCGGAAGGGCGGCGGTTTGGAGGAATTAGGTCTCCAAAATCCTCTGGTATTTTCTACATATCTTTCTCTCTCCTCTAGAAATCCAATAATCTAATTTACTGCAGGATTCTTTGTAAAACAGCGCCGCTCAAAAATCTTTTTGCGTGTTTTGTTATTGGTTTGTTTTTGCATATTTTTAATCGGATTTTAAGGGGCAATAACCCAAATTCAGATTAGGTGGGGATCTCATCACCCATCCTAGAACCCATAAATCACAAAATGAGCATCCACATCACCCTACATTAATTAAAAAATATCTAGACCAAGATTCTAAGGACCGTCGAGCTCAATTAGGACAGAGGAGGTTCGTGGGTAATCTATCGCTTATCCGCATCTCTCTCGTGGTGTCTAAGACAGGTGTGACTAAGGAAAGTGGTTACTTAATTAGGCCCGCTATTTCGGTGATTCGTATAGCGGATACCTCCCACTTATCTGGAACTTACCTGGCCACAAGAGTGATAAAGAAGTGGTAGAGGATTGATCCTGCGACTTGTCCTTTAGAAGTCTACGAGCGGTCTAGTGACTTGACCTAGGTGACCTTAGTTCTAGGGTTGTTTGTGCATTTTTTGTGTGATTTGCCTTACGTCCGACACTTTTCCAAACAAACCTTTTTAGTTCTTACACACGCTGCTACGTGCGCTAAACCCACTTAGTGCATGATCGGTTGGACACAGGATTCTAGTGCCCGTCTTGTCCGCATTTCTGCTATTGACTCCGAGGTCGGTACTTTTTCATCTTCTATTTCTCCTCCACCCACCACATCGACCGAGATGGACGGTTCTCCATCAGATTTTACCACCACCATCCTACCACCACCCGTAGGTGCGCAGAATCCACCGCGCATCTCTCTCCAAGAAAGATGCTAACCTATACGCGGTCCCCTTCCTACTTGTCTATCTATTCCACCAGCCAATGGGGATAATTTTGAAATTAAACCCCTTCATCAACTTGTTGCCCAAATTTCACGGGCTTGAATCCGAAGACGTATTCGTTTTCATAACCAAATTCGAAAACGTATGTGCAATGATGTGCACTTCACAACTTCAGTGGATACTATGAGATTACGTCTTCTCCCTTTTACCTTGTGCGATCTAGCAGAAAAATGTCTTTATAATACTGTCGCACACTCTATTGCCAATTGGGATGAATTCGTTATAGCATTCCTTAAGAAATTTTATCCCAATCATAAGACCGCCCGTGTTCAAAGTGAGATTAACCAGTTTACCTAGTTTTCCAACGAACCATTTTGGAAATGCTTTGAACGGTTTAAAGATCTACTTGTCCAATGTCCTCATCACGGAATCAATAGATGGGACCTTTGCCGAATTATATATGAGGGTGTTAATCCAGCGACAAAGCAGATGCTTGAAACCATTTGTCAATGCCATTTCATGTCTAAAGATGATGGTGAAACTTGGCAATTCCTGGAAGATCTCGCTGAACAAATTTACAGTGGGAAAGCGTTAGACCACCATCAACATCATCTAAGGGAGGTATCCATAAGCTCGATGTTTCCATCGCAGTGAAGGTTGAAATGGCCGCGATACAAAGGAAACTCGAAGCTATAGAAAACAAAGTCTCTTCAGCCTCCCAAAATCAGGTTACGCTCCCGAAAACCGTGTATGGTTGCTGTTCCGACCCATCACATTTAACGGAAGAATGTCCTTTGAGTCCACCGTTTCAAAGTCAAGAACAAATTAATGCTACTTTTCAGCAACGACCTAGAAACGATCCTTATTCTTCCACATACAATCAGGGATGGAGGAATCATCCTAATTTTTCTTGGAACCAAAACTAAACTCAAAATCAAAATATGTTCCCAAGCCAAAATAACTATCAAAGGCCTCCTCCACAGCAACAACAACCACCACAACAGAGTCAGCACCCTTTTCAACCGCAAACTTTTCAAAATCCGGCCAACAACTCTACATCTTATAATAATTCTTTCCAATGGCCGGTACCGAAAAATCTGCACTCGAACGTAACTTAGAAACGTTCATTAACCAATCTACACAAACGACGGCTAATTTAACGTCTTCTATCCAAATGTTATTGCAGCACATCGCTTCCCACGGTGAAAGCATAAAATCGATAGAAGCACAACTTGCACAGTTAAATGCCGTGATGAGTGAGATAGAGAAAGGGAAACTTCCATCTCAATCTCTACCGAATCCTGACCACTCACAAAATCATAATGTGTGTGTCGTAACCATGTTGAGATCGGGTAGAGTGTTGAATAACCAAGTGGGTGAACATGTTGATGTTGATGATACCCCGGTTTCTTCTTCTACTCCTACTTCGTTTAGTCCACCACCTTCTTCCAAGCCTATTCTCCATTTTCCACTAGGCTCGAACCCTTCGCCCACTTCCTTGAGTCAACCTAAAACGATCCCAACTCCAATTTTGGGATCGATTCCATCCCCCACAAACTTCTCCACAAATGGTGGACCAAACCCTTATTGATAAAGCTCCTTATCCAAACAAGTTAAGGGGCAATAGACCAAGTCCCCAAATGGAGAAGATTGTGGAAATTTTTAAGCAAGTTAATATAAATATACCCCTCCTAGATGCTATCCAACAAGTTCCGTCCTATGCTAAAATTTTAAAGGACTTGTGTACTGGGAAAAAGAAAATTTAAGTACCTAAAAAAGTTTTCCTAGCGAGTAATGTGAGCACTGCTTTTACCCAAGAAACGAAAGGACCCCGGGAGTCCTACAATATCTATTTCTTTTGGGGGTAAAAATATCAATTGTGCTCTATTCGATTTAGGTGCTAGTGTTAACTTGCTTCCGTATTCTGTTTATGAGCAATTAGGGATTGGAGAGTTAAAACCGGCGCACTGCACTCTTCAGATGGCCGATCGATCTATCACCCAACCTAAGGGTGAGCTAGAGGATGTGTTAATCAAAGTCGGAGAATTTATATTCCCTGTGGACTTTATCGTTATAGATACACAACCTGTAGCAAACCCACGAAACTAAATTCCGGTGATTTTAGGTCGACCTTTTCTAGCGACTTCCAATGCTGTAATCAATTGTCGTAACGGCTCTATGAACCTATCCTTTGGGAAGATGTTAATTGAGCTTAATATTTATAAGTTGGAAAGTGAACCCTCCGAACCTTATTGTAACAACCCTAAACTTTCTGTAAATTTTTTTCAAAAATACAGAAAGGGTTACTTTGTTCTGAGCACAAGATATAAGTTTGTTTTGCTTTTTAATAGCAAGAAGGAGCTTGTAGCTCATTGGTAAGACCTTGCACTGCTAAACCAAAGCACCAGAGTTCAAATCCCATTAGCCACATTATTTTTTAATATTGTTTTATTTTAGATTTTTAGAAGTCCAAGAGCCTACACGTGCATAACTCGTAAAAACCCCACTACACATATAAAACAAACTGACCCAGGGGCTACATCAAGCGACGAGGGACACGTGGCAATGAGCCCCGGCCCGACATGGGCCGGCGACTCGGCCGACTCGGCCCGCCGCCGCCGGCCGAACTCGGTCGGATCGCCGAGTTGCCTTCATGAAAGTTCTGCCTTTTTGTATTCTAATAACCCCTGTATACTTTAATTTCTCTACACAGTAACAGAGACATTAAACCCCCTTATTTTTAATACAATTTTAATACAATTTTCATACAACCTTTCACCTACCCTAACCCTAGCATTACCCTATAAATACCACCCCTAAACACACACCCCTCACTCATAATTCTGTCCAAACTCTTAAGAAAACTCTCTAGAATTTTGTGTACAAGTGGAGTTAGCAAAGGGCGAAACTCCGGCGATCTTCCGACGACGACCCAAGGATCTCCCGGCGACGAAACGACGCACCGGCGCCTCCTACGTCTTCTTCTCCCTCTTCTCTATACTAAAAACCCATAAGTCCCACCTCCCTCTTCCTTTTGCTATTCTAAAAAGTTCTTTTTCTAAAACCCGACGGAAGCGGAGTTAATCCAACTTCCGATTCGGTTTTCTTTAAAAAATCCAATTTTCTTAAATACAACAACACCAATCTTGTACATCATGACTATTAATCATTAACAAACATGTTGAACAAATTTCATGGCAATATATTTCATTTTGTTACTTTTACTACTCTTTTTCAGTAAAATACCATGTAGTTTACTTTCTATTTTAAAACATCATAAATCTTGCTATACCTTTAATTAGATCACGAGGTAATGACCTACCTCCTCACAATACTCATATGAAACATAGCACAATACCTTTCGGGAACATAGAATACGAAAAAACGAAACTTTACATATTAATACATTTTACTATTAAAACCGTTTTCTACAAGATACGTATTTATTACAAATATTTGCAAAGCGCCGCTACAACCCATTTTGGGGAACCTGACTGGGATGGTGCGGATTATCGCACATCCCTGGGCTTAGTAGTGCGAGATGCAGACCTCCGCAAGGAGCATTCGGTCTCGAAAGATTTAAAATACGAATATCTTTATAAAATGAGATTTCTAGAAAATAATAAATTAAAATTATTTTAGATAAAATATATATATATATATTAACAAAATATCTATTTTTGATATAATATAAATATTATAACTTTTCTAAATCAAAAGAACCAATTTACATGAAAATACCATGAAATTCCATACAAGTCCAACACTTTACAATTAAATACCATGTATTATGAAAAATAGGTTTATTCACTAGAAATGTCACAAATATAAAATCTACAACTATGAAAACTCTAAAGATGATAAATAAATACTTGAGGTGTATTTTGTAAATTATACAAAATTATTTTTATATAAAAAACCCTCAAGTTCTATAAATTACAATAAGGATCCTAGTAAATATAGGTTTAAGCGGGACCGGTCTCTTGAGCCTCAGGAAGCCGGAGATATGGGTGCTTGCCTATCTAAGGTAGACAACTTAACAAACGGTGTTATCAACACGGTAATCGTCTTTGAAAAAGACACAAATCCTGCCGCCCATATACAGCGGTTACCGATAACATCAAAACCTAATTCAGGACTTCAATTTCTCTTTCTAATTTTTCTGACTCAGACTGAGTCTCATTATAATAATCTGACTTTAATATGATTCAACTACAATCTATAATATTACAATTCAATATGAATCCATGAATCCATATATTCAATATATCCAATCTGTATTGACCGAACCGAACCATGGATATACTTCCATTTATATGATTCTCCAGTTACATCCATGATTCTCCAGTTACATCCATTTACTGATATCATGGTTTCGGTAAGTCATCCAATTATACAATCTATATTAAAATACAATACAAGTTGCAATACAATACAAACAATACAAATAAGATATCGCGGGGTTTAAGGGGTAGATTGGTACGGAAGGTGTTAGAAGTGGCACGAGACTGCAAGATTTAAGACACCTAACCTGAATACCACGCCGTTGTTCCGGGCATTCTAACGGAGCCTTGTACTTCCATTTGCCTCTAGTCTCTGGCATATAGAGACTCCTCTCGTATACACTGGCATCCTTCTGTACCAAGCTACAAACAACAGCGTTAACCATATAATACAACTTTAAAAGCTATTTTCTCTCTCTGTCTATTCTATTTCCCCCCTTATCTTTGAACTTACAGAGCGATTGTTCGCTGACAACATTCCTTCTCTTTATTCTTTGGAATTTCGTCAGGTGATCTGGACACTCAGGAGATCGAGCCTACCAGCAAGGACTTGGATCAGCTTGCTTATGACCCAGAGCTCTAGCTTCATTGTACACATTTTATTTCAGTACTTTTTCATTTCTGTTATGCCACTGTTTAGGCATTGCTTTCATTCAGATGTATTTACTTTTCCATGCATTGTACAAAAGAATGTTAATAAATAAGGTTGCTGTTTCATTACATTTGTCTCTTGTGTATATTCCTTTTATATTGCTTAAATACGCTTAGCGTATTTATTTCAGAGTAAATACGTAGCAGCCAGTCGCGCCCTCTGCCCGTACCTCGGGAAGTGGGTCGTGACACCTATGCTCAAGTATGTTCTGTTGAAAGGATGGATTCCGACAGTAGCGAATTCGAACAGTTTCACGATACTGATCTTGACTCCGCTAATACGTTGTTGTTTGACCCTGCTATTTATTATACACATGCGGACCTTTCTATCGAGCTGTCCGGGTCAACATCTAACGCTAAATATGAACCTTTTATGGAGTCCGAATATCATCCCGTTCTTTCCGATGAGATTTTTATTCGGGATACCGATAAAAGCTTTGAAGAAATCTTTGCTGAAGAACTCGCATTCTTAGAAGACATGGGCGTTGTGATGAATCAACCCGCACTCAAAGAAGTTGAACTGCCTCCCTTTCTTCTTATCCGGAACAAGAATGCGAGTAATCCACCATCACTGTTTCGTCTCTATAAACCGAGACGTAAACTCGTTCTATTACACCTCTTATCTTCTCCCCACTTCTTCATGTCGATAGGTGACATGTTCTTCTACCAACCTTGGTGGTACATTGATAAAATTTTTGAATGGTTGGTGTTGACTTTTGGTCTTTGTAAACCTTTATATTGATCATTAACTTTACCCCCCTCTTTATAATTTTAAAATGCTTAATACTGTTTTACTCAAATTTGGGGGGGAGAAAAATATTTTGGCTCTTGAAAGAAATAAATTTTTTATAAAATTATGAGCCAAAAATAAGTTCGGGGGAGGTTTTCACTATCATTAATTCATGTCCCCATTACTAACTTTTCCTCCCAAGTCTACAGGTTTTTTTTAAGCTTAATAGATGTCATCAGTGAGGACACTGCTGCAAATAGGTTTGGGCGAGATTTGTGCTTATTCACGCATCAATTTTTGCATTATACTACATATAAGCACAAAAAAAAAAATTTGGTAATAAAAAGTTAGAAAGTGAAAAATTACATACGATAAGATTGGAAGAGTTTAAGAAAAGCAAGAAAGTTAGATACTTTCTTAAACGAAACTAGTAATAAGTAGTCATGAGCCGTTGTCTCAAGGGTTGGTAAAATGAAGGAAATTACTAATATGAGGATAAAAATAAGTTTGAAAAATAGTCACTATTCTTGAGTCTAAACATTTGAACGTTGATACCTTACTATACGCATTTGCACACATCTTGAAACTTGGGATAGTAGAGGATACCTTGAAATGCACTTGTCTAAAAGCCTTGGTATGAAGAAAAATAAAAATCTAAAGAAAAAAATGGTGAATAAAAAATGAACACTGGTTTTGTAATTGCTTAAGGCAGCATAAAAAAATATCGCGAGGGTGCTTTATCACCTAGTGTTTTAGACCAACTGGTTTGGGAGCCACTGCTAAGTTTTAGGTGTTGCAAAACGAGGATATTACGCCTAAATGAGTGAGCACATTTAGTAATCGGTCGATTAGTACCTCAAGAAGTATTAGCGGTCGTATGAAGAATGTGTGAGCAATTCCATCTAAAATATTCACCAACTAAAAAGTACTAAGCAAGATGGACAAGAGTATGATAGCTTGAATTGAATTCTCTAAGTGTAGGGATGCATTTTACACACACGTAGGGGTATATGATCGATATTTGGAAGAACGGTAGGGAGGAAGACTAAAGGCGATGTTTTATTGAGGGATGATGTGATTTCCGACATTTTTTCATGACTGTTAAGATAGAGCTCATGGCAACCGAAAAGCTAGTGTAGTTGGAAACTCTTCTTTACAAGTTCTTTCTTTTATAGTTCTAATATTTGTATGTAACTTTCATCTTCTTTCTTTTATTATGGGATTTTGTGGGTGTAATCACCCTCAGGAGACAACACTCCTCCTACTAGGGACACCTAGAGGTTTAAAGGCTTGTTGCACGTGCTCAGTGCAATCGTGATTGCCTACGAAAGTGTGCTAGGTTTTTCTTTTTCTTATTCTCCCTCTCTTGAATAACTAGTTTGCTCGGGACGATCAAAATTAAGTTTGGGGGTATTTGTTCAGTCGAAAATATTGCACATTTGATGGAGCATTTTTCTTACTTTTGTTAACTACTTAAAAGTGTTTATGGTAATTATGGAACATATGTGGGTTTATCTGCAAAATATTTATTAACATATGTTTTTACATTATAATTAACATTATGAAGGAAAATATATGCATATAATGTTTATATGATATTTTGATAATTAAAATATGCATATCATATCAAATATTCTAATCAATATTGTATCAGATAAAATGATTAGGATAATATCTCAAAATAATAACAAATATTACTAATACTATGAATTGAGATATTGTGCAGATTTAGCTCGGGTCTGGAGATCGAGATATCCAAGATTTTGGGAATGAAATCTGCCGATAAAATTGAATCTAATCGTAAAATCATGAATGGAAGAGACTCAGAGAAGATTTAAAGATTCCAGACATCACAAAAATCTCCACGTGTTAACATGAGACATCACCGGAAGTTTGGAATCATGATGCCACCAAATAGCCGCCCAACCGCGGCCAATATGCCCTATTCGCGGCGGATCCGTGACCTTTTTGTATCCGTTCGATCTAATATTTTTGTTGGGTGATTGTTTCCCACAATCAGAGCAAAGCTCTGTTTTGAATTTCAAAATTCAAAAAGTAAAGCAACGCTTCAGACCCGGTGCTCTGCGCTGCGCGCTGCGTGTCAAACACGGGTGCGCTAGCGCAGTTGCGCTGCGCGCCACGTGTCGAGCGTAGGTGCGCTAGCGCTGGAATTAAAAATTCCCCACCGTTAGATCAAAAGATCTAATAATAATAATAAATTATTAATTAATCAGAATTAAAATTCTGTTATGGAAAGATCTTTCCAATCTTGTTAAAAACAAGAAAATTGCCTTCTGTAAAACAGAAGCCCTAGGATCAAAAATCCAACGGTGGAGAAATATCCTCAAATCAATCAGAGAAAGATCTTTTTAACTGATTTAACAAATCAATTTGCCCTATAAAAAGGCCCCTAGACCTCAAGTCTCGGATATAAAGAGAAATATAGAAAAAACCTCCCTAAAAATTTTGAGAAAACTCAAAGAAAGAAAAACAAACTTCTAGCAAAAAGAAGATCATCTTCTTCAAGGTAAAAAACATAATTCTTGAACACAAAGATGAAATCATCTCATAAAAAGAAGAACTATCTTCTAAAAAGATCATAGATCTATAAAAGACCAAAGTCTTTAGTATAAAAGAGATCAAAAGATCTTATTATAAACAAAAAGAAGAAGTATTTACTTCATTTACAGATCATTGATCTACAAAGACAGTGCCTTTTATAAATAAAGCAAGAACTTTTGTTCTTGAATCTTGAGGCAAAGCCTCCTTTAAAAAGGACATAAACTTGTTTCTCTGATCACAAATTCGATCAAGTGCACTTTGCGCTACTGAAAAGTGTCTTGCACTCATGAACTGCGCTTTTGCGTTCCTTGGAACGGCGCTCAGCGCCAAAACATGCCACGTGTCAACCATAGACACAACTTGCGCTTTGCGCTTCTGAAACAGCGCACTGCGCCCATGGACCGGCGCTTAGCGCCAAGCGCGTTACGTGTCACTCAATGGTGAGCCATTAAACCAGCGCAAAGCGCTCATAAATTGAAAGTGCAATGCGCTAATAAACTAGCGCTTAGCGCTAAGCGCGACACGTGTCATCTTCGTGTGCGCTACCCGACAGAAGCGCTATGCGCTCTTTGATTGGCGCTGAGCGCCTGGCGCGCCATGTGGCGCACTGTCAGAATACATATTGTTCTGATGAATGCTATGCATTCAATACAAGACAAAAGATGTCAGAACCCAATGCTTAGCATTATTAAAAGAGCCAAGCCCAAGTAAAGGCTCAACAGCCCAGAACAATAAAATGTTAAACATTTTAGTCTTATTGGACTTAGCACAATTCTGGCCATAAGTCCTCAACTTATATCGAACTGAGCCCATCTGCTCATGAATATTCAACAGATCTTAGTTCCAAACTGGGCTACAGATCTTTCAATCAATTCACACCGGTTCAAGGGTACATCTCTTTACTTCTCTGATATCTGTCGTTGTAATCCTTCAACGTCTTCAGAGAGGTGACGGGTCCCGACAACCACACATTTCTACGGACAGTGGGGTCCTTAAACTCATGGACTACGATGTCCTTAACCTGGACTGTGGGGTCCTTAAACTCATAGACTACGAAGTCCTTAATCTGGACTGCGGGGTCCTTAAACTCACGGACTACGATGTCTTTAACCTGGACCGTAATGTCCTTAAACTAACATCGGACCGAGATGTCCTTAAACTAACAATGGACCGTAATGTCCTTAAACTAATCGACCGCAATGTCCCTAAACTAAACAATAGAGCCTAATTGATCTTTTGTTGGATCTAAACGATCCCGTTAAGTTGATCTTAGTCTGAAATGAGACTAACGTATCCTTAACAAACGTTTAAGTTGATCTTAGTCTCAAATGAGACTAACGTATCCTTAAACCCAACCCCTAAACCCAAATCTAAGAAAATACAGATTTGGACTAATCCATATCCTACGGGCGACAACATAAACTAGTCTCCGTATACCATCCACAGGCAACCATAAACAAAACAAACACACACGACACGACGTGACCATCTGGAGAAGGAGAAAGTGGTTACCGTGATGCGGTAGCGTAATTAACTGCAGGGGCTTGCGCCTGCAGGGAAGAGCGTCCCCACAATCAAAAACCCCTCAAATGAGGGGGAATCTGACGAAGTCTGCTACATCGGCCGCATCCGCTTAAACCTTCGATACATGGTGCCATAAATCAACTTGGTATCTTCGGAGAGGTGGATGGATAGCACCAATTAGCATCTGCCCATGAAATTCGGGCCCCGACGTCCCAACGTCCCGGTCGTGTCTTCCGGCGGGGAACAGATTCTGGCACGCCCGGTGAGACCTTTTCCTCTTTCCACTCCACATTTCGTGTGTCACGTTCATGAACGAATCACGGTTTGTTAATGGTTGCCCTTGGGTTCGAGGTACTAAGATTTGGTTTCTTGCTTGGCGCAGAAAGCGAAACATCAATGGCATCCACTTGCGAGAAGTGTTCCAACTGCAATTGTAACTCGCGCTCCGCCTCATCTGGAGGCATAGCCTACGTCCCCAAGCAGCTTCCTTGTTCACGATGCCGGTGGACCAGGTAATTCAGGCCACCACCGGATTGTTTTTCGGGACCATGCTCCCGCCGATGAGCTTCAGCACCCCTGTACCAACACCAGAAGCTCCCAAGAAGTCGGTCTTTGATCGGCTTGCTACTACCGTGGCCCCTCCCAACGGGTCATCCAGCTCCAGCGCCTCAGTCTTCGCCAAATTGGGCTAAAGTCCATGTGGGCCCATGATAAAGCCTACAATCCCAGAAAAGGTTGTTCCGAGGAGGATAGCCATCCCTGCTCCTGAAGTCGTCAAGCCGGCTTCTCCTGCCAAAGGGTCGGTCTTTACAAGATTAACCACTCCGGCTCCTGCTCCAAAGTCTGTCTTTGACAGATTAAATCCTGTTACTCAACGGACCTCAGTTTTCAAGAGGCTGACGCCAGCAACAGCCCTTCTCCAAAGCAGGGGGCAAGACGAAGTCACCCCTCAAGCTGAAACCATCCCAACAGCTCGACGCGCTCGACGTCGCCACTGGCACCGAGTGAGGAAGGCTGGGGCAACTCCCCCTCTGGGCTAACTCCGCCAGCCCCGACGGTGGAAATCAATGCTGCTGTTCCAACTGGGAACAGTTTCGAACTGCTGAACAAGGTGCACAGGAACTCTCCTACGGCCGTACTGAAAAGATCTCCTCTTCTGGTGGAGAATGTTACAGAAATAAAGCTGGACCAGCCTCCTCAACGGCTGTCTTCTAAAGTTTACAAAGTCTGGCGACGGGTCCAGGAGTCGGTGATCGATCAGGATTATCTCCGCTGACAGAAGAACCTGAAGGTTCAGAAGGAAGGGAACCGTCCTAGCAAGCCACAAAGGACGACAACCACCTGGGTGCCCGCTGCAACGACCCCCTCAACGTCAACTGCTCAAAAGAGAAGGAGGCCAGAGAAAGCCCCTGTGGCTACGGCAGATCGCAAAGACGCTAAGCCCAAACGCCCCAAGTCTGGGGGCATAACGGTCCATACTGTTTACATGGCTTCCGGGAGAGAGGAAAGCCGCGCTTCAACGGGTCACCGACCACTCATCCGATCCGTGACGAAAGCTCAAGAACAACAATAGTAGAAGCTTCAGGAAATGCTGACGCAAATGGCCGCACTCACCGAGCCAAAAGATAGCTCGGAGGCATCATCAAAGCAGCGTCACGAACAAGAAACCGATGCTGACTTTCTCCGCAGAGTCCTGGAAAAGAAGGATAGAGAAGCAGCAGAACAAGCGGCTAATATAAAACGAATGGCGTTTCTCTTCCAAGACATGGTAGGGATGATGTTACAGCCGGACCCTTCAGCTGAAGACCCTCCGATCATTGTTGAAGACGATAGAGGAGAGACATCTAATCCTCCTCCGGCTCTTTCAGCAACCAAGGAGGAAACCATTTCCAAGGCCGCATTGGATGACTATATAGCTCAGCAAATACGAGCTCACCAGGCGAATGAAGCGGCCAGTCAAGTCGTCAAAACTGGGCGACCGTATCCAAGCTTGTATGACCAAATAAAATACCCACCTGGATACACAATCCCTAAATTCCATGTGTATAAGGGGACAGGCAATCCTCACCAGCACGTCGTCCAGTTCAGAGCTCTTTGCGGCAACACCGGGGGCGATGATAAGCTTTTGCTCCGTCAATTCGTCGGCAGCTTATCGGAGACAGCATTTGAGTGGTACTCCGAGCTTCCAAACGACTCCATCAAGACTTTCGCAGAAATGGAGTTGTTATTCACCCAGCGATTCGCGAGTGCTAGTGAATGCACCCTAATAACGGCATTGATCAATACCAGGGTAAAGCCAGGCGAGACATGGGTCCAATACGCCATCCGATGGCAGAATCTGTGGTTGAAATGCGAACGGCGGATCGAAGAAGCGCCAGCGGTAGGCATGTTTGTAGGCACTTTGGACCCTCATGCAACCATTTCACAATTCATGATGTTCTTTAAGCCGACAACATTCCAGGCCTTAATCGACAAACTGACCCAAATGGACCAGATGGGTCATAGACCGTCTCCTCCAAAGCCGGACTCTCGAAACGAGAAAGGAAAGGGGAAGGCAATCATCGTAGCCAATGCTCAACAGCAGCCTGGTGGCCCGAGACCTGTTGATCGCCAAAATAACAGAATTCGATCTCTCGAAGATAAAATGAGTCGCCTTTACTCGTTCCCTCGAGACAAGACAAAGAGGTTGTTCGAGCTTGCACTCCGCAACAGGCTCATTACGCTCCCAGAGCCAAGACGCCCAGCGCAACCAAGCGACATTAGCAATTCTAACTACTGCCCTTATCAACGAATGTTGGGCCTTCCGATCGAGAATTGATACATCTTCAAAAGCTGGATAGAAGATCAGTACCAGCAGGGAAAATTCGTATTATCTGAGAACTGGAAGGTGAACCCGCCTCGACCACACGCTCCAAAGAAGACGGATACACCGGGGGCATCATGCTCTTTCGTAGAAGAAGCTCCATGGGAGGTCGCTCTTTCATCCAAGACGAAAAGAATGCTAAAGGATCTCCATACATGCCCGGCGATCAGATGGAAAAATTCACTCGAACCAGAGATTATCGAGGGGATGCTGAAGCCGCGACCAACTCTAAAAATTGGTGGTGATAGCCAAAACACTCACACCCAGCCGTCAAAATCTTCAAAGAAGAAGAAGAAATCCAAGAAGCCCGTAAAGCCTGGTGACAAGCGTACGGACCTGCAAAAGCAGATTGACGCGCTGGAAGAGTATAATCAGAAGGCACGGACTCCAATCACGCTCTAAGAGTTCCTCAGCCACGTCTTCGAGGATGGAAATGATGGAGAAGACTCATCGGATGAATCTGAAGATTACGTAGGAAGTTGCCATATGATCTCTCATTCGTCGCTAGACAATGAAGAGGCTCCTTGCATAAAGAAACTGGGGGCAGGTCCTAAGCCAGAACTCCTGGAGCCATCAGATGAAATAATTGATGCATTCCTGAACACAGCTCTTCTTAAAAGCAAAGCTGATCGGGAGCGTGAGATGGCCATATTTGAAAAGGCCAAACGTCGGCGACTGGACGAAAGGGCTGAAATATCCCTGCCATATCAAAATACCTCTATTGCGAACAAAAACAGGTTCAAGACGAGGAAGAGGTTCACCAAAGCCATATCAATGGGAATGAAGCTGCCACCCTCCGAAGGAAACATTCTTGGTGAAGCAGAAATACATCCTAGCTACTGCTTATATCATCGAAAGATTGCGCACCCTACTGAAGAGTGCAACGCTTTTAAAAGATGGTGGCAGGGATATGTTGCTCATCGGCAAAATTTCAAACAGATAATACGCAAAGCTCGTCGGGAACAGAGAAGTATGACCGAGGAGCATAAAAGAACCACCGGAAACTGTCGCATGGTCAACGTCGGGGGATCGCAAGTTCTTACTTTCGGGAGCGATTCTGATGAAGAAATGGCTCTTGGCCCTCTCTTTAAAGAGTCCGCCCTGGGGAAAGAGGAAGAACCGAGGACCTGTGAAAATATTCAGCTGCGCAACCGCACGCTGCCCGAAAAGAATCTTGGACCCTCGAACAGTGGGTCAAATAGAAAGGATAAGGGGAAAGAAAAGGTTTCTGAGGATATCATCCTTAATGACCAAGCCGTCGAGAAGCTGACAGCCAAGGACCCGCCGAAGAAGAGTAAGATGGATTACAACGTTCTCGCACACTTGAGGAAGATACCCTCGCAGCTCAGCGTTCTCGATGCCCTCCTGTTATCCAAAGAGGCGAGAGATTCTTTAATCAAGGCACTACAGGAACCCGAGCAATTCCAAGCTTTCCTCGCCGAAGAAAAGATGAAGGACGAGCTGGAAGAAGTACACACAGCCGATATCACCTTCGGCGATGAAGATCTCCTCCTTGGGACATGCGAACACAACCGTCCCCTATATGTCTTCGGGTACTGTCATGACATCAAGATAGGTAAAATCCTAGTCGACAATGGGTCCTCCGTCAATCTCCTTAACGTAAAGGTGCTAAAGGAAATCTACATGAGTGTTCAACACCTCGCTCGGGATAAGATCACCATCTCCGGGTTCGACTCTCAGTCATCACGGACGCTTGGGTCCGTGATACTGACGTTACGCTTTGGGTTGCTCGTCACTGATATCAAGTTCCACGTCATTGACGCCAAGACATGCTACAACGCTTTGCTCGGCCGGCCCTGGTTACACGAGTACAACATCATCCCCTCTACACAACATCAGTGTATGAATTATTTCAAGGATGTCTCGAGTATACTGTGACAGGAGAGCTAAACCCATTCTCCGTGAACGAAGTCCGCAAGTACGAAGACGCAAAATACTTCTTACCAGACTTTGAGGACACAGAAAGATGTCACAAACCGAAGGACAAAGCTATCACCACCATTCCGGTCTTCGGGAGTGATACCGAGGAGGAGGAAGAGATAATCTACTCAGGTCCGCCCCAGTGCAACAAGCCGGGACCGTCCATTCCTATACTTATCTTCGGTAGCGACTCGGAAGATGAGGTCCATGCCGTATTCTCTGCTCGGCCTTGAATACAAACCTTCGCTGATGAAGAGCAAAGTTTGCAAGTTGCCATGGTCCCGCCCAAGCATCATAAAGAACTAGATGCGCTTGATACCTACAGTGTGGAGGAACTGCAGACATTCTACGTCCCTCCCAGACGAAAAGGTGAAAAGGCGATCCTATTCTACCGATCCGGGGAAACCAAAGTGGAGAAAGAAATCTGGCAAGGCGCGGATTCTACACTTGACAGGCTCCAGCCCATCCGTTTGCCCAGATATTACATGGATGGACTGAATAGACTCTTGAAACGCCAAGGTGTGCCCCTTAAGCAAATTGCATGACAAGCACGGTTCTATAACAGGATATGGAACGTTCCCGGAACTCAACGAAAGTTGCCCAACGGGAGAATAGAAACGACCGGGATTGGATATGTTCAATCCAAGAAACGAGAGCTACTCCGCGACTGCTACGTCATACATGACTTTGATGAAGAAGGAGATACTCTGTGGGAAGATGCTAACCCTGAACCAGAAAGAGCACCCGCCGTGAAAATGCCCAGTCCGTCGTTCGAAGAACAAATGGACAAGCTTATAAGGGAAGCGGGTCAAAAGGTTCGAGACGACCATAATCGCGAAATGGCCATCTACGAGAAATCCAGGACACAATGCCTCCTTCAGCAGGCTGTGAGAAATGAAAATGCTACTCCTTGTCAACCCATTGTACAAAAGGCCCGACGCAGAGGCAGAAACAAACCCAAGAACGGGAAAGGCGTTCGACAATGACAAAGCGGGTCCAAAAAACTACGCGATCAAGAATCGAGCGGCCAGGATTCATCTCTTATAAAGAAGATGGGTCGACATACTCTTTTGCCCAAGACAAGACAAAGAAGATACTTGATCTTGCCATAAAACATCAAATGATTACCCTCCCGGAGTCCAAGCACCCCGAGCAAGCAGGCGAAGTCTCTCACCCAGACTACTGCTCCTATCACAGGGCAGTAGGGCATCCTATTGAATATTGCTTTATCTTAAGAACTGGGTCGAAGATCAATATCAACAAGGCAGGTTCGCTCTGTCCAGCAGCTGGGAGGTAACCCCGCCGCAGAAGCATGAACCGAAAGCCACAAGAGTAGAACCAGATCAACATCGGTCTTGGAAGCGATCTTGCACCTGCCACGTGATAACGCTGTCAGAAGAAGAACCCAAGAATATGGATGATCTCCCTTGGTGCTTCGAAAATGATGATGACGAGGTGATCTCCGAGTTTCCACTGGCGCCAAAAGAGCTGGAAGATGGGATACATACTACTGCAAATGATCTCAGAAAAATTGACTTGGGAACGGCAAACGACCCACGGCCGACGTTCGTCAGTGAACTGTTATCTGAAGAAAATGTGGCTGCACTAAAAGACGTGCTTATGCAGCATAAAGATTGCTTTGCATGGAACTATTCCGAGATGCCAGGATTAGATCCAGAGATTGCTGTGCACAAATTAGCAATATCCCCGAACGTTAAGCCAATCAAGCAAGCACCAAGGAGAATGCGGCTTGAGCTTGAGATGAGTATCAACGCCGAGGTCAAGAAGCTAATCGACTCCGGCTTCATCCAGGAGGTTCAATATCCTGACTGGATCGCTAACATTGTCCCAGTGATGAAGAAAAATGGGACGGTGCGCATCTGCGTAGACTTTAGGGATCTCAATAAAGCCTGCCCGAAGGATGACTTCCCAGTACCGGTCACTGAACTGATGATAGACAATACGTCCACTCATAAGGTCTTCTCCTTCATGGACGGCTCATCAGGATACAATCAGATAAAGATGCATCCTGAGGACCAGAAGCACACTGCTTTCCGGACTCCTTTAGGCATATTTTGCTATAAGGTGATGCCTTTCGGTCTAAAAAAGCTGGTGCCACCTATCAGAGGGCCATGACGAAAATCTTCGACGACCTCATACATGAAATCATCGAATTCTATATCGATGACCTCGTAGTAAAAAGCAAATCATACGAGGAACATCTAGAGCATCTGAAGATCGTATTTCAGCGCCTCCGGCAGTACAACTTGAAGATGAACCCTCTTAAATGCGCGTTCGGAGTCTCCTCGGGTAAATTCCTGGGATTCATCGCCCGACACCGAGGCATCGAAATAGACCCGTCGAAGATCAAGGCGATTATGGAAATGCCTCCGCCAAGGACTCTCAAGCAATTGCGGTCTCTCCAAGGAAAGCCCGCGTACATCCGGCGATTTATAGCAAATCTCTCAGGCAAATGCCGTCCTTATAGTCACCTAATGAAGAAGGGAACCCCGTTCGTCTGGGATCACAAATGCCAAGTCGCACTGGATGAAATCAAGCAATACCTCCAGAATCCGCCAGTGCTGGCTGCTCCCGTTAAGGGAAAACCTCTCGTCCTGTACACATCAGCCCTTGAAGGTTCTTTAGGCGCGCTATGGGCACAAGAGAACGACCAAGGGAAAGAGATGCCCTCTACTATCTGAGTCGAGTTCTCCTGGGAGCAGAAAGCAATTACTCTCTCATTGAAAAACATTGCCTGGCGTTGATCTTCGCAATAACGAAGCTCAGACATTATGCGTTGGCACACGAGGTCCATCTCATATCGAAGGTGGATCCTCTCAAATATTTGATATCGAAGGCCATATTAACAGGACGACTCGCTAAATAGGCCCCTCTCTTGATGGAATTCTCGATAACTTATCGGCCTCTTAAGGTAGTGAAAGGCCAGGCCATCGCCGACTTCCTCGCTGAGCATCCGATACCTGCTGATTCTACTTTGAATTGCGAACTGCGAGACGTACATGCGTTTGACACGATCGACGGGGGTGATACCCGGTAGGAACTTTATTTTGATGGAGCGTCTTCCATGAAGAAGCGCAAACAAACCACCCCTATAATCAAATCGGGGGTAGACCTCATCTTCGTAACTCCACAAGGAGGGATAATGCGCTTTGCCTTCTCCTTGACAGAGCCGAGAACGAACAATGAGGCCGAATATGAAGCTTTGATAGCAAGTCTCGAGATCGCTATCGATATGGGAATTGAAAACCTCCTCATATACGGGGATTCCCAACTGATCGTTAGTCAAGTAAATGACGACTGTCAGACGTGCAAGCCAGAGTTGGTGAAGTACGGCGAAAGGGTACAGCAACTCCTGACTCAAATTCCTTACTATACCTTGGAAAACATACCGCGTGCAGAAAATAGCAAGGCAGAAGCATTAGCCAAGCTCGCTAAAGAACTGGCTGACGAAAACCTTGATGATGTAAGAATCACTGTCCAAAGTTGTCGAGTTCTTGCGCCGGTAGAAATATCTCCGGATTCTTCCGAATAAAAGGGAGCGATTGAGCAAACGGCTCTGCAAATAAAAGACCGGGAAAGGGCTAAGGATTGGAGAGAAGTATTTATAGACTACTTCAAATCCCGTCGAACGCCTGAAGATGCGTCTTCAAGACATCAGCTCATGAAACGAGCTCTGTCTTTTGCCTTCGTCAATGATACTCTGTATAAGAGATCATTTGATTCTTTATGGCTAAGATGCCTGGGACCTGAAGAGGCAAAGAGAGTCATCTAAGAAACTCACGACGGACTCTGCGGTTCTCACCAAGCCGGGCCGAAGATGAAGCTGAAGATCAAACGGATGGGTTATTATTGGCCCACGATGATCCAAGACTGCCTCGAATACGCGAAGCAGTTCCATTCGTGCCAGATTCATGGAGACTTTATCCATCAGCATCCGAATCCGCTACATCCGATAGTGGCTAGCTGGCCGTTCGAAATGTGGGGGACCGACATAATCGGCCCCATCGAACCAACATCGTCCAAAGGACATCGGTTCATACTGGCAACAACCGATTACTTCTCCAAATGGGCAGAAGCGGTACCGCTAAGAGAAGTGAAGACGGAGAATATTCTCCATTTCTTCAAGACACACATCATTTATCGGTTTGGAACTCCGCGACGGATTATCTCCGATAACGGGTCAGCCTACAGAAGCCACAAGATCAGCCGCTTCACACAACAGCATAATATAGACTGGAGATACTCTTCAGTCTATAATCCTCGAGCTAACGGCCTAGCTGAGGCTTTTAACAAGACCCTAACGAAGATCATAAAAAATACGGTGTCCCGAAATAAGAAGAACTGACACGAGAGAGTGCATGAAGCTCTCTGGGCGTACCGAACTACGTTCAAAACGGCCACGAACACAACTCCGTATGCATTGGTATTCGGTACAGAGGCAGTGCTTCCCCTCGAGATAGAGCTACCCTCTCTACGAATGGCAGTTCATTACGAGCTAACGGACGAAGAGAATGCTCACCTTCGGCTTGAGGAGCTCGATGCCCTTGATGAAACCCGGCTCATAGCACAACAAAATCTGGAGGCTTATAAAGCAAATATGACGCGCTCATACGAAAGATTGACTAGGCCGAGGACATTCCGCCAAGGAGAACTCGTGCTAGTGGTCAAAAGACCTATGATCCCCAATCGTGCCAAATGGGGAAAATTCGAGCCGAACTATGAAGGCCCGTATATCATAAACAAGGTCTACCAGGGTGAAACCTATCTACTCATGGACATGCATGGCGAAAGACCTTCAGGCCAATAAACGGCCGCTTCCTAAAGAAATACTATGCCTAACGAGTCACGGCCTAGGTCAACGAAAGATGACGACGACTATGTCCGCTCGCTATCTTCCTAAGCCTAAACTCTATAAGTAGTAGCCGGCTTCCTTCACAACGGACCGAAACGTCCATAAACTAACAACGGACCGAAACGTCGTTAATCTAACAATGGACCGGAACGTCCTTAAACTAACAATGGACCACTATGTCTTAAAACTAGCTGTTGACCGAGACGTCGACAAACTACGGTGGATTGCGGTGTCCCAAAGCTGATACAAAAAAAATAATAAAAAAAAGAAGAAGAAAGAAAACGGTATGTCTACAAGCAAAATGGGCACGGATGAAAACCCGAAAGGGCTCCGTGAGTAAAAACAGCAGGGCTACCGGCGAGTTTTGTGAAAACCCGAAAGGGCGCAACCTCGTTAGAATAAAAAAAAAGAAAAAGAAAACGGTATGTCCACAAGCAAAATGGGCACGGATGAAAACCCGAGAGGGCTCTGTGAGTAAAAACAGCAGGGCTACCGGCGAGTTTTGTGAAAACCCGAAAGGGCGCAATCTCGTTAAAAGACACTCGCGAGGTCCTCTCGACCTTGTGAGGAGAAAACCACCTGCGTGAGATCCTTACAACCCACAAAGGAGCAACACACTTAGGGATCCCCACGATTCCTAAGGAGAAATTACACTTGCGAGATCCCCACGACTCGTAAGGAGAACCCTCTTATGAGACCCTCACGGCTCATAAGATTCCAAAGTCTTAAGCTACAGGGATCTGAACCTGTTCTTAAGCGGCCACCACAACCTCCGATGCTGCCCTATAAGCGGCTCAATATTGACCCTTGTATACAATCCACGGGCGTGAATAAATATTTCCTTAACAAAGCCCCATCCGTAACTAGGGATGTGTCTACACGGTGAACAACCCTTGTAAGTCCTCTCGACTTATAAGGAGAAAACACTCTTGTAAGATCCTTACGACTTATAAGAGAACATGCACTTAGGAATCCTCACGATTCCTAAGGAGAAAACGCACTTATGAGATCCTCGCGACTCGCAGGGAGAAATACCTTTATGAGACCCTTACGGCTCATGAAGTCAAAGGCCTTAGTCGACAGGATCCTAACCTTGTTCGCTGAGCCACCTTTATTCGACATCAAACGAGGCAAATGATGATTCGCTCCTGGCAATATTCCAGTTGTAGCGGTGTTGATGCCGAAATCGGTGTCTAATTCCAAACTTGCAGCAAAAAGCCAGCAAGCCACACATGCATACGAAATAGCCGAAATGATAGGGCAAGTTGCAAATCAGCAAGTAAAAAATGTATGCATGCCAAATAGCCGAAATGATTGGGCAACTCGCAATAAAAAGCAGAGAGTAAAAATAAAATAAATAGCTGAAATGATTGGGCACCGCGAAAAATAGTCGAAATAATTGGGCAATCGCGACCTTCGCGATATAAAAGCTGAAATGATAGAGCATCGCGGAAATAAAAAAATATATAAAAATTTATGCCCTACAGGTGATATTACATCAATCCCTGTATACAATCCAGGGGCACAAAAGAAGAAGGAATCACGCCTTCCCTCCCCAGGCTCCATCAGGAGAAGAAGCCATATCTCAACAGCTCACAAACAACCTGGAGACCACTCCGATATTCGTCTCATCACAACAGATACGCCATACATATGACCCCGTTCGGAAATACGTCATCCACATGACCCCGTTCGGAAATACGTCACCCCAATGACCCCGTCGCGGAAATACGTCATCCACATGACCCCGTCGCGGAAATACGTCATCCAAATGACCCAGTCGCGGAAATACGTCATCCACATGACCCCGTCTCGGAAATACGTCATCTAAATGACCCCGTCGTGGAAATACGTCATCCACATGACCCCGTCGCGGAAATACGTCAACAAATGACCCCGTCACGGAAATACGTCGTCCACATGACCCCATCACGGAAACGCGTCATCCACATGACCCCGTCGCGGAAATACGTCATCCACATGACCTCGTTCGGAAACACGTCATCCACATGACCCCGTCGCGGAAATACGTCATCCACATGACCCCGTTCGGAAATACGTCATCCACATGACCCCGTTCGGAAATACGTCATCCACATGATCCCGTTCGGAAATACGTCATCCATATGACCCCGTCACGGAAATACGTCATCCATATGACCCTGTTTTGGAAATACGTCATCTACATGTCTATCCCACTAAACACTTACGGGTCCTCTCGATTTGTAAGGAAGAAAACTCTCTTATAAGATCCTTACGCTTATAAGGGAAAACACACTTAGGAATCCTCACGATTTCTAAGGAGAAAATACACCTACGAGATCCTCTCGACTCGTAGGGAGAAAAGTCTTTATGAGACCCTCACGGCTTATAAAGTTGAAAAGTCTTAGGTAACAGATCTGAACCTGCTTCCTAAACCATCACTACCCCTCGAAGAAGCCAAGTTAAGATGCTCACTCTATCATCTGCCGACTGTTTGCTAAGGTGACATGCTGATAACAAAAGAAAGAAGAAAGCAGAAAGAAGACACAAGACATTGCAAAAAAAAAAATGGGTATCTTTTATCCATGAATACAATTGGGTACAAAATACATCATATGAAAGAATAAAATAACGAATACATTTTATTCAAAATTACAAATGGTACAAAAAAAATTATTGAGAGGAAAGCGCTTTCAATAATCCAATCAGCCGCTCACAGCACTTCCCTCGGCCTCTCTTCTTGATCAGCTGCCGCAGCCAACTCTGCTTCGACCTGGGCTCGCTGCCGCAAGTAAGACGAAAGTTGTTCCTCGACGGCCCGCTGAGCTGCTTCACGATCTTGTGCATCCCGCTCGACGACGTCGAGCTTCTGCCTCAGGGTTAACCCATCAGAAATGCATCGCAGAAGGCCGTCGAAGATAACTTTCAACTGGGCAGCATTCGCATCAACCTGAGCATGCAGTCGAGCAGATTCGCTTGAAGTTTCTTTACATTCTTTCTGCTTTAAAGCCACTTCTTGTTCAAGATGGTGGAAGTAAGAAGTGCTCTGCTCGATCCACGCAGCCCGTTGAATGCTCACATCCAGAATCTCAGGAGTGGGACGCCTAAGCTCAAACTCATACAGGCAAGCCTCGACTTCCCTGCAGCGATTAACCCAAGACTCAACGATGCCCTCACCATGGAAGTTCACAAGCGTCGCCAGCATTGGATTGACCTCGGCAGCGAAATCTGCGGCAGATGTAGGAGCCTCCGCGTCAAGCTCCTCGACATATTCGCTCAGCATGCGCAGACTGGTCCCAGTACCTTTGGAGGATGGGCGTCTGGAAAAAGGCCCTGCCGGCATCATAATGCGAGACTCGAACGGGGCTGGAGTCGATGTGACTGCTGCAAAATAAATCATAATCAGATGTCGGCTCAGGAAATAAAGAAAATACACAAAAAAATAGAGTCTACTATACCGGCTGCAACAGGGGGCGGAGCTGGGAGTGCTGGTGGCGCAACGACAGCCTCGTCCCCTCCTTCAATTTGTAAGGCTGCAAGCAATATAAAGAAGAGTTAGCAGTAATGCGACTGCCCGTTAAAGAAAGGACATCGTTTAGAAAAGATACTCACCGACACCAGCAGGCGGACTAATCTCTGACAGGAAGGAGAAGTGTGGGTGCAGCACCTGATACAGGTGGTCAAAAAGGACTCCTGTAAGGACGCAGTAATGCAACGTCAGTACATAATTATACAGCTTAAAAATAAGACCGATGGGTCACGAATCCGCACCTTCCAACATCTGAGATGGTATGAGAGAAGGTAGAAGAGGTGTCACCGTCAAGGCGGTAGCTAATGGCATTATCTCGGGTAGCGCGACCTCAGCGCTCGCCGCACCTGCATTAGAAACAAGATAAACACTGTCAGGAAAGATTGAAAAGGATTGCAGAATAAAAAGAAAAGCAATGACCCAAAATCTACCCGATGAGTCGCCAGTCGGAGCCACGATGAGGGCGTCACTTGATACAGCAACTGCTTCATCCTCTTCCATCGGAATGGTCTCACCTCCCGTTGCCTCATCCCCTGACTCTATGAGAGCCGACGTAACGCTTGCGGTGCCAGAAGATGGCAAAGAGCCGCAGGCGGAAAGAGCGATGATTGGAGCAGTGCTCAACTCTTGAGAGGGAGCAGCCACCTCGGGCTCAGCAATTGTGGCTATCCCATCCATCGCCACCTCAGGCTCGGCATTGGTGGTCATCTCACCTACAGCCATCTCAGGCTCGGCAATCGTGACTGTCTTATCCGCCGCTACCTCGAGCCCGGCAATTGCAGCCACCTTGCCTGCTGTCGCCCCGGGTTCGGCAATCACAGCTACCTCCTCCACCGCTACCTCACGCTCAGCGGTCACTGCCACCTCTTCGGGAAGATTCGGCCCTGCAAGATAAGATATATGAGAATTGATACTTAAAACTTTGACAATGGAACCCTGTGTTACATTACCTTGGGTTGGTCTTCCGACCGCTTCTTGAGCCGCACGTGCTGCTTGTCTATAGGCAGTGGACAAGGAAGCCGGTGATTCCTCTGAGGGAGTAGGGGCAGGGGTAGCGGTGCTCGAGCCTGCGCCTATGGCTAAGTCAGCACTACGCTCCCTTGCCGCGCGCACTCGGCGTTTCCTTTCCGCCCGGGCAGTCAAAGCGGACCTTCTAGACGCCTCCACCAACAGGACGTCATCGTCCACACCAAGGGTTACCTCTGGAGCCGTCAAGGCTTCTGTCATCGGTCGTTTGAGTAGGGCCTCTTTCGGCAACGCTGAAGAGGCTGGGACTCCGGTGGCTGGCCCGGGAAGAATCTCTGCATCAGCTCGCGGGATCGGCATTGTGGTCCCTGCGATAAGACAAAGAAGGGGTCAGATTACTCATAAGAAACAGGAGCGGGAACATGGTGAACCGAAACGTACCGATGTATAAGGACGCTCGAAGTCTTTCCTCTTCCTCAAAGGTCTTGAGAGAAGCTGCGAGAGCTTCTTCAGTGGAAACGCCTGTTAAAGAAGGAAAAGCGCCAGTCAAAACACGATAATAGAAATACGATGCAATGGCGAAAAATACAGCTAATGATTACCTGATCGCACGAGGATAACCAACCCCTCTTCGTGGCTGGCTAATTGCTCAGAAGCTGCAATAGCAGCCGCCAGATCCGTATCATCTGGTGGCATGAATAAGCCATCATTCGTCCCATACTCGCTCAGGCCCTCGCCGTAAGGAGCGTGAGGCTCCTGGCCGAGTACAATGTCGACAGAAAAGATCGACTTCTTTTTCTTCTTCTGTGAGTGAGCTCCGGTCGCAGCCAGCACCAGCTTGCACTTAGTGGGCACTTTGGGACGGCGAGTCCCGATATCCGAGCCCACGCCAGATTCAGGTGAAACTACATTTACCGTCTCCACGGAAGAACGAGGCACCGATGGCACATCCACCGTCTCCACAGGAACACGGAGCAATCCACGCGTAGGGCTTAGCACATGTGGATGCTCTACTACAGCAACATCTCTTAGCGGAGGGGGGACAGCGACCCGTCGCTTTAAAGGGACGTTGTGATCACCGGCAGAGGGCGCACTCTTGCGATCGAGCAGCGGCCACCTCTCTTCCCTGATAACAGCACCCATCGCGTGTTGATACCAGGCCACGTGTACGTTGAGGGCCCTCGGGACGCAACTCGGCTCGCTAATGAAGAAGTGAGAGCCTATATTCAAATGCATGAAGTGATGCAGCGCACCCCGTATTCCCTCCCTGGTGGCAGCAGGTTTTACCAAGAAAGCCTCCAGCGGAACCCCCTGGTTATAACTCAGCTGTTGGGCAAAATGATGAGGGTTGTATCTCATAAATAGCGCTGCATCATTTAGTCTGAATACAAGAAAGCCCGGCCTGATGGAGTATAAATGGAGAATCTCCCGGGCTTTCAACACGGAAGCCCTGTCCTTAAAAATGTCGCGCAATGACAGCACCGTCTTGGAAGTTTCCTGGCCGATCGTCAGGACTTTGTCTGTGAAAGACATTCCATCTCCGACTGTGCGC
Organism: Agapanthus africanus; assembly: GCA_030015575.1. Lineage (NCBI taxonomy): Eukaryota > Viridiplantae > Streptophyta > Magnoliopsida > Asparagales > Amaryllidaceae > Agapanthus > Agapanthus africanus. The sequence continues at coordinate 582,018,838 of CM057340.1, read as the reverse complement.
GGACGAAGGAGTAAGCCCCTAGCTTCCCGCTGTGACGGACTTACGATGGAGGTGTCAACCAGCCGCATAATTCGTGGGAACTTGCACTTCTCTAAAAACGAAGGTCTTTTAAGAATGCCAAAGACCCCGAGCACGTGCATCTCCATCCATGAAGTGAAGTAATGCATCGAGAAGTTGACAGCATGCACTCCCGGTTCAGTGGTATCCGCTGCCACGCTAAGACCATGGTATAAATGGGCTAACCCGGCGATCCCGATGGACACTTGTATTCCAGCCACCATGCGATGCGCGGGGTAGAAGACGGAAGGCCTCATGTAACGAGGATGCATAGGGAGCACGAACCAGCACAACCATAGCCCAAGAAACCCAAGAAAGAAAGCATCTTCGTCAATGCCTGGAGCGGCGATTTCTGACAGAGGGATGGTTGCAGCATCAGGAAGAAAAAGCCCTTTTGATCATCTTCCAGTACTGGTCAACGGTCCAAGCCAAAGCCGAAGGGATTATCGAGCTTGGCAAACTTGTCGCCTCGTTGCGACAAAATCTCCGGACGAAGAAACCGGGCAATGAAGTCCGCAAAATTGACCCCCCGACCTCCGAATTCCAAGAAGAGGCTCTCGTACATGTTCAGCACCTTTATCAGACTCGGGAACTGGTGCTGAATGGCGTTCTCTGGCGTGAGGCCCATCACCACCGGCTTGGTGGCAAAAACTATTCATCCGGAGGAAGCAGCTCCTCGTAGTGCTCTCCTCTAATCGGCAGACCGGAAACCTCAGCAAATTCTTCCAAAGAGATGGAGACTTCTCTGTCCAGTAGAAGAAAGGTATGGGTCGGGATGTTCCACTGCTCCAAGAACGCCCTAATCCACCATGTAGGAGGAGCAAAATATTGGAAAAAAGAAGCATAAACCGCAGGGTATAGGCCAAGCTTTAGCAACTGTGTTTTCTTCGCCGACAAGATATACCTGGCCCACTGCAAATACCCGGCCGGATGACGGGGAGTTAGCCCTATGTTGTAAGGTTGTCCCCAAGGGCGCGACTCGCTCTGGCATATGCGCTGCCCCAGGGTATCCAAAGCCGCCGGCAGCTGCATGGGTACGGCGGCAATCGAAGGTTGAAGAAGACCCTCCGAAGTCCAATTGACAACCTCCACGGCATAGTTCATCAGGGGTGCATTTGCATACAAAATCGCCGAGATCGGCTCCGATGGCGTCGCACAAGAAAAGCTTTGACGACCTCTGATAATCTGGTCATACCATCTGCCCCACAAGTGGAGATTTTTGTGTTCCGGGTCACGGTCTTTGATGAGCGCGAGAACCTCCCGGTCCACAGGTGCCTCAGGGAATCCTCCCTCTGAACGGACGAATGGAAATGTAGCGTCGAAAGACATGTCGCCTGCATAAAGGGGGGACAGAAGTCAACTGTCAGTACTATAATTCAATTTTAAATTTCTGACACTCGGTACTTTAAAAATTGCACCACACTGCAATGCAATGGAAAGGGGACCAAAGGGGGACCCACAAAATCTAGATGACAATTCATCAATTGATAATTAATAAAACAGCCTTATCATTAGATGAGACTATTAATTAATGAGGAAATCCTCAAGAAAATTCTCATTGAATGAGAAATCCCTCGGGAGAAGGAGAAAATCTCTCTTTGAGAGCAAAGCTCTATGACAGAGTGACACTTGTCAAACTCTGATCATGAAGGAATAAAATTCCTTAAAGAGCCTAGCTCTGTAATGATGATGGAAAAATCCATCAAAGATTGATTAAAATTAATTTTTTATGAATTAAAAATTCTGGGATCTTAAAGATCCATGAAAAAACTCTTAAGAGTTCTTCATTAAAGATCAAGAAATCTACATACTATCAAAGAGCAAAGCTCTGATTCATGGGCTAAGAAACCCCAAGAAAAGATCTCTTTAGATCTATGGGTTCATGAGAGCAAAGCTCTGTTAATGAAACCCTAAATGGGTTTTCTTTAGATCAAAGATCTACGAAGAGCAAGGATCTGTAAAACCCTAATTTATTAAAAAAATTAAATTTTACCTAAGTTTGGAAAGAGTCTTTACTCTTGAAAAGTTCTTAAATTGAAGAGCAAGGCTCTGAGTGAAAATTCTTAAGAAAGAAGATGATAATCATCTAAGGATCAAAGGTCCTATTTATAGGCGCTAAGCCGCCTCTTCAACTTCTGAGTTGATCCAAGGGCTCAGATGTTGCCACCGCTGCGCTCACATGTGGGCCATGTAAGCGCAACGGTAGGGGGGCATTTGTTTCCCCCAATCAGAGCAAAGCTCTGTTTTGAATTTCAAAATTCAAAAAGTAAAGCAACGCTTCAGATCCGGCGCTCTGCGCTGCGCGCCACGTGTCAAACACGGGTGCGCTAGCGCAGTTGAGCTGCGCTTTGCGCTGCGCGCCAGTGTCAAACACGGGTGAGCTAGCGCAAGGTGCGCCAGCGCTGCAATTAAAAATTCCCCACCGTTAGATCAAAAGATCTAATAATAATGATAAATTATTAATTAATCAGAATTAAAATTCTATTATGGAAAGATCTTTCCAATCTTGTTAAAAACAAGAAGATTGCCTTCTGTAAAATAGAAACCCTAGGATAAAAAATCCAACGGTGGGGAAACATGCTCAAATCAATCAGAGAAAGATCTCTTTAACTGATTTAACAAATCAATTTGCCCTATAAAAAGGCCCCCAGACCTCAAGTCTCGGATATAGAGAGAAATATAGAAAAAACCTCCCTAAAAACTTTGAGAAAACTCAAAGAAAGAAAAACAAGCTTCTAGCAAAAAGAAGATCATCTTCTTCAAGGTAAAAAACATAATTCTTGAACACAGAGATGAAATCATCTCATTAAAAGAAGAACTATCTTCTAAAAAGATTATAGATCTATAAAAGACCAAAGTCTTTGGTATAAAAGAGATCAAAAGATCTTATTATAAACAAAAAGAAGAAGTATTTACTTCATTTACAGATCATTGATCTACAAAGGCAGTGCCTTTTATAAATAAAGCAAGAACTTTTGTTCTTGAATCTTGAGGCAAAGCCTCCTTTAAAAAGGACATAAACTTGTTTCTCTGATCACAAATTCGATCAAATGCGCTTTGCGCTACTGAAAAGTGCCTTGCACTCATGAACTGCGCTTTTGCGCTCCTTGGAACGGCGCTCAGCGCCAAAACATGCCACGTGTCAACCATAGACACAACTTGCGCTTTGCGCTTCTGAAACAGCGCACTACGTCCATGGACCGGCGCTTAGCGCCAAGCGCGTTACATGTCACTCACTGGTGCGCCATTAAATCAGCGCAAAGCGCTCATAAATTGAAAGCGCAATGCGCTAATAAACTAGCGCTTAGCGCTAAGCGCGACACGTGTCATCTTCGTGTGCGCTACCCGACAGAAGCGCTATGCGCTCTTTGATTGGCGCAGAGCATCTGGCGCGCCACGTGGCGCACTGTCAGAACACATATTGTTCTGATGAATGCTATGCATTCAATACAAGACAAAAGATGTCAGAACCCAATGCTTAGCATTATAAAAAGAGCCAAGCCCAAGTAAAGGCTCAACAGCCCAAAACAATAAAATGTTAAACATTTTAGTCTTATTGGACTTAGCCCAATTCTGGCCATAAGTCCTCAACTTATATCGAACTGAGTCCATCTGCTCACGAATATTCAACAGATCTTAGTCCCAAACTGGGCTACAGATCTTTCAATCAATTCACACCGGTTCAAGGTACATCTCTTTACTCCTCTGATATCTGTCGTTGTAATCCTTCAACGTCTTCAGAGAGGTGACGGGTCCCGACAACCACACATTTCTACGGACAGTGGGGTCCTTAAACTCACGGACTAAGATATCCTTAATCTGGACTGTGGGGTCCTTAAACTCATGGACTACGATGTCCTTAATCTGGACCGTGGGGTCCTTAAACTCACGGACTACGATGTCCTTAACCTGGACCGTAATGTCCTTAAACTAACATCGGACCGAGATGTCCTTAAACTAACAATGGACCGTAATGTCCTTAAACTAATCGACCGCAATGTCCCTAAACTAAACAATAGAGCCTAATTGCTCTTTTGTTGGATCTAAACGATCCCGTTAACTTGATCTTAGTCTGAAATGAGACTGACGTATCCTTAACAAACGTTTAAATTGATCTTAGTCTCAAATGAGACCAACGTATCCTTAAACCCAACCCCCAAACCCAAATCTAAGAAAATACGGATTTGGACTAATCCACATCCTACAGGCAACAACATAAACTAGTCTCCATATACCATCCACGGGCAACCACAAACAAAACAAACAAACACACACGACACGACGTGACCATCTGGAGAAGGAGAAAGTGGTTACCGCGATGCGGTAGCGTAATTAACTGCAGGGGCTTCCGCCTGCAGCGAAGAGCATCCCCACAATCAAAAACCCCTCAAATGAGGGAGAATCTGACGAAGTCTGCTACATCGGCCGCATCCGCTTAAACCTTCAATACATGGTGCCATAAATCAACTTGGTATCTTCGGAGAGGTGGACGGATAGCACCAATTAACATCTGCCCACGGAATTTAGGTCCCGACGCCCCAACGTCCCGGTCGTGTCTTCCGGCGGGGAACAGTGATCACAACAACAAATCCCAACACATGGGATGTAGGGTTTCTAATTCTGAGCTATTTAAACGACCGATGGATAAAGTTAGAAATCATCACCTTTAACATGAAGAAAATCACCGCCAAAGAACAAGAGATCCACGACCGGTCCGTGATTCGACGTAATTGAGCGACGTGACTATCGACGGAACATCTACTTCCTACGAGGCAGAGATCGAGAGCAACTTCTTCTTGTAATCTAAATTCGAAGGATTTTTGTATTTGTAATGTTGATTAATAAAGGTAGATCATTTGCTTAATTATTTTACATTTACTTTCCGCATTTAAATTTATGCATTATGATTTCCTTCTCTATCCCTTCTTCTTCTTCTCCAAACATGCGTAAGTAATTCTCCGCTTGATAGGGTTCGTAGGATTAGGGTGGATCAATGGATGATAAAATCCCTTAACTTCTTTTACATCTTATAAAGTTTATAAACTTTATCAAAAGAAACGTTAACATCCTAATCGGGCGCACCATCAATTTATTGATAGTCTCGAACGCGATTTGAGATCAGATTAACAATTGTTTTAGTAGAGGCTAGACATGAATAGAGATCAATGAAAAGATAAGGGTTAAGAGTGGGAACCCTATTCCCTCCAAAAACCCTAATCTTCATTCATCACTATCGATCTGGTTTTAAATCTATTAAAAAATAAAAGGAGTCATCTTTATTTAATCATCCATTACTACTAAATTCTAACGAACCCTACAAACCCTCTACTTATATATTCTACATCCTTGTTCAACATAGATCTAGAATCACTCTCCCTTATTTCTAATCAACTCGTCTAAAGTAAGATTAAAAGTTCCATGCATCCCTGCGGACGACCCGTACTCATCTCGGCTAGCTACACGCAACACCGTTATTGATTGCGGTTACTACAAACACTTTTTTGAACCAATCAACACCCTGGTGGTACAAAGATGTACAAAGATCTACGTCAACATTACTGATGGCATGAAATGAAGCGTGAAGTAGCCAGAAGCGTAGCCAAATGCTTGGTGTGTCATTAAGTAAAAGCTGAACATCACAGAACTGCTGGTTTACTTCAACCGTTACCTATTCCAGCATGGAAGTGGCAACACATCACCATGGATTTCGTGACTGCACTTCTTCGCAGCACGAAAGGTAACGATGCGGTATGGGTTATTGTGGATCGACTCACAAAGTCGGCTCATTTCATCCCATTTCGAGTTGGCCAATCTACCGAGACACCAGCAAAGAAATATATGGAAGTAAGTCTGAATCTAAGTAAGATTTAACTCTTTATAGTGTACTATTTCTGATACCCATGAACTCATGCAGGAGAACATGAGATTACATGGAGTACCGGTTTGCATTGTCTCCGATCGTGACACCAGATTCCAATCGCAGTTTTGGCAGAGTCTGCAAGCTAGCTTGAGAACGAGTCTGAACTTCAGCACAGCTTACCATCCACAAACAGATGGACAGTCTGAGCAAACAATTCAGATTCTTGAAGACATGCTAAGAGCTTGTATATTAGATTTTGGAGGATCGTGGGAAGATCACTTACATCTTGTGGAGTTCTCATACAACAACAGCTACCAAGCGAGTATTGGAATGGAACCCTTTGCAGCTCTCTATGGAAGGACGTGTCGATCACCATTAAGTTGGGACGATATCGGAGATAGGGAACTCCTTAGACCAGAGATGATCGTGGGACCTTTTCCTCTTTCCACTCCACACTTCGTGTGTCGCGTTTGCGAACGAATCGCCGTTTGTTAATGGTTGCCCTTGGGTTCGAGGTACTAAGATTTGGTTTCTTGCTTGGCGCAGAAAGCGAAACATCAATGGCATCCATTTGTGAGAAGTGTTCCAACTGCAATTGTAACTCGTGCTCCGCCTCATCTGGAGGCATAGCCTACGGGCCCCAAGCAGCTTCCTTGTTCACGATGCCAGTGGACCAGGTGACTCAGGCCACCACCGGATTGTTTTTCGGGACCATGCTCCCGCCGATGAGCTTCAGCACCCCTGTACCAACACCAGAAGCTCCCAAGAAGTCGGTCTTTGATCGGCTTGCTACTACCGCGGCCTCTCCCAATGGGTCATCCAGTTCCAGCGCCTCAGTCTTTGCCAGATTGGGCCAAAGTCCATGTGGGCCCATGATAAAGCCTACAATCCCAGAAAAGGTTGTTCCGAAGAGGATAGCCATCCCTGCTCCTGAAGTTGTCAAGACGGCTTCTCCTGCCAAAGGGTCGGTCTTTACAAGATTAACCACTCCGGCTCCTACTCCAAAGTCTGTCTTTGACAGATTAAATCCTATTACTCAACGGACCTCAGTCTTCAAGAGGCTGACGCCAGCAACAACCATTCTCCAAATCAGGGGGCAAGACGAAGTCACCCCTTAAGCTGAAACCATCCCAACAGCTCGACACGCTCGACGTCGCCACTGGCGCCGAGTGAGGAAGGCTGGGGGCAACTCCCCCTCCGGGCTAACTCCGCCAGCCCCGACGGTGGAAATCAATGCTGCTGTTCCAACTGGGAACAGCTTCGAACTGCTGAACAAGGTGCGCAGGAACTCTCCTACCACCGTACTGAAAAGATCTCCTTCTCTGGTGGAGAATGTTACAGAAATAAAGCTGGACCAGCCTCCTCAACGGCTGTCTTCCAAATTTTACAAAGTCTGGCGACGGGTCCAGGAGTCGGTGATCGATCAGGACTATCTCCGCCGACAGAAGAAGCTGAAGGTTCAGAAGGAAGGGAACCGTCCTAGCAAGCCACAAAGGACGACAACCACCTGGATGCCTGCTGCAACGGCCCCCTCAACGTCAACTGCTCAAAAGAGAAGGAGGCCAGAGAAAGCCCTTGTGGCTACGTCAGATCGCAAAGACGCTAAGCCCAAACGCCCAAAGTCTGGGGGCATAACGGTCCATACTGTTTACATGGGTTCTAGAAGAGAGGAAAGTCGCGCTTCAACGGGTCACCGACCGCTCACCCGATCCGTGATGAAAGCTCAAGAACAACAACAGTAGAAACTTCAGGAAATGCTGACGCAAATGGCCGCACTCACCGGGCCAAAAAAAGCCCGGAGGCATCATCAGAGCAGCGTCACGAACAAGAAACCGATGCTGACTTTCTCCGCAGAGTCCTGGAAAAGAAGGATAGAGAAGCAGCAGAACAAGCGGCTAATATAAAACGAATGACGCTTCTCTTCCAAGACATGGTAGGGATGATGTTACAGCCGGACTCTCCAGCTGAAGACCCTCCGATCATTGTTGAAGACGATAGAGGAGAGACATCTAATCCTCCTCCGACTCTTTCAGCAGCCAAGGAGGAAACCATTTCCAAGGCCGCACTGGATGACTATATAGCTCAGCAAATACGAGCTCACCAGGCGAATGAAGCGGCCAGTCAAGTCGTCAAAACTGGGCGATCGTATCCAAACTGGTATGACCAAATAAAATACCCTCCGGGATACACAATCCCCAAATTCCATGTATACAAGGGGACTGGCAATCCTCACTAGCACGTCGCCCAGTTCAGAGCTCTTTGCGGCAACACCAGGGACGATGATAAGCTTTTGCTTCGTCAATTCGTCGGCAGCTTATCGGAGACAGCATTTGAGTGGTACTCCGAGCTTCCAAACGACTCCATCAAGACTTTCGCAGAAATGGAGTTGTTATTCACCCAGCGATTCGCGAGTGCTAGTGAACGCATCCCAATAACGGCATTGATCAATACCAGGGTGAAGCCAGGCGAGACGTGGGTCCAATACACCATCCGATGGCGGAATCTGTGGTCGAAATGTGAACAGCGGATCGAAGAAACGCCAGCGGTAGGCATGTTTGTAGGCACTTTGGACCGTCATGCAACCATTTCACAATTCATGATGTTCTTTAAGCCGACCACATTCCAGGCCTTAATCGACAAACTGGCCCAAATGGACCAGAAGGGTCATAGACCGTCTCCTCCAAAGAACAAGAGATCCACGACCGATGGATAAAGTTAGAAATCATCACCTTTAACACGAAGAAAATCACCGCCAAAGAACAAGAGATCCACGACCGGTCCGTGATTCGACGTAATTGAGCGACGTGACTATCGACGGAACATCTACTTCCTACGAGGCAGAGATCGAGAGCAACTTCTTCTTGTAATCTAAATTCGAAGGATTTGTATTTGTAGTGTTGATTAATAAAGGTAGATCATTTGCTTAATTATTTCGCATTTACTTTCCGCATTTAAATTTCTGCATTATGATTTCCTTCTCTATCTCTTCTTCTTCTTCTCCAAATATGTGTGAGTAATTCTCCGCTTGATAGGGTTCGTAGGATTAGGGTAGATCAATGGATGATAAAATCCCTTAACTCCTTTTACATCTTATAAAGTTTATAAACTTTATCAAAAGAATCGTTAACATCCTAATCGGGTGCACCATCAATTTATTGATAGTCTCGACCGCGATTTGAGATCAAATTAACAATTGTTTTGGTAGATGCTAAACATGAATAGAGATCAATGAAAAGATAAGGGTTAAGAGTGGGAACCCTATTCCCTCCAAAAACCCTAATCTTCATTCATCACTATCGATCTGGTTTTAAATCTATTAAAAGATAAAAGGAGTCATCTTTATTTAATCATCCATTACTACTAAATTCTAACGAACCCTACAAGCCCTCTACTTATATATTCTACATCTTTGTTCAACATAGATCTAGAATCACTCTCCCTTATTTCTAATCAACTCGTCTAAAGTAAGATTAAAAGTTCCACGCATCCCTGCGGACGACCCGTACTCATCTCGGCTAGCTATATGCGACACCGTTATTGATTGCAGTTATTACAAACACTTTTTTGAACCAATCAACACCCTGGTGGTACAAAGATGTACAAAGATCTACGTCAACATTACTGATGGCATGAAATGAAGCGTGAAGTAGCCAGAAGCATAGCCAAATGCTTGGTGTGTCAGCAAGTAAAAGCTGATCATCACAGAACTGCTGGTTTACTTCAACCGTTACCTATTCCAGAATGGAAGTGGCAACACATCACCATGGACTTCGTGACTGCACTTCTTCGCAGCACGAAAGGTAACGATGCGGTATGGGTTATTGTGGATCGACTCACAAAGTCGGCTCACTTCATCCCATTTTGAGTTGGCCAATCTACCGAGACACCAGCAAAGAAATATATGGAAGTAAGTCTGAATCTAAGTAAGATTTAACTCTTTATAGTGTACTATTTTTGATACCCATGAACTCATGCAGGAGAACATGAGATTACATGGAGTACCGATTTGCATTGTCTCCGATCGTGACACCAGATTCCAATCGCAGTTTTGGCAGAGTCTGCAAGCTAGCTTAAGAACAAGTCTGAACTTCAGCACAGCTTACCATCCACAAACAGATGGACAGTCTGAGCGAACAATTCAGATTCTTGAAGACATGCTAAGATCTTGTATATTAGACTTCGGAGGATCATGGGAAGATCACTTACATCTTGTGGAGTTCTCATACAACAACAGCTACCTAGCGAGTATTGGAATGGAACCCTTTGCAGCTCTCTATGGAAGGACGTGTCGATCACCATTAAGTTGGGACGATATCGGAGATAGGGAACTCCTTAGACCAGAGATGATCGTGGCAACTGTGGATGTAGTTCGCATGATCAGGGAAAGAATGCGCATAGCCTAAGACCGACAGATGCACTGGGCTGATGCAAAACGCCGACACCTGGAGTTCCAGCCGGGAGATCATGTGTTCTTAAAGATCTCTCCAAACCGTGGAGTAATTCGCTTTGGCAAGTAGGGTATGCTCAGTCCCAGCTACATTGGAATGTTTGACATACTCGAACGAGTCGGAGAAGTGGCATATCGTTTGGCACTTCCACCCTCATTGGAAGGAGTGCACAACGTATTCCACATATCCCAGCTACGAAGATATGTGAACGACCCCAGCCATATTCTTGATCACTCCGAACTCACTATACAGACAAATCTATCTTGTGAGCAACAACCTCTTGAGATCCTGGACAGAAAGGTGAAGACATTACGGAACAAGGAAGTAAACTAAGTCCGAGTGATGTGGAGAAAAGATTCACCATCAATGTGGGAACGAGAAGACGATATACGTCCAAGATACCCTTACTTGTTTGTAAATTAATTCTCAAATAATTATAAATTTCTAGAACTAAATTTTTATAAGGAGGGTAGAATATAACGACTTTGTTTTGATTGTACAAAAAATTTTAAATTAATGTACAGAATGGAGTATTTGCAAGTCTTAGTATACTTTAAGTATTATTGTTGTTTGAAAACTACAAGAAAGCACTTGTAGCTCATTGGTAAAGCCTTGCACTGCTGTGACATAGCCTCTGTGTTCAAATCCTCCCAGCCACATATTATTTTTACTGATTTTTTATTTTAAACTTTTTGGAAGCCCAAAATTTTACACGTGCAATACACGTAAAAATGAAAAGTCAGATAAAATAAACATGTGCAAAAGGGTATTTATACAGACTAGGATACGTGGCATCGATCCAGAGCTCCACCCCCCTACAGATGGCCGGCAAGATTGCCACTTGGGTCGGCGCCGCCAGGCCCCCCTAGCAAATGCCCCCTAACTCTGCACCCCAGTCCCTTGGCCTACCCCCACTACTCCTATGCTGTTTGATTTCCCTGTAAATTAACAGAGAGATTAAAATCCCATTGATCCAAATTTAAATGCATTTTTTTTAAATTCTCTCTTCAATTCTCAAGACCCTAATTTTACCCTATAAATACAACATCATACCCTAACCCTCTTCATTCTGAAATCTCTTGTTAAAAATTCTCAAAAATTTCCAAGTCAAAGAAGAGTACAAGTGGAGTTAGCACTAGGTCAAGTTCCGGCGAAGATTCGAGACGTTTCTGGCGACTCCGCGACGCCACAATGACCTCAAACTCGTCCTCTCTCTTTTCTTAAACCAAACAACTAGTAAGACCCACCTCTATACTTCTCTTTATATTATAAAACTTCACTTTTTCAAATCACATCGGTAAGTGGAGTTATACCGATTTTTAAATTCAATTCTCTTTAGAATTGCAATTTTTCTTAAGAACCAATCATTCAAATCATCAAACCATGCTTGGTAATCATTAAACAATTTTTAGAAATAAGTTTCAATTTAAAACTCTATGTAAAACAACTTTTATTAAGTTTTTACGCTTAAATACCATAAAATTACATATGACATCGTTTAATCATTCTTGTTTATATTACCTTTAGAAAAATCTCACGAGCTAATGACCTACCTCTCACAAACACCCATCTTAACATAGCACGATTCTCTTGAACAACAATTTTGTGGCAAATACGACTTTTACATCAAAATACCATAAACTATTAAAAAACCGTATTCTTTAAATTGTATTATTTAAATTCCTTGCGATTGTGCCTCAACAACCCACTTTTGAGGAATTTGATTCGGTTGGTGCAGGTTATCGCACATCTATCGGACTAGTAGGGCGAGATGCAGACCTCCTCACGGAGCATACGATCTCGATAGAATTTTTAATGCAATTTTTAAGAAAAACGTGATTTTCTATTTAATAAATAAATTTTTATTTTTAATAATTATATATAAATATTATCAAACCATCTATTTTAAATATATAATAAATTCCATGTTTTTCTAAACAAAAGAAAAGAATTACAAGTTTCATGAAAATACCATCAAGAATCCATTCAAGTCAAGTTTATACTAAAATACCTTGAATTATTCAAACTATATATATATATATATATATATATATATATATTCACTAATATATCTCATTCTATAAAATTCACATCCATGACAACTCTAAAGAATATAAATAAATACTTGAGGATTATTTTGGAAGTATATGTAAAATATTTTTCATAAAACCACCTCAAGTTATATTAAATTACAATAATGACCCAGTAAATATAGGTTTAAGCGGGACCAATTCTCTCGAGCCTCAGGGAGCCGGAGAAAGTAGGTACTTTCCTATTTAAGGTAGAAAACTAAAACGGTGTTATCAATGGTAATTGGCTTGGAAAAAGTCACAAATCCTGCCGTCCATGTGCAGCAGTTATCGATAACTCCTAAACCTAATTCAGGACACAAATTTGTTTAAGTGTCTGACTCAATCTGAGTCTCAGTCTAATCTGAATACAATCCAAACATGAATCCAACTCTAACTCCAATTCAACATGAATCCAATATATCAAACATGAACACTTGAACATGAATACCGAACAATACATGCAACATGTCTTGACTTGACCAAACCATGGATATATCTTGAACTTGACCACATGGCTATCCGTTTATATCCTGATCTGTTTACATGAACAATTTATACCATGATCTTGGCAAGTCTTATATCTACAATCAATACAATATACATTACGGGGTTTTAAAGGGGTAGACTAGTACAGAATGTGTTAAAAGTGGCACGATGATGGTCACTAAAAGACACCTACATGAATATCCTGTGCCGTTGTCCCGTGGGTTTTGATGGGGCCTTGTGCTTACATGTTACCTTAGTCCACGGAGCAAGTTGGACTCCTCTCGTATACACTGGAATATTCTATACCAAGCTACAAACAACTACGTTAACTATTCTATTCTCTTACCTGTCTATTTCTATTCTACCTCTTGGGACTTACCGAACCCTACAAGCCCTCTACTTATATATATTCACTAATATATCTCGTTATTGTGAAGATCAGCGTCAGGCAATGCTTTTCGATGGGGGAATAGTTGTTTTGTACCTCCAGGAGAACTCGACTTAAATAGTATAGAGCTCTCTCCTTTCCCTGATCGTCTTCTTATGCCCACAATGCGTCTAGAGAGCCCTCAAGGGCTATTGTATATAGGATAAGGGGTTTTCCTTTAATCGGAGTAGTCAATATCGGCGGATTTAATAGGTATTGTTTGATTTTGTCCAATGCACTTTGGCACTTTTGATCCTAGACGAACGAGGTCCCCTTCTTCATCAAATGACTGTAGGGACGATATTTTCCGGAGAGATTATTTATGAACCGCTGGATATACGCGAGATTTCCTTGGAGAGACCGCAGTTGTTTGAGGGTTCTTGGCGTGGGCATTTCCATAATCGCCTTGATCTTTAAAGGGTCGATTTCGATACCCCGGTGATGTATGATGATTCCTAGGAATTTGCCTGAGGAAACTCCGAACGCACATTTTAGAGGATTTATCTTCAAATTATACTTTCGAAGGCGTCGGAACACTATTTTTAAATGTTCCCAATGTTCATCGTGAGATTTGCTATTTATCATAAGGTCGTCGATGTAGTATTCACTAATCTCATGGATGAGATCATCGAAAATCTTTGTCATGGCCCTCTGGCAGGCAGCGCCAGCGTTCTTCAAACTGAAGGGCATTACTTTATAGCAGAATATACCCAACGGGGTCCGGAAGGCGGTATGTTTCTGGTCTTCAGGATGCATTTTTATTTGGTTGTATCCTGCAGATCCATCCATGAAGGAGAAGACCTCATGGGTAGACGTGTTATCGATCATAAACTCGGTAATGGGCACTGGGAAGTCGTCCTTCGGGCAAGCTCTGTTAAGGTCCCGAAAGTCCACGCAGATGCGAATCGTCCCATTTTTCTTCATCACTGGAACGATATTAGCGATCTAGTCAGGATATTGAACTTCTTGGATGAAACTGGAGTCAATTAGTTTCTTGACTTCAGCGTTGATACCCATCTCAAGTTCGAGTCGCATCCTTCTTGGCGCCTGTTTGATTGGCTTTATACATGGCGATATCGCCAGATTATGTACTGCCACTTTTGGATCTAGACCCGGCATTTCAGAGTAGTTCCAAGCGAAGCAATTTTTATACTACATGAGCTCGTCTTTTAACGTGCCCACCTGTTTTTCAGATAGTAGCTCACTGACGAATGTTGGACTCGGATCATTTTCCGCCGTAGTGTGTATCCTATATTCTAGCACTTTTGGTGCTGGTGGAAACACTGAGATCACATCGTCCTCGTTTTCGTTGGCGAAGCACCTGAAGAGGTCATCATATTCTCATGCCCTCTCTCTTTTGAGAGTGTTATCATATGGTAGGTACAAATTCGCTTCCATTCTTGATGTTGAGCTGGTCCTATCTTGACGGTATAGGTCTTTTTTGGCTCGTGCTTTTGCGGCGGGGTTACCCTCCATCTGTCGGATAACATAAACCTACCTTATCGATACTGATCTTCTACCCAGTCTTTGAAGGTGAAGCAGTCTTCAAGGGGATGACCTATTACTCGGTGATAGGAGAATAATCCAGATGATGGACCTTATTTATTTGTTCGAGGTGCTGAGGCTCCAGAAGTGTCATCATTTGGTGCTTCATGACAAGGTTGTTCACCGCCGAAAGACGGACCAAGACGTTGGGACATCTGGCCTGAATTTTGGGGGTAGATGCTATTTGGATTTATCCATCCACCTCTCAGAAGATACCAAGTTGATTTATGGCACCATATATCGAAGGTTTGGACAGATGCGACCGTTGTAGCAGACTTCATTAGATTCCCCCTCATTTTATGAGGGGTTTTGATTGTGGGAACACTCTTCACTGCAGGCGCAAGACCCTGCAGTTAATTATGTTACTGCATTGCGATAACCACTTTCTTTTGCTCCGGCGGTTCACTTCGTGTCGTGTGTATGTTTGTTTGTTTTGGTTGCCCGTGGATTGTATACGGAGACTATTTTTATGTCGTCGCCCGTAGGGCGCGGATCAGTCCAAATCCGTATATTTTAGATTTGTGTTTGTTTTATTTAAGGACCGTTAATCTAGTTTGAGATTAAGATCAACTTAAATATATGAACATTTGGGCTCAATTTATTTTAACTAAGGATACGTTAGTCTAATTTGAGACTAAGATCAACTTAGCAAAATTTCAAAGATCATTTTTATTTCAGATCCAACAACAGAGCATTTGTGCTCAGTTGTAAGAAAACCTCAGAGACCTAGCTAATTTGGGCTTAGTCGGCTTAGTCTTTTCTTTTTGTTCATTCAAAAGTGCTAAGCACTTATTTGGGCTCTGTATGTTCAGCCCTTTTCTTTTTATGTAAAAGTGCTAAACACTTATTTGAGCTCTGACGTTCATATGTATGTCATGTGAGGCACTCAGTTATGGGCGCTGCCCAATGAGTGTTGAATACTGTAGTCGTTTGACTAATCATGAAGTGCTAAGCACTTTTTATGGCGCCCACATGAGGTGCACGTGCGGCGCTGGGCGCTGCCCAATCAGTACTAAGCACTCAGCCATTTTGGCTGTATATAAAGTGCTAAGCACTTATTTATGTAGCGCCCACGTGAGGAGCATGTGAGGCGTTGGGCGCTGGCCAATCAGTGCTAAGCACTCAGCCGTTTTTGCTGTATATGGAGTGCTAAGCACTTTTATTTAGTGCCCACATGTGTTTCACGTGAGGCGCTGGGACTTTGTTTGAGGGCGCTCACATGGGAAGCACGTGAGGCGCTGGCCTTTGTTTGAAGGCGCCCACGTGGGAAGCACGTAAGGCGCTGGCCTTCTGTCTTGGGCACCCACGTGTTTTTCACGTGAGACGCTGCATTTTCTTTTATATGGAGATTTAATCTCTGTTGATATTTTCAGAGAGGTTAAATTTCTGTCAATGGTATTTTGACCATTAACGACCACCAAAATCACTATTTTTGAGAATTTTGGGTTGAGTTTTTTAAAAAACTAAAATTTTGATTTGAAAGAACTAAGTTCCTGGAGTATTATGGACTCCATCTTCTTTCTTTTTTTAAACTTGTTCTTTCCTGAATGTTTGATTCTCAAGAACAAGATCTTTCCGATGAGAATTAAATCTCAACTTATGGGAGACTTGTCTTGGGGATCTCAGATCCAGAGAAAGAACTAAGTTCTTTTAAAAGGGTTAAACCCTTAGATGTGATATGATGGGTAAATGTTATCTCTTCTTTTTTCTTTACCTAGGGTTTTTGAGAATTGAATTCTCTGTTCTTTTTCAGAGCACACTGTATTTTTGCAGAAGCTTATAGGGGTTTTCTCTATATGGGTGAGTTTCTCCCCGTCTGTCTCTCTGTGAGACTTGAAGTCTCGGGTTCTTTATATAGTGGAGGCAGATTGTTAATCTGTTTTGGGAAAATCTCTCATTGAGAGATTTCAATTGATTTAATTGGTCTCAAAATTGATCTGGGTAATTTTACTCACCGTTGGATCTTTAATCTAAGGGTTTTCTGTTTTACAGAATATGATTTCCTGTTTTTAACGAGATTGGAAAAATATTTTCCCCTATACAGAATTTATTCTCTAAACTGGTGATTTTTAATCACCATTGGATTTTTAATCCAAGAGTTCTCTGTTTTACGGAGATCAATCTTTTTATTTGGAAAGATTGAGGGTATATATTCCCAAAAATAGAATTTTATTCTATTATTGGATCATTGATCCAACTGAGAGTATCTTTCTTATTTAGAAAGATTTGGGAGATGTTTTCTCCTAATTATATATTTTGATGATTTATCATCTCCGTTAGATTTTTGATCCAACGGCTTTATTTATCAGAGAGTATCCCAACTTTTTGTTAAGGAAACGTAGGATTTAATTCTACTTGGGCGTCGGCGCTCACGTGTTACGCACGTGGGCGCCACTTAAGAATTTAATTCTTATGATAGATACTTATGTGCTTTGCACATTGGCGCCTGCGTGTTTTCACGTGATGCGCTAGGCGCTGTTAAAAGAGGGCGCCCACGTGAGGAGCACGCGCGACACCATCTAAGGTTTAACTCTTATGTAATAAATTCTTCTGTGATTTGCATATTGGCGCCCGTATGAGGAGCACGTGAGGAGCCACCATAGAATTTAATCTTATAAGATTGGCTCTGGCGCTGGTGCCCTCATGGAGAGCACGTGAGGCGCTACTTCATTAAATTCAACAGAGTTTTGCTATTTTATTAGGTTAAATATTGGGGGAACAAATGCTCCCCACTGTTGCGCTCACGTGGCTCACACGTGAGTGCAACAGTGTCACCTTTTCTACCGTTCCACGTAAGCGCAACAGTGTCACCTTTTCTACTGTTCGATCTCCTAGGGAGTTGAACTGCCCCTTCATGTCTTATAAATAGGGCCTTTGGCCCTTGAGATGACTATCGTTCCATCATCTTCTTGAGTCTTCTTCTTCCATGAGAATTTAATTCTCTCTTCAGAGCTTAGATCTCTGTTCCCAGAACTTTCTCAGAGTTAAACTCTGTCAAACATTGGTAAGAATTATGACCACAATTTAACTCTTAAAAAAACTCTTAAAAGAATCTCTTCTCGTTTTGGGTTTTTAACCCATTAACAGAGCTTTGCTCTTCTCTTGGAACGATCTCTTAGAGATCTTAAAAAAACTTTTATTTGGGTAGCCATGGGTCTTAGAGATCGTAGGGTTTAACCCTGTTAGCGACTTAGATCTTTGAGGGTTTTTTGGAATTTAATTCCATTTCCCATGGGGATTTCTGAGAAAATTTCTTTTGGGAAATTTATTCCCTTTTCTTATTTTCATTTTAGGGTTCTTCTTGCAGATTTTAATCTACTGTGGAATACGTTCTTCAAGAACATTGGGACTCTTGGACTCTACCACTTAATGAGATTTCTCATTAATGAGAATTCTTTTGGATTTTCACAATGTGTGCATGTCTCATCATTGATGAGGCGTCACCCTGATTTTGTAGGGCCCACTGTCCTTTTTTTTGGATTCAGATGTTGAGGCCCTTAGTTGTAGTTAATTACGTTGCGCCGATAACTAACTCTCTACGGGTTTTCTTTTCAGCTACTATGGCTTCCGACTCCTCCTTTCCTTATGTCCATTCGGAAAGCGCTTTTGCTGATGCGTCTACGGATCGGGAAGTCTTCGCGCTAATTCGGGACTACGACCTAGAGCGGAAGTCTCTTCATCTGTGGGGATCGTGGTACAATTCTATTATCCGGGGTCGGCGCAGCTTCACCTGAGTGGCGCCGTCAGAACCCATCCCGTCAATCCATTACGCCGACCCTCCGCGGGTTGCTTAAGCAATGGAAGAAGTCAACTGGACTTCGGAAGGTCGCCTCCAATCTTCCATGGCATCGATACCAGTGCAGCCGCTGATGGCCCAAGACATTCTGGGGCGTTGCATATATTAAGGAGAGGCGCGTCATTGGGGCCAGGTTTATTTGATAGGAGTGACCCCCCGTCATCCGGCCGGCTATCTGCAGTGGGCCCGTTACATTCTATCGGCCAAGAAGTCTCTGCTGCTGAAGACCGGGCTATATCCAACGATTTACGCGTCCCTCTTTTATTACCACACTCCTCATGTGTGGTGGGTTAAATCCTTTTTGGAGCAATGTAATATCCCGATCTACACATTTCTCCTATCGGATCGGGAGGTCTCAGTCTCGCTGGAGGAATTCATGGAGATATCTAGATTACCCGTCAGAGGAGAGCATTATGAGGGGATACTTCCTCCTGACGAGTATGTCTTCGCTACCGAATCAGTGGTTATGGGTCTTACCCCAGAGAATGCCGTTCGACACAAATTTCCGAGCTTAATCAAAGTGTTGAACATATATGAAAGCTTATTTTTGGAGTCTGGGGGGCACGGAGTTAGCTTCACGGACTTCGTTGCCTGCTTCCTTCGTCCGGAGGCTTTATCGAAGAAAGCTGCGAGGTTCACAAAGCTCGACAATCCATTCGGATTTGGATTGGACAAACTGCCGACTGTGGAGGCAGATTTAAAGAAATTCTTTATTCCGGATACTCCAGCCGTCCCCTTCGCAGAGATTGCCGCTCTAGATATCGATGAGGAGACGTTCTTTATAGGGTTTATCGGCTTGTGGCTGAGATGGTTTGCGCTTCCAATACACCCTCGCTATATGAGACCATCTGTCTTTTATCCGGCTCATCGCATCGCCGTGAGGACGTCCATGGCTATCAGGGTCGCAGGACTGGCTCACCTATATCACGGTCTGAGTATAGCGGCCGACACCACTCAGCCAGGTTTGAAACCCGTAAATCTCCCATTGCACTACTTCACCTCATGGATCGAGATGCACGTGTTGGGTGCTTTTGGTGTGCATAAACGGCCCAGATTCTATGAAGGATATAACTTTCCTCGGGTCATGCAGTTGGTCGATGCTTCTGCTCTAGACCCAACACAGCAAGAGGCTTGGCTATTGCTTCTTCGCCCACGCATGGTTGGGGATAGTATGACCTTCGTCAACAAGGTCCTGACCATCAGCAAGGAATCTTCCAAGGTAATCCAGTAGCTCCACGACGTTTTTAAGGATGGAGCCTCTGCGTTGAGGGCCCGGGAGATTGTTCATTTATATTCCATCAAGCCGGGTTTTCTCGTATTCAGACAGGACGCCTCAGTGTTATTCATGAGATACAGCCCGCATCGTTTTGCCCAGCAATCCGGTTATAACCAAGGCGTTCCTCTTGAAGCGTTCTTCGTCGACTCGGTTGCTACAGAAGAGAGCGTTCACAACGCGGCGCATCATTTCATGCGGCTAAACACGGGGTCTCATTTCCTGATTAGTGAGCCGAGCTATATCCTGAAGGCTTCGAATGCTTTTATTGCTTGGTACCAGCATGCCACGGGTGCCATCATCAAAGGGGAAAGGCGGATGCTTCTCGACCATAAGGATTCCGTCCCGGCCAGTAATCCCGCGGTCCCGCCGAGGCGACAAAAAGTTGTCTGTCCTTCTTTAAGAGAGGGTGCCACGGCTGTAATTCCGCAAGTCTTTCCGGATAAGCTACGACCGGATGTAAGTACTCCCATGACTGTGGTGGCTGTGGCATCCTCTGAGTCGAGTATCGGCTCGGAGATCGGAACTCACCGTCCGAAGAAGCCCGTTAAGCGCAAACTTTTTCCGTCAAGCGCTGGTTCTTAAAAGAAGAAGAAGTCGTTATTTTCAGCTGACGTTGTATTCGGCCAGGAGCCGCATGCTCCTTATAGAGAAGGCCTAGCCGAATACGGCACCAACGTTGGCCTGTTCGAAGCTTCTGTCGACGAGAATGCCGCTACTGATCTTCAAGCCTCTATCGAGGCTTCTGAAAGATTAGCCCGCGAGCAGGAAGCGCTTTCTTCTCTTGCGGCGTCCGGTATATTCCGTTTACATTCTTCCGTACATGCATTTTTTCTTTGAATTTATTATGTCTTATTAACGCCCTTTTTCTTAACAGGAATCTCCACTGAAGAGGCTCTCTTGGCGTCCCTCAAGACATTTGAGGAAGAGGAGAGGCTTCACGCTTCCATGGGTCTCGGTATGTTTTGCGACATATTTACATATCTAATTCATTTCGTTCATACCCTGACTCCCTTCCTCTTTCTGTTACAGGAACCACCGTCACTCATGCTGTTCCAAGTACCATGCTGCTGTTAGGCGGTGGTGCGGAGGAGCCTTCAGGGCCACCGGCTACGGTTGAGGTCTCCACAGGGTCGCCACGAGAGGCATCTCTAACGCAACCGATGACGGATGTTGCAGCAGATCCAGGGGCCGAGCCTAGTTTGGACAAAGATGTCCCCCTACCGGAGGTTTTGAGGAGATCTGTTCGTATAGCCCAGGCTGAGAGGAAGCGAAAAAAGCACGCAGTAAGGGAGCGTCAGGCTATCTTGGCCGCGGGTGCGGGTTCAAGTGATGCTCGACCTTCTGACGTTCCTATGGAGGACGTTCCTTCTGCCCTATCCACCGCTCATAGGCAGATTGTGCGTGCGGCTCGCGAAGAGGCCGAGCGGTTACTTCAAGGTAAAACAGTGCAATGTCCCTATTGAAACCTAGTAACCGCCTTTTTTCTTGAACTATAAAATTTTTCTTTTAACAGGGCCAAATTTAGGTGGTGACGTGGCGGGCGAAGTGACGACGCTTGAAGAGCCTGAAGTGGCAGACCTTCCTTTTGAATCTAGGACTGTTCCGACTACCACTTCCTCTCCTTGTAAATCCCCTATATCGGCTGGTGATGCGAGCATTACAACGACCCTTATCAATTCACGGGACGAAGGTGTAGATGCCGAATCCACCTTCCCGGTGACGGTGGAAACCGAGAAAGACGTCATAACTGGTGATGCTCTAGACACTGTTATGGTTTCTGTCCTGTTAGGTATTCCTCGAGCTATTAATTTTAAGCTCTTAATCCCGCTAGGCATCTCTACCGATATCTCATTTATTCTGAATACATGCATGGTAAACCCCGGTGTTGTGCTGACTGAAGAATTACTACCAGCCGTTGCCACGACTGTCACGGTTCCACCCCTCTCTTTTGTGTCCCCTCGAGTTCTCTCGGGTTTAATGACGGAAGGTGAAGATTTCTCATTTCTTTGCTTCGATGTAGATATTGTTTTCTTGGATTAATTTCTTTACCATATATCGCTGCAATACTGTAGGAGTGCTTTTTAACCGCTTTCACTAGATGTTAAGCTCGCACTTCGCCTTCTAATCGGAATTCGTTCCCCCTTCAGGCATTGGTTAGTATATTCTTCACCTTTTATTTCATTTTTCCACGAGTAAACTTTCTATTGCTAAGCTTTTCTCGTATTGACCGCAGTATTACGGCTCGAGGGAGAGAACGAAGGAACAGCCGAGCCTCTTATGCTTCCTAACTTGCTACTTTTGACCACTGGTATGGCAGATCTCGTTCATCATCTTTCTTCTTTATTTTTCAGGTTGAAATCTAACTCTTCTTTGTGTGTGCTTTATTCTGCAGTAGCGGCACTGGCTTTAGCTCTTCTTGAGTCTCGCATTTCCATGCCCGCAGGGCCTTTTGCTAAGCGCCAATCTTCCAGGGGTGCGGCGAATAGCAGGTGGATATTAAGTGAATTTATCGAAGATCTTAACGTTGAAGCGTTACTTCTGCTGCGGATTTTGCTGACGAAGTTAACCCTATGCTGGCGACACTTGTGAATTTCCACAATGAAGACTTCGTCGGCATTTGGGTTGACCATTGTAAGCGGATTGAGGCTTGTTTTCATGAGATCGAACACAAGCGTCTCACTCCTGAAGCATTAACCTCGAAGGCTCAACTGATCGCATGGATCGAGCAAAGTTCCGATTCCATTCAATATTTTGAGCAAAAGTTGGCCCTGAAGCGAAAGGAGCATGAGACAGCTTCTGGCGAATCCAGCCAACTGTGCGTCCAGGTCGAAGCGAATGCCGTGCAGCTGCAAGTTTTTTTTGAAAATCTCCAACAATGTGTTTCTAATGGACAGGCGCTGAGGCAGAAACTCAACTTTACTGAGTGGGGCATGCAAGATTGCGAGGTTGCTAAGCAGGAAATCGCTGAGAAGTTTTCATCATGCTTGCAACAACGGGCTTAAGTCGAAGTGAGGCTGGCTGCAATAGTGGCATGCAAGGAGGAGCTGCGGGAAGAGAATGAGCGGGTTGCCAATTTACTGAAAGCCCCGCCTTCTTAACGGTTAGAATTTTATTTCCCATTTTTCTTTACATAAATGTAAACTGTACCTTAAACATTTCGATTTATGAATAAAGAATTCACATTTTTTTGCATACGCTCCTATGTGTTTGATGTCTTAGTTTAGCGCCCATTAGTTTATTTACTCATTTCGGAGTTTCTAGTTTATGTACTCATTTCGGAGTTTGTAGTTTATTCACTCGTTTCGGAGTTTCTAGTTTATGTACCCATTTCGGAGTTTGTAGTTCATTCACTCGTTTCGGAGTTTATAGTTTATATACTCATTTCGGAGTGTTTTTAGTTTACCTCCCTTGGGTTTATAGGCAAACTTGTCCTAACGTTATATGCAGATAACCCCTATTATTTACGAAAGAAGTTCGTTAGGTTTATGGTACTAGGGTTTTACTCCGTGGTGCCGTCGCGTAGGCTGCTGTATTCCTCGATATGCAGTTTTTAAGCCGCTGTTAGAGTAGCCCCGCGACTGTCGTGTCTCTGATCCTTTCGGGAGCTGGACAAAACGTCTTCAAGTAATCTCCTTAGGTCATATTACCGTTGGAAGAGCAAACGTTAGGAATTTGCCATGACGCTTTTTTACTTGAGGTTAACCACTCCGCTCTGGTGTGGGATGATCTCCGATAGTCTTTTAGGCTTTATATTAGTTGTTTTCGAGACCCGAAGCTGGGAATATGCCGTCACTTCATTTTTGTTTTGACGATGTCGCGCCGATTTTTTGCTGAAGTAGGGTAGACATCTGTAGGATCTCTATGCTGTATGTATTGCAATCGAAGCCCGGAGCTAGGAATATGCCATTGCTCCAATTTAATTTGATAGTTGTAACGACTCTGTTTTGATTGTACAAAAATTTTAAAGTTAATGTACAAAATGGAGTATTTGCAAGCCTGAGTATACTTTAAGTATTATTGTTGTTTGAAAACAACAAGAAAACACTTGTAGCTCATTGGTAAAG
Organism: Agapanthus africanus; assembly: GCA_030015575.1. Classification (NCBI taxonomy): domain Eukaryota; kingdom Viridiplantae; phylum Streptophyta; class Magnoliopsida; order Asparagales; family Amaryllidaceae; genus Agapanthus; species Agapanthus africanus. Next base: position 581,994,807 of record CM057340.1, on the reverse strand, counting down.
TCTTGCACTACTGTGATATAGCCTCTGTGTTCAAATCCCCCCAGCCACATATTATTTTTACTGATTTTTCTTTTAAACTTTTTGGAAGCCCAAAAGTTTACACGTGCAATACACGTAAAATGAAAAGTCACAGAAAATCAAACATGTGCATAATGTTATATGAACCGACCTAGACATGTGGCACAAATCCAGAGCCCAATCCCACCCAATGGCCGGCAAGATTCTCACTTGGGTCGGTGGCGCCTCCCCCGTAGCTAATGCCCCCAAACACTGCACACTAGTCTCTTGGCCTACCCCAACTACCCCCGTACTATTTGATTTTCCTGCATTTATCTAGAGAGTATTAATTCACCTCTTTAATCCTATTTTAATGCATTTTTAATTCTCTATTCATTCTCAAAACCCTAATTTTACCCTATAAACACAACCTCATACCCTAACCCTCTTCATTCTGAAATCTCTTGTTAAAAATTCTCAAAAATTTCCAAGTCAAAGAAGAGTACAAGTGGAGTTAGCACTAGGTCAAGTTCCGGCGAAAATTCGAGACATTTCCGGCGACTCCGCGATGCCACAACGACCTCAAACTCTTCCTCTCTCTTTTCTTAAACCAAACAACTAGTAAGTCCCACCTTTATACTTCTCTTTCTATTATAAAACTTCACTTTTTCAAATCACATCGGTAAGTGGAGTTATACCGATCTTTAAATTCTATTCTCTTTAGAATTGCAATTTTTCTTAAGAACCAATCATCAAACCTTGCTTGTTAATCATTAAACAATTTTTAGAAACAAGTTTCAATTTAAAACTCCATGTAAAACAACTTTTATTAAGCTTTTACGCTTAAATACCATGAAATTACATATGACATCGTTTAATCATTCTTGCTTATATTACCTTTAGAAAAATCTCACGAGGTAATGACCTATCTCTCACAAACACGCATCGTGATATAGCACGATTCTCTTGAACAACAATTTTGTGGCAAATACGACTTTTACATCAAAATACCATAAACTATTAAAAAATCATATTCTTTAAATTGTGTTATTTAAATTCCTTGCGAGTGTGCCTCTACAACCCACTTTTGGGGAATCCAATTCGGTTTGCACATCTATCGGACTAGTAGGGCGAGATGTAGACCTCCTCACGGAGCATACGATCTTGATGGAATTTTTAATGCAATTTTTAAGAAAAATGCGATTTTCTATTTAATAAATAATTTTTATTTTTAATAATTATATATAAATATTATCAAACCATCTATTTTAAATATATAATAAATTCCTTGTTTTTCTAAACAAAAGAAAAGAATTACAAGTATTATGAAAATACCATCAAGAATCCATTCAAGTCAAGTTTACACTAAAATACCTTGAATTATTCAAACTATATATATATTTTCACTAATATACCTCATTCTATAAAATTCACATCCATGACAACTCTAAAGAATATAAATAAATACTTGAGGATTATTTTGGAAGTATATGCAAAATATTTTTCATAAAACCCTCTCAAGTTATATTAAATTACAATAAGGACCCTAGTAAATATAGGTTTAAGCGGGACCAATTCTCTTGAGCCTCAGGGAACTGAAGAAAGTGGGTGCTTGCCTATTTAAAGTAGAAAACTAAAATGGGGTTATCAATGGTAATTGGCTTGGAAAAAGTCACAAATCCTGCCGTCCATGTGCAGCAGTTATCGATAACTCTAAAAACTAATTCATGACCCAAATCTGTTTAAGTGTCTGACTCAATTTGAGTCTCAATTTAATCTGAATACAATCTAAATATGAATACAATTCAAACATTACTCCAACTAAACATGAATACTTGAACTTGAACATGAATACCAGAGCTATACAAACATGTCTTGACTTGATCAAACCATGGATATATCTTGAACTTGAGTACATGACTATCCGTTTATATCATGATCCGTTTACATTAAAAATTTATACCATGGTTTTGGAAAGTCTTATATCTACAAACAATACAATATACATTACAGGGTTTTAAAGGGGTAGACTGGTACGGAATGTGTTAAAAGTGGCACGATGATGGTCACTAAAAGACACCTACATGAATATCCGGTGCCGTTTTCCCGTGGGTTTTGACGGGACCTTGTACTTACATGTTACCTTAGTCCATGGAGCAAGTTGGACTCCTCTAGTATACACTGGCATATTCTGTACCAAGGTACAAACAACTACGTTAGCATAACAAAGATATAAGTTAACTATTCCATTCTCTTACCTGTCTATTTCTATTCTACCTCTTTGGACTTACTGAGCACTTGTTCGCTGACGACATTCCTATTTCTTATTTCTTTGGAATGTTGTCAGAAGGACCAGACTCTCAGGAGATCGAGCCCAGTCAGGACGATTTGAAGCAGTTCACTGAAGATACTGTAACATTTCAGGAAAATAAAAATATTATTTTCGGAATTTAAATAATTAAAATAATAAATTTCATGAATATTATTAAAAATATGAGAATTGGTTTTAATGATGTGGTATAATTATACATGTATAGTTTGGAAAATAATTTGGAAAATGAATATAATTATTGATTTTGAAAGAAGAAAATGTGATTTGGATATTTTATAAATATTATACGATTAATTATATGCAAATTATGTTAAACTTGATTAACATTTCACTAATCATGCATTAATCTTGTTTATGCATGTGACATGCAATATAGCATGTTGCAAAACACTTATTACATTTATTTGAACCATGGTTTCTTTGAAAATATATGGTTTTTGAATTGTTTTTAAAAGAAAAGGAAAAGGAATTTTAAATGATGAGGTATTTTGGGGGAGGGGGGAGGGAGGGACACATAGGTGTGGGCATGAGTGATTGAGAGAGATTGAGAAAGGTTTTATTAGCCATGGCTCATTTCTTTCTTCACCTCTCATCTTCATCTCCTTCATCTCATTTCTCCTCATCCTCCACCTCCTGCTACCACCCTTTACCATCTCAAAAACCACCAGTAAACCATATGTTCTCTTCATAAAAAATGGTCACAACCTTGTCACAAACGCCTTGGGAAGATCAAGTTGCAACCTTGAAGATTTTGGGCAACTCAAGAAAATTCTTGAGTTGCCAAATAAGGTAAATCACATCTTTAGTTTAGTTTTTAGATTTTCTTGCATCTTAGTGTAGTTTAAAGTTGTTTAAGTGTAGTTTAGTGATGTTTGAAAATTTCTAGATGAAGGTTAGGGCTTATATGGAATTGTGATGGTGTAGTTAAGCATAATTAGTGAGCACAAGCTTGTTAGTGTTGTTCTGGACCAATTTAACACAAAAGAAACCCTAAGACTTGAACATAGATTTTCCCGATATTGGTTTCTTTGATCTTTAAGAACTACAGGGAATCTGGAGCAAACTGGGATCTTTAAAAGATAATCAAACAACTTCACCGACCTAATTAGAACCCTAGAAGACCCCCACATGAAAACGAGACCAAGAATCCACTTTGGGGCCGGCGACATCGGGGATTTTGCAAATCTCGCCGGGCCAAGTATAGGCATTTGTGTAGAGGTTTTGGCTGTAGCTCACTTTCCTTATGACCTAGCTCCTGTACTGTTAGTTTGGTCCTAATTTACCTGAGCAAAAATCTGGAAGGGATTTCCTTAGTTGTTGTTTTGGTTTTCGTGGTTTTTAGTAACTGGAGTTTTGATATTCGTGTTTTTCTTGGTCGATTGGTGCTTGTACGTCAACGTTGAGTGTATGGCTATTCTTGCACGCGTAGACCATAGGTTCTAACCTATGTGTGCTTCGTGTGCCGTTTTGGTTTTCGTATTCGATTCGTGTTTACGATATAACGTATTGAAAACTGTAGGTACCCCGCGTGGACATCGTACGACAAGAGAGAGCGTGGCGTCATCGACTTCGGCGAGCGAGGATCAAGGTGGGTAGATGTATATCTACGGGGAAAGTAGGATGGATGGCGTATAGCACCCCCGCAACCGTAGTTTAGGGTTATTATATATCTTTATATATGTTTCTATATGGGATGTGGATATTTAGCAAGTAGGATTCTAGGAGACCGTAGGATTAGAATAAGTGTATTCGTAGGGAGGGTATAACTTTAGTCTTGAATATTAGGGCATGTGTTGTCACACACACACACACTTGGTTTATATAGATGTGTGTGTGTGTGTGTGTGTGTGTGTGTGTTTGATTATATATATATATATATATATATATACATATACACGTGAGATGAGGATATGATATGTTATATGGATATGAGTCGATATGATCGGACTTGATGTCATGAGGTAATGATATTTGATCGAACGAGACCTCGTATATGAGATGATATATTAAAGGATCGTTGGGCGATATATACAATACATGCGATAATATGTGATTTGATGAATTATAGATTGTGCGAGATCCTAGATCCGTACCCCTGATTATGATATTGTACGATGATTGATACCGTACGAACTATAGTATATGATATATATCATATTTGACCCGTACCCTCGATTTTAATGATGTCGTACGATGGATTTTACCGTACGAAGTATATATGATGTTTGATCTGCACTCTTGACTCGAGAATGCCGTACGATAGATTATACCGTACGTGACGTTATGAGGCTGGATCGCTGACTATTAGATATATCGACTCGGATATGTTATAGACTTTCTTATCACTTTCGACATCGGTTCATAGTTTAGTCTTTTAGATGCTTTTAAAGTTTACTTTCTGCTATGCTCGTACTATTCTCATTGCATTGTAGATATATACATGTGCCTTCATCAGCTGTTACGATCTCATCTGTTAGGACACATGCACCATTACCGATGATGCGTATGTTGCACGTACACTTACTGGCCGGCTCACACAGATTATCATCGGTAATTTCCATGTCACGTACACGTTAGAAAATGTTACTTTACTTGTATAACCTGGTAGCATGTAGCTAATTATATTGTTGGTATACATGATTTCATATGCTAGCTTAAGATATTGCATTTCTTACTTAGATGCCGCTTGCATCCATATATTCATACTGTTATGCACTGTTGAGGGGCTTTATGCTGATATTCATTATTTTCTCATTAGCTCATGATTATGAGTTTTCAGTTATTATGTGATTTATGGATTTGGGGAAAACTGCAAAAGAATTTATAAACTTATTATCATTTTAAAATGCAAAGTGCAGTCTTCTTGTGATATGATGTGTGTGGCGTCCACCATGAGATTTCTCGTTTCTTAAGCCACGTATGTACATATACCCGATTCGAGGAGAGAGACGCCGTCTGCGGGTATATGGTGGACCCGGTAAGGTACCCCGGGGCAAGAGGGTCATATAAATAGACGTTGAGCCCGGCAGGAGAGCACTACCTACCGGTTATTATTGACCCAGCGGTCATCCGGAGGATACCGACCGGAGTTATGTGATTTGACAGATTTGAGGGCCGATCTGAGGATGCGGCACCCCAGATATATGAGGATATTGTATATCAAATAGACATGATTTTCGTGATGTTTTCGAGTGTCGATACTGGGCACTCAGGTTTTATCTTGATTTAGTGTGTCGTTGCTGGACACACATTGATTGATGCATTTACCCTCATACATATATTTACATATGTCTCATTACCACTTTATGACATTGACACGTCTACCTTGGGTTATATTTATGCTTACTGTTACCCTTGTTATTACTTGATGTCTATATATATATGTATGTGTGTGTGTGTGCGTGTGTATGTGTGTGTGTATTTAGCGTATTGTATAACCTAGGAGATCGTCATACATGCGATTTCTACTCGGTGATGTTTTCTACTCACGAGTTGACAACTCACCCCCGTTGTGCCACAGTTTCTTGCAGATTTGGCCGTACAGGTTCCGTAGCGGCTTGTTGGCACACTGCCTTCTTCCGGATGATTGTCTTGGTAGGTGGGTTCACTTGCATCGTAACCACCATTGTACTTTATATTTAATTCTGTTGTATCTAGTTAAAAACTCCATCAACCAGACTATATATTTTTAGTAGACTTAGAAAACACAGTTTGTATATTCTTTCGGCCTTAGAGTCGCGCTTGTGTGTTTATTATTGTTTCTGGTTTTTCCTGTGATGCTTAGTTTTCTTTACTTTATTTCTGAGTTTTGATTCTCGCCCTCCGGCGTTGTATATTTATATCATTGCGTGGTTGTTTCCGCCATTTGGTGAAGAGCTAGCTCCCGCATGGGGATGCCATTTATTATTACTTGTATTTATTTTTGGGTTAAAATATACAAAGGAGGCGCTGCCGAAATTTTCAACGATGAAAATATTTTCAGGTTAGATACAAACATTGTGTTTTCGTATACTACTATCTATGTTTTAAAGAAAGAACTTGATTTGAGTAAAACCTTATTTGAAAACTGCACCTCCACTATTTTCCCTAAAAGATTTAGATTTATGGGATTTTGGCTTATCTGAATTAGGTGAGGCCTTATTGACTTCACATGATTCAAGTGCCAGTCACGTGCCCTTTTCCGGGTCGTGACAAAGTTGACATCAGAGCGTTAGGTTTAACCTTGGTTCGAGTCAAGAGTGTCATTTACACGTGTGGTACATGTGAGTATTAAAGCTTTAAATTTATTTGAAGAGTTAAATTGTGAGCAAAATAAATGTATTACAATAACAAAAATAAAATCGAAGAATAGTTTCCGATGAAAGAAACTATTTTTAAATTAAATCTAAAAAAGAAATAGAAAACAATTTTGGGCTTTGTACCAAGTTACTTAAGATAGTGGTGAAGGAAATAGAGAAATGGGTTAAATTCAATAAGGTATTTTGAAATTCAATTTTTGTAACTAATAGTTAGTGGGATTCAGAATTTGGGTAGGTTTTTTCATTATTTTTAATTTCCATAATAATTTTTCTATTTCTCTTTTCCACAAATGGCATTGTGCAAAGCAATGTTAGTTGGATTTCACCATCCAATTTCCTTTTTACCCTCAGATTTTGCGGTTATAATAGTAGAGATAAACTTATGATATTTATCCAGAAATCTCTTTAAGTTGAATTCTAAGCAATAAATTTATGCCCCTTTGATAATTAACCATAATAACAAATCATTGTTTTTTGGGAAAAAGAAAAAGGTTTAAAAATGAAAATAAGTGTAAATTTTATAAAGCGCATCGAATTATCAGGATATTTTAATGGGCGCCATTGAACTTTAAAAATGCCATATACCTCATGTAAGGAGACTTTCTTTAGTATAATTTTGTCATAATATGTCAAATTCGCTTCATTTCTAGGCTATTTAGTTCATGCATAAGGTTATTTAATCCATTAATATCTTTAAAAAACTAACATTTTCATACAACATTGCTGGTTCAAGAGAGATTTATGACATTTAAGTCCATTGATGCTATATAAAAAACCGTGAAACTTCGACGGCGCTTTATTAAGGGCCTGTTTGGTTGCAGGATTTCTTTGGATTTGGATTGTGGAATCCTAGGATTCCATAATTTTGTGTTTGGTTGAGAGATTTGGATTTCTAAGATTTCTTTGTTTTTTATGGGGGCCCACCACAAAACATGGATTCGTGAATCCTAAAATTTTTTAAGGATTTTTCAAGGATTTGGCATTTAGATGGGACCCGTGTATTTTATTTATTTAATAATTCTCTCTTTATCTATCTCTCTCTAAAATCCTCAAATCCAAATCCTGCTTTATTTTCACCAACCAAAAAAAAATTACAAGAATCTATAAATCCAATATTAGAAATCTAAAACCAACCAAATAACAAATTACCAAATCCAGAAATTTTCAACCGCACTGATTTAGAATCCAAATTTCATAATCTTGCAACCAAACAGGACCTAAGTTTTACCTAAAAATAAAAGGAGCTGGACATGCTGGGGCCCAGCGCAACTCCCAACCTAAACCAACTGGCCGCAAATTGTTAACCATCCCTTAAAAACGAACCTGCGGAACATCGCACCTTCAAAATTCGTTCCCATTTCAATAATATAAACGTCGCCGGCGTCGCATCGCCGTATTAATAAAATCTCCGGCGAATCGCCGGAGAACGCATCGCCGTCTCCATGGAAGCTCACCACGCATCCCTAGGTCGTAGAACGGTACAGATCTCTCTCTCTCTCTTCATATATTTGAATCGATGGATAAAAAAACCTAATTTGTAATGATTTTGTTTGTAGTTGGAAGAGATTCGCCAAAAGAGAGCTGCGGAGAGATTGCACAAGGCCTCATCGGGTTCCGATTCGGAATCTTTGAATCAATATGGTCCGGTTTTTGCCCCCTCTTAGATTTATTCGTAATGCATTGTGTTCTTTGAATTATGTGATTGATTTTGTTTTTGTTGTTTGATTGATGCAGGAGTGAATAAATCGGACAGTGGAAATCGAATTAGTGAGGTTAGGGTTTCTTATTTGCTTCATTTATTAGTATATATTCTTTGATTCGAGATCCAAGATCTGAAGAAATCCTATGGAATTGTAATCCCCTCATATTTCCAAATATTCAGCCACATCAATTAGTTTTCGAAAAGAGAAGCATGAAATTTTTTTTACTAACCGAATGGAGTCCCCATGTCCTGCAAGCATGATCACTACGAACTGCAATTTACAACAGTTTCCAATGCTCCAACGTTTACCAAAAAATAAAAGCTAACATTTCTCGTTCGAAAGAACAGCTTAAAAATTTACGGACGACCATTCCAGTCCCATATATTATTAAGCACCGAGCTTTGCACTTTTAGATAGAGCTTTCATGTTTAATCTATCCTACAGTTTGAGCACAATCACCCCTGACCAAAACCTCGCTGCGTAGCCTCTTTTTCAGCTGAGAAATGAAAAGTTAGGCACAAAAGTCACTGCTGTGTTGACGCCTTTAACGGAACATGGCGGAGTATCACCAACTTGAAGAACACCGCTTTTTTTTTTGTTAGTAACTAGGTTAAAGGTTAAAGGTTAAAGGTTAAAGGTTTACTTTTGGTTGTATACAAATTTCAAAACTTATGCACAATATGGAAGAAAACTGTTAGTATTTTGCACTTGCAAAAGTCTTTTATGAATCATCATTATCCTCCAGTCTATAGGGAGTGATTGTCTTATACATAGCCTGAAACTACTTTCTTAATGTTAAATTCTAATTAAAGGCAGCAATATGCAATGATAAGTTGGGTCAAACTGCTGAAATAAAGATAAAAAGCTCCTAATTTCTTGGTTTGGTTTAACGTTCTCTGCTGAATGTCATGAACAGTACCAGCATGCCTATGTTGATTATTGGTTTGATATGTTGGCTAAAAGTTGCTTGGTGCAAATAATACCAATCCATGCTAGATATGGTGAAATGCCACACTTGCATATGTTGGTTTACTCTGTTGACCATCATTGCTGCTCATGAACAATCAAAACATGAATTCATTTGCTATATATTGAGTTGCTGCACACAATATGAGCGTGCATGGGCATGCAAAATTCATAAATTTGATTTTTTTTTATAGATTTTTAAAAAAAAAAGTTGATGATTAATGTACTATATTGAAAGTGGCCAATCTTATAATAGATAAGACTTGATATGTTTTTGGAACATGTACCGCATTGATAATTAAACCTTAGTATTATTTATTAATGAAACTTGATTTGTGGTTAATTTGGTATGTTGTCAATTAAACTGTGGAGTGTGAACTGTAGAACACACAAATTGGCTTTGTGCCATGAGGAAAAAAAATTATTAGCACCTATATGCAGAAAACACTTCTAAAAACACTGGGTATGTATTCTGCTGATTTAAAATGCAGGAGACAGAGTTTTATAAATATGGCTATAGTCCATAGATTAAATGTTATTTTACAACCATTGTGACCTGTATAATTGTAATTTTATTATTATTATTATTATTATTATTATTATTTTGGATTACTTTGCAAAATTATCTTCTTACTGTAAATAAGTTCATTGATGTTAGGGCATGTACTGAAATGCTATAATGATAAACAACTATAAATAGAGAATAATTTGTTCTTTCAATTCAGAGCTTATCCTTTTCATATGCAGAGGGATACATATGCGCTATTATCTAGAGTTAGAGAGATTGAGAATAGAAATGCAGATTTGGAAAATGAAAATCGAACATTGTTGTCTCAGGTGATGTACCTCACTTGGACCCTTTAAACTGTGAACAGTCACACCTAAAAATTTATGCTTACTTTCTGTTATTGCTTTCAGCTTGAAGAAAAGGTAGTTGAAAATGATTCATTGTTCAAGCGGTTAAATGATCTGGTAAGTTTAACTTGTGAAATGTAGCAGTAAGACAGTTGCTTATAGAAGTTTTAATTGTTCTGTTTGCACTTCCCCTCTTGCTTAATGCACAGGAACAAAATGGTTTACCTTCTTTGAGGAAAGCTTTGAAGGATGTCTCCGTTGAAAAGGATGCAGCAATTGTTGCAAAGGTATTCAGTTCTAACAATTGCTTTCCGCTTTTACCATCGTATGTATTTTAATCACTTGCATTGATACTTTATCATAGGAGGATGCTTTATCTCAACTTAGAACAATCAAGAAACGGTTAAAGGAGGCAGAGGAGGATCAATACAGAGTATGTAATTTGGTCTAGTTGTAAATAGTTGTTAAACCAGTCTTCAAAAGCCTTATGCTTTAACATTTAAAGGCCGAAGAGGATGCCGCAGCCTTGAGAGCAGAATTAAATTCTCTCCAACAACAAAATACAGGAAATCCATTTGGCAGCATACCCTCTGCAAGCAAATCGGAAGAGCAGATTTTTGCTATGGAGAAGGAAATAATAGATTTAAAATCTGAGTTACAGGTGACCTTCCTTTCTCTCGCTGTATTCCCTTGGTTGATTTAGGCAGCTGTAGTCATCTGAATGCTTGATCTTCTGTAGCAAGGATCACTATTGAGACAACAAGAGCGGCAAAAACTAATTGAGGAGCAACTACGAGCTTCGATTCTTCTTGCTGAAAAACAAGATCTCGAAGACAGGCTTCTAGCTTTGTCCAAAAAGACTTCAGGTATAACAAATTCATGTAGTAATCATTACTTAATAATATCATAAAGATCACAAGGACATGTCACATGATGGTACAGCAGTGGTCGATGTCTCAATTCAATATGAGCTAGTTCTTTCAAAAGGGCAGATGAATGATTGCTAGATGGTTTATGCATCAATATTTTCTGGATAATCTCCCTTCATTTTCTATGTATTTTTGTGCAGATAAATGTCTTTTTTGTTGCTATGTAAACAACAAGCTTGATAGTGAATTTGGATCAAATTAATGGCAACATATAATGATGGTAGACAACTTAGGCGTCTATTATATTTGTCACTGTAGAAAACAAAATTAATTATTATTTTCTTTAAAACTAACAAGTATAAACTATGATGATGGTAGACAACTTAGGTCCATTATATTTGTTACTGTAGAAAACAAAATTAATTATCATTTTCTTTAAAACTAACAGGTATGAACTATAAACCGTGTGAAGGTCTGTGTCATCATGATATTAAGTTTTGCCAACTGTTGGTGTTGGTTTGCTAATCCAACTTTGCTGGTCATTCCTGTAAAGGCTCATAATGTGCCATAATTTTCCTAATTTTCTGTATACATGTTCCAACTTTTCAGTAAATAGTTCTGATCCAGGAGGATCATGACCCCAAATTGATGGCCCCATTATACATAATACATTAACCTATCCCAATGACTGGGCACTCACATTGCATTTAGAGTAAACCGAATAGTTGGGCTTACAAACCTTACCATGATTTTATTGAGAGAGCCTGATTAAAAAATGAGAGCGTGTGACTTATAATCGTTCATCAAAGGAAAGATTTAAGGCAATGAAAATATTTAAGGGAATTGGACTCATGGACATTTATGTTTAAGTAACAGGGCCATGTTAATATATTGGACGTATGATTAACATAGGTGCCAGGCCTTTTCTTTCTCAGCTGTGGTCCAATTTCACTGTCAAAAAGCATCATCATTCAAGCCTCTTATTTATAATGTGTTGCTGTGTATCATTGTGATGATGTTTCACTTTTGTTTTTCATTGTGATGCAGAAGAGGCGTCAGAAGCAGCTGCTCATAAGGCATTTTCGTTGGTAAAATCACAAATTCTCAAACAATTTACTTTTGTGACTTGACGCTCTCTCATGTGTTATAATCAATCAGAACTGGGATCTAATATATTGATTCGTGATGTTCATGCATCACTGGAAGCATGAGTTAGTATTCTAGATTTGATGATAGTTGTTCACCTGGTTTTCTTTCACTTTTATTAATTTATCTCAGTACTTGGGGATGATTCCTATTGCCATAATGATTTTCTAGATTGTACATAATCAAGTTTTGTTAAACATGCACTCCATATAGTTTGGTGACATGCACTTCTAGAAAACTCTCTATTTTCATTTCTTCAGGACAGCTCTCTTTGAAGTTTGAACTGCAAGAACTGTGGAAAGTATGTCAAGTTCTCACCGGGACTGATTTCAGGCTTTTTATTATTTATCCTGCGTGTTTATATCATGCTCAAAAATTATAATTTGGTTGTTATTGAAGCCCCAATAACATTTTCAAATGTTGTCAAAGTAAAAGTCAGTCAGATTTATTGCAGTATGCACATATTATTAGGATCTCATGAGCACACTGTTAGGATCTGTCTCTTGAAAATTTTTGCTGGAACTTTAAAGTGTATGGTTACTTGACGAAGTGTTGCATCCTTTTCCTTGAAGATATAGTTCTTCTGTTTCCCAATAACATCGTAATTACTGGCTTTGGCAGCAAGATAAGCTAAAACTTGAAGAGCAATTGCATGATATGGCACTGATGGTTGAGAGACTTGAAAATGGCAGACAGAAACTCTTAATGGAGGTATTTTTTTTAAAACCATATTACCATTTCCAGTTGATATACTAATTATATGGTAATTAGTCATTGTGTAATTCTTTTTGCAGATTGACTCACAATCTTCAGAGATAGAAAGGCTATTTGAAGAGAACTCCAATTTAGTGTCTTCTTATCAGGATGCGCTGGGAGTCGCAGGGCAGTGGGAGAGCCAGGTATGGTATAAATGCAGTGAATATATGTTGACTGCAAACATTAGTTTTTACCCATCGTTTTTTGTACAACTGTAGAAGTTGATGCAACCTTTTATATTATTAACCAAATACAAGCTATTCCGATGAGTAGAAAGGGTCAGAAGTTTCTCTATAATATAGATTTTTTACACTTCTTCGAGTACCAAGGTTCATAACAATGAAGCCAAAATAAAAATTGTTTTTATTTTCATCTTTAGTATGGAATAGAAAAGGTCTTGTCAAATTTTTATTGTGTTCGCATGCTTCTACTATGTGGTAATGATGAAGTTTTGGGACTGGCTCCCTTTTATGCAATATACGAAAAGTATTACACCAACATGGGCTTTTCAGCAGCCTTTGCCTTCAAAATGGCTTATGTTTATGTTTAGGCTTCTTATTGTTGCAACTTATTGCAGCTTTTAGACATTTTGGTGGGACTTGGAATAAAATAAAAGTGGGGTACTTTTTAAGATTATTATTATGCATATTCTAGGATGCCACTGCTATCTTTTCATGTATGGATTTGAAGTGCTGTGAAACCACAGGTGAAGGACTGCTTGAAGCAGAATGAAGAGCTCCGCAGCTTGCTGGATAAATTGAGATCTGAACAAGTCAGCTCACTACGGTCAAGTACTAGCAATGTGCAACTATATGCGGAAAGTGCTCAAAATGTTGGAAATGTCTCTGGTCCTCTGCAACTTGTGAGTGAAAACCTCTTGCTTAAGGTTAGATAAAGAACCCTATTATTTGGCAGCATTCTGAATTTTCTGAATTTAAATTTTTTAGCCAATAATTTCCTTATCTTATGACGATTGTGAAGGCATTGCTTTTAGGCAAGTGGCTAGTTCCTTTCTTTTGGTACTTCCCATGCAGTTAAGATAAGATCATAATGTTATTGTAAAAAACATTTTTGTTCACACCATGTTTATGCATATGAAAGGGAGTCTCAACAGTTCTCTGTCGATCATTACCAAGTTCTTCTTAGATGTATTGTCGTTCTTTCAATTCGCGTGCTTGTTGGTCTACAGTGTCACTGTAAAATTTGATTTATTTTGGCAATTGGCATGTCTATTGCATAGAATAAAAAGTTGCTGAATCATTTTGGCATCTTACATGTTGGCAATATGACGAATCAATGATGGAAATTCTGCAACATTGTTTAATCTTACACATTTATACATTGGAATTAATGTTTCTAAGACTATATACATTGGATGGTTTTGCAATATAAACCTAAACATGATGAGTACCACTTATCATGTTTCGTGCTGATAGATTGATCCCTTCAACCATGGAAAATTGGTATGCTGATTTTGCTGATTAGGTTTGACACTGGATATTTAGCACTTAGTTTTTTTTATGTAAACAAAATACCTTGCATATGATTTTACTGATCATGTAGATTTTTGGTTTAGGAAATAAAAAAATATCAAATATATATAGTAATTCCCAATGCCCTTACTTCCAGTTTAAGTGATTGACTGATTCTTGATTAAAAAATGTTCACCTCAATTTAATTCAACTTCTTTTAGTTAACATTAGTACAGTGTGGTTTTTTAGAATCCTGGTGCTTTGAGGATTCTAAAAGGTAAAATAGAGTTTTTATACAGCTGAGAATGGAGAAGTTTACTGTAAGCAGTATTTTCCATGGTAATCTGATCTGATTATCTTTATCCTCTTTGATATCCAATATCCAACTGTAGAACCTGGTCTTGCTTTATTGATGGTGCTTAAGGTTTGGGACATCTGGATCCTTTTGGAGAATGATACTCTAGGCTCTATCCAAATTTTTCTTGATACCTTCAATGCCACCTAAACTGTGTAGGTTTGAATAATCTCGATGCTCCAATTTGTGATAGAAAATGCTTATTTCATTCGTCTATACTCTTTTTTCTAGTAGGCTGTTTGCACATCTTATTGCATTGTCTTTTTATTGTAGGAACCTTGATCAGTTTGCTCTCAATTTGATTAGCATTTTCTTTTTGTTGCAAATGTTCGGATGACGAGTTTATTCGAGCAAAGAGAGAGCCAAGGGAACGTGTTCAATGAGAATACCTCTGTAGACTGTAGTTGCATGGTAGCTTTAGTACCTTACTGAAATAGAGGTACTCTGATCTATTATGGGCATGTTGTATGGAAGAAATAGTGACATATCTATGAGATGAAAGATTGATAAATATAACTGAGGCATAACGACCCCCCCCCCCTCTCCCCCCCCCCTCTCCTCCTCATTGGACAATGGGCAAAGTAATCGATGTGAGGTGAAACATTTACAGTGCAACATGGCAATTGCAATATCTCATGCCATAACTAGGGGATGGAGTTGAAATCGATAATATCTTTGGAGTAGGGTTTGTATTAATGAATAAAAAGGATATACTGAGGGGCAACTGATGAGATCAATGTTTGCTTTGGCTTTTTTTAGCAGAAATGTGGAAAAGAAATTGTACTTACTATAGATCTTTGTGCGAATATAGAGTTAGAGCCTTCTATTTAGTGAATTCAACCCCTCATAGGAGGATAGACTGACTAAGAAGGAAGAATAGTTTTTTAACAAAATCATTTTTGTTAGAGGTTGCAAGAAAGAATTGGATGGCGAGGTTTATGTAAATTGGTCTTGTGCTTCTCAACTGGTAGACCAGTAAGATCAAGTCAATCATAATCAAAATACGGTAGCAAATGTTGATCAATCAATGAACGCAAATTGTTTTGTGATACATGTTGATGGAGGTGAAAAGGATGGAAGGTAGGTGTCTAAGCTGGAATAGCAGTTCATCTTTAGCAGAAAAACTATTGTATGAGCTAGTGTAAGTGTTAGTGTGTGCGCACGGATACTTGTAAATGCCTCACCAATTGTCCCCTATTGCATATCGGAGTCCGAAACTCTTGGAAACTCTCGGATTCTTTCGGATTCACTCGGACTTATAAATGTCTCATCAACCTCTCTTGAATCAACGGCTCTCATCTTTCTCTTGAATATTAAAGCTCCCGAATATTTGAAAGTGCATTAAATATCTACCATAATGCCATTATTTATTTATGCTATTATATATTTATATGTGTATCTTAATATATATTTACATTTATTTAATTAAAAATTTATATGAAAATGTATCCCATATCCTAGGTATTTAGGAAATTGCGAATCTGTATCGTATTGTATCACGTATCCGTATCCAAACCCGTACCACATAATGCGCGCACGCGCGATTTGAGATTTCAATTTCCACAGCCCTAATTATATCTGAACCAAGTAAAATAGCATGACATGTGTTAGTTCTACTTCTATATGGAGAAAATGGATTCTTTATATAAAGAAAAGGAAAAAAGAAAAGAAAAAAAAGGAAATCTCATCTTATCTGTTAATCTGTTGTAGGATCAGCTAGCCAAAGAGCAGAGCCAATCTGAGGCACTGAAGGCGGAGATCATGAAGCTATCAGCTGACCTCAAGCGTGTGACTCAATCGTATAACAATCTCACTCGCCTGTAAGTGTGTAACTTCTCAAATGTCATTGCTTCTTTCAGCTACAATTCTGATTGTTTCCTAATAAAAATAGAAAAATTGAAATCGACACAATTTTATTCTCCTTATGTTGTGCAGCTATAGGCCTGTGCTGCGAAACATCGAGAACAACCTCATGAAAATGAAGCAAGAAAGCTATGTCACAGTTCAATGAAACAGTTAATTTGTACATACCGAAATATAAAACTGGCTTATTACAGCTAAAGTATTTTCTGTAGAACTCGTCAAAGGGGTTGTAATGAGTTTTCGCGGTATTTTCCGTGTTGTATAAGCGACCACATTTTAAAGGGATTCAATGCGTGTTGTAGACTTATTATCTATACTGCCTAGCAACATGTTTTTCCAGCTAATGTATCATTAAGGATAATGATTAGACTTGCAGATATTATTCTTTGTAGTACTTGGCCTTTATTTCCACTGATTATGAAGCATTGCTGCACTCAGACTGCTGGAGCTTTGCATACTGTGCTGAATATAACTTCATTGTGTGTTTTTTCTTTAAATTGAATGTGCATCCATTGATTGTGTAGATTGAGACTTGCAGACTTGCTGTTGGAGAGAGAAGATTTTATTTTACCCTTGTTGTCCGATTGGAAGAATTTTAGTTACCGCAATGAGACGGTATCGCTTTGCAGCTAGCCGCGATGAGTACGGGTCGTCCGCAGGGAGACGGAGCGTTTTACGTTCTTGTTTTGACGAGTTAATGCGCGTGGCGGAAATGTTCGTATCTATCCTATGCGTATATATGTAAAAGAATGAACTGTTAGGATTAGATAGGATAGTGTAAGTTAAGAAAATCCGTACTTAATTCTTTGAACCGAGCTTGACTACTAAAGCTAGAGCAGCCGGCAGTAACGTGGATTAGGGTGCTTAAGCACGGTATTGTGAAATCCGGCTTATTGACCCTTGTCCGTCCGTTCTTGTCGTTTGTTTTTGCCTCCGGCCAATCCGAACGCAATCGGTTACGGTTAGGAATCACCGATACCTTGGTAGGGTAGGGTGCCTAATGGAGCGCTTGCGTAAGGTTTGGGCGAAGTTTAATGGAAAAGATCGGGAAAAGGAAATGAGAAAAGAAATCTTAATTTACAATATCAGTTTCTTTCCTAACATCAACATATTCACAACTAATCACAACAATAAACAAAAAGAGCAAACAAAAGATAAACAAAGAAAACAAAAGAGCATTGCAAGAAAGTAAATGACATGGTAATAAAATTGCAAATAAATAAAGCATGGAAATAAATTGCAAGAAAGTAAAGCAAGAAATAAAGATACTAGGAACCATAGAACACATAACAAACCATGCGTTCAATAGCCTAAACTTAAACTTGCAAGCTCAATGAAGAGGTTGCAAGATCAAGAGAAGGCTAAGAACACAAGGCAAATGAAGGCAAAAAGAAAGCTTTATTGATTCCAAATGAAGATACAACCCTTGAGATCAATAACCAAAACTTAAACTTACAAGCTCAATGAAGAGCTTGCAAGATCAAGAGAAGGCAAAGAACTCAAGGGTTCAAAGAAAAACAAGCTACAAATTACAAGAGTTCTAAAACAAAATTAAAGAGAAAAGTATGTTCTCTCCTTGCCCATGACTTGGTATTTATAGGCAACATGAGATGCTTAGTAGCTTTTGGAGGGAAATCATGATGCTTTAAATCACATCACCTCTTTTAGCATTTAATGCACATCGCATCACCTCTTTAACATTTAATGCACATCGCATCACCTCTTTTAGCATTTAATGCACATGTTCCCTACATGCACCATTTCATCATGTCATATAGCCTAGGCAGCCCCACCATGGTCCATGTGCACACTTGCATTGTGTTTGATCAAAATTGTGTGCACACATCTATTTGCAAAAAGAACTCTTTGGACAATGATCGGTTTTCTGTTCTGTTTGCAGTATCGGCTCACAAACGATATATCCGTGATTTTAAGTGTATTTACAGTATTTTGTCACGGATACCTGTAATATGTAATTACTAAGCAGACACCAGTTAATAGTACCGATATATAACAAAACAGATAATGAATGAGCGGTATTGAAATGCAATTTTCTGTGACAAATAAATACCCCCAAACTTATCTTTTGCTCGAGCTGAGCAAAACAAAATCCTAACCTCACTTTCGCAGGGAACGCAATTGCACTGAGCTCGTGCAACAAGCCGTTAAACCTCTAGGTGTCCCCTAGTAGGAGGAGTGTTGTTTCCTGAGGGTTTTCAGCGGATACTACCCACAAAATCCCGTCAAGCTAGTTTTATAAATTAGCATCGATTCTACTCCTACGGTTTAGTATCTAAGTTAGAAATTCTATTATCTTAAGTTAGAAATATCCAACTCTTATGTTTCACACCTCCTATCTATTTAACCTCAGATCCTATACATTCCAAAAAAGTTTAGAAAGATGTTGGTATCTCTTGAGTTTTCCTTCTAAAAGTGTGGTCTTAAATCATGGATTTTTTATCAACTTTACAGAAAACATAAGTCTTATGCTTCATTTCTTTCTTTCCTCCAAACATCGATTGTATACCCCTACGTGTGTGTAAATTATCCAACCCTACACTTAAGAATTCAATTCAAGCTATAGTACCCTTACCCTAATACCTAATACTGCTTCTTTTCATTAAATGATGGACGGATTTGCTCACACACCTTTCATGCGACTATTAATACTTCTTGAGGCACTAACGGCCGATTACTGAATGTGTGAGCTTAAAACGTAAATAACAGTTTCCAGGTTTTGACTTTATTTATTTATTTTTCTTTTCTTTATTTTTCTTTTTCAAGACCGGATATATTTTTCAATGATGCTCTTTTGGTGGTTAGTTTTAAATACCGTTTTTTCTTTCATACTAGGCTTTTAGGCAAGAGTATTTCTAGGTATGCTCTACTATCCCAAGTTTCAAGGTGCGTGTATGTGCAGTTTGTAGGGTATATACTTTCTAAATTTGGACTCAAGAATAGAAACTATTTTTCAGACTTATCCTTCAGTAAAGTTTCAATACTTTCCCTTCATCTTGACTTAACTCAAGAACTGAACTCAAGATTACCTACTTTTATAAAAAAAAACTATAAGGATGTATATTTGCCAAAATTAAACAGAATAAGAGTTATTTTTAGGGTTTTCAATTTCTAAACCTAGGATTTAGTTATTTCTAATGTATCAACTAAACTTTCGGAATAAAAATCTAAATTACCCTATTAGCTAACTTGACGACAAAGTTATTATGTTTTTGTAAAAATTTTCGATTTTTGTGGGTTTTTAAAATAAGTATGTAAATGCAAAATATACATATGAATGCGATAGTAGAAAGCTTACCGAGCACACCCCCTAATTTAAACTTGACGGTGCCCTCACTGTCAGGCTACACCAAGAGGGTCAAAATTCGCGGCGCTCCCCAAATTTTTTTATACAAAACAAAAAGAAAACCAAAAATATAGACACAAAAAGTTTCCCCCCAAACTTAAGTGAAACATTATTTCCACTGTTTAAGAGTTGAAGTTTAAAGTCAGGGGGGAGAGAATAGTATCAAGCTATACAAGGCCTTACACAGGCCAAAAGTTAACACCAACCATTCAAAAATTTTATCAGGATAAGGCCCGTGAAAGAATGCGGAGAGGAAAGAAATGGAGAATACGCGAGACCGTCTATGAATAGAAGTGGGATACGGTCTCGGTATATAAGAAGAATGGCGGAAGGGAAAAAGAAATGTAGTACGAACTTGAGGGTGGAAATAGAGTGAATAAACTAGCACAATTTGTGATGACCGGTGTGTAAAAAGCGATTGTGCTAATCTATCAACCCGTTGAGAAATGAGGTCAAATCCCTCAAGATTCGTGAGAAAACCAGGGTACGCCGAACTTGGTAAACCAGACACAAGAAATGAAAGTGATACGGTGTCTTGCAAGGTCAGAACGATGGAAAGGATGGAGGGAAGTGATCGAGGAAGGGTATCAGTTAAAGGTTCAGGAGGGTGTACACAGTCAATGAAAGGGATATGATGAATTGGAAAATCCGACTCATCAAGCAAAACTGGTTTATTCTCAAAAATATCCTCAAAATTCTCCTCAAAGTTAAGCTCATCCATGCATTTATCTTCAATATCTAGACGCATATTGAGTTCGGGAAGAACAGTTAATGACCCGGGATGATGAATTGGAGAGAAAAACTCCAAAGCAGCGGGTTCATCATCCAAAATATTCCCAGCGTCAATATTCTCAATCAAGTGAAAGTCAAATTTCTCAGACACCTTATCAAAATCATGGATTTTAATCAATTTTTGCTCTAAGATGGAGGTGTGGTCAAAAGAATTGGGTGTAGTTTCACTCGAAAGGGACCCTTCACAATCGGGTAAATCAAACACTACAAAGTCGCACAACTCATTAATCATTCTATCTTCAATTGATAAATCATTTGGGATTCTTGATAGACATTCAAAACCGGAGTTGTGGAATTCAATTTGGGATGGGTAGGTTTGATTTGGAAGGGTGTACAGCTCACTCTCTCTACTCAAATTCTCAGCCTGTCTTACCGCCTCTTTATACATTGGAAAATTTGGAGCTAGTTGAAAACTAGCTACCGGGTCACTAGGTTGTATGAGGGCGGCCATGTACGCATTCAAATCCATCATCTGTTGGTATGACGCTACCCTAAAGTCTTCCAATGACTGTTCTAGACTAGACATGTGTTGTGAAGGAGTTTCAGTAAAAGATTCAAAGTTGTTTGGATACTGAAAACTCTCAAATGACTGTGTAGAAGCAATGTCTAGGGAAGGTGCAAAAGTTGGGTAGGATGGATATGAATTGAATGGTTGGACAGGGGTAGGATCAACATACGGATAAGAAGGTGGTTGAAATTGCTGATCAAAAGAATTGGCAGTGGTGAAAGGGGTGAAAGATCGGCTACGAGATTGTTCAATTCTGTCGGCAATAGACATGGGTCTTGGAGTAACAACAGGACTCTCAAAAGGGGTATCAACGTAATAAGGTGGGGTAGGTTGAAATGGTTGATACAAAGTGGATTGCGGAGCCCAGTTGTTTTTCCTAAACGCGTTTATCCGATCTTTCAAAGAAATTTTTGGTATGGATGGATCGTTCGACATTCGGCCAAAGCAAGAACCGTAAGAAGTGATGTCTGGTTGTGGGTACCAAACTTCGGCAAGAGTTTTTTTAGGTGGGGTACCCATGATATGAAGAGATGAAGAAGAAGAAGAAGAGAAAAGGAGGGGAAAAAGAATGTGGTTTTTTTAATGTTAGTTATCAACAAAAGAATGAAATACACAAAAAAGAATCTGGACAAAAACAATCATGATACAAAAATACCACACACCTAATCGATCTAGGGTTCACCTAGGTCAACTAGACCTGCTCCAAAACTTGATTGTTGAAGTAAAACTGTGTCGAGAAGCGGGCTCAAGGTATACTGATCACGAGGCCAGATAAGTGCAGAGATAAGGGGAGGTTTTCCGACGCTTTCGCGAAGGTCCTTAATTAAATAACCCTTTCTCTTTTGGCGGTTTCGCCGTGAACACTTTTCTAGACATCCCGGAATGATATACCGTTAAGCGATATTCTAAACATAGTTAACTTCTCCTAATGAGCGCGAAGTCCTTAAGGCTTAAAGTCTAGTTTCTTTTAAAAATTTGTGTAGGTATACGTTATGCTCAATTTCGTGATATGTGGGCCACGGAAAAAGGTGATGAAATCCTTTACCGTATGTTGTGGGGTTCGCTTGCCCTTAAGTCCGTATTAATGTATACAATGCGCAATTCAATAAAAATTCAAAGAATCAAACAATCGTTTTTTACGTTTATGCACAGCACTGCAATAAATACGGGTTAGTCAATTTTGGCGTTTGACAGCGAACTTGCAAAGAATCCTGCAAAGATATTATATTGGATGCGTCGGATTTGAGAAGAAGGTGTTAGTAAAGTACGTACCGTTAAGTTTTTGGGTTAGGAAACCCCCGTTGAATCAAATCCGGTAAGCTTGAAAAGTTCGCTTGCGCGGGTCAAACTATCTGGATCTTTGGCGCTGTATTTCGCAATCACCTTAGCTTGGAATGCACACTTTGCTCCCCACAATCGCAGTTCGCAAATCCGCAAAAATCTGAAATGTCGGAAAAATGGATGTTAGTGCGAAAAAGCGATATGAATGCCCAAATACCTGCACACTAAAAATTATAAAAAACAAACAATAACAATAGGACAAAAACAGAAAACTGGAGCAGAGAACAAAAATTTGGAGCAATTGGAGGAGGTTGGGCCGGCGAGCTCGGATGAAGATGGAATTTCGCCGGTCTACTTTTGGATTGTGGGCTCCAAACTTCTTCTGTGTTCACAATGTTCAAGTAATATCTCACTGTTATTGTTTATTTTTTTTATTTTAGTTACAGAGTGCAAGAAGGTGAGAATTCCAGAGAACAAAAAAAGTTAGTTTTTTTTGTTTTGGTTTTAGTTTTTGAAATTTTTAGTTTGTTTTGAAAATAGGTTTAGTTGTATAAACGAGATGTACAATAATTAACCCGAAATAATAAGAATTAAAACGTTACTGTCTCCCCGGCAACGACGCCATTTGATTGGAAGAATTTTAGTTACCGCAATCAGGCGGTATCGCTTTGCAGCAGCCGCGATGAGTACGAGTCGTCCGCAGGGAGACGGAGCGTTTTACGTTCTTATTTTGACGAGTTAATGCGCGTGGCGGAAATGTTCGTATCTACCCTATGTGTATATATGCAAAAGAATAAGCTGTTAGGATTAGATAGGATAGTGTAAATTAAGGAAATCCATACTCGATCCTTTGAGCTGAACTTGACCACTAAAGTTAGAGCAATCGGCAACAACGTGGATTAGGGTGCTTAAGCACGGTATTATGAAATCCGGCTTATTGACTCTTGTCCATCCGTTCTTGTCGCTTGCTTTCGTCTCCGGCCAATCCGAACGCAACCGGTCACGGTTAGGAATCACTGATACCTTGGTAGGGTAGGGTGCCTAACGGAGCGCTTGCGTAAGCTTTGAGCGAAGTTTAATGGAAAAGATCGGGAAAAGGAAATGAGAAAGGAAATCTTAATTTACAATATTGGTTTCTTTCCTAACATCAACATATTCACAACTAACCACAACAACAAACAAAAAGAGCAAAGAAAAGATAAACAAAGAAAAGAAAAGAGCATTGCAAGAAAGTAAATGACATGGTAATAAAATTACAAGTAAAGCATGGAAATAAATTGTAAAAAAGTAAAATAAGAAATAAAGATACTAGGAACCATAGAACACATTACAAACCATGGGTTCAATGACCTAAACTTAAACTTGCAAGCTCAATGAAGAGGTTGCAAGATCAAGAGAAGGCTAAGAACACAAGACAAATGAAGGCAAAAAGAAAACTTTATTGATTTCAAATGAAGATACAACCCTTGAGATCAATAACCAAAACTTAAACTTAAGAGCTTACAAGATCAAGAGAAGGCAAAGAACTCAAGGGTTCAAAGGAAAACAATCTACAAATTACAAGAGTTCTAAAACAAAATTAAAGAGAAAAGTATGTTCTCTCCTTGCCCATGACTTGGTATTTATAGGCAACATGGGTTGCTTAGTAGATTTTGGAGGGAAATCATGATACTTTAAATCACATCACCTCTTTTATCATTTAATCCACATCGCATCACCTCTTTAGCATTTAATGCGCATCGCATCACCTCTTTTAGCATTTAATGCACATGTTCCCTACATGCACCATTTCATCATGTCAAGTAGCCTAGGCAGCCCCACCATGGTCCATGTGCACACTTGCGTTGTGTTTGACCAAAATTGTGTGCACACATCTATTGCAAAAAGAACTCTTTGGACAATGATCAGTTTTCTGTTCTATTTGCAGTATCGGCTCACAAACGATATATCCATGATTTTAAGTGTATTTCCAGTATTTTGTCACGGATACCTGTAATCTGTAATTACTAAGCAGACACTGGTTAATAGTACCGATATATAACAAAACAGATAATGAATGAGCGGTATTGAAATGCAATTTTCTGTGACAAACATTGTCCTGTACTTGGTGTAAATGATTGGACTTGGGTCAGATTTTAGAGAAGGCTTATTTACCAACAGCTCCCCTTGGGTTTTGGATTTCGGGCCTTGATATTAAAC
This sequence comes from Agapanthus africanus, assembly GCA_030015575.1. Lineage (NCBI taxonomy): Eukaryota > Viridiplantae > Streptophyta > Magnoliopsida > Asparagales > Amaryllidaceae > Agapanthus > Agapanthus africanus. The sequence continues at coordinate 581,970,051 of CM057340.1, read as the reverse complement.
TATCATTTACTTTTAAAATTACACAAAACTATCCTTATATAACGGTGCCATATCATTACAGTCTTTGCAACGTCAGATAAAAAATAAATTAAAAAACCGAAAAATACCTCTAAACCTAACCTTTTCGTTGCCCCTCCTTGGATCCCCCCCAAAAACCGATCTCAATAGAGGTCATGAGCTGTTAGGGTCATTGCTGATGGAGAGAACGTTATTCCTAGAATTCTCTGTTTCAAGTAATGAGTCTAACACGTTCATACCAATATTTATTATATCATTTAATTGTAAGCGCTTGATCGGCTTCAAGTACAAAAGGTATCACTAATAATCCAAACAAAAGCAAACTCCATCTCTAAAACAATGAAACATTTAGAATACATCTCTTAGAAGAATATCTTTTTTCACGAACTTTACAATGAACTTTTGTGGTAGCATGGCAATCCTCGCACAAATAACTTCTTCAATCATGATTAGTCCTTTGTTTCCAATTCAAATCTCACTAATGGTTTTAGAAGTTTCTGTTAGTTTATCAACCAAGTTTTGAAAGTTTTGAGCCAAAATATGAAAAATTTGAACATAATGTTTTTGGGTTTGATTGCTCAGCTTTGGACAATGGGAGTTGGATTTGGATCGGGGAAGGAGCAAAGAATTTTTGTTTGGGAGGGCCGGCTAAACATATTATTTAACATAAAATCATGATCACGCGGTGAAAAATATTACCGACCGATTTTAAAAACCGTTTTAAATCAATACGCATATCTTTTTATGTTTTTACAATATTGATTCAACTATAGACGGTTGCTTCAGGATGTAGTTGAGATTAGGAGAAAATGTGATAGAATTTTACTGGTTAAGATTATTCTAGATGGAGAGATCCTTAATATTATTAATGCTTATGCACCACAGATAGGTCTTGATGACGCTAGTAAGCGTCTATTCTGGGAGGATTTAGACGAGATGGTGCAAAATATACCTAGTGGAGAGAAGTTATTTATTGGTGGTGATCTTAATGGACATGTATGTACTAGTCGTAGTGGGTTTGATACTATCCATGGATGTTTTGGTTTTGGACAAAAGAATGAAGTAGGCGACTCGATTCTAGATTTTGCCTTATTTTATGACTTGATCTTAGCAAACACCTGGTTTAGGAAAAGAGAGTCCCATCTTATCACTTTTAGGAGCGGATCAAGTGCTAGTCAAAAAGACGTTTTTCTGACGAGAAGAATAGATAGAGATTATTGTATCGACTGTAAGATAGTGCCAGGTGAGAGTGCAACCACTCAATATAGACTTTTAGTTCTATATTTTCGATTTAGAAAAGGACCTAGGAAGATTAGACATAAGGTAGAGCTTAGAATTAAATGGTGGCGATTGAAAGAAGGTAACCAAAAGGCTTTTATAGATCGTGTAGCCCAAGAAGCGGATTGGCAGTCGGAAGATGTTTCAGACAGAACATGGAAAAAAATGGCTAGTTGTATCAAGAAGGTAATTAGAGATCTACTTGGTGAGTCGAGAGGTGGTGCTCCACCATCTAAAGACACATCATGGTGGAATAAAGAAGTAAATGCTGTATTAAAATTAAAAGGGATTCTTATAAAAATTTGAAGAAAAGTAGAGATGTGGAAAGATTTGAGGAGTATAAAATGGCTAAAAAGAAAGTTAACAAAGATGTTTATGAAGCTAAATCTAAGGTCTATAAGGAGGTGTACGAGAAATTAGACACTAAAGAGACTGAAAATGATATATACCGGATTGCTCGGATATGGGAAAGGAAGACTAGAGACTTATGTGCGGTGAAGTGTGTCAAAAATGAAAATCAGAAGGTTTTAGTTCGAGATGAGGATATCAAGGAAAGATGGAGAGATTATTTTGACAAATTGTTCAATGAGAGGTTTACTAAGAATTTGGATAGACTTGTCATTCAATCTCAAGATATAAACCGTGATTTCATACGTAAAATAAGACTACCTGAGCTTAAAGTAGTTTTGAACAGAATGAGTTTAAGAAAAGCGGTTGGTCCTGACGGGATTCCTATCGAGATTTGGAGATGCTTAGGAGAAATAGATGTTAAATGGCTGACAGATCTGTTTAATAAGATTTGGCAGACAAAAAAGATGCCAAATGAATGGAGGAAAAGTATTCTTGTACCTATCTACAAGAACAAGGATGACATTCAAAGTTGCTCAAACTACCGTGGAATAAAACTTATGTGTCACACCATGAAACTTTGGGAGAAAGCGATTGAACACAGGCTAAGGAAGAATATTAAGATAACAGAGAACCAGTTTGGGTTCATGCCTGGACGATCGACGACAGAGGCTATTCATTTGCTTCGTCAACTTGTCGAGCGTTTTCGAGAGAGGAGGAAGAAGGAGGCCCATCTCCGAAAACCCTATTTTTGGGAAGACCCAGGGCTCCAAAGAAGAACCCCTTCCATCAGTTTCAAAACATCCTAGGAGTTTAACTCCTCATACATACACACACACACACACACAGAATAATAAGTGCTCCTTTCTGGGAGTACAACTCCCATTGTAGGGACCAAGTCCCTTTTGCTGTTCGAGCACCCACGTGCTGACACGTGGTGCGCTAGCGCTCTTGCGCCCAGAGCGCTAGCGCCCGAGTGCCCACGTGCTGACACGTGGCGCGCTTGCGCTCAGAGCGCTAGCGTCCAGAGCGCTAGCGCTCGAGCGTCCACGTGTTGACACGTGGCGCGCTAGCGCTTAAGGCGCTAGCGCTCTTGCGCCCAAAGCGCTAGCGTCCGAGCGTCCACGTGCTGACACGTGACGCGCTAGCATTCAGTGCGCTAGCGCTCTTGCGCTCAGAGCGCTAGCGCCCGAGCGCCCACGTGCTGACACGTGGCGCGCTAGCGCTCTTATGCCCACTTGCTGACACGTGGCGCGCTAGCGCCCAAAGCGCTAGCGTCCACGTGCTGACACGTAGCGTGCTAGCGCGCACAACGCTCAAGGCGCTGGCTCCACGCGTCCTTTGGGCGCTTTTTTCCTTTATATATATATATATATATACACACACACACACACACTCTACAACACTGTCCCCCTCAAAAAATTTTGGGCCGGGGCGTTGCCCCGCACCCCGCAAAGGGGCTGCTAGCCCCCTTGACCCCCAGCCCGCTATCCGGGTAGCGGGACCCCCGTAAAAACTCTGCGTGGCTCCCGATATATCCAAAACCCCCTTTCAAAACACAACACACGTACACTGCACATTGAGTTCTCATGACCAGTTTAACCCGTCAATCCGAGGTTCTCTCGCTCCAAAGGCGAGGGGTAATTAACGACAGCTTAGTCCACGGCTGCCGGAGATTCGGATCCCCACGATCAATAAACCCCAGCCTACCCTAGACAGGGGGAATCTGTAATGCGCCTGACAAGCACGCGCGTATTCCCATCTCAATGGGGTGACGAAAAACACCCTACACATATGATATTTATTGATTTAGAAAAAGCGTACGACAAGGTACCTAGAGAGGTATTATGGGGGACAATAATGAAGAAGGTTCCCGTCAAGTATATTGACATAATCAAGGATATGTACGATAGAATAGTGACAAATGTCAGAACTTGCGGCGGCTTAACAAGTGATTTTCCGATTACAATTGGTTTACATTAAGGATCTGCATTAAGTATATTCCTGTTTACCATCGTGATGGATGAGCTTACTAGAACTATCCAAGATGAGGTACCTTTGTGTATGCTATTCCCTGATGATATTGTTCTAGTAAATGAGACGAAAGCAGGGGTTAATGCCAAATTGGAATTATGGAGGCAAATATTGGAATCTCGGGGATTCAGATTGAGCAGGTCCAAGACAGCATATATACATTGCAAATTTAGTAACCAGAGAAGTCAAAACCATATTGGTATAACATTGGAAGGGCAAGAGATATCACCGAGCGATCAGTTTAGATATCTAGGTTCCATCATCCAAAAGAATGGGGAGATCGATAGTGATGTTAATCAAAGGATCCAAGCTGGTTGGTTGAAATGGAGGAGTGCAACAGGGATTTTGTGTGATCGTAACTTTCCGTTAAAATTGAAAGGGAAGTTTTATCGGAGCGCTATTCGGCCTGCTTTATTATATGGTACAGAATGCTGGGCTCCTAAGAAGCATCATACACAGAAGATGCACGTAGCGGAGATGCGCATGCTTCGTTGGATATGCGGTAACACTAGAAAAGATAAGGTGCGAAATGAGGATATTCGTGCAAAAGTTGGTGTAGCACTTGTGGAGGAGAAGATGCGGGAAAACCAGCTAAGATGGTTTGGTCATGTGCGACGCAGACCTATGGAAGCACCGGTTCGACGAATAGATACTCTCGATATGGGCAATGGTAAAAGGGCAAAAGGGAGACCGAAGAAAACATGGATGGAGGTGATACGAAACGATATGGTTGCCAAAGGACTCAATGAAAGTATATTGTTCGATAGGAGTGAGTGGAGGCGGAGGATTCATGTGCTAGATCCGGCGTGATTCTCATGTTGGTTCATGTAGCCTACCCCATATGTTTGGGATAAAAGGCTCAGTTGTTGTTGTTGTACGATATTGATTCAACTAGAAGGATTCATACAGAAAGAAGCTACATATTTCTTAATCTAAATTTTTTAAAATAAATAATGCTTCAGAAATATGTGACTCAATGGTGTCTGCATCATAAATTAATTTAAATAATATATTATTCTTAGTAGTTTGTTATGTACATATTATTTTTTTAATTCTTTTTTAAATCTATAATATAATATTTATATTTGAAATAAAAAAAATAAATATATGAAAGCCAAATATATCCTACCTTATATAATTGTTAAAACTTTTAAATTTCGGGTGATAGATTTTTTTATTTAAGTGCGACATCAAAAGACAAAAGGTAATAAAAATGCAACCATCTTGGCCTAAAAAACAAAAAAGTACTAAAAATACAACCATCACAGCGTCAAAAAACAAAAAGTATAAACAATGAAACCATCTATATTCATCTTTATTATTATAACCAAAAGTTCTTAGATGATGTCATTAATAAAAAAAAATTGATAAAATTCCAATAGTCAAAGTTGACTATTGGAAATGTCCAACTCATCCATCACAAAAAAACAAAAATAAGAATTGAAAATTCAAACATCTTTTTCTTTCTCATTCATATGTTACCCACCACAAAAGACAAAAACAAAAATATGAAAAATTAAACATATTTCTCTCTGTCATTCATTACACATTTTTTTTCATGCACAAAAACCTAAAAAGAGAGATACCTTACAAATTTATACCTAAGTTTTTATATCTTTATTATTTTGTATAACCCATAAATTTCTCAATTCTACTATTGCACCTGACCGCATTCATTTAATTAAAATTTAGAAAAAGTATAGATACCTTTAGATATTTTCCTGTAATGTCCGAGATAAAAAAAATTACATACGCCTACGGTATATATGTTGTTCAAATTTTACACATGTGCGATGCACGTACAAAATACCAGTTACTAGAATTTCTAGAGCCACAACTCAATAACTTTACTAATGGATTATGACTCCTCTTTATATTATTAATATTAATATCTATACAAATAGCATTCATTAAAGCTATAGGCATAAAAAAAGTTACACACACAAACACGATAATGGAGTAAAGAGGCCTTAGGAGGGTTTTTCGTTAGGGGACGCAAAAAAATTCATTCTCTACCATTTTTTCCGATGATCGGTATTCGTTATCATCATCTTTATCATCTAAGATATTGATGCGCCAAATTTCAACGGAGAAAAGTGGTAACATCACATGAAATTCGGTGTATCCACATCTTAGATGATAAAGATGAAGATGCTGGGTGCCGATCATCGAATAAAACAGTGGAGGGTGCAGTTTTTTGACTCCACGTGACGAAAAAGCCTCTTAGGGCCTCTTTCCTCCATTATTCTTATATATATATATATATATATATATATATATATATATATATATATATATACACACACACACTTGATTTAATAATCCGGATTAATCCTAAACCAGCTAGTATTATCAACCGTCCAATTAAAGTCCATGTAGAAAGTGCACATATTTAATCGGATCTCTGCGCATATCAATATACGGCCGCTACATCATTTTGACTTAACCAGAAAAACCCTCTGTGTGGGACTTTAAAATCTCGACAATACGCTAGCAGTGGGTTACTGAATAAATCCATAAGCACAAATGCGTCAGCGGCACTAGCTGATGTAACGGCTACCCGGGTATGGATTAAAAGAAAGGCCGATGAGCAAACTCATCTGTGCCCCTATCGAGCCTATAAGTGACAATCTATCGTACAGTCCGGTCTTTTCGTCTGAGAATGTCGCATACTGGGTCTAAGGGATGGATAACGCCAGACTCATAATAACCCGATAAGTCGTGCCGATGTGGCTCAGGACCAACCGATAAACTACCGATCTAACTATCAGTAAATCTCATCTGCCTTAGCCAAAGTCTTATGGTGCTGGCCAACCGAACACAGCACAACATCGACTTCCTATACCGGGAGAGACGAATCCCTTCCGATCGCTCACTACCTCCATGTGGCTCGGGACTGTACCCAACAAAAACTTGTTTGCACGATTCAGTAGAGTCATGGTAGGGTAGTAATTTAAGTACAGTGAGAACTCACACGAGACAAATGACGATCTCAGATCTAAAGACTACCATGGACTTATGTCACCAGAGAACTGCTATCTGACGATAGGTATAATACCATCTAGAAGTTCTCGGTCCGTCCAGTGTACTCACCTCCAGTGAGCCCCTGTATATAATCTTAGGCGCCACACACCAATGGTTGTTGGACAAACCGCCACCCCTCGTCGGGGTCCAGAAACATATACACTAGTCTACTCTATAATATCGATGCCCAGTCTCGATATTTCTATGACTATGGACATTTAATAATGTGTTTATGGACTACCCATCCCCCATAAGTATGATCACCATCATAACGCTGGTAGTCAAGCAAGAATCATATGGGCTTTATCAATATGTATTAGAGATACGTAACAACAAGTAAAATATATACACATGTTAAGATAAAGGAAAACCAAATAGCATACTATCATATCGAGCAAAACTGTCCTGTACATACTACCCCCAGCATCCAAGACAATAATGGCCTCTAGGGCATACATATTCAACAATCTCCCACTTGCACTAAAGCCGGTTAGTGGCGTATCGTATACCCAACATCTGCACTGAGACCAGTTATTGGCGTGTCGCATATCCAACATCTCAAAAAGCCGCTCGAACTGCGCTTGAGGGATGGCCTTGGTGAATGGATCCACCGTGTTGTCTTTTGTGTCCACTCTCCGAATCTCGAACTCCCGACGATCTACGATCTCTCTGATCAGATGATACCGCCTCAAGATGTGTTTAGATCGTTGATGGGACTGTGGTTCCTTCGCTAACGCTACAGCCCCATTATTATCGCAATATAAAGGTATTGGATCAACAATGGACGGAACTACCTAAGCTCAGAATGAACTTCCTCATCCAGACGCGGTATCGTTGGCAGCAATGTATTCAGCCTCCATCATCGAGTCTGCTACAGTGTCCTGTTTGGAATTCTTCCAACAGACCGCACCTCCGTTGAGGGTAAACACATAACCCGAGATGGACTTGCTGCCATTCTTGTCATTTTGAAAGCTCGAATCGGTAAAGGACTCCATCTGGAAGTCTCCATTACTGTACACCAAGAACATCTTCTTAGTCCTTCTTAGGTACTTAAGAATGTTCTTCACAGATATCCAAAATTTCTTCCTTGGTTTTGACTGATACTTGCTTACCACACTAAGTGCGTAAGCTACATTTGGTCTGGTACATAACATCGCATACATTACAGACTCTACCGCCGAAATATAGCGTATAATGCTCATGCGAGCCCTCTCCTCATCGGTCTTAGGAGACATCTCTTTAGAGAGGGCGATTCCGTGTAAAACAGGTAAATTACCGCGCTTGGAATTTTTCATACTAAATCTTTTTAGTATGGTGTCTATGTATCTGGACTGTGATAGTCCCAACAACCTCTTGGATCTATCCCTATAGATATTAATTCCCAGAATGTATGAGGCATCATCCAAGTCTTTCATGAAGAACTTCTATGATAAAAATAGCTTGATCGATTGTAGCATAAGATTGTCATTTACTATCAAGAGAATGTCATCCACAAACAATACGAGAAATACGACAGCTCTCTCTACAATCTTTTTGTATATACATGGCTCATCTACGTTCTTGATGAAGTCAAATTACTTGACCGTCTCATCAAAACAGATGCTCCAACTCCGTGATATCTGTTTTAATCCATAAATGGATTTAAGCAATTTGCACACCTTCCCGCTGCTCTCACTGTCTACGAAACCCTCTGATTAATCCAAATAAATGCACTCTTCTAAACTTCCATTTAGAAAAGTCATTTTAACGTCCATCTGCCAGATATTATAGTCAAAGAAGGCAGCAATGACAAATAGGATCCGAATGGATTTCAGCTTAGCCACCGGAGAAAAGGTTTTGTCATAGTCCATGTTCCCACCTAAAATTTGGGCATTCATATCAAACACAAGCACAACATATAAGTAAAAGAGCCTCAAAACATCAAGCGGCCTCAATATATTCAAGGGAATGTAAAGCATATTTTTCAGGACTATATCTTGCCGTACTCCCAAATGAGAATTAGGTAGATTATGATAGTATCGAAAGAGTCTCGAAAAAAGCTTCGATTTGATATATTATTGCCCTCACAACTCTTCTGAAGTCAAAAGTTGTGAGCAAACGTGCGATACAAGTATAACTTAAGCAAAGTTATTTCACAAGAGAGGATGTATTTTAGTCCTATATCGGCCATGCCAAAGAATTGAGAAGTGTTTATATTACACTTCCACCTTTCATTGCATTAAGATCGATGAAAGACGATATGGTGAAACCACACGCGCGCCGCCCCCGCCGTGCTGAGCGAGCCGTGTGTGCCTGCACATGCGGACACGAATGCCGCTCCGATTCCAGTTCACAAAATTTCAAGCATTCTTTTTGCAGAAAATTGTTTTATTAAAATATTTGAAGTGTTAAATGCACAATGATACGTACGATGCACGTGCGCACCTATTAATGAATCTGAATCAACATGTGTCACGCCCCGCTTCCCAAAATACGGGATACGAGGGATGACTTAGCCAGCCATGCTCCTACGGTCAGGGAATAATCCCGCCGTAGTCACACTTCGATTTCTAGCATTACATGGTAGTCAATAAACAGTACTTGAATAAAGGAAAATCACAGTTCACAACTTTATTACATTGCAAATAAAAGAGTTCGAGATACATTTATTTTGCAGAATAAAATAAACTAACCAACTAAACAAGTGCAGAAAGCAAAAGAGAAGGCCCTGATGAAGCAGTCTAGATCTCCGTAATCTCGAATGATAGGTCCTACTCCTGGGCTGGATCAACTTCGTCCTCTTAACATGCACACTCAGGTCGTCAGGGCGACACATATAGCAATAAATATATATAATGGGCGTGCAGTATTAATAAACGTGAGGAGTGCAATGAATTACAGAACATGTGTATAATAACATCAACTGAATATGAATAGTGCAATATGGATATCATGCCAATAAACTAGGCAATGCATATGTCACTACTTAACGGTCACTAAGTCAATGAAATCAAATGGTGGAGAGGATGCTCGTGTTTAATAAGGGTCCCGTGCATGCCCGAGACTACGGTCCACTGTGCCCGGGACATAACCCTGTCAGCCGTGCCGCTAGGCCCACGACCTAAAGTATGTATGTATGTATGTATGTATGTATGTATATATATATATATATATATATATATATATATAGCGAATGATCATTCTCTAAATCACCGTATCTCGCTAAATACGAGTTCAATTCCATCTTGATTTCCCCATGCCCCAGGTTATAGAATGCATTCATGTATTAGATAGGTTGTGGACAAATACGTATCGCGGTCACTTTCAATCACTTTTCCACTTATCAATATCACTGTCATATTTGCCACAACTCAATCTCTAACATTAATATATCGACAATGCAAATCAGACGCTAGGTTTCAACCTGAATGATCACTATGCAGCAGGTATAAATCAAGCATGAAAATATACAGAAATGCGCTGAACATGTATTCACTATTCTATGACGGCCAATACCATACAACTTGCAAAATTTACAGTAAATCATACGCCTAGAATAGACCAAAATAATATAAAGGGAACATGAAGCACACTTGATTATCTAAACAGTAAAATTTATTTCATATCGATCGGAGTTCAGGTTAGGGAATTATCATCATTTTAAGGCAACGATCGATTTCTGGAATTCTAGTTTCCGAATTGGAAGCCTAACTTCACGCGCATTTTACCAGTGATTATGTTCGGATTCAGGTATTGACCTAGTTGAATAAAATCTAGTTCTATCAGTTAAGTTTCCAACACATCAAACAGATTATCAATCGCGCCTCTATATCATATGTTATGTTCAGTTTAATGCGACAGGGTAAGGAATATCACTGCAGAAACTGCAGAACACCGCAACACTCTAAAATACAATTTAAATATCAAACGACGAAAAATAGGCACGGGATCAGATTCACGTATTGGTTAATTAAGTTATCTACGCGCCTATATGGGGCTCCGTGCATTTTCAGTTTTATGCAGGTATGTACAGGTGTTTAAATTCAGGTTTCCTCCGTAGAATGTCGCCCCGGACTGCAGTCCAGAGTTGCATTCCTCTTCCTTTTTCAGTGTCATGAAATTGCAATATTCAATAACTAATTACATAGGGTTATAGGTTATCTAGTTAGGTTCGATACGAGCCTAGGAACACCATGATTAGATTTATATTTAATTAACTACTAATTTTACAACGTGATAGGTACGGTGATTTTCAGATTTGACGTAACCAATAGGCGGGGGTATCCTTCATAGTGGTGAAAACAATTATTTTCCCTCGAATTCTTATGAGTTATCTGTTATCATAAAAGGGTTTCGAAGCTCGTAAATTTCGCCATTTTAAATAGGGATTTTCATCTAGGGTGTCGTGTCATTATGTATAGGCATCAAATGAAATACTCGTTCTCATTAACTGATCCAACTAAAGTTATTCGATTTGAATGTTATAATGGTATGATAAGGGATGTCATCTCTTTAATATAATTGAATGACGTGGTCTGCTACAAAACTAAATTGACGGTTAGACATCGATATTGCTATACACATAAACGTTTACACCGGAGTATGTAACCTTGTTAATTTAATCAACTACTAAGGTTTTTAGCATGAATAAGCAAGGGAAAAGGGTTCCACTTGCCTAGCGATAGATGATGATACGACGGTGGACGACGGCGAACGGTGCGACACGGGCACGATCACTGCACGATGCACGCTCGACTTGGCTAGATCGAGCGTACTTGGGCTCAACACTAGCGTGGAGGCGGCCACGGCAGGGGTTTCCAGCGACTCCGTTGAAGCGCTCGGATGCAGATGGCCTGCCGGCGGTGAGCTCCGGCAGCTCTGGGGATTAGAGCTGGTGAATCGGGGAGCTCCAACTTGGGTGCAGTGGCTTGGGTTCGGGGTTGGAGCTCGGAGATGATGAGCAGGGGAGTAGCTCAGAGATGGTCGGCGAGATGGAGTGGGAGGAGGAAGTCGATGGCTGCGGGTTGCTGGGCGAGGCGGCTGCGGTCTGTGTTGATGGACTGGGTTGAAGACGGGGTCGATGGAGAGGGGCGTTGTGGTGTGCTGGGGAGCTCGGTCACGGCAGTGCTTAGGCTAGGGTGCAGGGACGAGGGAGTTGGGTTCGGTGTTGGGTAGAATAGGATTGGGTTTAGTTTTAGGATTAATTAAATAAAATAATAAAATATGTATAAAAATGAAATAAATTCGGAATAAAATCTGAAAAATACAGAAAATTATATTCGGAACTGGGGATTTATATCATACCCTCCTTACAAAAAATTTCGTCCTCGAAATTAAAACGAAAACAACGGAACAACACACTATACAAACAGATGCGGAAAACGTGCACGGATGTCCTCCTCGCATTTCCAGGTAGACTCTCCTGGAGAACGACCAACCCAAGAAACTCGAACCAGGGGAATGACTTTGTTCTTCAGCACTTTTTCCCGACGATCAAGAATGGTGGTAGGCTACTCCTCGTAGGACAGATCAGTGCCCAAAGTTAACTCCGAATGATCCAGAATATGGCTGTCGTCCCGAACATAGCGCCTCAACTCAGATACGTGAAAAGTGTTGTGCACACCAGCTAGCGATGGAGGTAAGGCAAGTCGATAGGCCACCTCTCCCACTCGCTCTAGCACCTCAAAAGGTCCGATGAATCGGGGACTGAATTTCCCGCGACCTCCAAACCTGATAACACCGCGGGTAGGAGAAATCTTCAGAAACACATGATCTCCGACCTCGAATTCTAGCGCTCTCCTGCTGGCATTCGCCCAGCTCTTCTGTCGGTCCTGAGCCGTCTTAATGCGCTGTATGATCATCTGGACCTTGTCTACCGTCTGAACAATAAGTTCGGGGCCCAGTAATCTCCGTTCTCCCACGTCATCCCAACAAACAGGGGATCGACATTTCCGCCCGTAAAGTGCCTCGAATGAAGCCATCTGGATGCTAGCTTGGAAACTGTTGTTATAAGAAAACTCCACCAGATGAAGGTGATCCTCCCAAGAACCTTGGAAGTCTAGCATGCAAGCCCTCAACATGTCCTCGAGCGTCTGAATAGTATGCTTGGACTGCCCGTCCGTCTGTGGATGGTAAGCCATGCTAAACTTGAGACGTGTACCCAGACTCTCCTATAAGCTCTTCCAAAAGTGAGAAACAAATCTGGTGTCTCGATCCGACACTATACTGACCGGAACTCTGTGAAGTCTCACTACCTCTTGCATGTATTTCTCCGCAAGCGACTCTGTCGACTGTCCTACACGGAAGGGTATAAAGTGTGCAGCTTTCGTAAGACAGTCGACGACAACCCAGACTGCGTTGTTTCCCCTAGGGCTCCATGGTAAGGCAGTCACAAAATCCATAGTGATGTGCTCCCACTTCCACTCGAGTATCGGAAGCGGTTGCAATAGTCCAGCCGTTCTCTGGTGTTCTGCTTTCATTTGCTGGCATACTAAACACTTGGATACAAACCATGCAACCCCTCGCTTCATCCCGTTCCACCAAAAGTGTTGCCTTAGTTCTCGGTTTATCTTCGTGCCTCCCGGATGCACAGAATAAGCCGAATTATGAGCCTCAGCAAGTATCTCTTCTCGAACGTCTCCCTTAGGGACGCAGAGTCTGCTACCGAATCTCAGAGAACCGTCTCGATGTATAAGTAAGTCCGTCCTCAGCCCAGCTTCCACCTGCTCTCTGAACTTTTGCAATCGAGGATCATCAGCCTGTGCAGCCTTAATGCGATCTACAAGAGAAGACTGCACCTGTAACTGCCAGAACTGCCTGATTGCACTCGGTGTAACAACCTCTAGTTCGAGCTTCTAAAAATCTTCAATGATGCTCTTCTGACAGGTCAACATTATGACTGCTGGCTTGCGACTGAGAGCGTCTGGTACGATATTTACCTTCCCGGGATGATACTGTAAGTCCAAGTCATAGTCCGCCATTAATTCTAGTTATCGGCGTTTCCTTATATTTAGTTCTCTCTAAGTGAACACGTATTTCAGACTCTTGTGATCCGTATACACTTCCACCTTTTCGCCCAACAAGTAATGTCTTCAGATCTTCAATGTGAAAACCACTGCGGCTAACTCTAAGTCGTGAGTTGGGTAGTTCCTCTCGTGATTCTTCAGCTGTCGTGAGGCATAAGTGACTACCCGACCGTGCTGCATCAGGACGCAGCCTAAGCCTTTCCCCGAAGCATCGCTATGTATCACCAACCCACCTGAATTATCTGGCACTGTAAGAATAGGCGCTGTGGTCAACTTCTGCTTTAGTACCTCAAAAGCCCGAGTACACTCCTCCGTCCACACGTACGGTACTTCCTTCCGCGTCAGCTTCGTCAAAGGTTCAGCGACTCGTGCAAAGTCTTGAACGAACCGCCGATAGTATCCTGCCAATCCCAGGAAGCTTCTGATCTCGGCCACTGACTTCGGTGTCGTCCAATCTCTAACCGATTCTATCTTCGCTGGGTCCACTGAGATGCCTTCGCCCAAAATGACGTGTCCCAAGAACTGCACTTTGTCGAGCCAGAACTCACACTTGCTCAATTTTGCGTATAGCTTCTCTTCCCGAAGAATTTGTAATACTGTCCGCAGGTGTTCGGCATGCTCCTCCCGGGTCTTAGAGTAGACTAGTATGTCGTCGATGAATACAACGACAAACGTGTCCAAGTATTTCGCAAATACTCTATTCATCAGATCCATAAATATAGCTGGAGCATTGGTAACACCGAACGGCATCACAAGAAACTCATAATGTCCGTATCGGGTCCTGAAAGCCGTCTTGCATTTATCTTCGGCCGCTACCCTGATCTGGTGATAGCCCGAACGAAGATCTAGCTTCGAAAATACCTTGGCCCCACCCAACTGATCAAATAAGTCATCAATACGTGGAATGAGGTATTTGTTTTTTATCGTTACCCTGTTCAGCTCCCGGTAGTCTATGCACATCCGTAGCGATCCGTCTATTTTCTTCACAAACAAGATTGGTGCACCCCACGGCGAAGCGCTTGGGCGAATAAATCCTTTCTCCAGGAGTTCTCCAATTTGTTTCTTCAATTCTGCCAACTCAACTGACGCCATCCTATAAGGTGCTTTGGAAACTGGCGCCGTCCCCGGAATCAAGTCAATAGAGAATCTCAAGACGTGGGGAGGTGGTAGACCTGGTAAATCTTCAGGGAGCACATCAAGAAAATCCCGAACGATCTCTGGGGCTGGACTCTCGTCAATTTCCATAGCTGTCAACGCTTTTGGCTTGGCTCTAAACTTGGCTGGCTCCAAAAACTCGCTCCCGCCTTCGAAAACAAACTCAGGGTGATTGGGAATGCGAAAAGTCACTTTCCTTGCTCGGCAATCAATAATTGCATGGAATATACTTATCCAATCCATCCCGAGAATTGCGTCATAGCTGCCCGTCCCAACTAAAAAGAAATTCGCATAGAATTCCCTACCGCATACTACTTCCGGACATAATCTACACTCTTGGTTGGACACAATAATACCGTTACCCGTATGTATCTCCCAACCCTTGGTCAACGGTTCGTGAGGTATAGAGTGTGTGTCAACAAACCGTGTGGAAATAAAACAATGCGAAGCACCCGAATCGAAAAGGACTCTAGCTGGTACAGAATAAACAAGGATGGTACCTGCAACTACATCTCCAGAAGCCTCTGCCTGCTCGGCGGATAAGGTGAAAGCCCGTCCCTGATTTCGACCTGTACCAGTCTGCCTCTGATCGAAGGACAGCTGCTGGGGCACCCGAGATGGACCCCTCTGAGCTGAAGTGCCATACGACGGTTGTTGTTGCTCGAACCCTCCCTATAGCTCAGATCTCTGGGGACACCCGTTGATCCTGTGCTCGCTGGATCCGCAAATCAGGCACTGCCTTTTAGCTCTGCGGCAATCTCTCTGCATGTGTCCTGGCCTCTGGCAATAATCGCAGAACAGGGCCCTTCGCTGCGGCTGCTGAGGGGAGAAGGTGCGCTTCATCTGTGTGACACCCGGCCTGTGAACTGGGATTACTCTACGTGGGGGAATGGTAGGCCGTGCTGGAACTATGTGGGGTCTCCTGTCCATCAATCGTTGGCCCTTGGCCTTCTCTGCCAGTCTTTCCTGTACTCAGGCAGCGTTCAAAACTTGGGCGAAGGTTGGTAGGTCGAGAGACGCGATGAGTTGTTGCAGTTCAATACCGAGGCCTTGCTGGAAACGCCTTGCCCTGGCGTTTTCGGTGGCTACCATGTACGATGCGAAATGACTCAGCCGATTGAACTCTGCGGCGTAGACATCCACTGAGCGCCCAATCTGCTTTAATATAATAAACTTTTCCTCCATCCCGGCCTTGGCAGTAGCCGGAAAGTAGTGGTCCAGGAAGCATGCAGAAAACGCGTCCCATCTAATAGGTTTCTCTAGCCGGCTCTCCTCTATGGACTGCCACGTGCGGGCCTCGTCTTCTAGCTGAATCTTCACCATATTCACTCTGTTGTCGTCAGGAATTCGAGCGGCAGTCAAGAGGTTCTCTATGTTGATGAGCCATTGTTCGGCCTCAAGTAGACTTGCTGATCCCTTGAACACTGCTGGATGAAGCCTCCTGAAATCTGAAACGGTACCAACCCTAGCATGTGTAGTCGGTACGAGCGCGCCCTCGGAGGCGGCGGGAACAACCGTAGATCTCTCTAGGGCGGTAATTGCGGTCTCCTGTACCGCCTTTAATCCCTCGGCCAGAAGATCGGTCTTCCTCTCTTGAGCTTGGGCCAGGGTCGCCAGTGTGCTAAAGATCTTCTCGGAACGATCGTGGGGACCGGCACCTGAGGAGTTACCTGAGGAGTCCATTTCTCTGCAAGGATCAAAAGAAATTAGATTCAAACAAGGGCTATAAAGCAATTCAACGAGGATCAGAAAGTGAAAAGAAACGTAATGAAGCACTCGTCCAGGGTATAACTCAATCTAGAGATCCCTCGACGGAACTATAATTTCATCCAAAAACCCAGCGCTCTGATGCCAACAAAACCATGTTACACCCCGCTTCCTAAAATACGGGATACGAGGGGTGACTAAGCCAGCCATGCTCCTACGATCAGGGGATAATCCCGCTGTAGTCACACTTCGGCTTCTAGCATTACATGGTAGTCAATAAACAGTACTTGAGTAAAGGAAAATCACAGTTCACAACTCTATTACATTGCAAATAAAAGAGTTCGAGATACATTTATTTTGCAGAATAAAATAAACTAACCAACTAAACAAGTGCAGAAAGCAAAAGAGAAGGCGCTGATGAAGCAGTCTAGATCTCCGCAATCTCGAATAGTAGGTCATGCTCCTGGGCTGGATCAACTTCGTCCTCTGAGCATGCACACTCAGGTCGTCAGGGCGACACATATAGCAATAAATATATATAATGGGCGTGCAGTATTATTAAACGTGAGGAGTACAATGAATTGCAGAACATGTGTATAATAACATCAACTAAATATGAATAGTGCAATATGGGTATCATGTCAGTAAACTAGGCAATGCATATGTCACTACTTAACGGTCACCAAGTCAATGAAATCAAATGGTGGAGAGGATGCTCGTGTTTAACAAGGTTCTCATGCATGCCCGAGACTATGGTCCACTGTTCCCGGGACATAATCCTGTCAGCCGTGCCGCTAGGCCCACGACCTAAAGTATGTGTGTGTGTGTGTGTGTGTGTGTGTGTGTATCACTGATAGCGAATGATCATCATCTAAATCACCGTATCTCGCTAAATACGAGTTCAATTCCACCTTGATTTCTCCATTCCCCGGGTTATAGTATGCATTCATGTATTAAATAGGTTGTGGAGAAATACGTATCGCCGTCACTTTCAATCACTTTTCCACTTATCAATATCACTGTCGTATTTGCCACTACTCAATCTCTAACATTAATATATCGATAATGCAAATCAGACGCTAGGTTTCAACGTGAATGATCACTATGCAGCAGGTATAAATCAAGCATGAAAATATACAAAAATGCACTGAACATGTATTCACTATTCTATGACGGCCAATGCCATACAACTTGCAAAATTTACGGTAAATCATACGCCTAGAATCGACCAAAATAATATAAAGGGTGCATGAAGCACACTTGATTGTCTAAACAGTAAAATTTATTTCATATCGATCAGAGTTCAAGTTAGGGAATTATCATCATTTTAAGGCAGCGATCGATTTCTGGAATTCCAGTTTCCGAACTGGAAGCCCAACTTCGCGCGCATTTTACCAGTGATTATCTGATTCAGGTATTGCCCTACTTGAATAAAATCTAGTTCTGTCAGTTAAGTTTCCAACACATCAAACGGATTATCAATTGTGCCTATATATCAGAAGTTATGTTCAGTTTAATGCGACAGGGTAAGGAATATCACTGCAGAAACTGCAGAACACCGCAACACTCTAAAATACAATTTAAATATTAAACGACGACAAAAAGGCATGGGACCAGATTCACGTGTTAGCTAATTAAGTTATCTACGCGTCCATACGGGGCTACGCGCATTTTCAGTTTTATACAGGTATGTACAGGTGTTTAAATTCAGGTTTCCTCCGTCGAATGTCGCCCCGGACTGCAGTCCAGAGTTGCATTCCTCTTCATTTTTCAGTGTCATGAAATTGCAATATTCAATAACTAATTACATAGGGTTATAGGTTATCTATTTAGGTTCGATACGAGCCCTGGAACATCATGATTAGATTTATATTCAATTAACTACTAATTTTACAACGTGATGGGTACGGTGATTTTCAGATTTGACGTAACCAATAGGCGGGGGTACCATTCATAATGGTGAAAACAATTATTTTCCCTCGAATTCATATGAGTTTCTGTTATCATAAAAGGGTTTCGAAGCTCGTAAATTTCGCCATTTTAAATAGGGTTTTTTCATCTAGGATGTCGTGTCATTATGTATAGGCATCAAATGAAATATTCGTTCTCATTAACTGATCCAACTAAAGTTATTCGATTTGAATGTTATAATGGTATGATAAGGGATGGCATCTCTTAATATAATTGAACGACGTGGTCTGCTACAAAATTAAATTGACGGTTAGACATCGATGTCGTTATACACATAAACGTTTACACCAGAGTATGTAACCTTGTTAATTTAATCAACTACTACAGTTTTTAGCATGAATAAGCAAGGGAAAAAGGTTCCACTTGCCTAGCGATAGACGACGATACGACGGTGGACGACGGCGAACGGCGCGACACGGGCACGATCACTACACGATGCACGCTTGACTTGGCTAGATCGGGCGTACTTGGGCTCAGCACTGGCGTGGAGGCGACCACGGCAGGGGTTTCCAGCGACTCCGTTGAAGTGCTCGGATGCAGAGGGCCTGCCGGCGGTGAGCTCAGGCAGCTCTGGGGATTGGAGCTGGTGAATCGGGGAGCTCCGACTTGGGTTCGGGGTTGGTGCTCGGAGATGGTGAGCAGGGGAGTAACTCAGAGATGGTCGGCGAGATGGAGCAAGAGGAGGAAGTCGATGGCTGCGGGTTGCTGGGCGAGGTGGCTGCGGTCGGTGTTGATGGAGTCGGGGTTGAAGATAGGGTCGATGGAGAGGGGTGTTGTGGTGTGCTGGGGAGCTCGGTCACGGCAGTGCTCAGGCTAGGGTGCAGGGACGAGGGAGTTGGATTCGGTGTTGGGTAGAATAGGATTGGGTTTAGTTTTAGGATTAATTAAATAAAAGAATAAAATATGTATAAAATGAAATAAATTCGGAATAAAATCTGAAAAAAAATCGGAAAATTATATTCGGAACTGGGGATTTACAACATGTGTGCAACAACGCAATGCACGTGCGCTCCTATTAATGAACCCGAATCTATATGTGCGCAACGATACATGCAATGCACGTGTGCACCTATTAATGAATCTGAATCAACATGTGCGCAAAAATACGTGCAATGCACGTGCACACTATCTTAAAGTGTGCAGCCGCCCAAACAAAGCAAATGCTTCTAAATGAAGGAACAAATCTTTTTCGTTGAAATAAATTTAACAAATCAAACTAAATTGATTTGGGATCAAAGATCCAACGATACGCATGTCACCCTTAATCTTTTTAAATCAATCTAAAATCGGATTGAGATCTAAACAAATCAAACAAACCCTAATTTCTCCTCTCCTATAAATAGGGGTCTCATATGAAGAAATCAGAGTCTGAGAAGACCCCTCCATAAGCTTAAAAAAAATTTCAAGTTCTCTCTTTCCTCAACAAAAAATTGTGTAAGGTAGAAATGAAGATAAAATTTCTTTTTTCCATTAAAAGGCTTTCGCTTTTATACAGAAACCTTTACTTCTCTTTGAATCTATCAATTCACTATTAAAAGAGATCAAATGATCCGAAGGCTCGTCCTTCATTCTTATAAAAAGGAAGAAAGATGCGCACCAAAAAAAAGATGGAAACCAAGGTTTTCACTTCTTGGCAAATAAGAGAAGAAGAAAAGAAGATAAAACAGAAACCATGGTTACTTAATGAAAGCTTGTGCTTTCTGATAAAATTAAGTGCGCACCCAAATCAGTGCGTGCTTAATAGAAAAACTGCTGCTCTTGGGAAAATAATTTCTCGGAATGTGCACATCACGTGATACTTACATTTGCGCACTTGATGAAAACCGCCTCCAAAGGCATGTGCATCACTTGATGCCCATGTGTGCGCACTTGAAGAAAACCGCCTATGATGGCATGCGCATCACGTGACATTCACGTATGCGCACATGACCGCCAATGTGCAAACGCCAGATGCAGCGCATGCAGGCTTACTAAATACATGCGCACATACATACGTGTGCATATATATAATTTGAAACCCATAATAGATGAGTCATGTGATACACATGTGTGTACTCTTTTCAAATGAAATAAACGGGCATGTGCGTCGCATATACGTGCACACTTGTACCATAAAACATCATTTAATTACTTAAACAAAGTTTAATCAAATAATAAAACTTATATTGATCAAAATATCAATAGACCCAAGTGATCTTAGCCTCAAAGATGACTAAAAATTCTTAATCCATACTTGTTAAGTTGGTCTTAATCAAAAACAAAATTAACGAGCTTTAACTACATACTCCTGAGTTGATCTTAGTCTCGAAAATTACTAACGATCCTCAGATAACATATTTCAAACTGTTGGACCTTGTTCATACGTGATCCGCGTCTTAAGGTCAAACCTGAATTCATATATGTACGGATTTGGACTAATCCGCGTCCTACGGACGATGACATAAACTAGTCTCCGTATACAATCCACGGGCAATCAAAATAAACAAAAATACAACACAACACGAAGTGACCTACCGGAGGAGGAGAAAGTTGTTATCACAACACGATAACGTAATTAACTGCAGGGGCTTGCGCCTGTAGGGAAGAGCGTCTCTACAATCAAAAACCCCTCACAAATGAGGGGGAATCTGATAAAGTCTGCTACATCAGTCGTATCTATCCAAATCTCCAATATATGGTGTCATAAATCAACTTGGTATTTTCGGAGAGATGGATGGATATGTCCAAATAGTATCTGCCCCTAAATTCAGGCTAGACGTTCTCAGTATCTCAGTCCAGTTTTCGGCGATAAACAGATTCTGGCACACCCGGTGGGACATCTTCCTCTTTCCACTCCACACTTCGTGTGTCGTGTTTTTCCGCGATCAAATAATCGCGGTATATATGTAGTTGCCCTTGGATGATGAGATACTGAAACTGGCGTTTCGTCTCTTTCTAGAATGGCGTTTGCTTCCACTCACTGCAACTCAGGCTCCATCACATCTGCTAGAGTCAAGTATGGGCCACTTGCAGTCTCAAATCTCTTCAATCCGGCACTTCAAGAAATAAATGAGCTTTTCTTTGGGATGATACTCCCACCTCCTACCCTCGATGCCTCAACACCGAAGAAGGAAGCCCAGAAGAAGTCTGTCTTCCACATGCTTGCTCCTCAAGCTTCAGCCTTGCCGACAGCATCAGTCTTCATATGATTGGCACCTGTCAAAGACCAAGGTCGATGCAGGGGCAGAATATTCATGCTCTCAAAGAAAACAGGGGACAAGCTCAGCAAATTCCTGAGACTAATGAATTTCCGGTCAAAAGACATAATCGACGTCTAAACATGCGTCATATAAGACAAGCTGAGGGTAGTTCTTCGTCCGGGCTGATTCCAACTTTTATGATGATTGTTGTTGTTCCGATCGGGAACAGTTTTAAACTGTTGTGAAGAGTCAGACAAAATTCCCCTATCGCAGTATTGAAAAAGTCTCCGCAACCGACGGAAATCCAAGGAGAGCAGAAACCAGTTCGCTCCCTAAAAGAACTTTCCTCATCTATATATAAGGTGTGGAAGTAAGTGAAGAACTCGGTCGTCGTCCGCGGCTCTTCCCCTAAGCGTCAGCCAAACTCTGACAACTCCCCATCCAAATATAAAGGGACTTATCCTAAGATGGTTCATGTTCTGATGGTTCCTTTTAAAGCTAAAGCAGTTTTTCATAAAAAAGAGAGGCCCGATAAAGTCCAAACGCACGAAGCAAACTCTAAGGGTCAAGATTCCAAACGCCCCAAGCTTAGGGGCATCATAGTTCACACAATCTATGTTATGAATTCTAAAAAGGAATGTACTGCTTCTACTAGTCACGGACCGCATACTCGGTCTCTAACAAAAGCCCAACTTCAACGTGAAAAGTTGCAGAAGATACTTGCTCAGGCGGCAGCACTCGCTAGTCCGCTCCAAAAGGAAAATTCCGAGGACGCACCCGAAGAAAGAGTAGGACAGGAATCATATATTAACTACCTGAAGCGCGCTCTCAAAAAGAGAGATGAAGAAGTGGCAACGATGATCGCTAAAATAAACTAGATGGCCCTTCTGATCCAGAATATAGCCGGAATGATGGTCTATTCAGAACCACTGGCGGGTGAAGTGCCGACAGTCGTTTTTAAAGACAAGGGTGACATTTCAAATTTTCTGCAAGCCTCATCAACGGCTGATGAGGAAATGATCCCAAAAGCAAAGCTGGACGCATATTGTTCCCTCAAAAATTTCTGCGCAAAAGAGCCCAAGGTACCAAACGGCAGCAATACGCTTAAGAAAATGCAAACCAGTATTTTCCGAGCTGTATTTTGCCAAACTACCGAATGAGAAGCGGGTAAATCCTGATGGCATCGAAAACGTCTCGAAAAATCCTTCAATTTGATATATTATGGGTCTCATAACTATTCGGAATCAAAAATTATGAGCAAATGTGCTATACACGTATGGTTTAAGTAATGCTCTACTACATGGGGGATACATTTTTAGTCCCACATTGGGAAAAAGAGAGATCCCTTCTCTACCACTCTCCTATAAATAAAAGGGGATACCTCTCAAAAAAAATGAGGATTCAATTCTTAAAATAGCTTAGTTCTCCATAGGAGCTTAGTTCCCCAAGTTAGGGCCTTAGCTGCCCTACCGTGCGCCCGCCGCGTGCGCACTGCATGCAACGCACGTGCACCCACCACGTGCGGGGATTCAATTTTCAAAAAAGCTTAGTTCTCCAAATTAGGGCCTTAGCTGCCCTCCCCATAATACGCATATGCGCAAGCGCCATGGGCGCCACGTGCGCACCACATGCAACGCACGTGCGCCTGCCATGTATGCACCACGTGTGGGGATTCAATTCTTAAAAGAGCTTAGTTCTCCATAAAAGTTTAGTTCTCCAAGCTAGGGCCTTAGCAGCCCTCCCATAATGCGCATATGCACAAGCGCCACGTGCGACGCACATGCGAACTACGTGCGCACCACGTGCAATGCACGTGCGCCCGACACGTGTGAGGATTCAATCCTCAAAGGAGCTTAGTTCTCCAAAGTAAGGCCTTAGCTGCCCGCCATAATGCGCAAGCGCCATTTGCGCCTGCCACGTGTGACACACGTGCGACCGTCAAGTGCGCAACACGTGCATTGAGCCCAACACGTGCGACGCATGTGCGCGAACGCAAAGAAGCCTTTTTCAGCAGTTAAGAGTTTAAGCTCCAACCTGTTCTTCCCCCTGATGAGTGGGACATGGTTCAAAGGGTACATCCCTCCACGCTTTCGATATATGGCGATGTAATCTCTCAGTGTCGTCGGAGAGGTGGTGGGTCCCAACGACCAATGATCTCTCTTTTTAAATAAGGAATAGACCACCCCATAAGATTCTGTAAAAGTACAGAAGGCTCTTAAAATAATAGAGAATTTAATTCTCAATAAATAAGAAAATCTTCCTTCTCTCAAAACCTTGGTAAAGAAACCACAGAGATCAAAATATCTTCTTTACCTATCATAGCATGTCTAAGGGTATAATCCTTCTCAAGAATTTAGTTCTTTCTCTGGATCTGAGATCCACAAGGCAAACTTTCCACAAGTTGAGAATTTAATTCTCATCGGAAAGATCTTGTTCTTGAGAATCAATGATTCAGGAAAGAACAAACTTGAAAAGAAAGAAGATGGAGTCCATAATACTCCAGGAACTTAATTCCTTACAAATCAAGAACTTAGTTCTTAAAGAACCTGATCTTAGATCCTCAAAACAGTGATTTTGGTGATCATTAATGGTCATAATACCATTAACAGAGATTTAACCTCTCTGAAAACATGAACAGGAGAACATGGATAAGAGAACATGGAGAAGATGGAGTACCCATAATACTCCAAGAACTTGGTTCCTTCAAATCAAGAACTTAGTTCTTAAAGAATCTGATCCCAGATTCTCAAAATAGTGATCTTGGTGATCGTTAATGGTCAAAATACCATTAACAGAGCTTTAAGTTCTCTAAAAATATCAACAGAGATTAAATCTTCAAAGAACTCAGCGCCTCACGTGAAAAGCACGTGAGCACCCAAGGCCAAGTTACATAGTGTCTCACGTAAAACATATGTGAGTGCCAGAAAACAGAAAAGTTTAGTGCTTAGCACTAGTGCAGCGCCTCACGTGAAACACACGTGAGCGCCAGACACTCAGCGCCTAACGTGAAACACACGTGAGCGCCACAAAAGTTAGTGCTTAATATTATTGGAGGGCCTCACGTGATATATACGTAAGCGCTATATGCAACTGAGTGTTTAACACTACTGGGTGTTACAGAAAGCCAATCCTAGCCTAAATTGGAAAGCTTATATTCATGATATCCAAACTGATCTTAGTCCCATACATGACTAACGATCTTCATCCCATAGTTTCTAAGTTAATCTTAGTCTCAAACAAGACGTATGATTCTTAGACGATCTAACATGATCTTTTCTCTTAAATACGGGATTTGGTTCAAGGGTGCATCTTTTCACACCTCTGATATATATCGTTGTAATTCCTCAACGTCTTCAGAGAAGTGGCGGGTCCCGACAACCAACAACTCTTTTCTCGTCCCAACTTAATGTAAAATTTCATCAAGACAGGGAATGATACATCCTACATTGATGCACTTCTAAATTGACATGCACACCTCAAATTGGATCGCACCCCAAATTGGGCGCATTCCATGTCACTATCGTTCACTCCGCCACATAACAAATACATGTGCGTGTAAGATGGATAATGGACCGAAATGTCCTTAAACTGACATTCGTCCCCAAAACGGGAATGCTGGACCGAAATGTCCTTAAACTGACGTCCATCCCCAAAACGGAAATGTTGGACCGAAATGTCCTTAAACCCGCCCCCAAAACGGGAATGTTGGACCGAAATGTTCTTAAACTAACATCCGCCCCCAAAACGGGAATGTTGGACCGAGATGTCTTTAAACTAGCGCGTCGCCCCAAACACGGTGATGATGGACCGTGATATTCTTAAACTAAAATAATTAAGCCCATATGCTCATTTGTTTCTAAGTTGATCTTAGTCTCAAATATGATTAACGATCCTTAAATCAAACCCAAATATCTCATGAACTGATAGACGTCATTTATATGAGATATGCGTCCTAAGTCCATTCCCGTTGGCAAACCAAGCTACCAATATGGACCCCGTCAAGCAAATCCTTGACCCAAACCCAAATCTCAAATATACGGATTTGGACTAAATCGTGCTATACGGGCGACGACATAAACTAGTCTCCATATACAATCCATGGGCAACTACATAAAAACAAAATAACACACGATACGAAGTGAACTACCGGAGAAGGAGAAAGTGGTTATCGCAATGCGGTAACGTAATTAATTACAGGTGCTTGCGCTTGCAGGGAAGAGCGTCCCCACAATCAAAACCCCCTCACAAATGAGGGGGAATCTGATAAAATCTGCTATATTGGTCGCATCTATCAAAACCTCCGATATACGGTGACATAAATCAACTTGGTATCTTCGGAGAGGTGGATGGAGAAGTCCAAATAGCATCTGCCTCCAAATTCAGACAAGACGATCTATCCCAGTTCGTCTCTATTTTTAGCGGTGAACACATATATCGCTCAGCAAATCAAAACTCACTATACAAGTGAAACTGCAAATAGGTCAATCAAGACTGGTCGACCGTATCCGGCGTGAAACGATCAAGTACAGTACCCATCAGAATACATACTTTCGACGTTCCACATGTACAAAGGAAACGGAAATCCTCGCCAGCACATCGCGCGGTTTAAATCCATGTATAACAACACTGGAGGAAATGATATACCGCTCCTCCGACAGTTCGTCAATAGTCTGGCGAGCATTGCGTTCGAATGGTATACGGAACTCCCAAATGACTCCATAAAGACCTTAGACGAGATGGAGATGCTTTTCTGTCAGAGATTCGCCAGCACGAATAAACACACTACCGTGACGACATTGGTCAATGAAAGGGTTGGACCGAATGAGACCTGAGTTCAATATGTTACCCGATGGTGAAATCTCTAGTCTAAATGCGACCAGCACATCGACGAAACTCCAGCCGTATGAATGTTCATAGCCACCCTTGATCCAAATCCAAAAGTGTTCCCGTATATGGCCCTCTTAAAGCCGACGACTTTCCAAAAGTTCATAGATAAAATGGCTCGATTGGATCAGATGGGTCAAGACGTAGCCTCTTCCAATGAAGATATATGAAAAGTAGAGACAAGGAGGCGTTCGTCGCCAACGCTCAATAAAAAATGATGAGCGGCTCCGAAGCGACCTGTCGCCAAAATAGCAACAGCGCGGGTCCTATCGTTGAAGAGATAGAGACGTGAATACTCGCTCCCTCGAGGTATATACAGGGGGCATATTTCTCGCTGGAGGAAAAATCTCTATGTGAGATGATCTTTTCTTCAAAGAATATAAAGGATATTAAGGGACCTACAAGCGAGTCCTGTAATCAAGTGGAATATCCCGCTTGAACCAAAAAACATGAAAAGGATATGGAATCCATGTCCCACTCGAATCAGACGATGAGTGAAAAAGCCCCCAAGTCAAGTTCATTCTTCCAAAGAAGAAGAAGACTCAGTAGAAGTAGTGACGTGATATCTCGTTCCTACGTATATGAAGAAGGTACTCCGTCGGCGTCAGAAGGCGACATTGATGAGCAGCGGGCAGGTGCCGTGTAAAGTGCCCGGTATTGCCCGCAAAAACAACCCGATTGATACGATGATAAATGAAGCAGTCCAAGAGGGTGAAGATAGCTTAAGGTGTGAAATGGCCACTCATACAACGGCCAGACAGCAGCGCCTAAGCATGCAAGCATACTTAAGGGATGAGTTATGTAACTCCCCGACCGAATGATCGATAATGGACCGAAATGTCCTTAAACTAACGCATCGCCCTGAGAACACGGCAATAATGGACCAAAATGTCCTAAACTAACGCATCGCCCTAAACACGGCGATAATGGACCAAAATTCCTTAAACTAACGCATCGCCCCAAACACGGCGATAACGGACCAAAATGTCCCTAAACTATCGTGTCGCCCCAAACACGGCGATAATGGACCATAATGTCCCTAAACTAATATGCTATCTTGAGATCTATATTGCGACCCAAGTCCCACCAACGAAGGTTACAACTCAAGTTCCCACCGGGTACATTGCTACTTCTGTGATGAAGTCACCTCTAAATCCCACCGGCAAATAAATGGGTCACCTGCGGCGAAGCTACTTTTAAGAGTTCCACCATTCGCAAAAAAAAGGTATTTCCATAAGCGAAATGGGAACGGATGAAAACCCGAAAGGACGCCGTGAGTAAAAACAGCGGGGCTGCCGGCGAGTTTGTGAAAACCTGAAAGGGCGCAAACCCGTTAAAAAAATGTGTGCACTTGCAAGGCCCTCTCGACCTTGTAAGGATAAAAATCGCGTGAGATCCTTACCACTCACAAAGGAGTAACACGCTTAGGAATCCATACGATTCCTAAAGAGAAAGTACACTTGCGGGATCCTCACGACTCGTAAGGAGAATTCCCTCCAATGAGACCCTCACGGCTCATAGAATTTAAAAGTCTTAAGTTACAGGGATCCAAACATGTTCTTAAGCCGTCATATACCCTAAGTTGCCCTACAAATAGTTCGATATTGACTCTTGTATACAATCTATGGGCATGAACAAAATATGTTCCAATCGAGTTCCACCAATGGCTAGAAATATCCCCATATGGTGAACGACACTTGTAAGTCCTCTCGACTTATAAGAAGAAAATACTCTTGTAAGATCCTTACGACTTACAAGAGAAAGCCCACTTAGGAATCCCCATAATTCCTGAGGAGAAAATACACCTACGAGATCCTCTCGAATCACAGAGAGAAATACCTTTATGAGACTCTTACGGCTCATAAAGTCAAAAGCTTTAGTCGACAGCATCCTAACCCTGTTTGCTAAGCCGTTTTTGTTCAAATCGACAAAGACAAATGATGATTCGTTCCTGAAAATATCCCAGTTGTAGTGATACCGACGCCTAAACATGCATCAAACTTCAAGTCCTCTCACGGTAAATGATGATTTGCTCATGGCAATATTCCAGTTGTAGTGATGCTGATGCCAAAATTGGTATCATGACCCAAGTTCCTGACTCGCAACAAAATCAGCGAGTAACAAAAAATGCATATTAAATAGCCGAAATGATGGAGTAATTTGCAATAAAAATCAGCGAGTAAAAAACATATATGCATATGAAACAGCCGAAATATTTGGGCAACTCGCAATAAAAAAACAGCGAGTAAAAAAAATGACATAGCCGAAATGATTGGGCACCGCGAATAAAATGGCCGAAATGGTTGGGTAATCGTAATTTTCGCGATATAAAAAGCTGAAAAAATAGAGCATTGTGGAAATATAAAAAAATAAAATAATAATAAAATAATAAAATTCTGCCCTATAAGCAGATCCATACTGAATCTTGTATGCAATCCATGGGCACAAATGAAAAAAGGCAACCATAATTTCCCACCATACTTCGTCAAAAGAACCGAGTCTTGATGGCACATCTACAGCCTAGAGACTATTTGGACGTCCCTCTTACTCCTGTAAAGTACAGACGCGGTTTCAACAAAGACCCAAGGGTCAAATAAAAATGGAGCAATGGCAAATTCCTAGCTCTAGGTCTTGATGGAAACATCTACAGCCTAAAGATCATCTACACGTTCTTCTCATAGCAACAGGGTGCGAACGCAACGATCAAATAAAAATGGAGTGATGGCAGAATCCTAGCTCCAGATCTCAATGGCAACACCTACAGCCTAAAGATCATCTCTACGTTCTTCTCATTCTGACAGGGTGAAAACGCGACGTCAACAAGGACCCAAGGGTCAAACAAAAGCGGAGTGACGGCAAAATCTTAGCTCCAGACCTCGACGGCGATATATACAGCCTAGAGCTCATATGGATGTTTACCCTACTTCAGCGAAGAATTGGCACATCACCAAAACAAAAGTGGAGTGACGGCATATTCCTAGTTCCAGATCTCGATGGCAACATCTACAGCCTAGAGATCATCTCAATGTTCCTTCTCATTTCAGCAGGGTGCGGACGCAACAGTCAAATAAAAGTGGAGTGACGACAAAATCCTAGCTTCGAATCTTGATGGTGATATGTACAGCATAGAGGTTGTATGGATGTCTACCCCTCTTCAGTGAAGGAGCGGTGCGACATCATCAAAGAAAAAGCGAAGTGACGGCATATTCCTAGTTTCGGGTCTTGATGGCAAGCCTAAAGACCATTGGATGTCATCCCATCCCATAAGGGTGCAGTTATAACTCATCGGGACTCCAAATCGAGCCTAATCTCAAGTAGAGCTCCACGACAATACCTAACGCTAGATCTTCTAATGGTAATGCGAATATTCAAACCTAAGAAGACTACTTGAAGATGTCTTGTCCAGCCTCAGAAGGGATCAGAGACACGACAGACGCGGGGCTACTTGAGCCGCAACCTAAGGGAATGCATGTTGAGAATATATCAGCCAACGCGACGGTACGATAGACTTAACCTAGTACCACAAACCTAACGGACTTCTATCATAAAAGAAAGGGGTTATCTATATTTCACGTTAGGATACACCTACAAGATCCTCTCGACTCGTAGTGAGAAACATCTTTATGAGACCCTTACGGCTCATAAAGTTGAAAAGTCTTAGACGACAGATCTAAACCTGTTTCTTGAGCCATCGCTGCCTTATAAGGAGGTCAAGATTGACTCTTGTATACTATCCACGGGCCACATTCGCCAAAGTTGCGTACCGATGAAGTGAAGAAGCCACTTACGGGTCCTCTCGACTTATAAGGAGAAAATACCCTAGTAAGATCCTTACGACTCATGAAAATGACGAACACTTAAGAATCCTCACGATTTTTAAGAAGAATATGCACCTATGAGATCCTCTCGATTCATAGGGAAAAACCTTCTTGAGACCCTTATGGCTCATGAAGATGAAAAAGCCTTAGGCGATAAGGATCCTAAACTTATCTTCTAAGCTATCAATTCTATGGCGATACAATACTTTGCACTACTTAACCCACGTACAAATATTACGTGGGCAATGTAATAAGGGACATTTGTTCCCGCCTAAAATTTGAGCGTTCATATCTAGCACAAGCACAACATATAAGCAAAAGGGCACAAAAGAGTCCCAAAGCATCAAGTGGCATCAATATGTTCACGGGAATATAAAGCAGATTTTTCCGGACTATATCCTGTCGTACTCCCAAATGAGAATCAGATAGATTATGATAGTATCGAAAGCGTCTCGAAAATAGTTTCGATTTGATATATTATGGGTCTCACAACTCTTCCGGAGTCAAAAGTTGTGAGCAAACGTACGATGTAAGCAAAACTTTTTCATAAGAGGAGATATATTTTAGTCCCACATCGGCCATGCCAAAGAATTGAGAAGTGTTTATATAACACTTTCATCTTTCATTACATTAAGACTAATGAAAGAGGATATGATGAAACCATACGCGTGCCGCCGCCGTGCCGAGCAAGCTGTGTGTGCCTGCACCCGCAGACACGAATGCCGCTCTGATTCCAGTTCATAAAGTCAGGAGCATTCTTTTGCAGAAAATTGTTTTATTAAAATATTTCAATTGCTAAGTGCGCACATGGAATGCACGTGCGCCCTATCTTAAAGTGTGCAGCCTCCCAAACAAAGCAGATGCTTCTAAACGAAGGAACAAATCTTTTTCATTGAAATGAATTTAAAAAATAAAACTAAATTGATTTGGGATCAAAGATCCAACGGTGCGCATGCTTCCTTAATCTTTTTAAATCAATCTAAAATAATATTGAGATCAAAACAAATCAAACAAATTCTAATTTCTTCTCTCCTATAAATAGAAGCATCATATGAAGAAATCAGAGCCTGAGAAGACCCCTCCATAAGCTTGAAAAAATTTCAAGTCCTCTCCTTCCTCAACAAAAAATTGCGCAAGGTAGGAATAAAGAGAGAACTTCTCATTTTCTATTAAAAAGCTTTCATTTTTATACAAAAGTCTTTGATTCTTTGACATGTGATGTTATGTGTTGCTGTGATATGTTATATTAGATCGTCGCTTTTTGAATAGCCGAAGGTTTTATGTGAGATGAGAGTTTTTATTTTCATTCATATAAAATTCATTGTATGTAATATTCTTTTATTGGGGAACTTTCGGGTTAAGGATGATATCCCCATTTGTGTATATTATTTACTTTTCCGCATTAGGATAGACCCAAGGAGGGAAGCACAAGTAACCGGGTTCTAGAGTCCAGTGAGAGACCAACTCGAGGAGTCGGGTCCGGGTCTCCTAACTCTAGAATTGGTAGGGTTGTTTGCCGCGCTCGTAGGGGTTTAGGGATGTGGGTTTGGCTATTCATCGCAACCGCGGACTCCGTATTTTATATAGACTCAAAATAAAACACGGACCTCCTAGTATATCCAATATTTCATATGTTTTCTTCTGCTGCTGATATTCTGTGATATGATCACTTTATATGTTTGGGACGATTGCTTTATTATTATATATATGATATATAATAAACGTTGCTTATGTTTTACACCCGCTCTAGTCCCGCCCCGCTATGCCGTTAGTTAAGTAACCTAACGGTGCATAACGGGACACTGTGGCGAATGCGGAAGGCATAAGCGTACGTTGTATTTTCGTTTCTTCTGTGATGCTTAGGAAGCATAAATGATGAGACTTCGTTAATGAGATTAATGAAAGAAAAGAAACCTAAAACATGTTGTAGAATCAAATTTTCAAAAAGAATGGCTCTAGTTTTTGCTTTGCATAGCGGTATTCCTTGTAGAATATCCAGCACCTTATTCGATAAAGAAAGAGCCGAGATCCCTTCACCGGGAGTGACCTCTTTAGCAAAGCTAGCAGATGCTACAACACATTCGATTTTGTTTTTGATTGTTTCTATAGTTCTTGCTTTGCATGGTGGTATTTATGAAATATCCTGCAGCTTATTCATTAAGGAAAGAGCCGAGATCCCTTCACCGGGAGTGATCTCTTTAGCGAAACTAGTAAAAGCCTCAAAAACACTCCTTTTCAAAAATCACTTATTTCTACAACGATATTAAGTTCATTACGCAATAGGTTTTCTGAAAAACCTATAGTAGCCCTTCGTCATTTCAGATAAGTACCACTTAGTAGTCGTGCTACGTTTGTTGGCCTGCGTCAAGGCGTAGTGTGCGGTAGCTAACTAGTGCTTATCTGCAACATAAGATGAGATTGGATTAGGGTAGTCGTGCGACTTTGTTGGCCTGCGTCAAGGGTCATGCGGGTGGATTTAATTCAATCAGGAAATGACGGGTTGGACTTGACTAGCAGACTATGGTTTGTTGGCCTGCGTCAAGGTCATAGGACGCCAGGGGCAAAATATTATCGGGAATTTCAAGTGTTGAAATTAGCAATGAGATTGCATACTTCTATGAGATAGTTGGATCCCGATACCCACTGCGAGTAAGAGTTACTCTTGGGAGAGTTTTACACATGACAATTAGCCGATCAAGTAGGTGTCTAGAAAGGTATCAACGGGGTTATGCCTCTGGGAAAACGAGGTTTATTTTAATTAGGTCCGTGCGATAGCACGGGGAACCTCCCTCAAAGTACCGGCACTGGCCTCGCTGAAAGATTGGCGAACTTGTAGGGTGTAATTAATCCTGGCTAGTCTTTCCTTTTAGGGGTTGAAGGAAGATTTGATAAAAACAGTGGGAGCCATCCTGATTAGATAAAATAATAACCAATATGATCCTGCAAGATCATACGCTAAAGTGTTTTCTTCTTTCTCTCTCCAGGTAGCGACCATGTCAGGCCTTAATCAAAATAATAATATGGATGTATTGACCGAACCCGCTTATTATACTGAGCAGGAGAACGTTGGTCCCGCTCCAACTTATAATTGTTATAAGTCCGAGCAGGGAATAGGGATGTATCTGGATTCTCACGCCGCCCAAACGAAGAATAAGCATATTGTTGCATCTTCTTCGGATGTGTTTGTTATCGAGAACTGTTTCTCAGTTCACTCTACGTCCTGGGTACTAGATACCGGATTGGGATCCCACATATGTAATATGTTACATGGGCTAAGAAAAGGTAGAGAACTGGGAATGGGTGATCATTCCGTAAGAGTAGGGAATGAGGCAAATGTTGTAGCCAAAGCAGTTGGCGAATATCACATTGTATTACCAAATGGTAATACATTGATTATGAACGAATGTTATTACATACCGACCCTGATATGCAATCTTATATCAGTTTCTTTATTAAGTAAAGAAGGATATAATTTTGTAGTACATGATAATGTTATGAACATCTTCTTAAATCAAAAGTTGATTGGATCAGGCTCGTTAAATAATGGCATATACGTTCTAAATCAAACCACAGTTCTTAACATACAAAACACACACAAGAGGAAGAGTTCAGAAATGAACGAATCCTTTCTTATGGCATTGTAGACTGGGTCATATCAACGCGACACGACTAGCTAAGTTACATAAGGATGGATATTTGAATTCGTTCGAATTTGTATCTTATGACACTTGCCAGTCATGTCTCAAAGGCAAGATGACCAAAACTCCGTTTACTGGACACGGAGAAAGAGTTACGGAACTCTCGGGACTGATACATAGTGATGTATGCGGTCCCATGTCTACACATGCCAGGAATGGTTTCTCATACTTCATTACATTCACTGACGATCTCTCAATATTCGGACATGTGTTCCTGTTGAAACACAAGTCTGAAGCTTTTGAGAAATTCAAAGAATATAAGCACGAAGTCGAGAACCAAACGGGTAAAAGTATTAAAATCCTTCGATCTGATCGATGAGGAGAATACTTGAGCAATGAGTTCCGGGACTATCTAAAAGAGAATGGGATTCTCTCTCAGCTTACTCCTCCGTATACACCACAGCACAACGGTGTATCTGAGCGGAGGAATCGCAACCTATTAGATATGGTGCGCTCTATGATGAGCACCGCTAAGTTACCTATTTCCTTTTGGGGATATGAACTGGAGACAGCTGCAGACCTATTGAATATGGTTTCCACCAAATCTGTGCTAACCACTCCATATGAGATATGAAAAGGAAAGCGACCATATCTTAATTATGTTAAGATATGGGGTTGTCCAGCATATGTGAAAACACAAACACAAAATTCGGAAAAACTCGAGGCAAGGTCTTATCTGTGTAAGTTTATTGGATATCCCAAACATTCGCGCGGGTATATCTTCTACCACATCGAGGAACAAAAGGTGTTTGTTTCTCGACATCCCACCTTTTTAGAAAATGAATTTCTTGAAAAAGAAATTAGTGGAAAGGAGGTAGAACTGGAAGAAGTTCCAGCTATACAAACTACGACAGAAGATTTGGTAGAACCGGAGGATTCGATAGCTCCCAACGAACCTCAGCCTCTCCGCCGATCTAGTAGGGTTCCTCATCCACCTGAGAGATACTACGGTTTTCTCATTGATGGTGGGAGCAAGGATTGCATCATGGAAGATGATGGCCCAACTAGCTTCGAGCAGGCCATCACGAGTGAGGACTCTGTGAAATGGCTGGATGCAATGCAATCTGAGATGGAATCCATGTATACCAACAAAGTATGGACTTTGGAAGTTGCTCTTAAAGGGGTAAAACCCATTGGGAGCAAATGGATCTTTAAGAAGAAACTTGGTGTAGATGAAAAAGTTGAGACTTTCAAAGCTAGACTTGTTGCAAAGGGTTTTCGTCAACGACCAGGTGTGGACTATGACGAAACCTTTTCTCCGGTGGCTATGCTTAAGTCCATCCGGATCCTACTTTCCATTGCTGCATACCATGACTACGAAATCTGGCAAATGGATGTTAAGACCGCCTTTCTAAATGGTGATTTAGAGGAGAGCGTGTACATGACTCAGCCAGAGGGCTTCGTAGACGGTGGGAGCAGCGGAAAGGTGTGCAAGCTGCTTAAATCCATCTACTGGTTGAAGCAAGTATCGCGGAGTTGGAACATCTGTTTTGATATCGTAGTCAAAGAGTTTGACTTCGTCAAAAACGTAGATGAATCTTGTATATACAAGAAGGTGGCAGAGAGTAAGGTTGTCTTCCTCGTATTGTACGTGGACGACATACTCTTGATAGGAAATGATATTGCTATGATGTAATCGGTCAAGCTCTTCTTATCACAAAGATTCTCAATGAAAGATCTAGGTGATGCCTCCTACATCTTGGTGATTAAGATCTATAGAGATAGATCTAAACGGATACTGGGATTGTCCTAATCCAGGTTCATTGACACCATACTTGTTAGTTATATGTATGCCCTAGAGGCCATTACTGTACATACGATGTTTATTGTAGTGGATACTTGGACATATATAGGGAGGACTTTCTTGCTCGACATGATAGTATGCTATCTGGTTGCTCTTTATCTTAACATGTACACTGATTGTCTCTATGTTACATGTTGATAAAGCCTTTAGGATGAGTACTTGACTAGCAGGATTATGATGCAGATCATACTAGTGGGGACAGCGTAGTCGCTAAGTACATCCTTCAATTGTTCGTAGTCGTGGGTGTATCGAGATAGGGTATCGATATACCAGAGTAGACTAGCGTATATCTTCTCGACCCATGTAGATGGGCGATGGATGATCCCATGTCTATTGGTGTTTGATATCAGAGACAGTATACGGGTGCTCAGTGGAGACTGGGTACACTGAACGGACTCGCCGAGAACTCCTAGATGGTATTATACCTATCGTCAGATAGCAGTTCTCTGGTGACACTGGTACAGGTTAGTCTGTAGACCCGAGATCATCATAGAGTCTTGTGTGATTCCCACCGTGCTTTGATTTCCACCTTACCACGTTCAAGAGAACGTGCAAAACGGTGGTTTTTGGGTACAGTCCCGAATCACATGGAGGCAATAAGCGATAGGAGGGGTTTCGTCTCTCCCGGTATTGGGAGTTGATGTTGCGCTGTGTTCGATTGGCTATAACAGGAAGTCCCTGGCCAGGGCTGCTTCAGAGATATACCGGTAAGTGTTATCAGTAGTTTCTCGACCCGTTATGAGCCTCATATCGGCATGACTTATCGAGTTACTGGGGTCTGAGGTTTACCACCCTGAGACGAGATATGCGACATATCAGACGAAGAGATCGGACTGTACGGTAGTGTTACTGATTGGATTCGCAGAAGTGTGAGCAGGTTTGCTTGTTGATCTTCTGATTGCTTAATACCCGGGTGGCTGTTACGTTTAGCAGACCGCTTGCGGCTTGTGGGTGTTTGATATGATCATCACCTACTGCCGGCATATTGACGAGGCTTTAGAGTCCTACACAAAGGTTTCCTGGTTCATGCGAAACGGAGTATGAGCACATATGTGATATGTGCTGGACCGAGATTAATGTGATATGAGATACCGCATTCTATTCTCGCGATGTATGTATCGATTGGTTATATGAGATATAGCCGGGTTATCGGATCAAGTGTTGATTCGATAAGATGTTACGTTAGATATTAGTCGGTTATATTTGATATGACAAGATTATTAAATCAAGTGTTGATTTAATAATTTAATGTATAATTATATATTTGATATATTACATTACATTAACTAATATTAGCTCACTTAAGTATTCATTTTTCTCACTTGATGATGCATTGATATATATGTGATATATATTAAATGTATTGTTTTCTTTATGCACATTTATTATATATGTGATATATATTAGTGTGTCATGCTTGGTTACACATGCAACATGGGTGTATGAGACTCATACCATACTAGGGTTTATGTTAGGTTTTATATTTATTAAGTAATTCAAACATTTGGTTTTTTTCATGGTTGATATTTTGTGCAAACTAGATAACTATTGACCAAGTCCACTTGTTTGTCTAGCTTAAGATATTTTACAGCCCAACCATAACTCATAGCTATGGTTAAGTCTCTACAATGGTTAGTGCATGACATATGCCAACCATGGTTGCATTTCTAACCTTATCTCTTTGGTCATCACTTCATCTTCTTCTTCCTTATTTTTGAGCTCTCTTGATTTTGATTAAGTGATGAAACCTTGTGAGAAAATTAAATCTAAAATGAGCCCACTTCCTACTTCATCATCCTCTACTATTTGCCATTTAGTTTAGGGTATTTGCTTCACTAATCTCACCATTAGTGAAGAGGTAGCATGAGCTTGAGTCTCCTCGACGTAGATCATCTTCGGCTTCGAAGGCATCGAGTAAGTCCGTTCATTTCTTCATGTGAACCCTCACTAGAGTCCGGGAGTTCGATGATCGCAGCGAAGGGACTACTACACGGAGCTTTAGAAGTGAAGGATCGGTCTACAAAAGTTGTATTTTCTCATTCACTTTTCTTGCAAAGTAGTTTGCATTTCATTCCGTCCGATTTCTAGTTAACGATTCTAAGTTAGGGTTAGCTAGAACGGCAAATTTTTGAATTTGGCATGGACGATGCCTCCCGAAACCTTGATTCCATCCTAGGGAACCCTGCAGTGATATCAGAGCCATGCTAGAAAATTAGACGGATTTTGTTAAGATTACAAAAACGAAATACTCCGAAACTTGAAAATTCAAAACTCACTTTCTGTCGAATTTTTAAAGTTGTCAAAAAAATTTTTAAACATGTGCAGAATGCTATATGGGATATATCATGAACACAGTGAAAATTTCAGGGGGTGTGCTCGGATTTTGGCCGAGATGAGTAGTGTTGGGCCGGCCACTTTTTGGCAGTTTTTCCTGAAAATTTCAGTGTGTTCCAAAGACTGGGTTTTGGTGTTTCGGGTGTTATTTGTTTTTGCTAATTTTGCATGTGATATAATCTTACACTATAAGCAATTCGGAGTGTTTCGTATTCGTAATTTTAACATTGTTTCGGGTTATTCGCATGTTGTCTAGATGAAGTTAAAAAGTTCGATCGAATGTCAAAAACCCATTTTTTCAAGTTTAACATATTCGAAAAAACATGCAAGTAATTCTATGAACCGTCTAGAATAATGAAACCTTAACTCGACTTTTTGGATTGCGGAACCACGATCATACCCTAGGGTTTGCCGCAGTTCCGTGGCGACATGAGTGAGGCTTGGGTTTGCCCTTCTACAGCTGGTGCATAGGTACTGTGGCATATTCTGGATATTATTAAAACTGTGCTCAAGTGTTGAGCTCTCGGGAAATTGTGGGGCTTTGATTAATTGATCGAAAAG
This sequence comes from Agapanthus africanus, assembly GCA_030015575.1. NCBI lineage: Eukaryota > Viridiplantae > Streptophyta > Magnoliopsida > Asparagales > Amaryllidaceae > Agapanthus > Agapanthus africanus. Next base: position 581,931,234 of record CM057340.1, on the reverse strand, counting down.
TTTAACGTCGTCTGGATATCATGTGATGGGATAAAATACTTGGAATCCACACTAATTTGAATGTTATAAATCTAGCAATTTAGTCTCATTTGATCGATTGCCACGGGATTTTGATGTCATCAAAAGTCCGTCGCAATCACGTAGCGTACGCATATACTCGTCGGGTAACCTTATAAGATAGCCACGCCCCATAGCCCCGACCAAGTGACTGTAGGAAAACCCTGTCGCCAAAAGCATCCGTTCGGGTGCTCGCGGCAGCGGTGTTCCGCCTTAGTGCACTTCGTCGACAGTATCGGAGGGTGCAGACGTCTACTAAAGTTTCCGCCGAGCATTCGATCAGGATGTCGGGAATCTTGTTGAATTGCCCGACTTGATATTGAAAAGTGTTTTCGTGATCGAGACTAAAATGCGGGGTTTATAATTGTTAGGCATGCGATGTTTAAGGAATTCATTTGGTTGGGCATGAAATCCAAACTATGTGATACATTGGGTTTATGATATCTAAGGTGGTTGCGGATTCCAACTGTTGTAGTTTTCACTTTCTTTTCTGCGACCGTAAGTGTAATATGTGGTGTATCACCGGTTTCATTGCTATATGTCAATGACAATTGGGATACACATATTCACTTACGTTGATGACACGTGATATTATGTGTTGCTGTGATATGTTTATATTGGATCGTCGTATTTTGAATAGCCGGGGTTTTTATGTGAGATTAGAGTTTTTCATTTTCATTCATGTAAAATTCATTGTATGTAATATTCTTTTATTGGGGCACTTCCGGGTTGAGAATGATGTCACCATTGTATATTATTCACTTTTCCGCATTAGGATAGACCCAAGGCAAAGAGCACAAGTAACCAGGTTCTAGGGTCCAGTGGGAGACCATCTCGAGGAGTCAAGACCGGGTCTCCTAACTCTAGAATTGGTAGGGTTGCTTGCCACTCTCGTAGGTCTAGAGATGTGGGTTTGGCTATTCATCACGACCGTGGAATCCATGTTTTATACAGGCTTAAAATAAAACCGGGAAATCCTAGTATATCCAATATTTCATATGTTGTGTTCTACTGCGATTTATCTGTGATGTGATCACTGTATATGTTGAGATAGATACTGGATATAGTATATGTGATATATTATATAGACGTTGCTTATGTTTTACACCCACGCTAGTCCTGCCCCGCTCTGCCGTTAGTTACCTAACCTAACGGTGCACGAGGGGACATCGAGGCGAATGCGGATGACATAAGCGTACGTTGTATTTATCTGTGATGTTTAGGTAACTTAAAATGATGAGACTTCATTAATGAGATTAATGAAATAAAAGAAACCTAAAGATGTTGTGGAATCGAATTTTCAAAAACATGTAGCTCTAGTTCTTTCTTTGCATAGCGGTATTCCTTATAGAATATCCAGCACCTTATTCAATAAGGAAAGAGCCGAGATCCCTTCACCGGGAGTGACCTCTTTAGCGAAACTAGCAGATGCTACAAACTCGGTATGTCTTTTGATTGCTTTTATAGTTTTTGCTTTGCATAGTGGTATTTGTGAAATATTCTGCACCTTATTCGATAAGGAAAGAGCCGAGATCCCTTCACCGGGAGTGACCTCTTTAGCAAAACTAGTAAAAGCCTAAAAAACACTTCATTTAAATTATTTGATTCTACAATGATATCAAGTTCATTACGCAAAAGGTTTTCTTAAAAACCTGCCATACCCCTCCGTCATTTCAGATAAGTACTTCATAGTATTCGTGCTACGTTTGTTGGCTTTCATCAAGGCATAGTGTGCGATAGCTATTTATGCTTATCTGCATAAGCATATGATGCGATTGAGTTAGGGTAGTCGTGTGACTTTGTTGGCTTTCGTCAAGGGTCGTGCGGGTGAGTTTAATTCAATCAGGAAATGTACGGGTTGAACTTGACTAGTACCATATGGTTTGTTGGTTTTCATCAAGGTCATAGGATGCTAGGGGTAAAATATTATCGGGAATTTCAAGTGTTGAAATTTGCAATGAGATTGCATACCTTCTATGAGATAGTTGGATCTCGATACCCACTGCGAGTAAGAGTTACTCCTGAGAGAGTTTTACACATTACGATTAGCCGATCAAGTAGGTGTCTATAAAGGTGTTAACGGGGTAACGCCCCTGGGAAAACAAGGTTTATTTTAATTAGGTCCGTGCGAAAGCACGGGGAACCTCCCTCAAAGTACCGACACTGGCCTGGCTGAAAGATTGGCGAACTTGTAGGGTGTAATTAATCCCGACTAGTCTTTCCTTTTAGGGTTTGAAGGAAGATTTGACTAAAAAAGTGGGAGCCATCCTGATTAGATAAATTAATAACCAATCTAATCTTGCAAGAGCATACGCTGAGTGTTTTCTTCTCTCTCTCTCCAGGTAGCGATCATGTCATGCCTTAATCAAGATAATAATATGGATGTATTGACCGAACCCGCTTGTTATACTGAGCCGGGGAACGTTGGTCCCGCTCCAACTTATAATTGTTATAAGACCGAGCAGGAAATAGGGGATTGCCCGGATTCCCGTGCCACCCAAACGAAGAAAGTACATGTTGATGCATCTTCTTCGGGTGTGTTCATTACCAATAACTGTTTCTCAGTATCCTATACATCCTGGATATGATGATACCGGATCAGGATCCCATATATGTAATCTGTTACATGGACTACAGATAGGTAGAAAACTAAGAATGGGTGGTAAGTTTCAAGAGTTGGAAATGGTGCAAGTGTTGCAGCCAAGTATGTTGGCAGCTATCATCCTGTATTACTAAATACATTGATTCCAAACGAATGTTATTAGATACCGAACCTGATATACAACATCATATCAGTCTTTTTATTTAGTAAAGAAGGATATAATTTTGTATTGTTGGATAATATTTTGAACATTTCCTATATCAAGAGTTGATCGGTTCAGGCACGTTATCTAAAAGCATATACGTTCTAAATCAAACTACAGTTCTTAACGTACAGAACACACACAAGAGGAAGAGTTCAGAAATGAACGAATCCTTCTTGAGGTATTGTAGACTAGGTCATATCAATGCGACCCGACTAGCGAAGTTACATAAAGATGCATATTTAAATCAATTTGAATTTATATCTTATGAAAATTTCCAATCATGTCACTAAGATAAGATGACCATAGCTCCGTTTATTAGAAACAGAGAAAGAGTTAGTGAACTCTTGGGATTGATACATGATGATGTATGTAGGTCCCCAGTCTACACATACCAGGACCGGTTCTTTATACTTCATTACATTCACTGATGATCTCTCAAGATTCGGACACATGTTCCTGTTGAAACACATGTCTGAACCTTTTGAGAAATTCAAAGAATATAAGTTGGAAGTAGAGAACCAAAATGGGTATAAGTATTATGTCCTTTGATGTGATCAGGAAGGAGAATACTTGAGCATGGAGATCCTGGATTATTCTAAAGGAGAATGAGATTCTCTCTCATCATTACTCCTCCGTATACACCACAGCACATCGGTGTATCAGGGCGGAGCAATAGCACCCTATGTGATATGGTGTGCTCTATGATGAGTACTACAGAATTGTCTATTTCCTTTTGGGGGTTATACACTTGAAAAGCTGCATACCTATTGAATAAGATTCCAACCAAATCAGATGCCTACCACTCCATATGCGATATGGTATGGGAAGAGCCCATCTTTTAAGAAAGTTAAGATTTGGGGTTGTCCGGCCTATGTCTAAAAGCAACATCTGGACAAGCTCGAGGAAATGTCAGTTCTGTGAAAGTTTGTAGGATATCCCAAGTATTCGTAAGGGAATATCTTCTACCACACTGAGGAGCAAAATGTGTTTTATTTCTCAGCATGCCACCTTTTGGAAAGGGAATTTCTTGTGAAGAAATTAGTGGTTATGAGGTAGAACTGGAAGGAGTTCCAGCTATACAAACTACAGCTGACGATTTGGTAGAACTGAAGGATTCAATAGTTCCCGACGAACCTCAGCCTCTCCGCCGATTTGGTAGGGTTTCTCGCCCACCTGAGAGATACTTCGGTTTTCTCAATGACAGTGGGAGCGAGGAATGCATCATGAGATGATGACCCAACTAGTTTCGAGCAGGCCATCAAGAGTGGTGACTCTGTAAGAATGGCTGGATGCTAAGCGATCTGAGATGGAATCCATATACACCATCAAAGTATGGACTTTGGTTGCTATATCTGAAGGGTTAAATCCCCATCAGGAGCAAGTATATCTTGAGAAGATTACTTAGTGTACATGGAAAGGTTGAGACTTTCAAAGCTAAGGCTTGTTGCAAAAGGTTCTGGTCACTGACCAGGTGTGGATTATGATGAAACCTTTTCTCCAGTAGCTATGCTTAAGTCCATCCGGATCCTACTTGCCATTGCTACATACCATGACTACGATATCTGGCGGTTGGGTGTCATGACTGCTTTTCTAAATAGTGATTTAGAAGAGAGCGTCTATAAGTACACAGCCAGAGGGTTTCGTAGACAGTTGGAGCAGCGGAAACGTGTGCAAGTTGCTTTATGGGTTAAAGCAGGGATCGCGGAGTTGGAACGTCTGTTTTGATGTAGTAGTCAAAGAGTTTGATTTCATCAAAATGGTATATGAACCTTGTATATACAAAAAGGTAGTAGGGAGTATGGTGGCATTTCTTGTATTGTACGTGGAAGACATACTCTTGATAGGAAAGGAGTTTCCTATGCTACACTCGGTCAATCTCCTCTTATCACATAGATTCTCCATATAGGATCAAGGTGATACCGCCTAAATCCTAGGTTATGGATCTATAAGAAAGATCTAAGTGGATGTTAGGATTCTCACTAGGTGATACCTCTTAAATCAAGTCATAAATTTTATTATCTTGATTAAGGCGTGACATAGTTGCTACCTAGAGAGAGGAAAAAAACACTCAGTGTGTGCTCTTGCAAGATTAGATTAGTCTATTAATTTATCTAATCATGATGGTTTCCACTGTTTCCTCAAATTCACCTTCAAACCCTAAAAGAAGAACTAGTCGGGATCATGTACACCTTACAAGTTCGCTAACCATTCAGCCAGACCAGTGCTAAAACTCCGAGAGAGGTTTCTTGTGTTTTCGCACGGACCTAATTAAATAACCATGTTTCCGTAGAAGCATAACCCCATTAACACCTTTCTAGACACCTAATGGGTTAGTTTGTTGTGAAGTGAAAATCTGCCGGGAGTAATACCTACTCACAATGGGAATCGGGATCCAACTATCAACGCGTGATAAACTTGATGGAAGCCACTCAAGTTACCACACTCCAGAAAATATGCACTCTCATTGCAAGTTTCCCTTATATTTGAAACTCCCGATATGGTTTTTTCCCCATGCGGTTTATGACCTTAACTAGGTCAACAAATCATAAGTGGCAAATCAAGTTCAACCCGTCATTATCTTGATTAGATTAGACCCATCCGCATGACCCTTAACTAGATCAACAAAGTCATACGACGGTCCTAACCAATCGCATCTCTATGCTGCAGAAAATCAATACTTAGCTACCATACACTACGTCTTAAGTAGGTCAATAAACGTAGCACACATACTAAGTATTGATAATCTGAAATAACGGAGGGTTATGGCTGGTTTTGTGAAAACCTTTAACGTAACAAACTTGATATCATGAAAGGAACCGAGTAAATTTCAAATGGAGTGGTTTAGGCTCCGGTTTTAAAACGAGTGGTTTTAAAGAAAACCGAGTGGCTTATAGTAACAAAAATTTTCGCTTAAAAGCGAAATCTCCGTGAAGAGATCAAGGCTCTTCCCTCATCGAATGAGGTGCAAGATATTTCTAAATAAATACCTCTATGCAAAGCAAAAGAATACGGCTATATTTTTTTTAAAAAATTGTTTTTACAACATTATTTTAGATTTATTTTCTTGTATTAATCAAAATTAATACGGTCCCATCAATTAAGTTCCTATCACACCAGAAACAACACAAATACAAAATAAATTTATGACATCCGTATTCACCACGAGGCATCGGGTCTTCACCGTAAGGTTGCTCAACTTACGGCAGGGCGGAGGCAGGGCTAGCGTGGATGCAAAACATATAAAAGCATTTATTTATATATAAAGTCATCTCAGGCATGAACTCATCATCATAGGCATGCGATAAACAAGATGGAATAACGGATAAACTAGGAGTCTCGTGTTTCGTTTGAGCCGCAAATGAAAACCAACGTTTCCCGGTCGTGTGGATAGCCAAGACCCCTACGAGTGCGACAAGCTACCCGCCTATCCTGAAGACGGGGTGCTCCTCCCTCAATAACATGAGTGGGCTATCCGGTGCTTTCTCGAATCCGGTAACTTAAGCACTCCTCCTGGGTCAACCTAAAACCCTTACAAGTGCGGCGAATAACCTGTCAATTCTAGAGCGAGGCGGCTCGAACTCATCACTATGAGATGACCACCTAGCACACTCTAGAACCCGGCTACTCGAGCACTTCTCCACGAGTTTATCCTATACCTCTTACAAGTGCGGCAAGCTACCCGCCAATTCTAGATACAGGGTACCCCTCCCTCAATAATATGAATGGGCTACCCGGCACTTTCTAGAATCCGGTAACTTGAGCACTCCGTCGCGGGGTAATTCTAGTATATGTAATGAAACAATATACAATAGTGACATCGACCGCATCCTGGTCAACCCCTAATAAAAGAATATACATCAAGCCGCAAAGACGACCACAATACGACCGCCAGTCCCGAATAAACAAATATACATGAATCACATCAAAACTTTACAAGCAACATCACATGAGAGGCTATCCAACACGACAATCCAACTAAGCCGTCACAAAGATATATACAACATCACAAGCAAATATATGCAATCCCGTCTAAATGACATATAGCAATTAGATGAAGTTTACCAACACATATACAAAAATAGAATAGAAAACCATGACCATAGAATTCATCACCCACGAAAAAAACGCTCGAATTTTGCAAACAGCGAAAATCAAGAGCACTCTGCCATACAAAAACTAATTATATTACCAAAACTTAAATCCTAAAAGATCCCAAACTTTCCTGAAAGCCCGATAAGGTGTTCAAACACATCTCGGAGATCCGCATGGGGGTCTAGGGGGTACCCCATACCCGAGACCACCACTTGGTGGTCTCGGGCTTGAAGCAAGACCTGAGAGCACCCCCAAATGGGTGCTCTCGAGTCTGCCCAAGTCTCGGGACCACCAAGTGGTGGTCTCGGGGATTGGGCCCCACCCTAGGCCCTTAGGGACTCCCAGGGTACCCTCGATCCCTTGCACGGGCTCTCGTTTCGAACCAAGAGCCTGCAGGGATCGAAACAATGCAATATGTCGCTGTTTTTGGACAACTACACGACAACAGTTTTTAGTCTCCAGAAACAGCCTCTATCAATGAAAAACAGTGTAGAAAAAAGGTTCTCAAGATCCAACAGGTCACCCTCAATACCCTACGAAGTCTCTGTTCCAAAACGAGAGCTCCAGGTATCAAGTACAAGCTTTAAAACTCGGTTTTAACATACATATAGCGGCTGATTTTCCTGGACAGAAAACGGCAGTTTTCCGTATGGATTTTGTGATGAAATTCTATGGTCATCAAGCTAGTTTAAGTGTATGGAATGACTCTTGTTCACCGCCGAAATACGCGACCGGGACGTTAGGATATCTGGCCTGAATTTTTGGGGCAGATGCTATTTGGATTTATCCGTCCACCTCTTTGAAGATACCAAGTTGATTTATGGCACCGTATATCAGAGGTTTGGATGGATGCGGCTATTGTAGCAGACTTCGTCAGATTCCCCCTCGTTTGCGAAGGGTTTTTGATTGTGGGGACGCTCTTTCCTGCAGGCGCAAGCCCCTGCAGTTAATTACGTTATCACATCGCGATAACCACTTTCTCCTGCTCCGGAAGTTGACTTCGTGTCGTGTGTGTTTTTATGTTGTCGTAGGGCATGGATTAGTCCAAATCCATATATCTTAGATTTGGGTTTGGGTTGATTTAAGGATCGTTGATCTGTTTTGAGATCAAGATCGACTTAAATGTATTCGAGCAGTTGGGGCTCGGTAGTTTTTTTTAAGGATACGTTAGTCCACTTTTGAGACTAAGATCTACTTAACAAGGTCTTAGGATCATTTTTGCTTCAGATCCAGCAAAAGAGCATTTAGGCTCTGTTGTTTTAGTTTAAGCACGTTTCGGTCCGTTATCGCCATTTTGGAGGCGAAGTTCAAGTTTGAGGACGTCTCGGTCCGTTGATCACCATTTTGGAAGTGAGATTTTAGTTTAAGGACGTCATGGTCCGTTGATCACCATTTGGGGGTGAGATTTTAGTTTAAGGATGTTATGGTTCATTGTTGTCATTTTGGAGGCAACGGTTAGTTTAAGAACGTTTCGGTCCGTTGTTGCCATTTTGGAGGCAACAGTTACTTTAAGGACGTTTCGGTCCGTTGTTAGTTTAGGGACATCTCGGTCCATTGATCACCATTTGGGGGTAAGATTTTAGTTTAAGGACGTTACGGTCCGTTGTTGCCATTTTGGAGATAACGGTTAGTTTAAGGACGTTACGGTCCATTGTTGCCATTTTGGAGGCAACGGTTAGTTTAAGGACGTTTCAGTCCGTTGTTAGTTTAGGGACGTCTCGGTCCATTGTCTATCTTGCGTGCTTGTGTATTTGTTACGTGACGGGATGAGCAACGATGATATTGGATGCATCCAGTCTGGGATGTGGTTTGATTTGGGATGTGCACGTCAGTTTAGGAAGTGCACCAAAAAGCAGTTGGTTGTCGGGACCCGCCACCTCTCTGAAGACGTTGAAGAATTACAACATGTATCAGAGGTGTAGAGAGATATACCCTTGAACCAATTCCCGTGTTTGAGGGAAAATGGATTAATGGTAAGCCCGGGAATCATTAGTTGTATTTTGAGACTAAGATTTCCTCAGGGGAACATGGGACGAATATCGTTTTGGGATATCATCAATTGGAAGATCGATAGTCGTGTTTGGGACTAAAATCAGTTTGGGAAGTAGTGAGCACATGTGCTCGGTTGATCTGAATTAGGGAGTTTCTACTCTCAAGGGACCTAACCAACCTGGGCTTGGTCCATTCAGTTTCTTTTTATTTGAAAAGGAGTGCTAAGCACTTGTTTAGGCTCAGTCCCTTTTTTGTGCAAAAAGTGCTGAGCACTTATGTAAGTTCTGACACTCACATATAATCATGTGGGGTTTTCAGTCATGGGAATTGCCCGATAAGTGTTAAACACTTTACCCCTTTTGTCTTTATATGGAGTGCTAAGCACTCTTTATGGTGCCCACGTGCGAAGCACATGAGGAGCTAGGCGCTAGGCGTTGTCTAGTGAGTGCCAAGCACTCTTCCATTCTGTGGCGCCCACATGAGGGTCACGTGAGGAGCTGGGTACTGGACGTAGCTCATTGAGTGCTAAGAACTTTTATTCTGTGGCGCCCATATGAGGGTCATGTGAGGCGCCGATGTAAGTCCACGTTACCCGTCCCCGGTTCTTTGGGGTTGCGGAAATGGTGAAAAACAATTTTTTCGGTGGGGTAACATGGACTCTAGAAACGGATCTTTGTTAAACAAACTATCTAACAACCTAACTAAGAGTTTAGCTACTAGGTTTGGGTTATACCTAAACTTGAACTCCTTCTCTTCAACTCCTTGTGGTGGTCGGATCGGCCTCACCTCGTCGTCTCCTTGTGCCGAAGATGGATCCACCCGAAAGCTTCGACCTTTGGCTCCAACCTCAATCTAGAGGAAACTAGAATACTTGGCTTACTAGACCTTGTACACTAGGATGAGTAGAGAAGTGTTTTGGGTTTTATCTCTATGGTTCTTGTTTCTCAACTCATGAGATAATAGAACCTTGAGCTAGAGAGAGAGCAAGAGGAAGAGGGAGAGCTTGAGGATGAGAGAGAATCAATATGATAGAAAAAAATAAGACTTTTTACAACCATCCTCTCATAACACAAAATAATCATAATAATAATAGTAATTGAGTATTATGTGATGGTTCATATCAATGGCAATATCATTTCATGCACTCATTTTGTAAAGAATAACAAGCAAGCAAAAGTCTTAGCCATGAAATGATAGCCATTGTAATGATGATGGTCAACAAGTCCAAGCTAGTCAACCGGTCAACAAAGTCAACAAGTCAACAAAGTCAAACTTTCAACCCAACCATGGCACACTAATACTTAATTAATATTATTATTAATCATATTTCTTATTCTCATTAGGGTTTAGAAAAGGTCAACAGTCAACAACCCTAATGAGAATCCTCTGCCTCTGTCTCAGTCAACCGTGCATACACACCCGCATCCGCGTTCCGGGGAACACGAATACAAACGAGATAAAACCAATCCCAAAATGTATACTAGGATCTGGCTTAAACCAAAACCCGCTAGTAATAACTGCCCGGACACCAAACGTGCATAAGTGCGCGGATGTGACCGAACCCTGTCGCAAAACCATGCGACCTCTACTCTTTTTGCCTAAAGGCGAATAGCTCTCTGTGTGGGACTCTAAAGACTCGACACTACGCTGGCAGTGGGTTTAACCACAGACCGCAAGCGGTACTAACTATGCGTAACGGCCCTCAGGTAGATGCCGATAAGAAGACTGACGAGGTGAACTCATCCGAACTCCTACTGAGCCTGAATGTGACAGTCTCCGTACAGTCCAGTCTGTTCGTCTGAGAATATCGCATGGCGGGCCTAGGGGCGGTAAACGTCAGTCCCCTAATAGCGGTACAAGTCGTGTCGGAGTGTAGCCCAGAACACCCTGAGATAACACTGGAAACCTACCAATGCATCTCGCTTGCCCTGGCCAGGGACGACTGTGTGTAATGGCTCTCCTTGACACAGCGCGATATCAACTCCCAATATCGGGAGAGACGAATCCTGTCTAACCGTCACTGCCTCCAAGTGCTTCGGGACTGCACCTAACTACTACCTGTTTGCATGACTCCTTTGAGCCGTTTTTGGTAGTAATCAAAATACAGTGGGAACACACTCGAGGCGAAGTGACAGTGTCAAGTCAGCGGACTAAGCTATACTCATGTCACCTGGGAACTGATAACTGACGATAGGTATAGTACCAACCAATCAGTTCCCGACGAGTCCTGTCCGGTGTACTCGTAACCTAACGAGCATTCGCATAATATCTCAAGTACGACGTACTGACGGCTGTGGGACAGACCGTCTCCCCTGCTGGGATGAGAAACGCATACGCTAGTCTACTCCGGAGTATCGATGCCCTGTCTCGATAGTCCTACGACTAGGGACCTGTATAAGGATGTGCTTGTGGATTACCCAACCCCCACGAGTGTGACTGCCATCACAACGCTGGTAATCATGCAAAGATCCTAAGGGCTCCACTAATGTGTATAGGCGATATGTTAAAAGAAACACATGTACACACATTGAAGTAGAGACAAACCAAGTAGCATACTACTATTTTGAGCAAGATTGTCTATACAATGGTGAATATCCCAAGCTTCCATTAAGTAATATACAAACCAGTATGATACAGTAATGGCCTCTAGGGCATATACACTAACAATCTCCCACTTGCACTAAGGCCATGTACTGGCGTATCGAAGACCTATCATCTCGATCAGCCGCTCGAACTGAGTCTGGGGTAAGGCCTTCGTGAGTGGATCAGCAGTGTTATCTTCCATAGCAACTCTCCGAACCTCGATCTCCTGGCGACCCACGATCTCCCTGATCAGGTGTGTTCCCACCAAAAATTTCTACGCAGAGGAGTCCAAGGTATCAAATGGCAGCGATACGCTTAAGGCCATTACTGTATCATACTAGTTTATATATTACTTAATGGAAGCTTGGGATATTCACCTTGTATAAACAATCTTGCTCAAAATAGTAGTATGCTACTTGGTTTGTTTCTACTTCAATGTGTACATGTGTTTATTTTATTATATCACCTATACGTATTAGTGGAGCCCTTAGGATCTTTGCTTGATTACCAGCGTTGTGATGGCAGTCACACTAGTGGGGGCTGGGTAATCTATAAGCACATCCTTATGCAGGTCCCTAGTCGCAGGACTATCGAGACAGGGCATCGATACTCTGGAGTAGACTAGCGTATGCGCTTCTCATCCCAGTGTGGGAGATGGTCTGTCCCACAGCCATCAGTACGTCGTACTGGAGATAGTATGCGGGTGCTCGTTGGGTTACGAGTACACTGGACATGACTCGTCGGGAACTGACCGGTTGGTATTATACCTATCGTCAGTTATCAGTTCCCAGGTGACATGAGTACAGCTTAGTCGGCTGACTTGACACTGTCACTTCGCCTCGAGTGTGTTCCCACTGTATTTTGATTACTACCCTACCACGGCTCAAAGGAGTCGTGCAAACAGGTAGTCTTTGGGTGCAGTCCCGAAACACTTGGAGGCAGTGACGGTTAGACAGGATTCGTCTCTCCCGGTATTAGGAGTTGACATCGCGCTGTGTCTAGGAGAGCCATTACACGAGTAGTCCCTGGCCACGGCAAGCGAGATATACTGGTAGGCTTCCAGTGTTATCTCAGGGTGTATTGGGCTTCACTCCGACATGACTTGTACCGCTATTAGGGGACTGACGTTTACCGCCCCCTAGGCCCGCCAAGCGATGTATCAGACGAACAGACCGGACTGTACGGAGACTGTCACATTCAGGCTCAGTAGGAGTTCAGATGGGTTTCACCTCGTCAGTCTTCTTGTCGGCATCTACCTGGGGACCGTTACGCACAGCTAGTGCCGCTTGCGGTCTGTGGTTAAACCCACTGCCAGCGTAGTGTCGAGTCTTTAGAGTCCCACACAGAAAGCTATTCGCCTTTAGGCAAAAGAGTAGAGGTCGCATGGTTTTGCGACAGGTCGCATGGTTTTGCAACAGGGTCCGGTCACATCCGTGCACTTGTGCACGTACAGTGTCCGGACAGTTAACACTAGCGGGCTTTGGTTTAAGCCAGATCCTAGTGTACGTTTTGGGATTGGTTTTATCCAGTATGTATTCGTGTTCCTCGGAACGCGGATGCGGGTGTGTATGCACAGTTGACGGAGAGACAGAGGCAGAGGATTCTCATTAGGGTTGTTGACCGTTGACTGTTGACTATTGACTTTTTGCTCAACCCTAATGAGAATATGATATGTGATTAACATTAATATTAATTAAGTATTATAGTGACATGGTTGTTGAGGGGTTGACTTTGTTGACTTGTTGACTTTGTTGACCGGTTGACTAGGTTGGACTAGGTTACCATCATCATAACAATGGCTATCATTCCATGGCAAAGACTTTTGCTTGCTTGTTTATTTATGCAAAATGAGCGCATGAAATGATACAGCCATTTTGACTTAAACCATTTACACAATACTTGATTACTATTTTTGTTATGGTGGCTTTTGGATTATGAGAGGTGAGAATGAGAAGAGTATGGTTCATTCTATCATTTTTGCTTTCTTTCTCTTGAGCTCTCTCATTCTCAAGCTCTCCCTCTTCCTCTTGCTCTCTCTACCTCAAGGCAAACCATTCTCATGTGTTGAGACCCATTGCCTTAGAGATAAAAAGACACCAAAACATTTCTCTACTCATTCTAGTTCACAAGGCCTAGCAAGCCAAGTGATCTAGTTTCTTCAAAGTTCGAAGAAGAAGCCAAAGGTAGAAGCTTTCGGGTGGATCCATCTTCGGCGCAAAGAGACGACGAGGTGAGGCCGATCCGTACACCGGAATGAGTCGAAGACGAAGGAGTTCAAGAAAGGTATAGCCCCCTAACCGAGTAGGTAAACTCTTGTTAGGTTGTTAGTTAGTAGTTTAACAAAGATCCGGTTTTGAGTCCATGTTACCGCCTCTAGAAAATTGTTTTTCATCAAATTCCGCATGCCCGAAAGTACCGGGAGAGGTAGCATGGACTTACAGTGGTACCAGAGCCTAGTTAAACTCTATCTAACATGTTAGCATAGTAGCTAGAAATTCGATCGGAGAAAAAGTCCCGAAATGAACCCGGAATTCATGCTTGCTGTCAATTTTTTTAAGTCCAGTAAAAATAATAAATCATGCTTTAAAAATCGACTCAGGGTTTTTTAAAGATACTATAGAAAAACGATGCAGAGATTCCATCAAACCACCGCGGAAGCGCGGCAATAGCTTGCTATTGCCGCGGTTCCGCGGCCCTCTTGGCTCTTCTCTGGATCGTCTTTGCTACAGTATATTCAGTGGGTTATTTTGGAATTTTTGGTATATGTGTTTTCAGCTCAGATTTTCCAGAAAGAAAATTTTGTTTTTGGGGCTTTAAAAACCGTATTTCGATCGAGTTTCTAAAGACTTAAGCTGACGGGTATTTCTGTGATGTGATATTTGTATTGAACGTCTGCTAATCGCTATATGTCGATTAGTGGGGGTTATACAATTCTGTGATCTGTAATGTTGCTGGAATGTGTATATGAATTCATTGGATTGTCGCGGGTGAATAGCCGGTGGTTGTGAGACGAGAGTTTTCTTTTCTTTCAATTCATGTAAATTTGTAAATTGATGTAATAATTATTTGTATGGCCGCACAACCGGGTCGGGGTTGTAGCCGTCATTGTATAATTTCTTTTTACTGTTTTTGCTCCTAGGATAGACCCATGGAGGGGGTGCACAAACTACCGGGTATGCCGAAGTGCCGAGTGGCCTACTCACGGAGTTGAGGGAGGTTGCTTCGCTTCGGGTACTTGGCGGGTAGTTTGCCGCACCCGTAGGGGTCTTGGGTGGGGTATTGGCTATTCACCGCGACCGTGTAATCTGCTTTTCGTTACAGGCTCGTACGAATTGCGGATTCCTAGTATATCCAATGTGTTCATCTGTGATCTGAAATGGCTATCATTGCAATATATCTATATATGATATTATTTAGGCGTTGCTTATGTTTTACAGCCGTGCTAGCCCAGCCCCCGCTCTGTCGTTAGTTAAGTAACCTAACGGGTAATGACGGGGCCCCGTGGCGAATGCGAATGGCATAAGCGTACGTCATATTTTGGTTGTTTTCTGCAATGGTAGGATTAAATGATGGGACGCATTAAAAGAACTAATGCAAGAATATCACGCATTAAAAGAACTAATGCAAGAAAAATAAACCAAGTAAAAGTCGTTGGAACACTTTCGAAAAACCACTCGGTTCTTTTCAAAACCAACTTTTAAAATGCGGAGTTTGAGCCACTCCTTTTAAAAGCTATCTCGTTCCTTCGATTATATCAAGTTCACTACGTTCACGGTTTCGCCAAAACCATTCGTAGCCCTCCGTCGTTTCACATGGATAGTCAATAGTATTCAAGCTATGTATGTTGGCCAAAGTCAAGGCATAATGATTGGTAGCTATTGGGTATTCATGTGTAGCATAGATAGATGCGTTGGTTTGGGACAGTCGTACTGCTATTTTGGCCAAAGTCAAGGGTTGGTACGGGTGGATCCAAATTAACCTGGAGAATGACGGGTAGAACTTGACATGTGACTTATGATATTTTGGCCAAAGTCAAGGTGTCACGCCCCGCTTCCCAGAGTACGCAAGATTGGACACGTGACATAGCCAACCATGCTACCTGTGGGTAGGAAGTATCCATCCACAGTCACATTACGGTTGTAAGGATATCAAGAACAAGATAATGAACTAATCTAACACATGTCCGAATCCATAATAACAGGAATCAATAAACAATAAGTGCGGAAGCAAATGATCCAATACAATAAATAAACAGTACGTCCCATAATGCGGGCTCACATCTGGAAATGGAATGAAAATAAATAAACTAAACCCTAAGGAACTCACAGTTCAGCCTGCTGGCTGAAGTACTCCTGCTCGGTCGTCGACAGTGGTAAGAAATCTGGGCCATGCAAAACCCAGACGTCAGCGCGTCATGTCATCAAATAATATAATATAAACATGGTAATAAGCAATGCAGGTATGAACATGAATAAAGCAGTACTAAGAAATAACAGAGCATGGTAATGTGCAATGGTGACTAAACTGTCCTATCAAGTTTCTACTCTATAGTCTTTGAAATCAATTGATGAATCGTCGATGTAACTCAATAGTATCCCGTGCGTGCCCGGGACCACGGTCAAGGTCCTCGGGGCTGAATCCGAGATGTGCCGCTAAGCAGTAAAAGTAGGTGGTAGGATGGACGAGTGATGTCAGCATCATCACTCCCGGACTGGCCAAGCCCGTAAGACTGATCAGAACAAGTATCGAACTGTTGAGTTACAAGTCGGTTTCACCTTTGATTTCCCCATACCCCCAAGCTATGTATGTCAGGTCGGGTATTCAGTAGTCAAGGACTAATGCCAACACAAGATCAGGTAAAAGTAGGTCTGTCTGGATAGACAGCAGGAATGGTCAGGTTTGTCGGCATTAGGCATGAAATCAGGTAACAGGTCAGGTCACTTTTCAACAGGTTGAGTCGATATGTACAGGGTGTCATGTCCGGTATATCAGTACATGTGTCAGGTGTATCAAGATCGGTCAATATGTAATGCAATCAAATGTATGCTGATAACAGGTATAGTAACGAATAAGGAACAACAGCAGGAACGGCAAATAACAATATTATTTCATGTAAACATAGTGATGCTTTGTATTCTCTTATTAACAGGTTCAAGCACCCTTGGGGTGCAATAATCACAGTGTAGCGCAATATTAATAACAGCAGGCAATAAAGATATAGGTGTGCGACTATTTTCCTCTAAATAGTAAAATGATTAGCAGGTAGTTGTTATTAAGGTTGCGGTGGCAAAATACGATTTAGGTGGCAGTATTATAATGTATATCATATTTCGTCCAATGAGACAAGTAGCAATATTTAGTTGATATAGCAAGTTTGTGAGTCAAACATTTAATTAGTTTAACGTAGCATGTAGCAAGAAATCTTGCCTCGACGGTTTCGCAAACCGGAAAGCACGGATGCAAAGTCGGCAGAAAACACGAGACGGGTGCACGGACTTCGGATCGAGTCCCAACAGCGAACAGCGGGACCACACGGACCAGGGTACTTCGCTGGAGCGTCGGGTCCAAACGACGGCACGGCCGGAATCCGGCAACAGTCAAAAGCAACGAAGTTAGCAAACGCGATATACGTGAACAAACGACCAGCGGGGGTTTTGTACCAATGGAAAGTAGAGGGATGCTTACAGGGAGACACCAGGGGCAACCACGACGGGCTCGACGGCGATGGGCACGCCGGCGGTGAACAGGAGATGCGGCGAGGGCGGCAGCCTTGGCTGAAAGGTTTCTGGTTCTGTTGCAGCCGCGACGAGGGATGTAGTGGTCTGGTCTGGGTGGCAGGATAGAGAGGAGGTGTCGGCGGTGGCTCTGGCAATGACGGCGATGATCGACGGCGCGTTTCCCGGTGACCCGGAGATTGGTGCTAGGGTCGGGCTCGGGTCTGGTGGTGGTCCGGCGAGGGGAGGAGGAAGGCGACGACGAGGTCGGGACGAGGAGGAAGAGAGGGAGTCGTAGGCGTCGTCGGTGACGGGAGGCGGCGTCGACGGCGAGATCTGCGGCCGGGTGATGTCGTCGGGGTTGGGTTGCAGGCTCGGGAAGAGACGGAGGAAGGAGGTAGGAGGGTGCGGCTAGGCTGAGGAGGTGTTGACGGCGACGGCGAGGTCGCGGTGGGACCGGCGGCGAGGTCACGAGGAGGCTAGGGTTAGGGTTCGGGGTTCTCGTGGGTTCCTTCTCGCGATGGTTTCCTGTAGGGGACGTGAGGAAGATAAATATAGAGGGAGAGAGAGAAAGATTTGATAAGGAGAGAGAGAGAGAGAGAGAGAATGGGAATAGGGTGGGGCCCACGAGAGCAACCTGATTGGTTGAGGCAAGATTTAAAAGGAAAATTTGAAAGGATTTGAATGATTTATGGTTACAGAAGATGCATATACGTATATATTTTAGTTTAAGATATTTAATTAAATGGGCACTTTTGGCGCTAAATGAAACATTTCCAAATCGCGCCCGGGTTGCGCCCAAATGCTTCAAATTCAAATTGTAGGATTTTAAGCGAGTTCCAAATTTTGAAAAGAGGTGTTTAATGATTAAAATGCATGCCCCCAAGTCGGGCACTTGCACGCGCACGTAGTCGTCCAAACATGCCCGTTTCACCGAACGGGACGGAATCTCGACACGCGGACGCTACCACGCGACTAGTGGCGACGAGTAGGCCAACATGGATATTTTTAATTTCATTTTAGGTGTTAAAATTTGTTATGTGCCAAAATGACTTAACCGGTTAAAATTTTGCAAAAAGCACCAAACAATCAGGATAATTGGAATGAGCAATATATAACACTCAACTACCAAAAGAAATAGTATTATTGGGCTCGGGTGTTACACAAGGTCATAAGAGCATGGGGCAAAAATCCACATCGGGAGTTTCAAAAGAACTGAAACTTGCTAGTGTTGCATACCATTTGGAGTGTGATGATTCTGGCAGGATTCCTTCAGTTTCGTCACGCGATGATATTTGGATCCCGATCCTACTGTGAGTATATGCTACTCCTCGGGAAATTTCTCACTAAACGATCAATGCTATAAACCTAGTAGGTGTCTAGAAAGGTGTTAGCGGGGCAACGCCCCCAGGGAAAAGAGGTTATTTAATTAAGGAACTTCGCGAAAGCGTTGGAAAACCTCCCTCGAAGTACTGACACTGGCCTGGCTGAACGGTTAAGCAAGTATTGTACGGTGAGATTGATCCTGACTAGTTCTTCCTTTTTGGTTTGAGGAGGGATTCGAGAGACAGTGGGAGCCATCCTGTTTAGATAAACTAAAAACCACTCTAAACTTGCAAGAGCATCATGCTAAGTGTTTCTTCTCTCTCCTAATTGCAGCGACCAATCGACATGACTGAACTTAAGTTACTTCTAGATAAAAACATACTGACAGGGCCAAACTACAAAGATTGGCTCAGGAATGTCAAAATGGCAATCACTTACGACAAGCTGGGGTATCTTCTTACCACCAAAGCTCCCCCTGTCCCAGGTCCCAAAACCAGCGTCGCGGATAAGGAAATCCGTAAGACCTGGGAAATCGATTGCGCGAAGGCCAAGTGCCTCGTGCTTGCCTCTATGGACAACGAACATCAGAGGAGGCACGAGAATATGGACCTCGAGTCCATATTTCTCCATACAAAAGAACTGTATGGAGAGCAGTCTCGTATCGCAAGCTACGAAGTGTCGAAGAAGTTATTTTCGGCAAGGTTGGCCGTCGGATCATCGGTAGCGGAACACGTGCTTAAGATGATTGGCTACATTGAGGAGCTCACGGACCTTGGGACCACGTTGGAGAATGAGCTCTATACGGATTTGATTCTCCAGTCCCTTCCTTCCACTTACGCCCAGTTTATACTGAACTTCAACTTACAAGAAAAGGAAGTTGAACTTTCAGAACTCCTCAACATGCTGAGGAGCGCAGAGGGCACCCTACAGAAAGATAGGGAAAAATCCACTTTGTTTGTAGGAGGATCTTCCTCTTCTAGGTCCAAGGCGAAAGCCAAGGGAAAGAAGAAGAAAACCCCCCACCAAACCAAGGGGCGGTGTTAGTAAAGTGGATACGAAGGGAAAGGCAAAAGCAACAAAGAAAGTGGGAAAGCTTGTGGATAAAGAAGAATGCTTCTATTGTCATAAGAAGGGACACTGGAAGAATGATTGCAGGGCTTGGAAAGCCAGAACACAGGAACTGAAGCAGGTTGCGGCTTCAGCTTCAGGTGTATATGTTATTGATAACTGTCTTTCAATAAACTCTACTTCCTGGGTATTGGATACCGGATCAGGATCTCATATCTGTAATTCTTTTTAGGCGTTGAGAAACCGTAGATTTTTTAAGGCAGGTGACATGACCCTCAAAGTTGCAAACGGAGCTAGTATGGATGCTAAGGCCGTGGGGGACTATCACCTGGGAATGTCAGATGGACATGTTTTGGTTTTACGTAATTGCTTTTTTGTACCCAACGCAACTTGTAATATTATTTCTGTATCTTTGGTTTCTAAAGAAGGTTATGAATTTGCGTTTGTAAGTAATGTTGTAAACATTCACCTTAATAAAGTCTTGATTGGGTCAGGTACATTGAGCAATGATATATACGTATTAAACCAACCACAGATTTTCAATGTCCAGAATACACACAAAAGAAAGTCTCCAGAAATCAATCAGACTTTCTTATAAAATTGTAGACTGGGTCACATCAATGAGAGAAGGTTGACGAAGTTACATACAGAAGGATATTTGAATCCGTTCAAATATCAATCGTATGCCACTTGTCAATCCTGTCTCAAAGGAAAGATGACAAAGACTCCATTCACTGGACACGGAGTAAGAGCGAGCGAGCTCTTGGGACTCGTACACAGTGACGTGTGCGGTCCAATGTCTACACATGCGCGAAGCGGTTATTCTTACTTCATTACTTTTACGGATGACTTTTCAAGGTACGGTTATGTCTTCTTAATGAAACATAAGTCCGAAACCTTTGGAAAATTCCAGGAATATAAGAATGAAGTAGAAAAACAAACCGGCAAAAGTATCAAGATTCTAAGATCGGATCGAGGTGGTGAATACTTGAGTGCCGAATTCCTGGACTATTTAAAAGAGAACGGAATTCTCTCTCAGCATACTCCTCCATACACTCCGCAACATAACGGTGTATCGGAGAGACGGAACCGAACCCTATTGGATATGGTACGGTCCATGATGAGTAACGCTGAGTTACCGCGATCATTCTGGGGGTATGCGCTAGAATCAGCTGCATACCTTTTGAACCGAGTTCCAACTAAGACTGTGCCTACCACACCATATGAGATGTGGTGTGGGAAGAGACCCTATCTTAATCACATTAAGACATGGGGAAGTCCAGCTTTTGTCAAAAAGCAGCATGCGGACAAGCTCGAGGCACGCTCAGTACAGTGCAAGTTTGTGGGATATCCAAAGAACTCCAAGGGATATTTCTTCTATTGCGAAGAGGAACAAAAGGTTTTTGTTTCTCGTCATGCCCACTTTCTAGAACACCAGTTCTTGGAAAAGGAAATTAGTGGAAGCGCAGTAGAACTGGAAGAAATTCCAGAACCACAGACTATTACTGAAAGCTTAGTGGAACCAGAGGGTTCAAAAGAACAGGACATTCCTACGCCGCTCCCCAGGAGTAGTAGGCAGTCTCATCCGCCCGAGAGATACTACGGTTTTCTCATAGACGGGGATAGAGAGGATTGCATCATAGATTATGATGAGCCTACTAGCTTCCAGCAGGCCGTTCAGAGCGTTGACTCGGTAAAATGGCTGGATGGAATGCGGACCGAAATGGAGTCCATGTACACCAACAAAGTATGGACGTTGGACGTTGCTCCAGACGGGGTAAAACCCGTAGGATGCAAGTGGATCTTCAAAAAGAAGATTGGTGTAGATGGACAGGTTGAGACCTATAAAGCTAGACTGGTTGCAAAGGGTTTTCGTCAAAGACCTGGTTTGGACTATGACGAGACCTTTTCTCCAGTAGCTATACTGAAATCCATTCGGATCCTTCTTGCCATTGCTTCCTTCCACGATTATGAGATTTGGCAGATGGACGTAAAGACCGCTTTTCTAAATGGAAATTTAGAGGAGTGTGTTTATATGGACCAGCCAGAGGGTTTCATTCAGAGTGGGAGCAACGGAAAGGTATGCAAGTTGCTTAAGTCCATCTATGGACTAAAGCAGGCATCGCGGAGTTGGAACATCTATTTTGATGAGACGGTCAAGGAATTTGGCTTTATCAAAAATCCAGATGAACCATGCATCTATAGTAGATTTGTAGCGAGAACTGTAGTATTCCTCGTTTTATAGGTGGATGACATTCTCTTGATAGGAAATGACATTCCTATGCTACAATCTGTCAAGGGGTTCTTGTCACACAAGTTCTCCATGAAAGACCTGGGTGATGCCTCATACATCCTGGGGATCCGGATCCATCGTGATAGATCCAAGAGGATATTAGGACTTTCACAGTCCAGGTACATCGACACCATACTGAAAAGATTCAGTATGGAAGATTCCAAGCGCGGTAACCTACCGGCTTGTCACGGGATCACCCTCTCTAAAGAGATGTCTCCCAAGACTGATTTGGAGAGGGATCGCATGTCTATTATACCCTACGCTTCTGCGGTAGACTCTATAATGTATGCGATGTTGTGTACCAGACCGGATGTAGCTTATGCTCTGAGTGTGGTAAGCCGGTATCAGTCAAACCCTGGGGAGAAACACTGGATAGCGGTAAAGAACATCCTCAAGTACCTGAGAAGGACTAAGGAGATGTTCTTGGTGTATGGCGGAAAAGACCTCCAGATCGAGGCCTTTGCTGACTCCAGCTTCCAGAGTGACAAGGATGATTCCAAGTCCATGTCGGGTTTTGTCTTTACCCTCAATGGAGGGGCAGTGTGTTGGAAGAGTTCCAAACAGGAAACTGTTGCAGACTCGACGATGGAAGCGGAATATATCGCTGCATCTGATGCTGCAAAAGAAGCTGTCTGGATGAGGAAGTTCTTGAAAGAACTTCAGGTGGTTCCGTCCATTGTTGACCCAATACCTCTGTATTGCGACAACAACGGGGTTATAGCTTTAGCGAAGGAACCCAGGTCCCATCAGAAATCCAGACACATCTTGGGGCGGTATCACCTGATCAGGGAGATCGTGGATCGCCAGGAGATCGAGGTTCGGAGGGTTGCTTCAGAAGATAACACTGCAGATGCATTCACCAAGGCCTTGCCCCAGACTCAGTTCGAGCGGCTGATCGAGATGATAGGTCTTCGATACGCCAGTACATGGCCTTAGTGCAAGTGGGAGATTGTTAGTGTATATGCCCTAGAGGCCATTACTGTATCATACTAGTTTGTATATTACTTAATGGAAGCTTGGGATATTCACCTTGTATAAACAATCTTGCTCAAAATAGTAGTATGCTACTTGGTTTGTTTCTACTTCAATGTGTACATGTGTTTATTTTATTATATCACCTATACGCATTAGTGGAGCCCTTAGGATCTTTGCTTGATTACCAGCGTTGTGATGGCAGTCACACTAGTGGGGGCTGGGTAATCTATAAGCACATCCTTATGCAGGTCCCTAGTCGCAGGACTATCGAGACAGGGCATCGATATTCCGGAGTAGACTAGCGTATGCGCTTCTCATCCCAGTGTGGGAGATGGTCTGTCCCACAGCCATCAGTACGTCGTACTGGAGATAGTATGCGGGTGCTCGTTGGGTTACGAGTACACTGGACAGGACTCGTCGGGAACTGACCGGTTGGTATTATACCTATCGTCAGTTATCAGTTCCCAGGTAACATGAGTACAGCTTAGTCCGCTGACTTGACACTGTCACTTCGCCTCGAGTGTGTTCCCACTGTATTTTGATTACTACCCTACCACGGCTCAAAGGAGTCGTGCAAACAGCTAGTCTTTGGGTGCAGTCCCGAAACACTTGGAGGCAGTGACGGTTAGACAGGATTCGTCTCTTCCGGTATTGGGGGTTGACATCGCGCTGTGTCTAGGAGAGCCATTACACGAGTAGTCCCTGGCCAGGGCAAGCGAGATATACTGGTAGGCTTCCAGTGTTATCTCAGGGTGTATTAGGCTTCACTCCGACACGACTTGTACCGCTATTAGGGGACTGACGTTTACCGCCCCCTAGGCCCGCCATGCGATGTATCAGACGAACAGACCGGACTGTACGGAGACTGTCACATTCAGGCTCAGTAGGAGTTCAGATGGGTTTCACCTCGTCAGTCTTCTTGTCGGCATCTACCTGGGGACCGTTACGCACAGCTAGTGCCGCTTGCGGTCTGTGGTTAAACCCACTGCCAGCGTAGTGTCGAGTCTTTAGAGTCCCACACAGAAATCTATTCGCCTTTAGGCAAAAGAGTAGAGGTCGCATGGTTTTGCGACAGGTCGCATGGTTTTACGACAGGGTCCGGTCACATCCGTGCACTTGTGCACGTACAGTGTCCGGACAGTTAACACTAGCGGGCTTTGGTTTAAGCCAGATCCTAGTGTACGTTTTGGGATTGGTTTTATCCAGTATGTATTCGTGTTTCTCGGAACGCGGATGCAGGTGTGTATGCACAGTTGACGGAGAGACGAAGGCAGAGGATTCTCATTAGGGTTGTTGACCGTTGACTGTTGACTATTGACTTTTTGCTCAACCCTAATGAGAATATGATATGTGATTAACATTAATATTAATTAAGTATTATAGTGACATGGTTGTTGAGGGGTTGACTTTGTTGACTTGTTGACTTTGTTGACCGGTTGACTAGGTTGGACTAGTTGACCATCATCATGACAATGGCTATCATTCCATGGCAAAGACATTTGCTTGCTTGTTTATTTATGCAAAATGAGTGCATGAAATGATATAGCCATTTTGACTTAAACCATTTACACAATACTTGATTACTATTTTTGTTATGATGACTTTTGGATTATGAGAGGTGAGAATGAGAAGAGTATGGTTCATTCTATCATTTTTGCTTTCTCTCTCTTGAGCTCTCTCATTCTCAAGCTCTCCCTCTTCCTCTTGCTCTCTCTACCTCAAGGCAAACCATTCTCATGTGTTGAGACTCATTGCCTTAGAGATAAAAAGACACCAAAACATTCCTCTACTCATTCTAGTTCACAAGGCCTAGCAAGCCAAGTGATCTAGTTTCTTCAAAGTTCGAAGAAGAAGCCAAAGGTAGAAGCTTTCGGGTGGATCCATCTTCGGCGCAAAGAGACGACGAGGTGAGGCCGATCCGTACACCGGAAGGAGTCGAAGACGAAGGAGTTCAAGAAAGGTATAGCCTCCTAACCGAGTAGGTAAATTCTTGTTAGGTTGTTAGTTAGTAGTTTAACAAAGATCCGGTTTTGAGTCCATGTTACCGCCTCTAGAAAATTGTTTTTCATCAAATTCCGCATGCCCGAAAGTACCGGGAGAGGTAGCATGGACTTACAGTGGTATCAGAGCCTAGTTAAACTCTATCTAACATGTTAGCATAGTAGCTAGAAATTCGATCGGAGAAAAAGTCCCGAAATGAACCCGAAATTTATGCTTGCTGTCGATTTTTTTAAGTCTGTAAAAATAATAAATCATGCTTTAAAAATCGACTCAGGGTTTTTTAAAGATACTGTTGAAAAACGATGCAGAGATTCCATCAAACCACCGCGGAAGCGCGGCAATAGCTTGCTATTGCCGCGGTTCCGCGGCCCTCTTGGCTCTTCTCTGGATCGTCTTTGCTACAGTATACTCAGTGGGTTATTTTGGGATTTTTGGTATATGTGTTTTCAGCCCAGATTTTCCAGAAAGAAAATTTTGTTTTTGGGGCTTTAAAAACCGTATTTCGATCGAGTTTCTAAAGACTTAAGCTGACAGGTATTTCTGTGATGTGATATTTGTATTGATCGTCTGATAATCGCTATATGTCGATTAGTGGGGGTTATACAATTCTGTGATCTGTAATGTTGCTGGAATGTGTATATGAATTCATTGGATTGTCGCGGGTGAATAGCCGGGGGTTGTGAGACGAGAGTTTTCTTTTCTTTCAATTCATGTAAATTTGTAAATTGATGTAATAATTATTTGTATGGCCGCACAACCGGGTCGGGGTTTGTAGCCGTCATTGTATAATTTCTTTTTACTGTTTTTGCTCCTAGGATAGACCCATGGAGGGGGTGCACAAAATACCGGGTATGCCGAAGTGCCGAGTGGCCTACTCACGGAGTTGAGGGAGGTTGCTTCGCTTCGGATACTTGGCAGGTAGTTTGCCGCACCCGTAGGGGTCTTGGGTGGGGTATTGGCTATTCACCGTGACCGTGTAATCTGCTTTTCGTTACAGGCTCGTACGAATTAAGGATTCCTAGTATATCCAATGTGTTCATCTGTGATCTGAAATGGCTATCATTGCAATATATCTACATATGATATTATTTAGGCGTTGCTTATGTTTTACAGCCGCGCTAGCCCAGCCCCCGCTCTGTCGTTAGTTAAGTAACCTAACGGGTAATGACAGGGCCCCGTGGCGAATACGAATGGCATAAGCGTACGTCATATTTTGGTTGTTTTCTGCAATGGTAGGATTAAATGATGGGACGCATTAAAAGAACTAATGCAAGAATATCACGCATTAAAAGAACTAATGCAAGAAAAATAAACCAAGTAAAAGTCGTTGGAACACTTTCGAAAAACCACTCGGTTCTTTTCAAAACCAACTTTTAAAATGCGGAGTTTGAGCCACTCCTTTTAAAAGCTATCTCGTTCCATCGATTATATCAAGTTCACTACGTTCACGGTTTCGCCAAAACCATTCGTAGCCCTCCGTCGTTTCACATGGATAGTCAATAGTATTCAAGCTATGTATGTTGGCCAAAGTCAAGGCATAGTGATTGGTAGCTATTGGGTATTCATGTGTAGCATAGATAGATGCGTTGGTTTGGGACAGTCGTACTGCCATTTTGGCCAAAGTCAAGGGTAGGTATGGGTGGATCCAAATTAACCTGGAGAATGACGGGTAGAACTTGACATGTGACTTATGATATTTTGGCCAAAGTCAAGGTCATAAGAGCATGGGGCAAAAATCCACATTGGGAGTTTCAAAAGAACTGAAACTTGCTAGTGTTGCATACCATTTGGAGTGTGATGATTCTGGTAGAATTCCCTCAGTTTCGTCACGCGATGATATTTGGATCCCGATCCTACTGTGAGTATATGCTACTCCTCGGGAAATTTCTCACTAAACGATCAATGCTATAAACCTAGTAGGTGTCTAGAAAGGTGTTA
The DNA here is from genome assembly GCA_030015575.1 of Agapanthus africanus. NCBI lineage: Eukaryota > Viridiplantae > Streptophyta > Magnoliopsida > Asparagales > Amaryllidaceae > Agapanthus > Agapanthus africanus. The sequence goes on along the minus strand of CM057340.1, from coordinate 581,904,388 downwards.
GCGGGGCAACGCCCCCAGGGAAAAGAGGTTATTTAATTAAGGAACTTCGCGAAAGCGTTGGAAAACCTTCCTCGAAGTACCGACACTGGCCTGCTGAACGGTTAAGCAAGTATTGTACGGTGAGATTGATCCTGACTAATTCTTCCTTTTTGGTTTGAGGAGGGATTCGAGAGACAGTGGGAGCCATCCTGTTTAGATAAACTAAAAACCACTCTAAACTTGCAAGAGCATCATGCTGAGTGTTTCTTCTCTCTCCTAATTGCAGCGACCAATCGACATGACTGGACTTAAGTTACTTCTAGATAAAAGCATACTGACAGGGCCAAACTACAAAGATTGGCTCAGGAATGTCAAAATGGCAATCACTTACAACAAGCTGGGGTATCTTCTTACCACCAAAACTCCCCCTGTCCCAGGTCCCAAAACCAGCGTCGCGGATAAGGAAATCCGTAAGACCTGGGAAATCGATTGCGCGAAGGCCAAGTGCCTCGTGCTTGCCTCTATGGACAACGAACATCAGAGGAGGCACGAGTATATAGACCTCGAGTCCATATTTCTCCATACAAAAGAACTGTATGGAGAGCAGTCTCGTATCGCAAGATACGAAGTGTCGAAGAAGTTATTTTCGGCAAGGTTGGCCGTCGGATCATCAGTAGCGGAACACGTGCTTAAGATGATTGGCTACATTGAGGAGCTCGCGGACCTTGGGACCACGTTGGAGAATGAGCTCTATACGGACTTGATTCTCCAGTCCCTTCCTTCCACTTACGCCCAGTTTATACTGAACTTCAACTTACAAGAAAAGGAAGTTGAACTTTCAGAACTCCTCAACATGCTGAGAAGCGCAGAGGGCACCCTACAGAAAGGTAGGGAAACATCCACTTTGTTTGTAGGAGGATCTTCCTCTTCTAGGTCCAAGGCGAAAGCCAAGGGAAAGAAGAAGAAAGCCCCCACCAAACCAAGGGGCGGTGTTAGTAAAGTGGATATGAAGGGAAAGGCAAAAGCAACAAAGAAAGTGGGAAAGCTTGTGGATAAAGAAGAATGCTTCTATTGTCATAAGAAGGGACACTGGAAGAATGATTGCAGGGCTTGGAAAGCCAGAACACAGGAACTGAAGCAGGTTGCGGCTTCAGCTTCAGGTGTGTATGTTATTGATAACTGTCTTTCAATAAACTCTACTTTCTGGGTATTGGATACCGGATCAGGATCTCATATCTGTAATTCTTTGCAGGCGTTGAGAAACCGTAGATTTTTTAAGGCAGGTGACATGACCCTCAAAGTTGCAAACGGAGCTAGCATGGATGCTAAGGCCGTGGGGGACTATCACCTGGGAATGTCAGATGGACATGTTTTGGTTTTACGTAATTGCTTTTTTGTACCCAACGCAACTTGTAATATCATTTCTGTATCTTTGGTTTCTAAAGAAGGTTATGAATTTGCGTTTGTAAGTAATGTTGTAAACATTCACCTTAATCAAGTCTTGATTGGGTCAGGTACATTGAGCAATGATATATACGTATTAAACCAACCACAGATTTTCAATGTCCAGAATACACACAAAAGAAAGTCTCCAGAAATCAATCAGACTTCCTTACGGCATTGTAGACTGGGTCACATCAATGAGAGAAGGTTGACGAAGTTACATACAGAAGGATATTTGAATCCGTTCAAATATCAATCGTATGCCACTTGTCAATCCTGTCTCAAAGGAAAGATGACAAAGACTCCGTTCACTGGACACGGAGTAAGAGCGAGCGAGCTCTTGGGACTCGTACACAGCGACATGTGCGGTCCGGAGTAGAAGCATTCGGGTGGATCCATCTTCGGCGCAAAGAGACGACGAGGTGAGGCCGATCCGTACACCGGAAGGAGTCGAAGACGAAGGAGTTCATAAAAGGTATAGCCCCATAACCGAGTAGGTAAACTCTTGTTAGGTTGTTAGTTAGTAGTTTAATAAAGATCCGGTTTTGAGTCCATGTTACCGCCTCTAGAAATTGTTTTTCATCAAATTCCGCATGCCCGAAAGTACCGGGAGAGGTAGCATGGACTTACAATAGGAGCCAAGAAGAGAAGAGAGGGGGGGACCTTTTTGGAGAGAAGAACAGAGAGAGGAGAATTTAATTCTCAAGAGAGAAGAACAGAAAAAGGAGAATTTTATTCTCAACAAAGAAAACCCTAGGTGAGAAGAAGAAAGGGGATCAAAACTTCGTAAAATAAAACAGAGAATTTAATTCTCAAAAATCTAAGAGTTTAACTCTTTTGCAAAAGAACTTAGTTCTTCTTCTGGTTGAAGATCTGCACAGAGCACATTTCCCCATAAGTTGAGAATATAATTCTCATCGGGTCGAGATCCTGCCATGCAGATCCTAAACTTAGAAGGGGAATTGAGTTTTGAGAATTTAATTCTCCTAAAACAAAACTAGGGTTTAACCCTCTATAAGAATTTAATTCTCCCAAACTCACTGGAATTTAATTCCTCCTAAAATGAAACTAGGGTTTAACCCTAATCAAGGATTTAATTCTTTTACATATCTGGGAATTTAATTCCTTTAAAAAGAAATTAGGGTTTTACTCTAAATAAGAATTTAATTCTTTCACAACAGGAATTTAATTCCTCCAGAATTATAATTAGGGTTTAACCCTACAGAGAATTTAATTGTTTTACATATATGGGAATTTAATTCCTCTAAAAGAAAATCAGGGTTTAACCCTACAAAGAATTTAATTCTTAAAGATAAAGAGATCTTCAAGCATGCAAAGAACCAAGGTCACGTGTCCCCACGTGACCCCTGAAAAGATCCCCAAAGAACAAGAAAGAAAGAAGCCTTGAGGCAATGCCTCACGTGCTCCCACGTGACCTCCAAAACAAAGGGAATAAAAGCAAGGGAAATCTAAGCTCTGGGCGCTCTCACGTGTTACCACGTGACCCCTAATAAATGCCTTAACGAATCAGTGCATGAGTGCCTATCACGTGCTCACACGTGATGGCCAGGAAATTAAAAGTGTTTAACACTTATTCGCAGATTTGAGGATAAAACAAAGAAGATCTGGCCTCACATTTAGGGCGCCCTCACGTGTCCCCACGTGACCCCTAACAAATCCTTTTAATATCCAATGGATGGATGCCCATCACGTGCTCACACGTGACGGCCTTAAAGACTAAAAGTGTTTAACACTTATTTATTCTGAGAACAAAATAAAGGGATCTGGTCCCACTTTTGGGTGCTCTCACGTGTCCACATGTGACCCCTCTTTCTTTAGTGTTTAACACTAAATTGAAGATTACATTTCCAGTGTTTAACACCTATTGTCTTTTAGTGTTTAACACTAATTTGAGAGTTCTATCTCCAGTGTTTAACACTGTTGTTCTCTAGTGTTTAACACTACTTTTAGCCAAATTGACTAGTTCTCCAGAGGCAAAAATCCCTCCTCCAAATGAATCTCAAAGTTAAGGAAATCAAAGACAAAATATTGTCAGAGCCCCCAAACCTCTGTTTAGCACTGCTGAATGATGAGGGGCTGAACCCAGACAAATGTCTAATGGCCCAAAGGGTCAATATTTCAAACATAATTGGACTTAGCCCAAACTGGCCATAAGTCCTCATATCATCTTGAACTGAGCACATCTGCTCTTTCAACCAACTCATTGGTTCAAGGGTACATCTCTGAACTCCTCTGATATTTTTCGTTGTAATCCTTCAACGTCTTCAGAGAGGTGATGGGTCCCGACAACCATACATTTTATGGACCACTATGTCCTTAAACTAGTATTGGACCACTATGTCCTTAAACTGGTAATGGACCACCATGTCCTTAAACTGGTCATGGACCACTATGTCCCTAAACTGGAACAATGGAGCCCAAATGCTCTTTTGTTGGATCTAAACGATCCCGTTAAGTTGATCTTAGTCTCAAATCAGACTAACGTATCCTTAACAAACGTTTAAGTTGATCTTAGCCTCAAATATGGCTAACGTATCCTTAAACCAAAACCTTCAAACAGACTTTAGTCCCAAATTGGACTATAGATCTCCCAACCAACTTTGGCTCAAGGGTACATCTCTGAACTCCTCTGACATCTGTCGTTGTAATCCTTCAACGTCGTCAGAGAGGTGATGGGTCCCGACGGCCATACATTCAACGGACCACTATGTCCCTAAACTGGAACAATAGAGCCCAAATGCTCTTTTGTGGGATCTAAACGATCCCGTTAAGTTGATCTTAGTCTCAAATTAGACTAACGTATCCTTAACAAACGTTTGAGTTGATCTTAGCCTCAAATATGGCTAACGTATCCTCAAACCAAAATCCCAAACCCAAATCTAAGAAAATACGGATTTGGACTAATCCACGTCCTACGGGCGACGACATAAACTAGTCTCCGTATACAATCCACGGGAAACCACAAATAAAACAAACACCCACGACACGAAGTGAAATTCTGGAGAAGGAGAAAGTTGTTACCGCGATGCGGTAGCGTAATTAACTGCAGGGGCTTGCGCCTGCAGGGAAGAGCGTCCCCACAATCAAAAACCCCTCGAGCGAGGGGGAATCTGATAAAGTCTGCTACATCGGCCGCATCCGTCTAAACCTCCGATACACGGTGCCATAAATCAACTCGGCATCTTCGGAGAGGTGGACGGATAAAACCATATAGCATCTGCCCCGAATCTCAGGCCCATGTCTTGGCCGCCATTCGGAGGGGAACAGATTCTGGCACGCCCGGTGGGACCTCTTCCTCTTTCCACTCCACACTCCGTGTGTCGTGTTCGTGAACGAATCGCGGTTTGCTGTGGTTTCCTGTGGATTTGAGGTATTTAGATTTGGTGTCTTGCTCCGTGCAGAAAACAGAAGATCAATGGCTTCAGACTGCACTACCTGCAACTGCAACTCTCACTCCGTCCTTGCTGGAGAAGTGACTTACGGGCCCCAAGCGGCCTCCCTTTTCAAGATGCCAGTGGAGCAAGTAACTCAAGCCACCACTGGACTATTCTTCGGGACCATACCCCCACCCATGAGCTTCAATACCCCAATGACGTCGCAAGAAGCTCCAAAGAAGTCGGTCTTTGATTGGCTTATAACTACCGCGGCCCCTCTCAAAGGGTCGCCCAACTCCACTGCCTCAGTTTTTAACAGACTAGGCCAGAGCTCCAACGGGCCCATGAAGAAGCCTGCAATGCCAGAGGGCGTTATCCCGAAGCGGATAGCCATCCCTGCTCCCGTTCCAGGCGAAATCATCAAGGTGGCTTCCCTTATTCGGAAGTCTGCTTTTGATAAGTTGACCATCCCCATTCAACGGACGTCGATCTTTAAAAGGATGATACCAGCAAATTCAGACCAACACAGGGGGCATGAGGTGGTCGCCCCTACGGCTAGACCAACTCCAATCGCGCGACATGATCGTCGTCGTCACTGGCGCCGAGTGAGGAAAGCTGGGGGCAATTCCCCTTCTGGACTTACTCCGCCGGCTCCAGCAATAGAAGTTGACGCTACTGTTCCAACCGAGAACAGCTTTGAACTACTTAACAAGGTGCGCAGGAATTCGCCAACTGCTGTGCTGAAAAGATCTCCTCCACCTATGGAGAAGTCCCCAAAGGCGAAGCTGGAGCGGCCCCCTCAACGACTATCCTCTGAAATTTACAAAGTTTGGCAACGTGTCCAAGAGTCAGTGATCGATAAAGACTATCTCCGCCGACAGAAAAAGATGAAGGTTCAGCAGGAGAAGGACTACTCAAAGCCACAGAAAGTGACAGCTGGCTGGGTGCCCGCTGCAACGGCTCCCTCAACGTCAATCACTCAAAAGAAAAGGAGGCCGCAAAAAGCCCCTGTGAACATGGCGAACCGTAAAAGCGCTGAACACAAACGCCCCAAGTCTGGGGGTATGGTGGTGCATACTATTTATATGGCTTCCGGAAAGGAGGAAGGCCGTGCTTCGACGGGTCACCGACCACTCACCCGATCCGTGACAAAAGCTCAGGAGCAGCAACAGAAGCTTCAGGAGATGATGATTGCAAAGGCCGTACTTACCGGGTCGAAAGAAAGCCCGGAGGCATCATCAGAACAGCGCCACGAACAAGAAACTGACGCTGACTTCTTATGCAGAGTCCTCGAAAAGAAGGACAAAGAAGCCGCAGAGCAAGCGGCTAACATAAAACAAATGACGCCCCTCTTCCAAGATATGGTAGGGATGATGTTACAGTCGGACCCTCCAGCTGAAGACCCTCCGATCATTGTTGGAGACGACGGAAGGGAGATATCTAATCCTCCTCCAGCTCTTTCAGCAGTCAAAGAGGAAACCATCTCCAAGGCCGCCCTGGATGACTATATAGCTCAGCAAATACGAGCTCACCAGGCGAATGCAGCGGCTGGGCAAATTGTTAGAACTGGACGACCCTACCCGGGCTGGTACGACCAAATCAGTTACCCGCCGGGATATACGATCCCTAAATTCCATATGTACAAGGGGACAGGGAATCCACATCAGCATGTCGCTCAATTCAGAGCCTTATGTGGCAACACTGGAGGCGATGATAAATTGTTGCTTCGCCAATTCCTCGGAAGCTTATCGAAGACAGCTTTTGAATGGTACTCTGAACTCCCAAATGACTCTGTCAAGACATTCGCAGAGATGGAGTTGCTATTCACCCAGCGTTTCGCAAGCGCTAGCGAACGCACCCCAATCACGGCATTGATCAATTCCAGGGTGAAGCCTGGAGAAACTTGGGTACAATACGCGATACGGTGGCGAAACTTATGGTCGAAATGCGAACAACGCATCGAAGAAGCTCCCGCGGTGGGTATGTTCGTGGGCACTCTGGACCCTCATGCGACCATCTCCCAATTTATGATGTTCTTCAAGCCGACCACTTTTCAGGCCTTGATTGATAAGCTGGCCCAAATGGACCAGATGGGTCATAGACCGTCTCCTCCAAAGCCGGACTCTCGAAATGAGAAGGGAAAGGGGAAAGCAACTTTGGTCGCCAACACTCAACAACGGCCAAGCAACTTAAAGTCAGTTGTTCGCCAAAACAACGTGGGTCCACGCCCATCCCTCAAGGAGAGACTGGGACGTCCTTACTCATTTCCCAAAGATAAAACAAAGAGATTGTTCGAGCTAGCAGTGCGCAGCGGGCTCATCCCTCTGCCAGATCCAAAACGTCCATTGCAGCCAGGTGACGTTAACAATCCTAACTATTGTCCCTACCACAGAGTAATGGTCACCCACTTGAAAATTGCTACATCTTCAAAAACTGGGTTGAAGACCAATACCAACAGGGCAAGTTCGCGCTGTCCGAAAAATGGAAGGTGAACTCACCACAACCACATGCCCCGAGGAAGATGGATATGCCGGGGGCATCATGCTCATTCATAAGGAAAGCCCCATAGACCGAAAAGTCAGTAAACTAGAGATTCGCCTCAAATACGGCGATGGTGGACCGAAACGTCCTTAAACTAACAATGGACCACTATGTCCTAAAACTGGCGTCGGACCGAAACGTCCCTAAACTAACGACGGACCGCAATGTCCTAAAACTTGCAAATGACCGAAACGTCGTTAAACTAATATCAACCCGCGGCATCCTCAGGCTGGCGTTGAAAAAAAAAGGTACGTCCATAAGCAAAATGGGCACGGATGAAAACCCGAAAGGGCGCCGTGAGTAAAAACAGCAGGACTGCCGGCGATGTTTGTGAAAACCCGAAAGGGCGCAGACTCGTTAAAAAAAAACAAAAAAACAAAAAAACAAAAAAAAACGGTATGTCCATAAGCAAAATGGGCACGGATGAAAACCCGAAAGGGCTCCGTGAGTAAAAACAGTAGGGCTACCGGCGAGTGTTTGTGAAAACCTGAAAGGACGCAACCTCGTTAGAAAAATAAAAAGAATAAAAAAAAAGGAAAGACGGTATGTCCATAAGCAAAATGGGCACGGATGAAAACCCGAAAGGGCTCCGTGAGTAAAAACAGCAGGGCTACCGGCGAGTGTTTGTGAAAACCCGAAGGGGCGCAATCTCGTTAAAGGACACTTACAGGGTCCTCTCGACCTTGCAAGGAGAAACCACCAGCGTGAGATCCTTACGACTCACAAGGGAGCAACACACTTAGGGATCCTCAAGATTCCTAAGGAGAAATTACACTTGCGAGATCCTCACGACTCGTAAGGAGAACTCTCTTATGGGACCCTCACGGCTCATAAGATTTGAAAGTCTTAAGTTACAGAGACCTGAACATGTTCTTAAGCAACCCCCACACAACCTTCGATATTGCCCTACAAGTGGCTCATACTGACCCTTGTATACAATCCACAGGCGCGAATAAACATTTCCCCAGCAAAGTCCCACCCGTGATTAGGGATATGTCCATATGGTGAACAACCCTTATAAGTCCTCTCGACTTATAAGGAGAAAACCCTTTTGTAAGATCCTTACGACTTACGGGGGAACATACACTTAGGAATCTTTACGATCCCTAAGGAGAAAACACACCTACGAGATCCTCACGACTTGTAGGGAGAAATACCTTTGTGAGACCCTTACGGCTCACGAAGTCAAAAGCCTTAGTCGACAGAATCCTAACCCTGTTTACTAAGCTACCTTTATTCAACATCGACAGAGGCAAATGATGACTCGCTCCTGGCAATGTCCCAGTGGTAGCGATGCTGATGCCTAAATCGGTATCAAATTCCAAGCCCTTTCACGGCAAATGATGATTCGCTCCTGGCAATATTCCAGTCGCAGCGATGCTGATGCCAAGATTGGTATCAGATCCTAAATCCCCTACTTGCGAGAAAAAATCAGCGAGCCAAAAAAAATGCATATAAAATAGCCGAAATGATGGGGCAACTTGCAACAAAATCAACAAGTAAAAATGTATGCATACAAAAACAGCCGAAATGATTGGGCAACTCCCAATAAAAAGCAGCGAGTAAAAAGAAAAATAGCCGAAATAATTGGGCATCACGAAAAACAGCCGAAATGATTGGGCAATCGCGATTTTTGCGATATAAAAAGCTGAAATGATAGAGCATCGCGGAAAGAATAAAAAATGATGAAAGAATGAAACTTTATGTCCTACAGGTGAGATCACATCGATCCCTGTTTACAATCCAGGGGCACAAACAAAGAGGGAACCATACCTTCCCAACAGGCTCCACCAGAAAGCGAAGCCAAATCTCGACGGTTCATAGGCAACCTAGAGACAACCTCGACATTTGTCGCAATATTGCAGACACAATGTCAGCAAATGAAGCAAAGGAAGATCCCCAGCTTCAGGGTCTCGACGTCAACATCGATGACTTAGAGATCAACACCGGCATTCTTCATCCCTCCAACCTGATGCAGACATGACGTCAACAACCGACCTCAGAGTCGCAACGAAACGGAGCTATGGTAAAGGCCCTAGATCCAAATCCCAATGGCCATATCTGCAGCTTGGAGACCAACAATGGTGTGCCTCCTCATTCCAGCAGGACACAGATGTTACACCATCAAACGGAGTGACGGCAAAATCCCAGCTCCACCTCAGTATTCGTCTCGTTACAGCAGACGAGATGTCAACGACAGCGTTCCTTCGCAGTCCAGCAGGATGCAGATGCAACGTCAATGAAAGACCTCACGGTCAAAACAAAGCGGAGTGACGGCAAAATCTCAACTACATCTCAGCATTCGTCTCGCTACAACAGACGCAATGTCAACAATGGCGTTCCTTCGCAGTCCAGCATAATGCAGGTACAACGTCAACAAAAGACCTCACGGTCAAAGCAAACGGAGCTACGGCAAAGCCCCTACTCCAAATCTCGATGGTTCACAGACAACTTAGAGACCATCTCGACATTCGTCTCGATACAGCAGACAAGATGTCACTATAGCGTCCTTCCTCCAACCGGGTTCAGACACGACAAAACAATCGAAGCAAAGGCTAAATTCCTAGCTTCAAGGTCTTGAAGGCAACTCATATAAAACCTGAAAGACTATCGTAGATCATCCCACACCAGCACGGAATGGTCACCACCTCGACGTTCGTCTCGATACAGTAGACGCGATGTCACCACAGCGTCCTTCCTCCAACAGGATTTGGACACACTAAAGCAAACGAAGCGAAGGACAAATTCCTAGCTTCAAGGTCTTAACGGCAAGTCATATAAAGCCTAAAAGACAATCGGAGATCATCTCGCACCAGCACGGAGTGGTCACCACCTCGACAATCGTCTCGATACAGCAGATGAAATGTCACCCCAGCGTTCTTCCCCCAGCAGGATTCGGACGTGCCAAAGCAAATGAAGCAAAAGGCCAAATTCCTAGCTTCAGGGTCTTGACGGCAAGTCATATAAAACCTGAAAGACATTCGGAGATCATCTCGCACCAATGCGGAGTGGTCACCACCTCGGCGTTCGTCTCGATACAGTAGACGCGATGTCACCCCAGCGTTCTTCTTCCAACAGGATTTGGATACACCAAAGCAAACGAAGCGAAGGCCAAATTCCTAGCTTCAGGGTCTTAATGGCAAGTCATATAAAGCTTGAAAGACAATCGGAGATCATCTCGAACCAGTGCGGAGTGGTCACCACCTCGACGTTCGTCTCGATATAGCAGAAGCAACATCACCAAAAGGAGCCACGACAAAATCCCTAGTTCCAAACCTCGACGGTTCACCAGCAACCTAGAGACAACCATGACATTCGTCTCGATACAGAATACGTGATGCCAGCAAACGAAGCGAAGGCCAAACTCCTAGCTTCAGGGTCTTAAAGACAAGTCATATAAAGCCTGAAAGACAATCGGAGATCATCTCGAACCAGTGCGGAGTGGTCACCACCTCGACGTTCGTCTCGATACAGCAGACGCAACATCACCAAAAGGAGCCACGGCAAAATCCCTAGTTCCAAATCTCGACGGTTCACATGCAACCTAGAGACAACCGCGACATTCGTCTCGATACAGCAGACGCGATGCCAGCAAACGAAGCGAAGGCCAAATTCCTAGCTTCAGGGTCTTAAAGGCAAGTCATATAAAGCCTAAAAGACAATCGGAGATCATCTCGAACCAGTGTGGAGTGGTCACCACCTCGACGTTCGTCTCGATACAGCAGACGCAACATCACCAAAAGGAGCCACGGCAAAATCCATAGTTCCAAACCTCGACAGTTCACATGCAACCTAGAGACAACCGCGACATTCGTCTCGATACAGCAGACGCAATGCCAGCAAATGAAGCAAATGCCAAATTCCTAGCTTCAGGGTCTTAACGGCAAGTCATATAAAGCCTGAAAGACAATCGGAGATCATCTCGAACCAGTGCGGAGTGGTCACCACCTCGACATTCGTCTCGATACAGCAGACGCAACATCACCAAAAGGAGACACGGCAAAATCCCTAGTTCCAAACCTCGACAGTTCACCAGCAACCTAGAGACAACCACGACATTCGTCTCGATACAGAGGACGCAACGCCAGCAAACGAAGAAAAGGCCAAATTCCTAGCTTCAGGGTCTTAACGGCAAGTCATATAAAGCCCGAAAGACTATCGGAGATCATCCCACACCAGCGCGGAGTGGTTATGACTCATCGGGGCTCTCTAAAATGAGCCTAACCTCAAGTAAAAAGCGGCATGGTAAAATTCCTAACGCTTGCTCTTCCGACGGTCAAACTGCCTAGGAGGATTGCTTGAAGACGTCTTGTCCAGCCCCCGAAGGGATCAGAGACACGACATGTCGCAAGGCTACTCGAACAGCAAAACTGCCTATCGAGGAATACATCAGCCAACGCGATGGTACGACGGCTAAAATCCTAGTACCACAGACCCTAACGGACCTTTGTCGTAAAGAGCAGAGGTTAACTGTGACGTTAGGACATTCTTGCGAGAAATGCTCGATTCGTCTCGACTCGTGAGGAAATTAGTGTCTTTGCGAGAAATGCCCGATTTGACTCGACTCGTGAGGAAAAGCCTTAGGCAGCGGGGATTAAAAAACCTGTTTCCTAAGCACTGGGCCCTGCAAGTCAATCCAAAACGGTCTCTTGCATACTATCCACGGGTCACACTCTCCAAAGTCGAATCTCGACAAGGAAGGAAACAACCGCTTACGGGTCCTCTCGACTCGTAAAAGGGAAAATTCTCTTATAAGATCCTTACGACTTATAAGAGAAAACATACTTAGGAGTCCTCACGACCCCTAAGGAGAAAATACACCTATGAGATCCTCTCGATCCGTAGGGAGAAAAATCTTTGTGAGACCCTCACGGCTCATAAAGTTGAAAAGTCTTAGGCTACAAGGACCCTAAACTTGTCTCCTAAGCCCTCAATTCCATGGCTACTCATAACTTTGCACTACTTCACCCACGTACATACTTAAGTGGGCAAAGTAGTGGGGGGCATTTGTTCCCGCAAAAAATTTCTGCGCAGAGGAGTCCAAGGTATCAAATGGCAGCGATACGCTTAAGGAAATACGAACCAGTATCTTCCGGACTGTATTTTGATAAACTCCCGAAGGAGGAACTGTTAAATTTTGATGGTATCGAAAGCATCTCGAAAAACCCTTCGATTTGATATATTATGGGATTCATAATTCATTCGGGATCAAAAGTTATGAGCAAATATGCTATGCACTGTTCCCTAATTAAAAAATCAGGAATTACCTCAATGAGGTGTCACGTGCTCACACGTGACCAATGATCACGTGTTGACACGTGATAGTTAAAACATGAATAAAAACAAACGGCTGAAGAAGGACCCAATTGGGGCTCACGTGCTCACACGTGACCAATGGTCACGTGTTGACACGTGATAGTTAAAACAGAAATAAAAACAAATGGCTGAAGGAAATACCTCAATAAGGTATCGCGTGCTCACACGTGACCAATGGTCACGTGATGGTTAAAACTGAAGCATAAATAAACGCTGAGAAAAGGACTCAATTGGGGTCACATGCTCACACGTAACCAAGGGTCACGTGTCAACACGTGACTGGCTTCGAAAGCCTTACAGTTAATAAAATTAAAATTCTAAAAGCTTCTAAATCTTTCCAAATGGAAAAGGATTATGGGGACCGTTGGATTAAAGATCCAAGGGTGATTAAAAATCACCAATTTCTGGGAAAATCTTAGACAAGAAAAGATTTCCCTAAAATCTCACCGAAAATAACAAACAGAATATCTTTTGGATTTAAAATACAATGGTGAATAAAATTCACTGAATGATCTAAAGGCTTATATTAAATATGAAAAAAAATTAAATCTTTCAATGAGAGATTTGCTAAACAAATTGATTCTTTTCCTTCTCCTATAAATAGGAGCCAAGAAGAGAAGAGAGGGGGGGACCTTTTTGGAGAGAAGAACAGAGAGAGAAGAATTTAATTCTCAAGAGAGAAGAACAGAAAAAGGAGAATTTAATTCTCAACAAAGAAAACCCTAGGTGAGAAGAAGAAAGGGGATCAAAGCTTAATAAAATAAAAAAGAGAATTTAATTCTCAAAGATCTAAGAGTTTAACTCTTTTGCAAAAGAACTTAGTTCTTCTTCTGGTTGAAGATCTGCACAGAGCACATCTCCCCATAAGTTGAGAATTTAATTCTCATCGGGTCGAGATCCTGCCATGCAGATCCTAAACTTAGAAGGGGAATTGAGTTTTGAGAATTTAATTCTCCTAAAACAAAACTAGGGTTTAACCTTCTATAAGAATTTAATTCTCCCAAACTCACAGTAATTTAATTCCTCCTAAAATGAAACTAGGGTTTAACCCTAATCAAGGATTTAATTCTTTTACATATCTGGGAATTTAATTCCTTTAAAAAGAAATTAGGGTTTTACCCTAAATAAGAATTTAATTCTTTCACAACAGGAATTTAATTCCTCCAGAATTATAATTAGGGTTTAATCCTACAGAGAATTTAATTCTTTTACATATATGGGAATTTAATTCCTCTAAAAGAAAATCAGGGTTTAACCCTACAAAGAATTTAATTCTTAAAGATAAAGAGATCTTCAAGCATGCAAAGAACCAAGGTCACGTGTCTCCACGTGACCCCTGAAAAGATCCCCAAAGAACAAGAGGGAAAGAAGCCTTGAGGCAATGCCTCACGTGCTCCCACGTGACCTCCAAAACAAAGGGAATAAAAGCAAGGGAAATCTAAGCTCTGGACGCTCTCACGTGTTACCACGTGACCCCTAATAAATGCCTTAACGAATCAGTGCATGAGTGCCTATCACGTGCTCACACGTGATGGCCAGGAAATTAAAAGTGTTTAACACTTATTCGCAGATTTGAGGATAAAACAAAGGAGATCTGGCCCCACATTTAGGGCGCCCTCACGTGTCCCCACGTGACCCCTAACAAATCCTTTTAATATCCAATGGATGGATGCCCATCACGTGCTCACACGTGACGGCCTTAAAGACTAAAAGTGTTTAACACTTATTTATTCTGAGAACAAAATAAAGGGATCTGGTCCCACTTTTGGGTGCTCTCACGTGTCCACATGTGACCCATCTTTCTTTAGTGTTTAACACTAAATTGAAGATTACATTTCCAGTGTTTAACACCTATTGTCTTTTAGTGTTTAACACTAATTTGAGAGTTCTATCTCCAGTGTTTAACATTGTTGTTCTCTAGTGTTTAACACTACTTTTAGCCAAATTGACTAGTTCTCCAGAGGCAAAAATCCCTCCTCCAAATGAATCTCAAAGTTAAGGAAATCAAAGACAAAATATTGTCAGAGCCCCCAAACCTCTGTTTAGCACTGCTGAATGATGAGGGGCTGAACCCAGACAAATGTCTAATGGCCCAAAAGGTCAATATTTCAAACATAATTGGACTTAGCCCAAACTGGCCATAAGTCCTCAAATCATCTTGAACTGAGCACATCTGCTCTTTCAACCAACTCATTGGTTCAAGGGTACATCTCTGAACTCCTCTGATATTTGTCGTTGTAATCCTTCAACGTCTTCAGAGAGGTGATGGGTCCCGACAACCATACATTTTATGGACCACTATGTCCTTAAACTAGTATTAGACCACTATGTCCTTAAACTGGTAATGGACCACCATGTCCTTAAACTGGTCATGGACCACTATGTCCCTAAACTGGAACAATGGAGCCCAAATGCTCTTTTGTTGGATCTAAACGATCCCGTTAAGTTGATCTTAGTCTCAAATCAGACTAACGTATCCTTAACAAACGTTTAAGTTGATCTTAGCCTCAAATATGGCTAACGAATCCTTAAACCAAAACCTTCAAACAGACTTTAGTCCCAAATTGGACTATAGATCTCCCAACCAACTTTGGCTCAAGGGTACATCTCTGAACTCCTCTGACATCTGTCGTTGTAATCCTTCAACGTCGTCAGAGAGGTGATGGGTCCCGACGGCCATACATTCAACGGACCACTATGTCCCTAAACTGGAACAATAGAGCCCAAATGCTCTTTTGTCGGATCTAAACGATCCCGTTAAGTTGATCTTAGTCTCAAATTAGACTAACGTATCCTTAACAAACGTTTGAGTTGATCTTAGCCTCAAATTTGGCTAACGTATCCTCAAACCAAAATCCCAAACCCAAATCTAAGAAAATACGGATTTGGACTAATCCACGTCCTACGGGTGACGACATAAACTAGTCTCCGTATACAATCCACGGGCAACCACAAATAAAACAAACACCCACGACATGAAGTGAAATTCTGGAGAAAGAGAAAGTTGTTACCGCGATGCGGTAGCGTAATTAACTGCAGGGGCTTGCGCCTGCAGGGAAGAGCGTCCCCACAATCAAAAACCCCTCGAACGAGGGGGAATCTGACGAAGTCTGCTACATCGGCCGCATCCGTTTAAACCTCCGATACACGGTGCCATAAATCAACTTGGCATCTTCGGAGAGGTGGACGGATAAAACCATATAGCATCTGCCCCGAATCTCAGGCAAGCCGCCTATGTCTTGGCCGCCATTCGGAGGGGAACAAGGTGATACCGCCTCAAGATGTGTCTGGATTTCTGATGGAACCTGGGTTCCTTCGCTAAAGCTATAGCCCCATTGTTGTCGCAATACAGAAGTATTGGATCAACAATGGACGGAACCACCTGAAGTTCTGTCAAGAACTTTCTCATCCAGACGGCTTCTTTTGCGGCATCAGCAGCAGCGATATATTCCGCTTCCATCATCGAGTCAGCAACGGTTTCTTGTTTAGAACTCTTCCAACACACCGCCCCTCCATTGAGGGTAAAGACAAAACCCGACATGGACTTGGAATCATCCTTGTCACTCTGGAAGCTGGAGTCAGCAAAGGCCTCGATCTGGAGGTCTTTTCCGCCATACACCAAGAACATCTCCTTAGTCCTTCTCAGGTACTTGAGAATGTTCTTTACCGCTATCCAGTGCTTCTCCCCTGGGTCCGACTGATACCGGCTTACAATGTTCAATGCGTATGCTACATCTGGTCTGGTACACAACATCGCATACATAATAGAGCCTACCGCAGATGCGTAGGGTACTGATGACATGCGAGCCCTTTCCAAATCAGTCTTGTGAGAAATCTCTTTGGAAATGATGATTCCGTGACAAGCCGGTAGATTACCGTGCTTGGAATCTTCCATACTGAATCGTTTCAGTATGGTGTTGATGTACCTGGACTGTGAAATTCCCAACATCCTTTTAGATCTATCACGATAGATCTGGATCCCCAGAATGTAGTTGGCATCGCCCAGGTCCTTCATGGAGAACCTCTGTGACAAGAATCCTTTGACTGACTGTAGCATAGGAATATCATTTCCTATTAAGAGAATGTCATCGACGTACAAGACGAGGAATACCACATTTCTCCCTACAATCTTACTGTAAATGCATGGTTCATCTGGGTTTTTGACAAAGTCGAATTCTTTGACAGTATCATCAAAGCAGATGTTCCAACTCCGCGATATCTGCTTCAGTCCATAGATAGACTTGAGCAACTTGCACACTTTACCGCTGCTCCCACTCTGAATGAATCCCGCTGGCTGATCCATATAGACGCACTCTTCCAAATTTGCATTTAGGAAAGCCGTCTTTACATCCATCTGCCAGATCTCATAATCGTGGAAGGCAGCAATGGCAAGAAGGATCCGAATGGATTTGAGCATAGCTACTGGAGAAAAGGTCTCGTCATAGTCCAAACCAGATCTTTGACGAAAACCCTTTGCAACAAGCCTAGCTTTATAAGTTTCAACCTGTCGATCTACACCAATCTTCTTTCTGAAGATCCATTTGCAGCCTACGGGTTTTACCCCTTCTGGAGAAAAGTCCAAAGTCCAAACTTTGTTGGTGTACATGGACTCCATCTCGGTCCGCATTGCATCCAGCCATTTTACTGAGTCACCGCTCTGAATGGCTTGCTGGAAGCTAGTAGGCTCATCATAATCAATGACGCGATCCTCTCTATCCCCGTCTATGAGAAAACCGTAGTATCTCTCGGGCGGATGAGGCTGCCTACTACTCCTGCGGAGCGGCGCAGGAATGTCCGGTTCCCCTGAACCTTCTGGTTCTACTAAGGTTTCAGTAATAGCTTATGGTTCTGGAATTTCTTCCAGTTCTATTTCGCTCCCACTTATCTGATTTTCTAAAAACTCAGTTTTCAAGAAGCGGGCATGACGAGAAACAAAGACTTTTTGCTCCTCTGCGTAATAGAAAAGATACCCCTTGGAGTTCTTTGGGTATCCCACAAACTTACACTGTACTGAGCGTGCCTCGAGCTTGTCCGCATGCTGCTTTTTGACAAAAGCTGGACATCCCCATGTCTTAAAGTGTTTAAGACAGGGTTTCTTCCCACTCCACATCTGATATGGTGTGGTAGGCACTGTCTTAGCAGGATCTTGGTTCAAGAGATATGCAGCTTTTTCTAGTGCATAACCCCATAAAGATTGCGGTAACTCAGCTTTACTCATTATGGAACGAACCATATCCAATAGAGTTCGATTCCGTCTTTCCGATACACCGTTGTGTTGTGGTGTGTATGGAGGAGTAAGCTGTGAGAGAATTCCATTCTCTTTTAAGTAGTCCAAAAACTCGGCACTCAAGTATTCTCCACCTCGATCAGATCTCAGTGTCTTGATACTTTTGCCTGTTTTTTTTTCAACTTCATTTTTGTATTCCCGAAATTTCTCAAAGGCCTCGGATTTATGCTTCATCAGGAAGACATGTCCAAACCTAGAGAAATCATCTATGAAAGTAATGAAGTATGAATAACCACTTCGCGCATGTGTAGACATTGGACCACACACGTCACTGTGTATGAGTTCCAAGAGCTCGCTTGCTCTTTCTCCGTGTCCAGTGAACGGAGTCTTTGTCATCTTTCCCATGAGACAGGATTGACAAGTTGCATATGATTGATATTCGAACGAATCCAAATATCCTTCTGTATGTAACTTCGTCAACCTTCTCTCATTGATGTGACCCAGTCTACAATGCCATAAGAAAGCCTGATTTGTTTCCGGAGACTTTCATTTAAGTGTGTTATGGACACTGAAAATCTGAGCTTGATTCAATACGTATATCCCGTTTTCTAATGTAGCTGACCCAATCAGAACTTGATTTAGGTGGATGTGGACCACATCGCTTACAAAAGTAAAATCATATCCTTCCTTAGAAAGTAAGGATACAGATATGATATTACAAGACGCACCTGGTACATACAAACAGTTATGCAGAATCAATATCTGCCCAGTTGTCAGTCCAAGATGATATTCCCCTACGGATTCAGCGTCAATGCTCATTCCGTTAGCAACCCTGAGAGTCATATCACCTTTCCTGATAACCCTACGGTTTCTCAGAGCCTGTAATGAATTACAGATGTGAGATCCTGATCCGGTATCTAATACCCAGGAAGTAGGGTTGACTGACATACAGTTCTCTATTACAAACACACCCGAAGCCGAAGCCACAACATGCTTCGAATTCTGGCTACTGGCTTCGCTAGCCCTGCAATCTTTCTGCCAATGTTCATTCCCGTAACAATAGGAATGTCCCTCTTTTACTATATCTAGTCCCGAAACTTTTGCCCTTATCTTTCCTTCTACTTCCCTGGTTTCCTTCAGGGTATATGCAGAGGGCAGAGACTGTAGAATCAAGTCAGTATCTGACCCGTTCTTCAACGTGGTCTTCAGGTCCGTGAGCTCAAAATAGCTGGTCTCTGTAAGGACGTTGCCTCCTACAGATGACCCGATAGCCAACCTCGCTTGAAGCAATTTGTTCGAGGTCTCATATCTTGCGATACGAGATTACTCTCCATATAAATCTTTGTTATGGAGGAAGATAGAAACTAAGTCCATCTTCTCGTGCCGCTTCTGTTATGCACCATCAACTGAGGCTAACACGAGGCACTTGGCTTTCGCACAGTCTTTTTCCGATGTCTTACGGATGTCAATATCCGCGACAGGGGAAACCGGTCCTGAGACGGCAGGGGTTTGATTAGTTAAGAGGTGTCCCAATTTGTCATGGGCAATGGACATCTGGACAGACCTTTGCCAATCATAACAGTCAGAATCAGTCATTTTATTATCTAGATGTAACCTATGTGTGGTCACTGGGTCGCTGCAATTAAGAGAGGGAGAAGAAAACACTCAGCATGATACTCTTGCAAGTTTAGATTGATTTTTAATTTATCTAAACAGGATGGCTCCCACTGTTTCTCGAATCCCTCCTCAAACCAAAAAGGAAGAATTAGTCGGGATCAATCTCACCGTACAATACTTGCTTAACCGTTCAGCCAGGCTAGTGTCGGTACTTCGAGGAAGGTTTTCCAACGCTTTCGCGAAGTTCCTTAATTTAAGAACCTCTTTTCCGTGGGGGCGTAGCCCCGCTAACACCTTTCTAGACACCTACTTGGTTTATAGCATTGATCGTTAAGCGAGAAATTTCCCGAGGAGTAGCATATACTCACAGTAGGATCGGGATCCAAATATCATCGCGTGACAAAACTGAAGGAATCCTACCAGAATCATCACACTCCAAATGGTATGCTGCGCTAGCAAGTTTCAGGTTCTTTAGAAACTCCCGATGTGGATTTTTGCCCCATGCTCTTATGACCTTGACTAAGGCCAACAAATCATAAGTCATATGTCAAGTTCTACCCATCGTTGTCCAGATTGATTTGAACCCACCCGTATATACCCTTGACTATGGCCAACAAAGTAATACGACTGTCCCAAACCAACGCATCTATCTATGCAACATATGAATACCCACCAGCTACCAAACACTGTGCCTTAACTAAGGCCAACAAACACAGCTTGAATACTGTTGAATATTCATATGAAACGACGGAAGGCTACGAATGGTTTTGGCGAAGCCGTGAACGTAATGAACTTGATATAATCGATAGAACGAGATAGCTTTTAAAATGAGTGGTTTAAGCTCCGCGTTTAAAAGTTGTTTTTGAAAAGAAACCAAGTGGTTTTGAAATTGTTCCAACGACTTTACTTTGGTTTATTTTCTTGCATTTATTTTAATGCGTCCCATCATTTAATCCTACCATTACAGAAAACAACCAAAATATGACGTACGCTTATGCCATCCGCATTCACCACGGGGCCCCGTCATTACCCGTTAGGTTACTTAACTAACGACAGAGCGGGGGCTGGACTAGCGCGGATGCAAAACATAAGCAACGCCTAAATAGATATCCTATATAGATATATACATTCGTCAGATGCAATGATAGCCATTTCAGATCACAGATGAACACATTGGATATACAAGGAATCCGCATTCCGTAAGAGCCTGTAACGAAAAGCGGATTATACGGTCGCGGTGAATAGCCAATACCCCATCCTAGACCCCTACGGGTGCGGCAAACTACCCGCCAAATGTCCGAAGTGAAGCAACCTCTCTCAACAACGTGAGTAGGCCACTCAGCACTTCGAGGTACCCGGTAGTTTGTGCACCCCCTCCTTGGGTCTATCCTAGGAGCAAAAACAGTAAAAGAAATTATACAATGGCGGCTACAACCTCATCCCGGATGTGCGGCCATACAAATAATATTACATCAATTACAAATTACATGAATTGAAAGATAAAGAAAACTCTCATCTCACAACTCCCCGGCTATTCATCCGCGACAATCCAATGAATTCATATACACATACCATCAACATTACAGATCACAGATATGTATAACCCCCACTAATCGACGTATAGCGATTAGCAGACGTTCAATACATATATCATATCACAGATATAACCCGTTAGCTAAAGTCTTTAGAAGTTCGATCAAAATACGGATTTTTAACCACCCCAAAAACAAATTTTGCTTTCTGGAAAATCTGGGCAGAAAATCATATTCCAAAAATCCTAAAACACCCCAAGAAACACACTGCAGCAAAACCGATCCACGGCCGAGTCAACTCGGTCGCGGATCCGCGGCAAGAAGCTCTTCTTGCCGCGTTTCCGCGGTAAGTTGGTCGGTTCGGTGGATCGTTTTTCTGCTGTGTTTACAGAAAAGCCTGAGTCGATTTTTAGTATGTGTCAAATAATTTTTAGAGCGGAATAAAAATTGACAGAAAGTATAAGTCTCGGGCATGTTTTGTGACTTTTTCTCCGATCGAACTTCTAGTTACTTTGCTAACATGTTAGATAGTGTTTAACTAGGCTCTGATACCACTGTAAGTCCACGTTACCCGTCCCCGATTCTTTGGGGTTACGGAAATGGTGAAAAACAATTTTTTCGGTGGGGTAACATGGACTCTAGAAACGGATCTTTGTTAAACAAACTATCTAACCACCTAACTAAGAGTTTAGCTACTAGGTTAGGGGTTATACCTAAACTTGAACTCCTTCTCTTCAACTCCTTGTGGTGGTCGGATCGGCCTCACCTCGTCGTCTCCTTGTGCCGAAGATGGATCCACCCGAAAGCTTCTACCTTTGGCTCCAACCTCAATCTATAGGAAACTAGAATACTTGGCTTGCTAGACCTTATACACTAGGATGAGAAGAGAAGTGTTTTGGGTTTTATCTCTATGGTTCTTATTTCTCAACTCATAAGACAATAGAACCATGAACTAGAGAGAGAGCAAGAGGAAGAGGGAGAGCTTGAGGATGAGAGAGAATCAATATGATAGAAAAAAATAAGACTTTTTACAACCATCCTCTCATAACACAAAATAATCATAATAATAATAGTAATTGAGTATTATATGATGGTTCATGTCAATGGTGTTAGTGTATATGCCCTAGAGGCCATTACTGTATCATACTAGCTTGTATATTACTTAATGGAAGCTTGGGATATTCACAGTTGTATAGACAATCTTGCTCAAAATGGTAGTATGCTACTTGGTTTGTTTCTACTTCAATATGTGCATGTGTTTCTTTTAGCATATCGCTTATACATATTAGTAGAGCCCTTAGGATCTTTGCTTGATTACCAGCGTTATGATGGCAGTCACACTAGTGGGGGCTGGGTAATCTACAAGCACATCCTTATACAGGTCCCTAGTCGTAGGATTATCGAGACGGGGCATCGATACTCCGGAGTAGACTAGCGTATACGCTTCTCATCCCAGCACGGGAGGTGGTCTGTCCCACAGCCATCAGTACGTCGTACTGGAGATAGTATGCGGGTGCTCGTTAGGTTACGAGTACACTGGACAGGACTCGTCGGGAACTGTTGGATGGTATTATACCTATCGTCAGTTATCAGTTCCCAGGTGACATGAGTACAGCTTAGTCCGCTGACTTGACACTGTCACTTCGCCTCGAGTGTGTTCCCACTGTACTTAGATTACTACCCTACTACGGCTCAAAGGAGTCGTGCAAACAGGTAGTAGTTGGGTACAGTCCCGAAGCACTTGGAGGCAGTGACGGTTAGACAGGATTCGTCTCTCCCGGGATTGGGGGTTGACATCGCGCTGTGTCTAGGAGAGCCATTACACGAGTAGTCCCTGGCCAGGGCAAGCGAGATATACTGGTAGGTTTTCAGTGTTATCTCAGGGTGTTCTGGGCTACACTCCGACACGACTTGTACCGCTATTAGGGGACTGACGTTCACCACCCCCTAGGCCCGCCATGCGATGTATCACACGAACAGACCGGACTGTATGGAGATTGTTGTAGGGTTCCTAGGCACGCTAATGAAGTCTCACAAGGCATCAACCATGCCAATTTCAAATTTTTCCGGTGCCGAGAAACCCTAATACGGATCGTTAACTAGAATTTTAGGCGAAAAGATAAGCTAGTTAACATCTTAACTAAAAGTGAGAAGCTACAACCTTTGTAGATCCGGTTCTCCACTTCCTTAGCTCCACGTAGACGTCCTCTCGCTGTCCGTCTCGAATCCCGGACTCAAGCTTCGGCTTCATCGGAGAAATGGGCGGGCAAGGTCGTCGGCTTCGTGCCGAAGATGATCTACGTCGAGGCAACACAAGTTCAAGCTCCAACTTCACCAAGTTGTGAAACTTGTGAAGAAAACACCCTATACTACTTGGCAAGAGGTAGAGGGTGAAGAAATAGGAGGTGGGTTCACTTTAGAATTGGATTTCTCACTCTTTTGCTCAAGATGCCATTGATGGAATCAAGCTTTCTTTCTTGATGAAGATGATGAAGAAGAAGAAAGAATATGATAAGTGTTACTTTTATAATGAAAATAAAATCAATACTTATCATATGCTAACCATGGTAAAGTGTAGAGAATAGATCATGGTTAGTTAGAATGGTTAGGGTTAAGGATGAAGACAAAATGGTAACTAAGTCAAACCTTCATGAAGTTTCAACTAAAAACAAAGAAAGCCACCATTTTTCTTCATAATCCTTTCCTTAATCAATAAATAAATAAATGAGTAATAAAAAAGGAAACCCTAACCATTACACAACCATGGTTTAATCTTTACACAAAACACAAGTTAGCATGCAACATCAAACATGATACAATCAAGTGCACACAAAATATATCACATATACAATGTGCTAATCAAGTGAGAAAATCCTTTTAAAGTGAACCAATACTAGTTAATGCAAAGTAATATATCAAATATATAATTATACATTAAATCATTAAATCAACACTTGATTCAATGATCCGGTCATGTCGCACATAACCGACAAGTATCCAATGTATCGACTTATCGAATCGATCTTCGATTCGATAACTAGGTTATATCGCATACAACCAATCGAAACATTAATCGCGACAATGAAATACGGTATCACATACACGCATTATTCTCGGTCCCGCACACATCTCATATGCGCTCCTATTTCGTTTCGCTTGAGCCAGGAAACCTCTGTGTAGGACTCTAAAGACTCGTCAATACTCCGGTAGCAGATGATGATCATATCAAGCACCCACAAGCCGCAAGCGGTCTGCTAAACGTAACGGCCACCCGGGCATTGAGCGATCAGAAAATCGACGAGCTAGCCCGCTCACACTCGTGTGAATCCAACCAGTAACACTTACCGTACAGTCCGGTCTGTACGTCTAATATGTCGCATATCAAGTCTAGGGGTGGTAAACGTCAGACCCCCAATAACCGATAAGTCGTGCCGATGTGAGGCTCATAACGGGTCGAGAAACTACTGGTAACACTTACCAGCAAATCTCTGATCAGCCCTGGCCAGGGACTTTCCTGTTACGGCCAATCGAGCACAGTGCAACATCAACCCCCAATACCGGGAGAGACGAAACCCCTCCTATCGCTCATTGCCTCCATGTGACTCGGGACTGTACCCAAAGACCACCGTTTTGCACGCCCTCATGGACGTGGTAAGGTGGAGATCAAAGCACGGTGGGAATCATACAAGACTCTATGACGATCTCGGGTCTACAGACTAACCTGTACAAGTGTCACCTGAGAACTGCCATCTGACGTGAGGTATAATACCATCTGGGAGTTCTGGGTGAGTCCGTCCAGTGTACCTAGTCTCCACTAAGCACCCGTATACCATCTCTGATGTCAAACACCAATGGATATGGGATCATCCATCGCCCATCTCATGGGTCGAGAAACGTATACGCTAGTCTACACTGGTATATCGATGCCCCGTCTCGATACACCCACGACTAGGGACCTTGAAGGATGTACCTATGGACTACCATGTCTCCACTAGTAGATCTGCATCATAGTCCAGGTAGTCAAGTACACATCCTAAGGGCTTTATCAACATGTAACTATAAGACAGTATAAAGAGACTAGTATACATGTTAAGATAAAGTGCAACCAGATAGCATACTATCATATCGAGCAAGAAAGTCATCTCTATATATGTCCAAGTATCCAATATAATATACATCATCTGTACAATACTGGCCTCTAGGGCATACATACAACTAACAATCTCC
Source organism: Agapanthus africanus (assembly GCA_030015575.1). Taxonomy (NCBI): domain Eukaryota; kingdom Viridiplantae; phylum Streptophyta; class Magnoliopsida; order Asparagales; family Amaryllidaceae; genus Agapanthus; species Agapanthus africanus. Next base: position 581,879,111 of record CM057340.1, on the reverse strand, counting down.
CACTTGCACTAGGGCCAGCTGCTGTAGTATCGCATACCGAGTATCCCGAAGAGTCTCTCAAACTGTATCTGGGGAATGGCCTTCGTGAGTGGATCCGCCGTGTTGTTCTTCGTGTCAACCCTCCTGACCTCGATCTCCCGGCGATCAACTATCTCCCGGATCAGGTGATACCGCCTCAGAATATGCCTGGATCGCTGATGGGACCTAGGTTCCTTGGCCAAAGCCACCGCTCCATTGTTATCGCAATACAAAGGTATTGGATGCTCAATGGATGGAACCACACCAAGTTCAGTAATGAACTTCTTGATCCAGACAGCCTCTTTGGCAGCATCGTTGGCAGCGATGTATTCAGCCTCCATCGTCGAGTCTGCCACGGTTTCCTTCTTGGAACTATTCCAGCTAACCGCCCCTCCGTAAAGGGTAAAGACAAAACCCGACTGCGACTTAGAGTCGTCCTTATCACTTTGGAAGCTCGAATCGGTAAAGGACTCTACTTGGAGTTCTCCATTACCATACACCAAGAGCATCTCTTTAGTCCTTCGTAAGTACTTGAGAATGCTCTTCACAGCTGTCCAGTGACTCTCTCCAGGATCAGCTTGATACCTGCTCACTATACTTAGTGAGTATGCTACATCGGGTCTGGTACATAGCATCGCATACATGATAGAGCCTACAGCCGAAGCATAGGATATCCCTTGCATGCGAGCTCTCTCTAAATCAGTCTTGGGAGACATCTCTTTGGAGAGAGTGACTCCAGAAATCGTGGGTAAATTCCCACGCTTGGATTCTTCCATACTAAACCTCTTTAGTATGGTGTCAATGTACCTGGATTGGGACAATCCCAATATTCGTTTGGATCTATCTCTATAGATCCTAATTCCCAATATGCAGGAGGCATCACCAAGATCTTTCATCGAGAATCTTTGTGATAAGAAGAGCTTGACCGATTGCAGCATAGGATTATCATTTCCTATCAAGAGTATGTCGTCCACGTACAATACGAGGAAGACAACTTTACTCTCTGCTACCTTCTTGTAGATACAAGGTTCATCTGGGTTTTTGACGAAATCAAACTCTTTGATAACGACGTCAAAGCAGATGTTCCAACTCCGCGATGCTTGCTTTAATCCATAAATGGATTTAAGCATCTTGCACACCTTCCCGCTGCTCACACTGTCTACGAAGCCCTCTAGCTGAGTCATGTACACGCACTCTTCTAAATCACCATTTAGAAAGGCGGTCTTAACATCCATTTGCCAGATTTCGTAGTCATGATATGCAGCGATGGCAAGCATGATTCGGATGGATTTAAGCATAGCCACTGGAGAAAAGGTTTCGTCATAGTCCACACCTGGTCTTTGACGAAAACCTTTTGCAACAAGTCTAGCTTTGAAAGTCTCCACTTTCCCATCTACACCAAGTTTTTTCTTGAAGATCCATTTGCTCCCGATGGGTTTTACCCCTTCAGGAGCAACTTCCAAAGTCCATACTTTGTTGGTGTACATGGATTCCATCTCGGACCGCATAGCATCCAGCCATTTCACTGAGTCCCCACTCGTGATGGCCTGCTCGAAGCTAGTTGGGTCATCATCCTCCATGATGCAATCCTCGCTCCCACCATCCATGAGAAAACCATAGTATCTCTCAGGTTGGCGAGGAGCCCTACTAGATCGGCGGAGAGGCTGAGGTTCATTGGGAGCTACTGAATCTTCTGGTTCCACTAAATCTTCAGTTACGGTTTGTGTATCTGGAACCTCTTCCAGCTCTACCACTTTGCCACTAATTTCTTTTTCAAGGAATTCCTTTTCTAAAAAGGTGGCATATTGAGAAACAAACACCTTTTGTTCTTCAGCATGGTAGAAAAAATATCCTTGTGAATTCTTAGGATATCCTACAAACTTGCAAAGAACTGACCGTGCCTCGAGTTTGTCTGGATTTTGCCTTTTGACATAGGCCGGACAACCCCATATCTTAACTCGTTTAAAATATGGTCTCTTCCCACTCCATATCTCATATGGTGTGGTAGGTACAGATTTAGATGGAACTTGATTCAATAGGTATGCAGCTGTCTCCAGCGCATATCCCCAGAAGGAAATAGGTAACTCAGCTGTGCTCATCATAAAGCGCACCATATCTAATAGGGTGCAGTTCCTCCGTTCTGATACACCATTGTGCTGTGGTGTATATGGAGGAGTCAGCTGAGAGAGAATCCCATTCTCTTTTAGGAAGTCCAGGAATTCATTGCTCAAGTATTCACCTCCTCGATCAGATAGTAGGATTTTAATACTTTTTCCGGTTTGGTTCTCAACTTCTTGTTTATATTCTCTAAATTTCTCAAAAGCTTCTGATTTGTGTTTCATCAGGAACACATACCCGAACCTAGAGAGATCGTCAGTGAATGTAATGAAGTATGAAGAACCATCCCTGGCATGTGTAGACATAGGACCGCATACATCACTATGTATCAGTCCTAAGAGTTCGGTAACTCTTTCTCCGTGTCCCGTAAACGGAGTTTTGGTCATCTTGCCTTTGAGACATGACTGGCAAGTGTCATAAGATGAAAATTCGAATGGCTTCAAATATCCATCCTTATACAACTTAGCCAGTCGTGTCACATTGATGTGACCCAGTCTACAATGCCACAAGAAGGATTCGTTCATTTCTGAACTCTTCCTCTTGTGTGTGTTTGTTATGCTCAGAACTGTTGATTGATTTAGAACATAAATGCCATTGCACAACGTACCTGATCCAACCAACTTTTGGTTACGGAAAATGTTCATAACATTATCCTGTAATACAAAATTATATCCCACTTTACTCAATAAAGAAACCGATATAATGTTGCATATCAGGTTCGGCATGTAATAGCATTCGTTCAGAACCAATGTATTACCAGTTGGTAATGCAAGGTGATATTCCCCGACAGTCTTAGCTGCAACAATTGCACCATTTCCAACTCTAATGTCTTTATCACCTTCTCCAAGTTCTCTACCTTTCCTAAGCCCGTGTAACTGATTACATATATGGGATCCTGACCCGGTATCTAATACCCAGGACGTGGAGCAAATGGAGAAACAGTTCTCTGTAACGAACACACCCGAAGAAAATGCATCAACATGTACTTTCTTCATTCGGGTGGCTTGGGAATCCTGGCATTCCCCTATGTCCTGTTCATTCCCATAACTCTTATAAGAAAGAACGGAACCAACGTGCCCCAGCACAGTATAACATGCGGGTTCAGTCACTCCCGGTGAAGGGATCTCGGTCCTTTCCTCGTCGAATGAGGTGCGGGATATATCATATATACCGCTATGCAAAGCAAGAACTGCAGCTACCTGTTTTGTTTAAAATTTGATTCTACAGCATCTTAGGTTTCTTTTCTTTCATTAATCACATTAATGAAGTCCCATCATTTAAGTCACCTAAACATCACAGATAAATACGACATATACTTATGCCATCCGCATTCGCCTGGATGTCCCCTCGTGCACCGTTAGGTTAGGTAACTAACGACAGAGCAGGGCAGGGCTAGTGCGGGTGAAAAACATAAGTAACGTCTATATAATATATCATATATACTATATACTGTATTTATCACAGAACATCACATGATCACATCACAGATATCGCAGCAGAAGAAACATATGAAACATTGGATATACTAGGACGTCCGTGTTTTCAATACGAGCCAGTATAAAACACGGATTCCACGGTCGTGATGAATAGCCAATCCCACACCCCTAGACCCCTACGAGAGCGGCAAGCAACCCTACCAATTCTAGGGTTAGGAGATCCGGACTCGACTCCTCGAGATGGTCTCCCACTGGACCCTAGAACCCGGTTACTTGTGCTCCCCTCCTTGGGTCTATCCTAATGCGGAAAAGTAAATAATATACAAAAGGTGACAACTTCCGCAACCTGGAAGTGCCCCAATAAAAGAATATTACATACAAGTTTTTACATGAATGAAAATGAAAAAACACTCATCTCACATAAAAACCCCCGGCTATTCAAAACACGACAATCCAATATAACATATCCAGCAACACATAACATCACATGTCATCAACGTAAGTAAATATGCGCATCCCAATTGTCGTTGACATATAGCAACGAAACCGGCGATATCACATATTACACTTACGGTCACAGAAAAGAAAGTGTAAAACTACAACAGTTGGAATCCGCAACCTCTTTAGATATCGCATGCCTAACACTTATAAACCCCGCATTTTAGTCCCATTATCGAAAACTCTTTTCAATATCAAGTGAGACTAAACCGCTAGATTTACAACATTCATCCAGTTATCTCATAACTGTTTGTGAATTCCAATTATTGTATCCCATTCCGGATAAATAGAAAATGTTAAACTTTCCGATCGAACATTCGAACACCCAAGTTTTTCCGAAACCGTTCAACACATGAAATAGGTTCAAAGACATTCACTTCATGCCTCAGTACCAACGGTCCAGCCGTAGAAGGGTCAAGCCAATGCCTCGCATGTGGCACGCCGTACTGCCCCAAACCCGAAGGTTCAAAGGGCAGTTCAAGACGGTCACATAATCGAGTTAAGGTTTGCTGTCTTCTAGAGGGACCATCGCGTTACTTGCACTACTCAGAACGTCCTTAAACCACAGAAAAATCCAACACTTGGAAATTTTCCGGCAGGGAAAAAGTTGGGTATTTATATCCGGTCGAACTTTTTAACATATTCTAAAATTATCCGGAATCCACATAGACAAAATCTGATAATCCGATCGAATCATCGAATCCCCAAAACAACCCTAGAAAATTCAACTCTTGAATAAATATTAAAAATTCCCATAAAATTCAGCATCATAAAATAAGAATTACTGTGCAAAAATGGTAGCATGTTCACACAATCTGGCCGCGGAACCGCCGCAGAAGCCATGCTTCTGCCGCGGTTCCGCCGCAGAAGCCATGCTTCTGCCGCGGTTCCGCCGCACTATTGACACATCTTCAGGAAAATTTTGCACCGTAATTCTTAGAATTCCCTGCTGAATTTTTTAAGCATTTTTAATCTGGAAAAAACCCAGTTTTTGAAAAAAGTCCAGAGAGCAATTTGATTTAGGGTTTCGATGTTCATTCGGGTTTCAAACGTCGTCTACACTTCGCCTAAGGCTCTAGCTAGGCTCTGATACCACTGTAGGGTTCCTAGGCACGCTAATGAAGTCTCACAAGGCATCAACCATGCCAATTTCAAATTTTTCCGGTGCCGAGAAACCCTAATACGGATCGTTAACTAGAATTTTAGGCGAAAAGATAAGCTAGTTAACATCTTAACTAAAAGTGAGAAGCTACAACCTTTGTAGATCCGGTTCTCCACTTCCTTAGCTCCACGTAGACGTCCTCTCGCTGTCCGTCTCGAATCCCGGACTCAAGCTTCGGCTTCATCGGAGAAATGGGGGGGCAAGGTCGTCGGCTTCGTGCCGAAGATGATCTACGTCGAGGCAACACAAGTTCAAGCTCCAACTTCACCAAGTTGTGAAACTTGTGAAGAAAACACCCTATACTACTTGGCAAGAGCTAGAGGGTGAAGAAATAGGAGGTGGGTTCACTTTAGAATTGGATTTCTTACTCTTTTGCTCAAGATGCCATTGATGGAATCAAGCTTTCTTTCTTGATGAAGATGATGGAGAAGAAGAAAGAATATGATAAGTGTTACTTTTAAAATGAAAATAAAATCAATACTTATCATATGCTAACCATGGTAAAGTGTAGAGAATAGATCATGGTTAGTTAGAATGGTTAGGGTTAAGGATGAAGACAAAATGGTAACTAAGTCAAACCTTCATGAAGCTTCAACTAAAAACAAAGAAAGCCACCATTTTTCTTCATAATCCTTTCCTTAATCAATAAATAAATAAATGAGTAATAAAAAAGGAAACCCTAACCATTACACAACCATGGTTTAATCTTTACACAAAACACAAGTTAGCATGCAACATCAAACATGATACAATCAAGTGCACACAAAATATATCACATATACAATGTGCTAATCAAGTGAGAAAATCCTTTTAAAGTGAACCAATACTAGTTAATGCAAAGTAATATATCAAATATATAATTATACATTAAATCATTAAATCAACACTTGATTCAATGATCCGGTCATGTCGCACATAACCGACAAGTATCCAATGTATCGACTTATCGAATCGATCTTCGATTCGATAACTAGGTTATATCGCATACAACCAATCGAAACATTAATCGTGACAATGAAATACGGTATCACATACACGCATTATTCTCGGTCCCGCACACATCTCATATGCGCTCCTATTTCGTTTCGCTTGAGCCAGGAAACCTCTGTGTAGGACTCTAAAGACTCGTCAATACTCCGGTAGCAGATGATGATCATATCAAGCACCCACAAGCCGCAAGCGGTATGCTAAACGTAACGGCCACCCGGGTATTGAGCGATCAGAAGATCGACGAGCTAGCCCGCTCACACTCGTGTGAATCCAACCAGTAATACTTACCGTACAGTCCGGTCTGTTCGTCTAATATGTCGCATATCAAGTCTAGGGGTGGTAAACGTCAGACCCCAATAACCGATAAGTCGTGCCGATGTGAGGCTCATAACGGGTCGAGAAACTACTGGTAACACTTACCAGCAAATCTCTGATCAGCCCTGGCCAGGGACTTCCCTGTTACGGCCAATCGAGCACAGTGCAACATCAACCCCCAATACCGGGAGAGACGAAACCCCTCCTATCGCTCATTGCCTCCATGTGACTCGGGACTGTACCCAAAGACCACCGTTTTGCACGCCCTCATGGACGTGGTAAGGTGGAGATCAAAGCACAGTGGGAATCACACAAGACTCTATGACGATCTTGGGTCTACAGACTAACCTGTACAAGTGTCACCTGAGAACTACCATCTGACGTGAGGTATAATACCATCTGGGAGTTCTGGGCGAGTCCGTCCAGTGTACCCAGTCTCCACTGAGCACCCGTATACCATCTCTGATGTCAAACACCAATGGATATGGGATCATCCATCGCCCATCTCATGGGTCGAGAAACGTATACGCTAGTCTACACTGGTATATCGATGCCCCGTCTCGATACACCCATGACTAGGGACCTTGAAGGATGTACCTATGGACTACCATGTCCCCACTAGTATGATCTGCATCATAGTCCAGGTAGTCAAGTACACATCCTAAGGGCTTTATCAACATGTAACTATAAGACAGTATAAAGAGACTAGTATACATGTTAAGATAAAGTGCAACCAGATAGCATACTATCATATCGAGCAAGAAAGTCATCTCTATATATGTCCAAGCATCCAATATAATATACATCATCTGTACAATACTGGCCTCTAGGGCATACATACAACTAACAATTGTCATATACAGGCTCAGTAGGAGTTCGGATGGGTTTACCTCATCGGCCTTCTTATCAACATCTACCTGGGGACCGTTACATACAGCTACTGCCGCTTGCGGTCTGTGGTTAAAACCCACTGCCAGCGTAGTGTCGAGTCTTTAGAGTCCCACACAGAGAGTTTCCCTGCACTGAGTGAAACGTGAAGAGGCTGTATGGTTTTACGGCAGGGCTGCGATCACTTACGTGCACTTGTGTGCGTATGCTGTTCGGGCAGGCAATACTAGTGGGCTTTGGTTTAAGCCGGATCCTAGTATTGCACGGATGGATTTGCTTTGTCTTCTGTGCATTCGCATTCTACGGAATGCGGATGCGGGTTTGTATGCACAGTTTTGCGGAGCGGAGAAGGAGGAGGTGCCTCATTAGGGTTTTGGCAGTTGATTCGGCCAAAACCGTTATGTGGCAGGCTCATTAGGGTTTTGGCAATTCGTTCGGTCAAAACCATTATGAGCCGGAGACATTGTTTACTAATCCTTTTAGTGATAATTTTGTGATGGCTAATTGCTTTAACCATTTGACCACCTTGACCACTCGTGACTTTGTTGACCCGTTGACCAAAGTTGACCTTGACCTTCATGAGAGGTCTACACTCTTCTTTGGTTTTCTTTTTCTTTTTGGATTATGAAAATGGTCAATTCAATGTAGCCATCAACTTTATCATGATAGGATTAGTAATGATGGTTTTTGTGTATTATTGCAACCATGGTTCATTTTCTTTAGTTGATAATTTTCATTTCTTCTTTCTCATTCTCTCTCTTAGAAATGAGATGAAAAGAAAAGCTCCATGGTTGCTATTTTTCCTCCTTCTTCCTCCTCTTGATTTCTTCTTTTGATCTCATGTGTTGAGAGAAAAAGAATCCACTTAGACAAACACTTCCATCAACCTCCTCTACATAACCTAGGACTTCAAGACTAGCGATCTTGTTGCCCTAGTTACCTCGGCTCGAGGTGGAGCTCGGTGTACAACTCTCGGGTGGATCGTCTTCGACTCTAGGAGGCCGTGGAGGTGACCAAGACCCGGATCGATCCTCGGAGCTTGGATGGACGAGCCGGACAGCGGAGAGAAGACCCAAAGGACCGGTATCGTGAGGTATAATCTCTATGGCATAGTAGATAACACCTCTAGTTGTTTGCTAGTTTCTAGTTTAGCAAAGATCCGGCTTTTAGTCCATGTTGCCTTTGCGCTAAATAATTGTTTTTCGCCGTTTCCGCCTCCCTGTAAGAACCGGGGTGAGCAACGTGGACTTATAGTGGTATCAGAGCCTAGCTAAACATAAACTAGCAAGTTAGCAAAGTATTTAGAATATCGATCGGAAAAAAGTTGCAAAACACGTCCGGAAAAACCATGTTTCTGCCGATTTTTTATACCGCTCTAAAAATAATTTAACATACATGAAAAATCGGCTCAGGGTTTTGTAAAAACACAGAACAAAAACGGTCCACTGAATCGGTCAAAGCGCCGCGGTTCCGCGGCAAGAACATGCTTCTTGCCGCGGATCCGCGGCCGAATTGACTCGGTCGTGGACCGGGTTTTGTGCAGTGTTTTTATTTGGCTGTTTTGGGATTTTTTAGTACATACTGTTTCTACCCAGGTTTTCCAGAGAACAAATTCACTTTTGGGGCGGTTACAAATCCGTATTTTGATCGATATTCCGTAGACTTTGGCTAATGGATATTGCCTGTAATGTGATATATGTGTTGAACGTCTACTAATCGCTATAAGTCGATTAGTGGGGGTTATACATATCTGTGATCTGTAATGTTGATGGTTTGTGTATATGAACTCGTTGGATTGCCGCGGATGAATAGCAGGGGTGGATGTGAGATGAGAGTTTCTTTTTCTTTCATTCATTGTAAAATTTGTAAATTGATGTAATATTATTTGTATGGCCGCACAACCGGGTCGGGGTTGTAGCCGTCATTGTATAATTTCTTTTTACAGTTTTTGCTCCTAGGATAGACCCAAGGAGGGGTGCACAAACTACCGGGTATCTCGAAGTGCCGAGTGGCCTACTCACGTTGTTGAGGGAGGTTGCTTCGCTTCGGATACTTGGCGGGTAGTTTGCCGCACCCGTAGGGGTCTAGGGTAAGGTTTGGTTATTCATCGCGACCGTGTAATCCGCTTTTCGTTGCAGGCTCGAACGGATCGCGGATTCCTAGTATATCCAAAGTGTTCATCTGTGATCTGGAATGGCTATCATTGCTATATATCTATATATGATATCTATTTAGGTGTTGCTTATGTTTTGCATCCGCGCTAGTCCAGCCCCCGCTTTGTCGTTAGTTAAGTAACCTAACGGGTGATGACGGGACCCCGTGGCGAATGCGGATGGCATAAGCGTACGCCATATTTTGGTTGTTTTCTGCAATGGTATGATTAAATGATGGGACGCATTAAAATTAATGCAAGAAAATAAACCAAGTAAAAGTCATTGGAACACTTTCAAAACCACTCGGTTCTTTTCAAAAACCAGCTTTTTAAACGCGGAGCTTGAACCACTCCTTTTAAAAGCTATCTCGTTCCATCGATTATATCAAGTTCACTATGTTCACGGTTTCGCCAAAACCATTCGTAGCCCTCCGTCATTTCATATGGATAGTCAATAGTATTCAAGCTGTGTTTGTTGGCCAAAGTCAAGGCACAGTGTTTGGTAGCTATTGGGTATTCATATGTAGCATAGATAGATGCGTTGGTTTGGGACAGTCGTACTGCCTTATTGGCCAAAGTCAAAGGTATGTGCGGGTGGGTTCAAATTAACCTGGACAATGACGGGTAGAACTTGACATGTGACTTATGATTTGTTGGCCAAAATCAAGGTCATAAGAGCATGGGGCAAAAATCCACATCGGGAGTTTCAAAGGAACTGAAACTTGCTAGCGCTACATACCATTTGGAGTGTGATGATTCTGGTAGGATTCCTTCAGTTTTGTCACGCGATGATATTTGGATCCCGATCCTACTGTGAGTATATGCTACTCCTCGGGAAATTTCTCACTTAACGATCAATACTATAAACCTAGTAGGTGTCTAGAAAGGTGTTAGCGGGGCTACGCCCACAGGGAAAAGAGGTTATTTAATTAAGGAACTTCGCGAAAGCGTTGGAAAACCTCCCTCGAAGTACCGACACTGGCCTGGCTGAACGGTTAAGCAAGTATTGTACGGTGAGATTGATCCTGACTAATTCTTCCTTTATGGTTTGAGGAGGGATTCGAGAGACAGTGGGAGCCATCCTATTTAGATAAATTAAAAATCAATCTGAACTTGCAAGAGCATCATGCTGAGTGTTTTCTTCTCTCTCTCTTAATTGCAGCGACCCAGTGACCACACCCAGGTTACATTTAGATAATAAAATGACTGAATCTGACTGTTATGACTGGCAAAGGTCTGTCCAGATGTCCATTGCCCATGACAAGCTGGGACACCTCTTAACTAATCCAAACCCTGCCGTCTCAGGTCCAGTTTCCCCTGTCACGGATTTTGATATCCGTAGGACATCGGAAAAAGACTGTGCGAAAACCAAGTTCCTCGTGTTAGCCTCAGTTGATGGTGCATACCAGAGGCAGCACGAGAAGATGGACTTAGTTTCTATCTTCCTCCATAACAAAGATTTATATGGAGAGCAATCTCGTATCGCAAGATATGAGACCTCGAATGAATTGCTTCCAGCGAGGTTGGCTATCGGGTCATCTGTAGGGGCAATGTCCTTACAGAGACCAGCTCTTTTGAGCTCACGGACCTGAAGACCACGTTGAAGAACGGGTCAGATGCTGACTTAGTTCAATAGTCTCTACCTACTACCCTGAAGGAAACCAGGGAAGTAGAAAGAAAGGGAAGGGCAGAAGTTTCAGGACTGGATATAGTAAAAGAGGGATGTTCCTATTGTTACAGGAATGAACATTGGCAGAAGGATTGCAGGGCTTGCAAAGCCAGTAGCCAGAATTCGAAGCATGTTGTGGTTTCGACTTCGGGTGTGTTTGTAATAGAGAACTGTATGTCAGTTAACCCTACTTCCTGGGTATTGGATACCGGATCAGGATCTCATATCTGTAATTCGTTACAGGCTCTGAGAAACCGTAGGGTTATCAAGAAAGGTGATATGACTCTCAGGGTTGCTAACGGAATGAGCATGTACGCTGAATCCGTAGAAGAATATCATCTTGGACTGACAACTGGGCAGATATTGATTCTGCGTGACTGTTTTTATGTACCAGGTGCGACTTGTAATATCATATTTGTATCCTTACTTTCTAAGGAAGGATATGATTTTACTTTTGTAAGCGATGTAGTAAACATCCACCTAAATCAAGTTCTGATTGGGTCAGGTACATTGAAAAACGGTATATACGTACTGAATCAGGCTCAGGTTTTCAGTGTCCAGAACACACCTAAAAGAAAGTCTCCGGAATTAAATCAGGCTTTCTTATGGCATTGTAGACTAGGTCACATTAATGAGACACGGTTGACAAAGTTACATAAAGAAGGATACTTGGATCCGTTCGAGTACCAGTCTTATGCCACTTGTGAATCTTGTCTCATGGGAAAGATGACAAAGACTCCGTTCATTGGACACGGAGAAAGAGCAAGCGAGCTCTTGGGACTCATACACAGTGATGTGTGTGGTCCAATGTCTACAAATGCGCGAAGTGGTTATTCATACTTCATTACTTTCACAAATGATTTCTCTAGGTATGGACATGTCTTCCTAATGAAGCACAAATCCGAGGCCTTTGAGAAATATCAGGAATACAAGAATGAAGTTGAAAAACAAACAGGCAAAAGTATCAAGACACTGAGATCTGATCGAGGTGGTGAATACTTGAGTGCCGAGTTTCTGGGCTACTTAAAAGAGAATGGAATTCTCTCTCAGCTTACTCCTCCATACACATCACAACACAACGGTGTATCGGAAAGGCGGAATCGAACCCTATTGGATATGGTTCGTTCCATGATGAGTAAGGCTGAGTTGCCGCGATCTTTCTGGAGTTATGCGCTAGAATCAGCTGCATACCTTTTGAACCGAGTTCCAACTAAGACTGTGTCTACTACACCATATCAGATGTGGTGTGGGAAGAAACCCTATCTTAATCACATTAAGACATGGGGATGTCCAGCTTTTGTCAAAAAGCAGCACGCGGACAAGCTCGAGGCACGCTCAGTACAGTGTAAGTTTGTGGGATACCCAAAGAACTCCAAGGGGTATCTTTTCTATTACGCAGAGGAACAAAAGGTTTTTGTTTCTCGTCATGCCCGCTTCTTGGAAACTGAGTTTTTGGAAAATCAAATATGTGGGAGCGCAATAGAACTGGAAGAAATTCTAGAACCACGAGCTATTACTGAAAGCTTAGTAGAACCAGAGGGTTCGAAAGAAAAGGACATCCCAGTGCCACTCCGCAGGAGTGGTAGGCAGTCTCATCCGCCCGAGAGATACTACAGTTTTCTCATAGACGGGGATAGAGGGGATCGCACTATGGATTATGGTGAGCCTACTAGCTTCCAGCAAGCCATTCAGAGCGGTGACTCGGTAAAATGGCCGGATGCAATGCGGACTGAGATGGAGTCCATGTGCACCAACAAAGTTTGGACTTTGGACTTTGCTCCAGAAGGGGTAAAACCCGTAGGCTGCAAATGGATCTTCAGAAAGAAGATTGGTGTAGATGGGCAGGTTGAGACCTATAAAGCTAGACTTGTTGCAAAGGGTTTTCGTCAAAGACCTGGTTTGGACTATGACGAGACCTTTTCTCCAGTGGCTATGCTGAAATCCATTCGGATCCTTCTTGCCATTGCTGCCTTCCACGATTATGAAATCTGGCAGATGGACGTAAAGACGGCTTTTCTAAATGGAAATTTAGAAGAGTGCATCTATAAGGATCAGCCGGAGGGATTCATTCAGAGTGGGAGCAGCGGTAAAGTGTGCAAGTTGCTAAAGTCCATCTATGGACTGAAGCAGGCACCGCGGAGTTGGAACATCTACTTTGATGATACTGTCAAAGAATTCGACTTTATCAAAAACCCAGATGAACCATGCATTTACAGTAAGATTGTAGGGAGAACTATGGTATTCCTCGTCTTGTACGTGGATGACATTCTCCTAATAGGAAATGATATTCCTATGCTACAGTCAGTCAAAGGATTCTTGTCGCAGAGGTTCTCCATGAAGGACCTGGGCGATGCCAACTACATTCTGGGGATCCAGATCTATCGTGATAGATCTAAGAGGATGTTGGGACTTTCACAGTCAAGGTACATCAACACCATACTGAAAAGATTCAGTATGGAAGATTCCAAGCGCGGTAATTTACCGGCTTGTCACGGGATCACTCTCTCCAATGAGATGTCTCCCAAGACTGATTTGGAAAGGGATCGCATGTCTATTATACCCTACGCTTCTGCGGTAGGCTCTATAATATATGCGATGTTATGTACCAGACCAGATGTAGCATACGCATTAAGCGTTGTAAGCCGGTATCAGTCGGACCCAGGGGAGAAACACTGGATAGCGGTAAAGAACATTCTCAAGTACCTGAGAAGGACTAAGGAGATGTTCTTGGTGTATGGCGGAAAAGACCTCCAGATCGAGGCCTTTGCTGACTCCAGCTTCCAGAGTGACAAGGATGACTCCAAGTCCATGTCGGGTTATGTCTTTACCTTCAATGGAGGGGCGGTTTGCTGGAAGAGTTCCAAGCAGGAGACCGTTGCTGACTCAACTATGGAAGCGGAGTACATAGCTGCTTGTGATGCCGCAAAGGAAGCTGTCTGGATGAAGAAGTTCCTCACAGAACTTCAGGTGGTTCCTACCATTGTTGATCCAATACCGCTGTATTGCGACAACAACGGCGCTATAGCTTTAGCGAAGGAACCCAGGTCCCATCAGAAGTCCAGGCACATTTTGAGGCGGTACCACCTAATCAGGGAGATCGTAGATCGCCGGAAGATCGAGGTGAAGAGAGTAAATTCGGAGAATAACACTGCAGATCCACTCACGAAGGCCCTACCCCAGACTCAGTTCGAGCGGCTGATCGAGATGAAAGGTCTTCGATACGCCAGTACATGGCCTTAGTGCAAGTTGGAGATTGTTAGTGTATATTCCCTAGAGGCCATTACTGTATCATACTAGCTTGTATATTACTTAATGGAAGCTTGGGATATTCACAGTTGTATAGACAATCTTGCTCAAAATGGTAGTATGCTACTTGGTTTGTTTCTACTTCAATATGTGCATGTGTTTCTTTTAGCATATCGCTTATACATATTAGTAGAGCCCTTAGGATCTTTGCTTGATTACCAGCGTTGTGATGGCAGTCACACTAGTGGGGGCTGGATAATCTACAAGCACATCCTTATACAGGTCCCTAGTCGTAGGATTATCGAGACGGGGCATCGATACTCCGGAGTAGACTAGCGTATACGCTTCTCATCCCAGCACGGGAGGTGGTCTGTCCCACAGCCATCAGTACATCGTACTGGAGATAGTATGCGGGTGCTCGTTAGGTTACGAGTACACTGGACAGGACTCATCGGGAACTGTTGGATGGTATTATACCTATCGTTAGTTATCAGTTCCCAGGTGACATGAGTACAGCTTAGTCCGCTGACTTGACACTGTCATTTCGCCTCGAGTGTGTTCCCACTGTACTTAGATTACTACCCTACCACGGCTCAAAGGAGCCGTGCAAACAGGTAGTAGTTGGGTGCAGTCCCGAAGCACTTGGAGGCAGTGACGGTTAGACAGGATTCGTCTCTCCCGGTATTGGGGGTTGACATCGCGCTGTGTCTAGGAGAGCCATTACACGAGTAGTCCCTGGCCAGGGCAAGCGAGATATACTGGTAGGTTTCCAGTGTTATCTCAGGGTGTTCTGGGCTACACTCCGGCACGACTTGTACCGCTATTAAGGGACTGACGTTCACCACCCCCTAGGCCCGCCATGCTATGTATCAGACGAACAGACCGTACTGTACGGAGATTGTCACATACAGGCTCAGTAGGAGTTCGGATGGGTTTACCTCATCGGCCTTCTTATCGACATCTACCTGGGGACCGTTATGTACAGCTAGTGCCGCTTGCGGTCTGTGGTTAAAACCCACTGCCAGCGTAGTGTCGAGTCTTTAGAGTCCCACACAGAGAGTTTCCCTGCACTGAGCGAAACGTGTAGAGGCCGTATGGTTTTACGGCAGGGCTGCGATCACTTACGTGCACTTGTGTGCGTATACTGTTCGGGCAGGCAATACTAGTGGGTTTTGGTTTAAGCCGGATCCTAGTATTGCACGGATGGATTTGCTTTGTCTTTTGTGCATTCACATTCGACGGAATGCGGATGCGGGTGTGTATGCACAGTTTTGCGGAGCGGAGAAGGAGGAGGTGCCTCATTAGGGTTTTGGCAGTTGATTCGGCCAAAACCGTTATGTGGCAGGCTCATTAGGGTTTTGGCAATTCGTTCGGTCAAAACCATTATGAGCCGGAGATATTGTTTACTAATCCTTTTAGTGATAATTTTGTGATGGCTAATTGCTTTGACCATTTGACCATCTTGACCACTCCTGACTTTGTTGACCCGTTGACCAAAGTTGACCTTGACCTTCATGAGAGGTCTACACTCTTCTTTGGTTTTCTTTTTCTTTTTGGATTATGAAAATGGTCAATTCAATGTAGCCATCAACTTTATCATGATAGGATTAGTAATGATGGTTTTTGTGTATTATTGCAACCATGGTTCATTTTCTTTAGTTGATAATTTTCATTTCTTCTTTCTCATTCTCTCTCTTAGAAATGAGATGAAAAGAAAAGCTCCATGGTTGCTATTTTTCCTCCTTCTTCCTCCTCTTGATTTCTTCTTTTGATCTCATGTGTTGAGAGAAAAAGAATCCACTTAGACAAACACTTCCATCAACCTCCTCTACATAACCTAGGACTTCAAGACTAGCGATCTTGTTGCCCTAGTTGCCTCGGCTCGAGGTGGAGCTCGGTGTACAACTCTCGGGTGGATCGTCTTCGACTCTAGGAGGCCGCGGAGGTGACCAAGATCCGGATCGATCCTCGGAGCTTGGATGGACGAGCCGGACAGCGGAGAGAAGACCCGAAGGACCGGTATCGTGAGGTATAATCTCTATGGCATAGTAGATAACACCTCTAGTTGTTTGCTAGTTTCTAGTTTAGCAAAGATCCGGCTTTTAGTCCATGTTGCCTTTGCGCTAAATAATTGTTTTTCGCCGTTTCTGCCTCCCCGTAAGAACCGGGGTGAGCAACGTGGACTTATAAATGGCAATATCATTTCATGCACTCATTTTGTAAAGAATAAGAAGTAAGCAAAAGTCTTAGCCATGAAATGATAGCCATTGTAATGATGGTCAACAAGTCCAAGCTAGTCAACCGGTCAACAAAGTCAACAAGTCAACAAAGTCAAACTTTCAACCCAACCATGGCACACTAATACTTAATTAATATTATTATTAATCATATTTCTTATTCTCATTAGGGTTTAGAAAAGGTCAACAGTCAACAACCCTAATGAGAATCCTCTGCCTCTGTCTCGGTCAACCGTGCATACACACCCGCATCCGCGTTCCGGGGAACACGAATACAAACGAGATAAAACCAATCCCAAAACGTATACTAGGATCTGGCTTAAACCAAAGCCCGCTAGTAATAACTGCCCGGACACCAAACGTGCACAAGTGCGCGGATGTGACCGAACCCTGTCGCAAAACCATGTGACCTCTACTCTTTTTGTCTAAAGGCGAATAGCTCTCTGTGTGGGACTCTAAAGACTCGACACTATGCTGGCAGTGGGTTTAACCACAGACCGCAAGCGCCACTAGCTGTGCGTAACGGCCCCCAGGTAGATGCCGATAAGAAGACTGACGAGGTGAACTCATCCGAACTCCTACTGAGCCTGAATGTGACAGTCTCCGTACAGTCCGGTCTGTTCGTCTGAGAATATCGTATGGCGGGCCTAGCGGGGCGGTAAACGTCAGTCCCCTAATAGCGGTACAAGTCGTGTCGGAGTGTAGCCCAGAACACCCTGAGATAACACTGGAAACCTACCAGTACATCTCGCTTGCCCTGGCTAGGGACGACTGTGTGTAATGGCTCTCCTTGACACAGCGCGATATCAACTCCCAATACCGGGAGAGACGAATCATGTCTAACCGTCACTTCCTCCAAGTGCTTCGGGACTGCACCCAACTACTACCTGTTTGCACGACTCCTTTGAGCCGTGGTAGGATAGTAATCTAAGTACAGTGCGAACACACTCGAGGCGAAGTGACAGTGTCAAGTCAGCGGACTAAGCTGTACTCATGTCACATGGGAACTGATAACTGACGATAAGTATAGTACCAACCAATCAGTTCCCGACGAGTCCTGTCCAGTGTACTCGTAACCTAACGAGCACCCGCATACTATCTCAAGTACGACGTACTGACGGCTGTGGGACAGACCGTCTCCCCTGCTAGGATGAGAAACGCATACGCTAGTCTACTCCGGAGTATCGATGTCCTGTCTCGATAGTCTTACAACTAGGGACCTGTACAAGGATATGCTTGTGGATTACCCAGCCCCCACGAGTGTGACTGCCATCACAACGCTGGTAATCAAGCAAAGATCCTAAAGGCTCCACTAATGTGTATAGGCGATATGTTAAAAGAAACACATGTACACACATTGAAGTAAAGACAAACCAAGTAGCATACTACTATTTTGAGTAAGATTGTCTATACAATGGTGAATATCCCAAGCTTCCATTAAGTAATATACAAACTAGTATGATACAGTAATGGCCTCTAGGGCATATACACTAACAGCCGAGTGGTGGGCGCCGCTTACTGAGTGTTAAGCACTCCCGAGTTCTTTCTTAGCGCCCACGTGAGAGGCGCGTAGGGCGCTGGGTGCTGAGCATCACCCACTGACTGCTAAGCACTCCTGAGTTCTTTTGTAGCGCCCACGTGAGAGGCATGTGGGGCGCTCGGTGCTGAGAGCCACTCCCTGAGATCTTTTTATTCTGCGGCGCCCACGTGAGGGGAATGTGGGACACTAGGCGCTGAGCGCCGCTCAATGAGTGCTAGGCACTCTTATAGCGACCACGTGAGGAACACGTGGGGCGCTGGGTACTGAGTTCTTTTTTTTCTTGAATGATCAACAGGATCTTTATCTACTTTTATTTACCTAAAATTTCCTAGAAGAGAGTTCTTCTTTCTCGAAAATTTAGTTCTCTGATCTTTCGAAGCTTCCTCTCTCTTTTTTTTAAGCTTATGGGGGGTTCTTCCCTCTCAGACTTGAAGTCTTGGGTCATTTATATAGTAGGGGCAGTTTGTTGATTAACTCCGAGGGAATCTCTCATTAAAAGATCCCAAATGATTTGGGGATTTTACCCACCGTTGGATCTTTAATCCAAGGACTTTTGTTTTATAGAAAGTATTTTCTTGTTTTTAACAAGATTAAGGAAATATTTACCCATACAGAATTTATTCTGTAGATTGGTGATTCTAATCACCATTGGATTTTTAATCCAACGGTACTCTGTTTTACAGAGGGCAATCTTTCTTATTTAGAAAGATTTGAGGAATATTTCCTCCAAACAGAATTTAATTCCGCATCCTGATGATTTATCATCTCCGTTGGATCTTTGATTTAACGGCTCTGTTTAACAGAGAGTAGAATTTAATTCAACTGGGCGCCGGCGCTCACGGGTTGTGCACGTGGGCGCTGCTTAAGATTTTTGTGTGCTTTGCACACTGGCGCCGCTCATATAAGAGTTTTTAACTTTGGCACGGGCATCCTCGTGTAAGGCAGGTGAGGCGCTGGGTGCACTGCCCGGATCAGTCCTCGTCTCGGACGAGTCAATACGAATCTCGGCTCTCGCGGCCGCTCTCTGCGCCCTAGTAGTCTTTGGCGGTATAGTAGCTGAAAAGGAAAGTAGGATTCGATAAGGATACGAAAATCGAATCGCAAGAATGTATGCAATAATGAAGGAATTTCAACCAATAAGTCCTAAGGTCGCTTAGGCAGAGTACCGTGTCGTGAGTATGCCGCGGAATATACGCACGCTACGCCACTCTGCTGCAGCTACCTACTCCATCATACCAGGGTCATCCTACACTCCGAAGGTAAAACCTACGCTCTGATACCAACTTTGTCACGACCCAAAGTTCGGCTCGTGACCGGAACTTAACCACGTAACGTCTACAGGCGTAACGCGACTAAGTAAGCCGAAACCCAGAAATCAAAACCATTTAAAATATAGAGTGTTAAAACATTTTAGTAGAAGCATTTGTAAAATGTTTAGGAAACCTTAAGTAATTTAGTAGAAATCCTTTTTGTTCAAGAGTTATATTTTAATAATTTTGGCAACATTTCCTTTATGAAAAATTTGTCCCGCAAGTCGGGTAAAGGCAAGGTGTAGTAGAATAACATGTGAAATGAATAGAGCATCACAATATGATATACGACGCCGTAGCGAAGAATGAGCAGTAAGGCAAAGACAAAATCATAAAAGATAAGACTGCATAATATGAAGTCGGCTCACAGCGAGCTCGACACCAGAGTACAAAATAACATATATCGCCCTCACAACTGTCTCTAAGTCAATACATGAAGGTAGATGGAGAATACTAGATACATCAATATACAACTGAAAGGAAAACAGATACCGTACAAAACCCACCTAATAGCAAAAGGGCTAACACGCCTCAGTAATGGTATCTGTGTCCAAAGATGCGGTAAACAGCCAGACGCGACTACTCCAAAGGGTAACCTGCAAGCACTGTGGCACAACGGGGGTGAGTTGCCAACTCGTGAATAGTAGATAACATATAAAGGTAATCGCGAGTATGCACGTGCTGCGATACTCTAACCTATGCCAACGGATAAACATCTATATGATGAACTGGATGCTCAATATCATGCAACAAGTGCGATCTAGTAATCATGTCTATATGATGAGCAAGATATATGATAATCAGGCATGGCGATGCAATCTAACAACCCTATATATATGATGAGCAGGGTACGCAATGATATGCAAGCATGTGTACTCTATCAGATATACTAGCTACAGGATGAGATGTCAAGTACTGAATGCTGGGTATGGAAAGGAATAATATCAACACGGAATATCAACGTGGAAAATAACTGGTGTCTATCAATACACCAAAACCCAGTACAACTCAAGCATCGTCATCCACATCGGTCCTCAAATCCTGTAATCTCATAAAACCGGGAGTGCCCATCACCGGCACTCAAAATATCATAAAATCAGCCATGTCCAGCATCGACACGCAAATCCTCCAACATGGGGCGTCCGTCCATCGGGTCTGCCCACGGGCTCCGTCTGCGGAATCGGCCCTTGGCCCCGGCAGTACGCGTCGTCCCGTATCCATCAATCGACTCTGGTCAGTATCCTCCGGATAACCGCCAGGTCCAACCAATCACCGGTAAGTAGTAGTCCCTCCGCCGGGCTCACCGTCTAACAATACGAGTCTTCTCGCCCCGGGGTACCGTACCGGGTCCACCATGTACCCGCAATCAGTGCCTACCTCTCCTCGAATCGGGTATACCCACACAAGCTCTCTGGAACCGAGAAAACTCATGGTGGACGCACTAAAATATCATATCAAGGGAAACCGGGTATTTTAAACAGTGCGTATTTCCTTAAAATAGTACTCCGGTTCCCAAATCCAGAAATCACATAAATCAAATACAATGCGTAAATCCATGCAATGTGTCGTATGACACTACGAGTAAAAGAAAGGGAGAACCGCTCTTTTTAAAAGATCCAGTTTTGAAAATATCGTTTGCGGTCCCTTAGTTTTAAATCAAGTCAATATCATCCATGTATGTAACATATGAATGTGGGTATAGGTATGGATAAGTGCGCAAAGTGAATATAGCAATGTACATGTGCACTAATGTAGACATATGATGTAGATGTGCCCAAGTATGAACATA
Source organism: Agapanthus africanus (assembly GCA_030015575.1). Taxonomy (NCBI): domain Eukaryota; kingdom Viridiplantae; phylum Streptophyta; class Magnoliopsida; order Asparagales; family Amaryllidaceae; genus Agapanthus; species Agapanthus africanus. The sequence continues at coordinate 581,857,743 of CM057340.1, read as the reverse complement.
TGTGATGTATGTGGCACAAGTATGGATATGTGATGTGTGTGGCACAAGTATAGATATGTTAAGTATATGTGGCACAAATATGGATATGAATATTCATATGCTAGTATGCGGCAAATCATGACAACGTCAAATAAGCAGAATCAATATGATATGCGGTTTAGAGCAATCCTATAATGCGAGTGGCATGGCAATCACTAACGGTGTGAGTGTAGCATATAAATCGTGCTCGTGCAACTTGGACCGTTAGTGACAGTGTGGTGTTCTATACTACCAGTATATCTATATGGACACTCATGACTACAAATCCTATTACGCCCTGACGCTTAACGCCATACGGGCGATTTCCCCGTAAATGTTAAATCTACTCACCTGGTCGCGTGCTAAGTATAGCCGACCACCTGCTTCCCTTTCCTGGCGACGTCTGACGTACCCGCCTGTGAACCTGGAATTTACACAAGGAATCCAATTATATAAGCAAGAATCTCGCAAAACGCGATATCGAAACAAAATGAGAAACTCGCGTCGCGAATCAACGCGCGTGTGTGCGATACGCTGAAACGTGTGTGCACGCGTCTACGACTCAGCCCGACACGCCGCGATACGCTGAATCACAAAACCCACTCGCGTATCGCGCGTATCGCGCAAACTAAAAACACCAGAAAACGATATATCGTCCCAGATTCTACCCAGGTTAAAATATTACAAATCTATGAACACCATGGACCTACAGAACATAGCAGATACCCAACCAAAAAAAAACCCAGCTCCTATCTCCCTGCTCTGGTCGCAATTTGCGGCCAGAAAGATTTTTCCGGCGGCCTGAAGGTTGGCTGGTGGGGTCGGGCTCTGGTGGTGGGGTCAGGGTGTCACTAGTATGCTATGGTCCACTCAATTTTATTCTGGACTCACTGGGGTAACAGCAGATATCAAAAAGCTAAGCTTTGCTTTAAAAAGTCACATTTTGCACAATCATGAAAAATCAGGGTATTTTGGTGTAATCTGTGGTTACCTAGGTTTACTTAGCCTTAATAGCACCTAATTAACTTAGTCTAGCCAAAACTAACCTTACTTAAGCAAAGATCATACTAATCACCACAAATATCGCTAAAAACACACAATCTAGCGATAACAACTACCAATTTACACTAATTAAACTAAACCAACGCACAAGTCTAGTATACAAGCAAGTGGAGCTCAGAGGTTATACCTCACTTGACCCTACGAGGCTGGGTCAGGAGAAGAAGAGAAGAAGAAGAAGAAGCTGCTACTGCTGTTGCTGCTCCAGATGCTGTTGCTGTTGTTACTGCTACTGCTGATGCTGCTGCTGTTGATGTTGTTGATGTTGTTGATGTGGTGCTGGGGCTGCTGCTACACGTGTTGCTGCTGCTGCTGCAAGGAGCTGCTGCTGTTGTTGCTGCTGGGGCTGAAGCTGATGCTGGGGCTGAAGCTGATGTAGCTGATGTAGCTGCTGTTGTTGCTCTGTTGTTGTTGTTGTGTGATGCTGCTGCTGCTGCAACTTCTGCTGTTGCTGCTGATGATGCTGAGAGTGTGTGTGTGAGAGAGTGAATGAGTGAGAAATGAGAGGGTGTTGCAAACAAAAGAAAGAATGATAACAATAGAGAGTGAAGCCCCCATTTCTCTCTTGCCTCATTAAATGCAAGCATGGGCTTGCCATGATGCACTCTCTCTCTCTCTCTCATTTAATGCAAGCATGACATTGCCATAATGCATTTTCTCTCTCTCTCTCATTCACTCAAGTCAACCAAAATACATTTTAAATCCCTTTTTCATTTAAAAAATAATAACCTTAATTAAAATCATTTAACTTAACAAGGAGGGTTTAATCCACCTTGGTTGTTAAACATGATTTAGCCCAAACTCTAACCCTATTTTACATGCACAAGTTTGTGCAAGCTTAGGAAAATTCTAGAAAAATATTAATTAAATTTGAAAAATTATTTGAAAACCAATTTGGTAAACTTTTTATTAAAATCACATATTAAAATATAATTAGCCACTAAACACATCCTAGGGTGTTACAGAAAGCTTTGCTTTTGAGCGTTCTAGGATGTTATCTCATTTTTCTACAGAGCTTGGCTCTGAAAATTTTTGGGAATTTTATTCCCTATCTAATTTTCTTAACAGATTTAAAATCTGTTTGCAGAATACAGTTCTCAAAAGAGTTTAACTCCCGAGTCCAATGATGTTTTCTCATTAAATGAGAATTCTTTTGGATTCTATTTTTAATGAATGACTGCCCCATTGTAACATTTCAGAAAAATAAGATATTATTTTTGGGAATTTTTATAAATTTAATATTATTTTAATGAATATTTTAATATTTCGGTATAATTAAATACCGATAAATGGGAAAATTTTGGAAAAATTATGGGAAATTCTAAAATAGGGTATTTTATGCAATTATGCCATTTTTAAGTTTTTATGATAAATAATATGCTAATTTAGTGCTAATCGCGATTAAAAATCGCTAATCGGATTTTTAGCATTTTTGAGCAAAACATGCCCATATCATTTTTACACTTGTGTTACATTTGTTTCTTTGCCTTCTCTTCATTTTAACATGGTTGCTTAGGGTTACCATTGTGTGAGAAGGAAAGAAAAGAAATAGGGAAAAGAAAAGAAAGTCGAAAAGGTATCATGATGAGAGAGGGGACACAATCATGATATGATGCATGCTTGAGAGACAGAGAGAGAGCCATACCCCTTTGTTCCCATCATTTTCTTCATCTCTTCACCATTCTTCTCCCTCTTCACCCAAGGCAAAACCTCATCTCCCTCCACCTTCACTCCATGGATCCATCTCAATTCCCTCACCAAAACCCTATACCCCTTTCATAAAAAAATGACCACCTCTTCACCCTCTACACATTGGACCAAGCAAAATGGGATTTTGGCAACTTTGGGACTTCTAGGGTTTGCTTGAAAGACATCAATGAGGTATAATCTCTACCATTTAGTTTAGTTTTTAGTTTGTTATATTCTAGTTTAGTTTAGAAATCGTTTTAGCGTGAAATTTTGATGTTGGGAAATTCTAGAGAAGGGTTTGGGTGTTTGTATAGATTTGAGGTGTGTAGTGGCTGTTACAAACCTTAGAGACTGGATTCAAGAGCTGGAATTGAGTGTGTAACCAAAATACGGATTTGGGATTTGAGTTCATGTCGGTTTTGTGGAAATAAATGGTGTGCAGGGAAATCTGGAGCAACCCGGAGGATTTTTGAGAGTAGCAAACAACTCTAGGGACCAAATTAGCGTACTAGGAGACCCACATGACCAGACGAACCCAAATAGAGACCCTTGGGCCGAGGAGGCCGGAATTTTTGGCCTTGTGGCCGGCCACATGAAGGAAATGGGTGTCGGGGTTGGTCCAGTAGCTCATATACATCATATACAACACCCTAGACTTGTTTTGGAAACCAATTTTGACCTGAGTCAAAATCTGGGAGCATTCTAGTGTGATTTTGGCTATGTTTTCCGTGTTTTGAAATGCTAATTCTTGATATTTGGATTTGTATTGGGATGTTGCATGTTTGTACAGTAACAACAAGGGTTGTTTAGTCGTTTTTGCACGTGTGGACTATAGGTTTTGACCCATAGGCAATCCGTGTGCCGTTTTGGTTTCTGGACTTGATGTTAATAGCAATTGCGATTGTTTATTGTATGTAGGTACCCTCGTGAAGACTTAGAGGCGACAAGCAAGCGCGTGGCGACACTGGCATCGGCAAGCAAAGGTGAGTAGATTTTTATCTACGGGGAAAAGTCGGGTGGATGGCGTATAGCACCCCCGCAGTTCGTGGTGATGTTTACGAATGCGTATACACACATATATTGATTATTTATTGTTTGAGATTATTGATGATAAAGATGGATTCTAGGTGTGATTGGATTGGTTTAGTGTTGCGGAACCCTAGAGTAGTGGTTGCACTACACACACACACACCCATAATTGCATACATTCTTCTTTCATATGTGTGTATATGGGGATATATATTTATGTGTTCATATGGGTATGGGACTATGTGTTCATATACTGGATTTGAGGATAGTACTTGGGATTTGAGATGAGTCGATGAGCTTTGATTTGAGGCCGTGAGATCAGTGATATGGCAGAATTCGTATTTGAGATACGTCATGATGTTATAGCGGATCTTTGGACGACGATACCATGTGAATAGTGATATAAATAAAATGGTCGACATGTGATCGTGATATGAGATATGATATGCTAGGATATTTATAATAGGCCGCATTGGGCTGTGTATACCACTTTATGATGATATGTGGTGATGACATCGGTTTGTATGAGGCTGTAGATTAGCAGTCAGATCAGGATTATTGATGATATCGGTATTGTACTAGACGTAGATCAGTAACCCGGATTATGATCTTTGATAAAGAAGATACCAGAGGAATAATATGATGAATGTGATATTGACCTGTGCCCAGATTTGGGATGTCGTACGACGGATTTACGTACGAGCTATATATTGATGATTGATCCGCACTCCTGACTTGGGAATGTCTTATCATAGATATGGTATTGGATGTGATATTATTGAGGCGGGATCACCGACTAATATGTGTGTGTATGTGTGTGTCGACTCAGATGTTAGGCGGTTTCCTTACCTTCAGTTAGCCTGTTAGCGAAGCCCTATAGTTTAGTGTAGTTGTTAGACTAGATTCGATTCCTACCTATTTCAAAAACTAACGAATCGTGGGTATTTTAAAAGACAGGTCAAGGGATTCTACGGATATTTCAAAAAACGTATCTTTTCTTAAAGACACAGTAGCCCTTACTTTCAAAACACCGCGATTCGTATTATTTCAAAAGGCACTACTGTATGACTTAGATTTATATTAAATGCAGATTAGTTATCGTTGTATCTAGTATTCAGCTCCCGCACATTATTGTTGTTCGCTCCGCATCGCATACTTATATTATGATTCATATACCATTATTGATAGCATGCTGTTAGGACACCAGCACCATTACCGATGATGCGTATGCTTCACGTACACTTACTTGCCGGCTCACACACATCATCATCGGTAATTGCCATGTCACGTACACTTTAGAAAATACTATTACATTGACATAGCTTGTTAGCTAATAACTTCGACATGATATTAGCGTACTTGCCTTATATACCAGTTTAGACATTGCAGTTATTATTTGCTACTTCATGCATATTGTTATTCACTGTTATGCCGCATTCATGGATTTTTATGCCTATATTCACTGTTTACATGCTATTGATGATTTGGATTCGGATTTTCATGAGATTTCCTGGATTTGGGGGAAAACCGCAAGAACATATATAAACTTCTTCTCTCCCTCTTTTTTTTAAATGAAAAGTACGGTTTTGCCATGATGTATGAGTCGTCCACCATGAGTTTGCAGATGGATTTCGAGACCCGATTCGAGGAGTTGGATGAACCGTTTCGGGTACATGGTGGGCCCGGTGCGGTATCCTGGGGCGAGAAGGTCGCAGAGGATGGCGTTGAGCCTGGCAGGGGAACACTACCTACCGGTGATTTTACCCGACGCGTCGGATATCCGGAGGATACCGTCGTGGTCTTGAGATTGATGGTAGGGGCCGGTCTGGACTGACGACGCCCTAGATAGTGAGATTGAGATACCGAGTTTTTGAGATATTGAGATACTGAGATTTGATGATACAGGCCAGTCTGGATAGTCGGAGCCCGAGATTTTGAGATACTGGGATTTATGTTTTGTGTCGATACTAGACACTGTTTATGCTGATTTCATTTATGATACCTCGTTTTAAAAATACAGAAATCTCACTAAGTTATAAAAGCAGTTTCTTCATTTACATGTATTCTGTTTTCATGCATCATACATCATCCATATGATATATTGCTACCTGAGGCACTGACACGAGCACATAGGATTATACTTGGGTTAGATATTTACCCTTGCCACCTTTTCATGCTCCAGACTTGTCATATTTGAGGATTATATATATATAGTGATCGTATGACCTAGGATTGCGTTGTTCATGCGATTTCTGCTCGTAGATGTTTTCTACTCACGAGTTGGCAACTCACCCCCGTTGTGCCACAGTTTCTTGCAGGTTTTGCCGTACAGGTTTCATTACCGCTTTGCTGGCACTACTTCCATTTCCGGGTGATTTGCTAGTAGGTGGGTTCACTTGTATCGTGACCATCAGTATATGTTGTATATTATTATTTAGTTGTATCTAGAAGTTCCATCAACCAAACATGTATTTATTTCAGATAGACACCAGTGATGTTTATTCTTTCGACCTTAGAGTCGCGCGTTGTATATCTATAGATTTCTTGTTGTTTTGAGTTTCCTTTTCTGTTGTGATCCTCGTCTTTCGGCGTTGTATATTATATTGCCTGCGTGGTTGTGACCGTCGATTGATGAAGAGCTAGCTCCCGCTTGGAGATACCTTTATTCATTATATATGCTTTATCAGGTTTTGTACCCGTTTGGGGTCTGTTTTTACAAAGGAAACTCTGCCGAAATTTTTAGAAAAGAATTGTGTTTTTAAAAATGGATATTTCGGCGTATGTTGCAAACTACTTGATTTAAATTGGTTTTTCCTTCACTCTACTACTTTTCTTGGTTTGGATTTCTGGGTTTTCGGCTTACTTAGATTACGTACGCCTCGAGACGTTTCGTAGTTTAAGTGTCGGTCATGTTCCGTACTTTCGGGTCGTGACACCCATCATTGATGGGGCGTCACCTTGATTTTGTGGGGGCCCTGTCCCTTTTTTTGAACTGTGGTGCAGTACACAAAGAATGTTAAGGCCTTAATCATTGTGTCAATAGTTGACCCCTCCCTTTTTGTGCAGATATTATGGCTTCATATTCCTATTTTCCCTTCGTACGTTCGGGAAGCGCTTTTGTCGACGTGCCCGTAGATCGGGAAGTCTTCGCACTTATTAAGGATTATGACCCAGAGCAAAAATCTCTTCATCTGTGGGGGTCGTGGTATAGTCAGATTATCTGGGGTCGGCACGGTTTTTCTTGTGCAGCACCTTCGGAGCCAATCCCAGCGATTTATTACGCTGACCCGCCTTAAGTGACTTACGCCGTAGAAGAGGTCAACTAGATCTCAGAAGATCGCCTTCAGCCTTCCATGGCATCGATACCCGTACAGCCACTGATGGCCTTGGACATTTTGGGGCGACGTATATGCCAAGAAGAGTCGCGCCCTTGGGGGAAATTTTACATGATAGGATTGACTCCCCATCATTCGGACGGCTATCTACAATGGGCCCGGTATATCCTGTCGGCCAAGAAGTCTCTTCTATTAATGACCGGGTTGTACCCCGCAATCTACGCGTCCCTCTTTCACTACTACGCTCCTCATGTGTGGTGGATCAAGTCCTTTTTGGAACAATGGAACATCCCGACCCATACCTTTCTCTTATCAAATCGGGAGGTTTCGATTTCATTAGAAGAGTTCGCGGAGATCTCCGGTTTACCCGTCAGAGGGGAGCACTATGAGGAGATACTTCCCCCTAATGTGTACATCTTTGCCACTAAGTCAGTGGTAATGGGCCTTACCCCAGAGAACGTCGTTCAACATCAGTTCCCCAGCTTGATCAATGTGTTGAACATGTATGAGAATTTATTCCTGGAGTCTGGTAGGCACGGAGTTAGCTTCGCGGATTTTATTGCCCGCTTTTTTCGTCCGGAAGTTCTGTCTAAACAGGCTGCGAAATTCACCAAACTTGACGACCCGTTCGGATTTGGTTTGGATAATTTGCCGACGGCGGAGGCGGATTTAAAGAATTTCTTTATTCCAGACACTCCAGTCATCCCCTTTGCAGAGATTGCTGTCCCGGTTGTTGATGAAGAGACGTTCTTTTTAGGGCTCATTGGCTTGTGGCTGAGTTGGTTCGCGCTTCCGACGCACCCCCGCTGCATGAGGCCATCTATTTTTTATCCGGCTCATCGCATCGTCGCAGGACGCGCGTGGCCGTTGGGATCGCGGGGTTAGCTCACCTATACCACGGCCTGAGTTTAGCGGCTGACACTACTCAGCAGGGGGTAAAGCCCGTGTATCTCCCATTGCATTACTTCACATCATGGGTCAAGATGCACGTGCTGGGTGCCTTTGGTATTCATAAACGACCCCGATTCTACGAAAGCTACAACTTCCCCCGGGTCATATATCTAGTTGACGCTTCCGCTCCAGACCCATCACAGCGAGAGGCTCGGCGATTACTCCTTCGACTATGCATGGTTAGGGACAGTATGACCTATGTCGATAGAGTCTTGACTATCGGCAAAGAATCCACTAAGGTGGTCCAACTGTTGCACGATACTTTTAAGGATGGGGCTTCTGCGCTGAGGACCCGGGAGGTCATACACCTGTACTCTATCAGGCCGGGCTTCCTAGTGTTTAGATAGAACGCCTCGGTGTTGTTCATAAGGTACAACCCGCACCGCTTCGCTCAATAATTGGGTTATAATCAAGGTGTTCCCCCTGAGGCGTTCTTAGTCGAGCCGGTTGCTACGGAGGAGGGTATTCGCAGCGCGATGCATCATTTTATGCGATTAAATACGGGGTCCCATTTCCTTATCAGCGAGCCGAGCTATGTGCCGAAAGCTTTGAATGCTCACGTGGCATAGTACCAGCATGCGATGGGTGCTGTTGTCAGGGAGGAGAGGCGGCTGTTACTCGATCACAAGGATGCCGTCCTAGCCGGCAACCCAACGGTCCCTTTGAAGCGACGAGCAGTCGTTCGCCCTTCTTTGAGAGAAATCACTACGGCTATAGTCCCACGAGCTTTTCCTGATAAGCTTCGTCCGGATGTTCCTGCGACTACGGTAGCCACGGCGTCCCCGGAATCGGGCATTGGTTCGGAGATCGGGGCCCGCCGTCCGAAGAGGCCTGTCAAACGAAAGCTTTTATCGTCGACTGTTGGTGTCAGTTCGTAGAAGAAAAAGAAATCTCTATTCTCTGCTGACGTCGTATTCGGCCAGGAGCCCCATGCTCCCTACAGTGAGGGCTTGTGCGAATATGGCAACAATGAGGGTTTGTTTGACACGCCTACAACTGATACTGAGCTTCAGGCTTCCCTCGCAGCTTCCGAGCGACTGGCTCGCGAGGAAGCAGCATTGGTCTTTATTGCGGAATCGGGTATACTTCATTTACATTCTTCTGCATCTATCCCTTCTCCCCTTATTATGCTTTATTAACGCTCTCTTCTTTAACAGGTATTTCTGCCGAAGAGGCTCTCGCGACTTCTCTCAAGACGTTTGAGGAGGAAGAGAGGCTTCGTGCCATCTTGGGTCTTGATATAATTCGCTTCACTACACCTTTGCTCTTTTAGTTCCTTCTATACATAGTCTGACTCTTTTCTTTATCTTGCTGCAGGGACTACCAAAACCCAGGTTGTTCCAAGTGTAATTCCAATCCCAGACAGTGATGCAGAAAAGCTTCCAGAGCCATCGACTAAGATCGAGGCCATCCCAAAGCCACCACAGGAAGCGTTGCTGAAGCAGCCGATGATGGACGCCGTAGCGGCTCCGGAGGCAGAGCTCGGTTCGGATGACGACGTCCCCCTGTTGGAAGGTTTAAGGAGGTCGGTTCTCACGGTTCAGGCTGAGAGGAAGCGCAGAAAGCATGCGGCGAAGGAACGCGACGCTGTCTTGGCCGCGGGTGCAGGCTCGAACAATGTTCTGCCTCCTGACATTCCTTCGGTGGACGTTCCTTCTGCCCTGTCTACTGCCCATAGACAGATTGCGCGTATAGCTCGTGAAGAGAGTGAACGACTACTTCAAGGTAGAACAACGCACGGTCCTTAATAACAGCTCCTCCCCCTGTCTATTTATTTAACATACACATTTTTATTTACAGGACCAAATTTGGATGACGGCATGACAGGTGAAGCGCCGACAACTAAAGAGCATGAAGCGTCCAATCTTTCTCTGGACTCTGGGACTGTTCCAACTGCCGCTCTTTCCCCCTGTGGATCTTTGATATCGGCGGGTGACAGAAGCATTACGACAGCCCTTGTCGAATCAGGGGATGAAGCTGTGGGCGTTGAATCTACTCTCCCAATGGAAACCGTAGAAGCCGTTACAGCTAGTGACGCTTCGGGCACAGTTTCGGTTTCTGACTTGTCAGGTATTCCTTGGGTTATTATCTTTGAGTTTTTTAATCCTGCTAAGCGTCTCTGATGATATTTCCTTTGTCTTGAGTATAGGCGCAATAAACCCTGAAGTTGTACTGGCCGAAGAATTACCGCCGGCCGCTGTCTTGACTGTCATGGTTCCTTCTGTGCCTCCCCGGGTTTTGGAAGGTAAAGGTTTCTCATTTAGTTGCTTTATTGTAGATACTAATTTTTCTTTGCTTTAACCATATATTGTCGCAACCTTGCAGAGTGCTCTTTGACCACTTATACCAAGTGCTACACTCGCACTTCTCCTTCCAATCGGAAGTCGTTCCTTTTTCTAGCAGTGGTCAGTATATTCTTTATTTAGTGTTTCTCCTTTTCGTGAGTAAACTTTCTGCTGATAAGCCTTCCTTATATTGACCCCAGTATCACAGTTCAAAGGAAGGAGCGAAGGAATAGGCAAGCCTCCGGAGCTCCCTATTTTGCCACCTTCAACAGCTGGTACGATAGATTTCGTCCGCCAGGTGTCTTCTTTGTCTTTCAAGTTGAAATCTGACCGTAATTTATTTTGCAGCGATTACACCAGCTTCAGCTCCTTTTGAGTCCCGCATTCCTATGCCCACGGGGCCCTTCGCTAAACGTCCATCTTCCGGGGGCGCGGTGACTAGCCGGCGAATGTTAAGCGAGTCTATCGAGGATCTTGACGCCGAGGCTCTCACTTATGCTAAGGATTTTGCTGACGAAGTCAATCCAATGCTGGCGACGCTCGTGAATTTCTACACTGAAGACCTCGTCGGTTCTTTGGTTGATTATTGCGGGAAGATCGAGGCTTGTCTGCATGAGATTGAGCTTAAGCGTCTCGCTCCTAAGGTATTAACTTTGAAATCTCAGCAAACCGTGTGGATCGAGCAGAGTATTGCTTTCATTCGATATTTTGAACAAAAGGTGACTCTGAGGCGAAAGGCGCATGAGACGTCTTCCGGCGAATCTGTCCAATTGCGAGCCCAAATTGAAGCGAATGCCGCGAAGCTGAAAGCTATTTTTGAAAACCTCCAACGATGTATTTCTGACGGGTTGGCGCTAAGGCAGAAACTTGACTTCACTGAGCGGGCCACGCAAAGTTGCGAAGCTGCCAAATGGGAAATTGCTGAAAAGCTTTCATCCAGCTTGCAACAACGATCTCAAATCGAAATGGAGCTGGCCGCTATAGCTAAACACGAGGAGGAATTGCAGGGAGCGCGTGAGCGGGTCATCAGTTTGTTGAAAGCGCCTCCTTCTTAATCATTGTAATTGTATTCCCCTTTTTGCATTGGTTGTATCTCTTAAACATTTTGATTCATGAATAAGAACATACATTCTCTTTTATGCGCTTATCCGTGTTTTGATGCCTTAATGTCGCGGTAATTAGTTTACTTACTCGTTTCAGAGTTTGTAGGTTATGCGCTCGTTTCGGAGCCTGTAGTATATTCACTCATTTCTGAGTTTCTAGTTTATGGACTCATTTCGGAGTTTGTAGTTTATTCACTCATTCCGGAGTCTCTAGTTTATGAACTCATTTCGGAGTTTGTAGTTTATTCACTCATTCCGGAGTCTCTAGTTTATGGACTCATTTCAGAGTTTATTTATTTTACCTCCCTTGGGCTTATAGGCAGACTTGTCCTAACGTTATAGTTAACCCCTGCTCTTTACGACAAAGGTCCGTTAGGTTTTGTGGTACTAGAATTTTATTCCGTGGTACCATCGCGTTGGCTGATGCGTTCCCCGACATGCAGATTTTGCACTGATGTTCGAGTAGCCCCACGACTGTCGTATCTCTGATCCCTTCGGGGGCTAGACAAGACGTCTTCAAGTAATCTTCTTAGGCAGTTTGACCGTCGGAAGAGCAAGCGTTAGGAATTTTTCCATGTCGCTTTTTACTTGAGATTGGTCTCAGTTTGGGGAGCCCCGGTGAGTCATAACCACTCCGCACTGGTGTGGGATGATCTCCGATAGTTTTTCAGGCTTTATTTGAGTTGCCGTCAAGACCTTGAAGCTAGGAATTTGGCCTTCGCTTCCATTTGATTTGGCTATTTTGGAGCCTTTATTGACATTGCGTCTGCTGTAACGAGAAGAATGTCGAGGTAGTCTTTAGGTTGTTTTGTGAACCATCAAGACTTGGAGCTAGGAATTTTTCCATCCGTTTTGTTTTGACCCTGGAGTCTTTGTTGACGTCGCGTCTGCATTCTGCTGGAGTGAGAAGGAACGCCGCTGTTGACATTGCGTCTGCTGTGACGAGACGAATGTTGAAGCAGTCTTTAGGTTGTTTTGTGAACCATCAAGACTTGGCTCTCCCTTTGACGGAGCCTGGTGGGAAAATATGGTTTCCTTTTCGTTTGTGCCCATGGATTGTATACCGGGGTTGATTTGGACTCACCTGTAGGGCCAAAGTTTCATTTCATTTTATTTCTTTCCGTGATGCTCTATCATTTAAGCTTTTTATATCGCGAAAGTCTCGATTGCCTAATCATTTCGGCTTTTTATCGTGGTGCCCAATCATTTCGGCTATTCTTTCTTTTTACTCGCTGCTTTTTATTGCGAGTTGCCCAAACATTTCGGTTGTTTTTATATGCATATATTTCGCTTGCTGATTTTTATTGTGAGTTGCCCCATCATTTCGGCTATTTCATATGCACTTCTTGCTCGTTGATTTTTGTTGCAGGTATGGAACTTGAGATCTGATACCAATTTTGGCATCAGCATCGCTGGGACTGGAATATTTCCAGGAGCGAATCATCATTTGCCTTGAAAGGACTTGGAATTTGATAGCTGTTCAGGCATCAGCATCGCTGGGACTGGAATATTGCCAGGAGCGAATCATCATTTGCATGTGCTGATTTGAACAAAGGTGGCTTAGTACACAGGGTTAGGATCCTGTCGACTAAAACTTTTCGACTTTATGAGCCGTAAGGGTCTCATAAAGTTATTTCTCTCTACGGGTCGTGAGGATCTCGTAGGCGTATTTTCTTCTTATGAATCGTGGGGATTCCTAAGTGTGTGTTCTCTTATAAGTCGTAAGAATCTTACAAGAGTGTTTTCTCCTTATAAGTCGAAAGGACTTACAAGTGGCGTTCACCATATGAGGACATTTCTCGTCATTGGTGGAACTTGGTGGGGGAAATCGTTTATTTGTGCCCTTGGATTGTATACAAAGGCCGATATTGGACCGCCTGTAGGGCAAAAGGGGAATACGGTGGCTTAAGAACAGGTCCAAGTCCCTGTAACTTAAGACTTTCAAATTCTATGAGCCGTAGGGGTCTCATAGGGGAAGTTCTCCTTACGAATCGAGAGGATCTCGTAAGTGAAAATTTTACGAGATTGCGCCTTTTCGGGATTTCAAAAGCTCGCCGATAGCCCTGCTGTTTCTACTCACGGCGCCCTTTCGGGTTTTCATTCGTGCCCATCTTGCTTTTGGACATACCGATTTTTTTTAACAACAAGATTACGTCCTTTCGGGTTTTCACAAGCTTGCCGTAGCCCTGCTGTTTTTACTCACGGCACCCTTTCGGGTTTTCATCCATGCCCATCTTGCTTGTGAACATAACGTTTTTTTTAACAACGAGATTGCGCCCTTTCGGGTTTTCACAAGGTCGGCGGTAGCCCTGCTGTTTTTACTCACGGCGTCCTTTCGGGTTTTCATCCGTGCCCATCTTTCTTGTGGACATACCGTTTTTTTTAACAATGGGACTTGAGTTGCAGTCTTCGCCGTTGGAGTTTTGATTGCAATATAGATCCCAAAAGAAGATATCGCAGTATTTGGGGCGATACGCCATATTTGAGGCGATGTATTAGGTTATGGACATTTCGGTCCATTGCCAGTTTAAGGACGTAGTGGTCCATTATCACCATTTTTGGGGTGAAACTTTAGTTTAAGGACATTACGGTCCGTTGCCAGTTTAAGGACGTAGTGGTCCATTATCACCATTTTGGGGTGAAACTTCGAATACCACTTAGAATTTTGACTCAGGAAGATAGCGAGCAGACACGAGCGTCGTCATCTATCATTGACCTAAGTCGTGACTCATCAAGCGTGGTATTTCTTGAGGAATCGTCCGTTTATTGGCCAGAAAGGTCTTTCGCCATGCTTATCCATGAGCAGATAGGCCCCACCTTGATAGACCTTGTCTATGATATACGGGCCTTCGTAGTTTGGCTCGAATCTCCCTTGTTTTGCACGATTAGGGATCATAGGTCTTTTGACGACCAGGATGAGTTCACCTTAGCGGAATGTTCTTGGCCTAGTCAGTTTTTCATATGAGCGCGTCATCCTTGCCTTGTAAGCTTCTAGGTTTTGTTCCGCCATGAGGCGAGTTTCATCGAAGGCGTCGAGCTCCTCAAGCCGAAGATGGGCATTTTATTGATCCGTTAGTTCGTATCGAACTGCTACCCGTAGAGAGGGTAGCTCTATTTCCAGGGGGAGTACCGCTTCAGTGCCGAATACCAACGCATATGGTATTGTATTCGTAGCCGTTTTGAACGTCGCTCGGTACGTCCAAAGAGCTTCATGCAGTCTCTCGTGCTAGTCCTTTTTGTTTCTGGACACCGTTTTCTTTATAATCTTGGTCAAGGTCTTATTGAAAACTTCAGCTAGACCGTTGGCACGAGGATTATAGACTGAAGAGTATCTCCACTCTATTTTATGTTGTTCTGCGAAGCGACTAATTTTATGGCTCCTGGAGGCTGGTCCATTATCTGAGATTATCCTTCGAGGAGTGCCGAACCAGTAGATGACATGTGTCTTGAAAAAATGGAGAATATTCTCCGTCTTTACCTCCCTTAGTGGTACTGCTTCTGCCCACTTAGAAAAGTAGTCGGTCGTTACCAGTATGAACCGGTGTCCTTTGGATGATGCCAGCTCAATGGGGCCGATTATATCGGTTCCCCACATTTCGAACGGCCAGCTAGGTACCGTTGGGTGTAGCGGATTTGGATTCTGGTGGATGAAATCCCCGTGAATCTGGTACGAGTGACACTGCTTCGCATATTCGAGACAGTCCTGAATCATTGTGGGCCAATAGTAACCCATTCTTTTGATCTTCGGCTTCATCTTTGGCTCGGCTTGATGAGAACCACAAAGTCCATCGTGGGTTTCTTGGACGACTCTCTTTGCTTCTTCTGGTCCCAGGCATCTCAGCCACAGACAATCAAATGATCTCTTATATAGAGTATCATTGACGAAAGCAAAAGACAGAGCCCGTTTCATGAGCTGATGTCTTGACGACGCATTTTCGGGCGTTCGATAGGATTTGAAGTAATCTATGAAGACTTCCTTCCAATCCTTGACCTTTTCTTTGTCTTTTATTTGGAGGACCGCTTGTTTGGTCGTTTCTTTTCCTTCAGATGGCTCGATCGAATCCTCTGAAGGTATTTCTGCTGGCGCGAGAACCCGGCGGTTTTGCACAACGATCCTTACGTCATCGAGATTTTCGTCAGCCAGCTCCTTAGCAAGCTTGGATAATGCATCTGCTTTACTATTTTCCACATGCGGTATGCTTTCTAGGATGTAGGAGGGGATTTGCATCTTGTTGCACTCTCCTGCCATATTTTATCAACTCTGGTTTGCACGTCTGATAGTCGTCGTTTACTTGGCTAACGACCAACTGGGAGTCTCCATATATGAGGAGGTTTTCGACTCCCATATCGACAGCGATCTCAAGACCCGCTATCAAAGCTTCATATTCAGCCTCGTTGTTTTTCTTGGCTCCGTTAAGGAAAGGGTGAAACGCATTATCCCCCCTTATGGAGTCACGAAGATGAAGCCCACCCCAGCTTTAATTATAGGGGTGTTATGCTTCCGGTTCTTCATGGAAGATGCTCCATCAAAGTAGAGTTCCCATTGGACATTATTTTCTTCCTTTTCCCCTTCGATTGTGTCGAACGCATGTTCGTCTAGTAATTCGCAATTTAAGGGAGAATCAGCTGGTATTGGATGCTCAGCGAGAAAGTCGGCGATGGCCTGGCCTTTCACTGCTTTGAGGGGTCGATACGTTATCGAGAATTCCATCAAGAAGAGGGCTCATTTAGCAAGCCTTCCTGTTAGTATGGCTTTTGACATCAAATATTTGAGAGGATCCACTTTTGATATGAGATGGACCTCATGTGCCAAGGCGTAGTGTCTGAGCTTCGTTATCGCGAAAATCAGTGTCATGCAATGCTTTTCGATGGGGGGGTAGTTGTTTTCTGCCCCTAGGAGAACTCGACTCAAATAATAGAGAGCTCTCTCCTTCCCCTGGTTGTTCTCATGTGCCCATAACGCGCCTAGAGAACCTTCCAGGGCTGTTGTGTAGAGGATGAGGGGCTTTCCCTTAACCGGGGCAGTCAGTACCGGTGGGTTCTGCAGGTATTGCTTGATTTCATCCAGTGCACTTTGGCATTTATGATCCCAAACGAACTGGGTCCCCTTCTTCATTAGATGGCTGTAGGGGCGGCATTTGCCGGAGAGATTGGCAATGAACCGCCGGATATACGTGAGCTTTCCTTGGAGAGACCGCGATTGTTTGAGAGTTCTTGGCGTGGGCATTTCCATAATCGCCTTGATCTTTGATGGGTCTATTTTGATTCCTCGGTGTCGTATGATGAATCCTAGGAATTTTCCTGAGGAGACTCCAAACGCGCATTTCAGAGGATTCATCTTTAGATTGTATTTCCGAAGACGCTGGAACACTAAGTTCAGATGTTCCCAGTGCTCCTCGTACGATTTGCTTTTCACCATAAGGTCGTCAATATAGCATTCGACAATCTCATGTATAAGGTCATCGAAGATCTTCGTCATGGCCCTCTGATAGGTAGCGTCTGTATTCTTCAAACCGAAGGGCGCCACCTTATAGCAGAATATGCCTAGCGGAGTTCGGAAGGCGGTGTTCTTTTGGTCTTTATGATGCATTTTTATTTGATTGTAGCCTGAAGATCCATCCATGAAGGAGAAGACCTCATGAGTGGACGTGTTATCGATCATCAGCTCGGTAACAGGTACTGGGAAGTCATCCTTCGGAAAAGCTTTGTTAAGGTCTCGAAAGTCCACGCAGATGCGCACTGTTCCATTTTTCTTCATCACTGAAACAATGTTGGCAATCCAATCGGGATACTGAACTTCTTGGATGAAACCGGAGTCAATTAGTTTCTTGACTTCGGCATTGATACTCATCTCGAGCTCGAGCCGCATTCTTCTTAGCGCCTGTTTGACTGGCTTAACGTCCGGCGATATAGCCAGTTTATGTTAGTGTATATGCCCTAGGGGCCATTATTGTATCATACTAGTTTGTATATTACTTAATGGAAGCTTGGGATATTCACATGTATATAACAGTCTTGCTAAACATGGTAGTATGCTACTTGGTTTTTCTATCTTAATATGTGAGTATACGTATTGATAGAGCTCTTAGGATCTTGCTTGACTACCAGCGTTGTGATGGCAGTCACACTAGTGGGGGCTGGGTAGTCTACAAGCACATCCTTATTCAGGTCCCTAGTCGTTGGATTATCGAGACAGGGCATCGATACTCCGGAGTAGACTAGTGTGTACGCTTCTCATCCCAGTTAGGGAGATGGTCTGTCCCACAGCCGTCAGTACGTCGTACTGGAGATAGTATGCAGATGCTCGTTAGGTTACGGGTACACCGGACAGGACTCATAGGGAACTGTTGGTTGGTTTTATACCAGTCGTCAGTGAACAGTTCCCAGGTGACATGAGTACAGCATAGTCCGCAGACTTGACACTGCTACTTCGCCTCGAGTGTGTCCCACTGTTCTTAGATTGCTACCCTACCACGGCTCAAAGGAGTCGTGCAAACAGGTAGCAGTTGGGTGCAGTCCCGAGCACTTGGAAGCAGTGGCGGTTAGACAGGATTCGTCTCTCCCGGTATAGGGGGTTGATATCGCGCCGTGTCAGAGAGCCATTACGCAAAGTCCCTGGCCAGGGAAAGCGAGATTTGCTGGTAGGTTCCAGTAGTTTCTCAGGGTGTAATGGGCTTCGCTCCGACACGACTTATACCGCTATTAGGGGACTGACGCTTGCCGCCCCCTAGGCCCGATATGCGATAGTCTTAGACGAACAGACCGGACTGTACGGAGATTGTCACATTAGACTCAGTAGGAGTTCGGATGGGTTTCCTCATCGGCCTTCTTATCGACATCTACCTGGGGACCGTTACGTACAGCTAGTGCCGCTTGCGGTCTGTGGTTAAACCCACTGCCAGCGTAGTAGTCGAGTCTCTAGAGTCCCACGCAGAGAGTTTCCCTACTCCAGGCGAAACGATATAGAAGTCGTATGGTTTTACGACAAGGGTTCGGACGCATACGTGTGTTTACGCACGTACGACTTTCGGACAGTTTTTACTAGTCGGCTTTGGTTTAAGCCAGTTACTAGTATCTGGTTATTGGATTTGTACAGTCTAAAGTTTTTCCGTGTTTTCACGGATAGGAGGGGCGTTCTCGTAATTGCGCGAGAAGCTTCTAGAAGATGGTGACTAAGGAGATTTAGGTGGCATATACATTGAATGAGATTAGTGAGTCATATGGATGATTCATCCATGTCATTAATGCTTCATAATTGCTTAATGACTCATGGAGATGAATCACCACAAGATATTTATCAAGCATGGTTGTAATCATTTTCTTTTCTTTTTTTGATAAATAGAAATGCTTGATATATATTATGATAACTCATTTTCTCTTCTCATTATTATGTTCATCTTCTCTCTCCTCAAGCTCTCTCTCTTCAAACCCTAATCCTCCCCTCTCATGTGTTGAGTACAAGGATTAGTTAGACTACTTAATCCATAACCATACTCTATTTCATCTAGGTACTTTGATTAGCACTTAAAGATACCTAGTTGCCTCAAATTTAGAGGCAAAGCTTGGAGTTTAGCTCTCGTGGTGGATCGTCTACTACTTGGAGAAGGCCGAGGAGGAGGTGGAGTTCGTAAAGACGAAGGACACGGTTCTTTAGGTATAATCCCTTTACATAGTAGTTTAGAACTTCTATGTTTGATGTTAGTTATCGTTTAGCTTCGATTCATGCGGTTAGTCGATGTTTAAGCAAAGAACAAGATCGTTTTTCATATTTCCGCCTCCCCGCAAGTCGTGGGGTGTTGTACATCGACTTACAGTGGTATCAGAGCCTCGCTAAACAATAAATAACTCACTTGCAAAATTGTATGAATTTCGAACGGAAAAAACCAAAACCGGAAAACCCCGATATCATGGTTTCTGTCGATTTTTAAATGAAGTCCAAAAATTTTTCAGGCAGGTTCAGAAAGCTCAAAATGATAGTATTAGAACACCCAAGAAAACTGGGCTCGCGAATCGACTAAACCGCCGCGGAACCGCGGCCAATCCCCCCGATCCGCCGCGATTCCGCCGCCGAGTTGCCGATTCACAAGCCCAATTTTCCTGTGCTGGTTCTCTGTGATATTTGGTATTTTCTGGAATTTTTAATTTTTGCTCAGGTTTCAGATTTACAGAGAAGTATTGGAGCAAAATTAAATGTGTTTAATCGATCGAAATTATACGGTATTTGCTTGTTGGATTATAACTGTGTTTGTATAATGTGTTCGTAAACCTCCCCTAACTGCTAGTATGTCGGTTGGCAGGGGGTTGCACATTTCTGTAATGGATTTTATCTGTTTATGTATATGAACTGTGTTGGACTGTTGTGATGTATAGCCGGGGTTATGTGATGGGTTATTATTTAATTCATTTGATGTAAATGTAATTTGTTGTAATATTATTTTGCGGGGCACATCCAGGTTGCGGTTGTAGCCACCGTTGTATTATTTCATTTTACTGTTTTTGCTCCTAGGACAGACCCAAGGTGGGGTGCACAAACTGCCGGGCGGGTAGTTTGCCGTACCCGTTGGGGTCTTGGGTGGGGTAATGGCTATTCATCACAACTGTGTAATCCGTCTTTTGTTGCAGGCTCAAAACAAACACGGATTGCTTGCAAATCCAATAAATTTCATCTGTGATCTGGAATGCCTATTATTGCGTCTGACGAGTACAATATCTATATATGATAGCTATTTAGACGTCACTTATGTTTTACACCCGCACTAGCCCAGCCCCCGCTCTGTCGTTAGTTAAGTAACCTAACGGGTGATGACGGGACCCCGTGGCGAATGCGGATGACATAAGAGGACGTTGTATTTTC
This sequence comes from Agapanthus africanus, assembly GCA_030015575.1. NCBI lineage: Eukaryota > Viridiplantae > Streptophyta > Magnoliopsida > Asparagales > Amaryllidaceae > Agapanthus > Agapanthus africanus. Next base: position 581,837,420 of record CM057340.1, on the reverse strand, counting down.
GTTGTTTTCTGCAATGATAGGTTAATGATGGGACGCGTTATTTATAATGCAAAGAAAATAAACCAAAAGTTTAATCGTTGGAATAATTTAAAAGAAACCACTCGGTTAATTTTAAAACCAGATATTTTTAAATGCGGAGCTTTAACCACTCCTTTTAAAAAGCTATCAGGTTCCTTCGGTTATATCAAGTTCACTGCGTTCACGGTTTCGCCAAAACCATTCGTAGCCCTCCGTCATTTCATCTGGGTATTCAGTAGTATTCAAGCTATGTATTTTGACCAACGCCAAGGCATAGTGTTTGGTAGCTACTGGGTATTCATTTGTTGCATAGATAGATGAGTTAGTTTGGGACAATCGTATGATCATTTTGGCCAACGTCAAGGATAAGTACGGATGGGTTCAAATTAACAAGATAATGATGGGTAGAACTTGACATGTGACTTATGATATTTTGACCAACGCCAAGGTCATAAGAGCATGGGGCAAAAATATATATCGGGAATTTCTAAAGAAACTGAAATTTGCAAAGAGATACATACCATTTAGAGTTTGATGAATGTTGATAGGATTCCTTCAACATTATCATATGATGATATTTGGATCCCGATCCTACTGTGAGTATATGCTACTTATCAGGAGATTCGTCACTTAACGATCAATGCTATAAACCAAGTAAGTGTCAAGAAAGGTGTCAGCGGGGTTACGCCCCCAGAGAAAAGAGGTACTTTAATTAAGGAACTTCGCGAAAGCGTTGGAAAACCTCCCTCGAAGTATTGACACTATCCTGGCTGAACGGTTAAGCAAGAATTGTACAGTGAGAATAAAGTCCTGGCTAATTCTTCTTTTATGGTTTGAGAAAGGATTCGAGAAACAGTGGGAGCCATCCAGTTTAGATAAACTAAAAACCACTCTAAACTTGCAAGAGCATCATGCTAAAGAGTTTTCTTCTCTCTCTCCTAATTGCAGCGACCCTGAAAATGACTGGACTTAAGTTACTTTTAGAGAAAAATATACTGACAGGGCCAAACTATAAAGATTGGCTGCGGAATGTCAAAATGGCTTTGACGTATGACAAATTGGGGTACGTCCTCACCGCTACGGCACCTGCTGTCCCTGGTCCCAAATCCAGTAATGCGGATAAGGAAATCCGCAAAACCTGGGATTTCGATTGCGCGAAAGCCAAGTGCATCGTGCTTGCCTCGATGAACAATGAACATCAGAGGAGGCACGAGGATATGGAACTAGATGCCATATTTCTCCATACAAAGGAACTTTATGGAGAGCAATCTCGTATAGCAAGATACGAGACCTCTAAGAACTTGTTTCGAGCGAGGTTGGCTGTCGGGTCATCAGTAGGAGAACATGTCCTAAAGATGATCGGCTATATAGAAGAGCTCGCAGACCTTGAGACGACTTTGGATAATGAGCTCTATACAGACCTTATTCTCCAGTCCCTTCCTCACACCTACGCCCAGTTTATCCTGAACTTCAACATTCAAAGAAAAGAAGTTGAACTTCCGGAACTCCTGAACATGTTAAGGAGTGCAGAGGGCACCTTGCAGAAAGCAAGGGAAACACCCGCTATGTTTGTTAGTGGTGCATCTTCTTCCGGGTCCAAGGCTAGGGCCAAAGGAAGGAAGAAGAAGGCCGCCACCAAACCTAGAGGATGTGTTAGTAAGGTGGGAGGGAAGGGAAAGAAAAAGTTTGCGGTACCGGTAGTAGGCCAGGATGAGTGCTTCCATTGTCACAGGAAAGGGCACTGGAAGAAAAATTGCAAGGCGTGGAACGCCAAGAACCAGGAACCAAAGCAAGCTGTGGCTTCGACTTCAGGTGTGTTTGTAATTGAGAATTGTCTGTCAATTAACTCTACTTCCTGGTATTGGATACCAGATCAGGATCTCATATTTGCAATTCATTGCAGGCACTGAGAAACCGTAGAGTGCTAAAGGAAGGTGATATGACCCTAAAGGTTGCTAACGGAGCTAGCGTGGGAGCTGCGTCCGTCGGGGATTATCACCTAGGATTGACGAGTGGACACATTTTGGTTTTACATAACTGTTTTTTTGTACCAAGCTTAACGTGTAATATCATATCAGTTTCCTTGTTATCAAATAAAGGTTATGATTTCACGTTTGTAAGAGATGTTGTTAACATCCACTTTAATCATGGTTTGATCGGGTCCGGTACACTAAATAACGGTATATATGTTTTAAACCAACTCCAAATTTTCAATGTCCAGAACACACTAAAAAGAAAGTCTCCAGATTTAAATAAAGCTTTCTTATGGCATTGTAGACTGGGTCACATCAATGAGAGAAAGTTGACTAAGTTGCATAAAGAAGGATATTTGGACTCGTTCGAATATCAAACTTATGACACTTGTCAATCTTGTCTCAAAGGAAAGATGACAAAGACTCCATTTACTGGACATGGAGTAAGAGCGAGCGAGCTCTTAGGACTCATACACAGCGATGTATGTGGTCCAATGTCTACGCATGCAAGAGGTGGTTTTTCCTATTTCATTACTTTCACGGATGATTACTCAAGATACGGATTCATTTATCTGATGAAACATAAATCCGAGGCTTTTGAGAAATTCCAAGAGTATAAGAATGAAGTAGAAAACCAAACCGGCAAAAGTATCAAGACACTTAGATCTGATCGAGGTGGTGAATACTTGAGTGCCGAGTTCCTAGGTTACCTAAAAGAGAAAGGAATTCTCTCTCAGCTTACTCCTCCATACACTCCACAGCATAATGGTGTATCGGAGAGACGGAATCGAACCCTATTGGATATGGTACGATCCATGATGAGTAATGCTGAGTTACCGCGATCTTTCTGGGGTTATGCGCTAGAATCAGCGGCATATCTTTTGAACATGGTTCCTACCAAGACTGTGCCTACCACGCCATATCAGATGTGGAGTGGGAAAAAACCCTATCTTCAGTATCTGAAAATATGGGGATGTCCAGCTTTTGTTAAAAAGCAGCATGTGGACAAGCTCGAGGCACAATCAGTAAAGTGTAAGTTTGTGGGATATCCAAAGAACTCCAGGGGGTATATATTCTATTACGCAGAGGAACAAAAGGTGTTTGTTTCTCGTAATGCCCATTTTCTAGAATATCAGTTTTTAGAAAAGGAAATAAGTGGGAGCGAAATAGAACTGGAAGAAATTCCAGAACCACAAACTGCTACTGAAAGTTTGGTAGAACCGGTAGTTCAAGAAGAACAGGACATTCCCGCACCCCTCCGCAGGAGTAGTAGGCCGTCTCATCCGCCTGAGAGATACTACGGTTTTCTCATAGATGGGGATAGAGAGGATTGCATCATAGATGATGATGAACCTACTGACTTCCAGCAGGCCATCCAGAGTGGCGACTCGGTACGATGGCTAGATGCAATGCGGACCGAAATGGAGTCCATGTACACCAACAAAGTATGGACTTTGGACTTTGCTCCAGATGGGGTAAAACCCATAGGATGCAAATGGATCTTCAAGAAAAAGATTGGTGTAGATGGACAGGTGGAAACCTATAAAGCTAGACTTGTTGCAAAGGGTTTTCGTCAAAGACCTGGTTTGGACTATGACGAAACTTTTTCTCCAGTGGCTATGCTCAAATCCATTCGGGTCCTTCTTGCTATTGCTGCCTTCCATGATTATGAAATCTGGCAGATGGACGTAAAGACGGCTTTTCTAAATGGAAATTTAGAAGAGTGCGTCTATATGGATCAGCCATAGGGTTTTAATCAGAGTGGGAGCAACGGGAAAGTATGCAAGCTGCTTAAGTCCATTTATGGACTAAAGCAGGCATCGCGGAGCTGGAACATCTGTTTTGATGAGACAGTCAAAGAATATGACTTTATCAAAAATCCAGATGAACCGTGCATATATAGTAAAGTTGTAGACAGAAGTGTCGTATTCCTCGTCTTGTACGTGGATGACATTCTATTGATAGGAAATGACATTCCTATGCTACAATCTGTCAAAGGATTCTTATCACACAGGTTCTCCATGAAAGACCTGGGTGATGCCTCTTACATTCTGGGGATCCGGATCTATCGTGATAGATCCAAGAGGATGTTGGGACTTTCGCAGTCCAGGTATATCGACACTGTACTGAAAAGATTCAGTATGGAAGATTCTAAGCGCGGTAATCTACCGGCTTGTCACGGAATCACCTTCTCCAAAGAGATGTCTCCCAAGACTGATTTGGAAAGGGAACGCATGTCTATTATACCCTACGCTTCTGCAGTAGGCTCTATAATGTATGCGATGTTGTGCACCAGACCAGATGTAGCTTACGCACTGAGCGTGGTAAGCCGGTATCAGTCAGACCCAGGGGAGAAGCACTGGATAGCAGTAAAGAACATTCTCAAGTACCTGAGAAGGACTAAGGAGATGTTCTTGGTTTACGGCGGAAAAGACCTCAGGTTGGAGGCCTTTGCTGATTCCGGCTTCCAGAGTGATAAGGACGATTCCAAGTCTATGTCGGGTTATGTCTTTACCCTCAATGGAGGGGCGGTGTGCTGGAAGAGCTCCAAGCAGGACACCGTTGCTGACTCAACGATGGAAGCGGAGTATATAGCTACTTGCGATGCCGCAAAAGAAGCAGTCTGGATGAAGAAGTTCCTAACAGAACTTCAGGTGGTTCCTACCATAGTTGACCCAATACCTCTGTATTGCGACAACAACGGAGCTATAGCTTTAGCGAAGGAACCAAGGTCCCATCAGAAGTCCAGACACATCTTAAGGCGGTATCACCTGATCAGGGAGATCATTGATCGTCGGGAGATCGAGGTTCGGAGAGTTGCTTCTGAAGAGAACATTGCTGATCCATTCACGAAGGCCCTACCTCAGATTCAGTTCGAGAGGCTACTCGAGATCATCGGTCTTCGATATGCCAGTACATGGCCCTAGTGCAAGTGGGAGATTGTTAGTGTATATGCCCTAGGGGCCATTATTGTATCATACTAGTTTGTATATTACTTAATGGAAGCTTGGGATATTCACATGTATATAACAGTCTTGCTAAACATGGTAGTATGCTACTTGGTTTTTCTATCTTAATATGTAAGTATACGTATTTATAGAGCTCTTAGGATCTTGCTTGACTACCAGCGTTGTGATGGCAGTCACACTAGTGGGGGCTGGGTAGTCTACAAGTACATCCTTATTCAGGTCCCTAGTCGTTGGATTATCGAGACAGGGCATCGATATTCCGGAGTAGACTAGTGTGTACGCTTCTCATCCCAGTTAGGGAGATGGTCTGTCCCACAGCCGTCAGTACGTCGTACTGGAGATAGTATGCAGATGCTCGTTAGGTTACGGGTACACCGGACAGGACTCACAGGGAACTGATGGTTGGTTTTATACCAGTCGTCAGTGAACAGTTCCCAGGTGACATGAGTACAGCATAGTCCGCAGACTTGACACTGCTACTTCGCCTCGAGTGTGTCCCACTGTTCTTAGATTGCTACCCTACCACGGCTCAAAGGAGTCGTGCAAACAGGTAGCAGTTGGGTGCAGTCCCGAGCACTTGGAGGCAGTGGCGGTTAGACAGGATTCGTCTCTCCCGGTATTGGGGGTTGATATCGTGCCGTGTCAGAGAGCCATTACGCAAAGTCCCTGGCCAGGGCAAGCGAGATTTGCTGGTAGGTTCCAGTAGTTTCTCAGGGTGTAATGGGCTTCGCTCCGACACAACTTATACCGCTATTAGGGGACTGACGCTTGCCGCCCCCCTAGGCCCGATATGCGATAGTCTTAGACGAACAGACCGGACTGTACGGAGATTGTCACATTAGACTCAGTAGGAGTTCGGATGGGTTTCATCATCGGCCTTCTTATCGACATCTACCTGGGGACCGTTACGTACAGCTAGTGCCGCTTGCGGTCTGTGGTTAAACACACTGCCAGCGTAGTAGTCGAGTCTCTAGAGTCCCACGCAGAGAGTTTCCCTACTCCAGGCGAAACGATATAGAGGTCGTATGGTTTTACGACAAGGGTTCGGACGCATACGTGTGTTTACGCACGTACGACTTTCAGACAGTTTTTACTAGTCGGCTTTGGTTTAAGCCAGTTACAAGTATCCGGTTATTGGATTTGTATAGTCTAAAGTTTTTCCGTGTTTTCACGGATAGGAGGGGCGTTCTCGTAATTGCGCGAGAAGCTTCTAGAAGATGGTGACTAAGGAGGTTTAGGTGGCATATACATTGAATGAGATTAGTGAGTCATATGGATGATTCATCCATGTCATTAATGCTTCATAATTGCTTAATGACTCATGGAGATGAATCACCATAAGATATTTATCAAGCATGGTTGTAAATCATTTTCTTTTCTTTTCTTGATAAATAAAAATGCTTGATATATATTATGATAAATCATTTTCTCTTCTCATTATTATGTTCATCTTCTCTCTCCTCAAGCTCTCTCTTCTCAAACCCTAATCCTCCCCTCTCATGTGTTGAGTACAAGGATTAGTTAGACTACTTAATCCATAACCATACTCTATTTCATCTAGGTACTTTGATTAGCACTTAAAGATACCTAGTTGCCTCAAGTTTAGAGGCAAAGCTTGGAGTTTAGCTCTCGTGGTGGATCGTCTACTACTTGGAGAAGGCCGAGGAGGAGGTGGAGTTCGTAAAGACGAAGGACACGGTTCTTTAGGTATAATCCCTTTACATAGTAGTTTAGAACTTCTATGTTTGATGTTAGTTATCGTTTAGCTTCGATTCATGCGGTTAGTCGATGTTTAAGCAAAGAACAAGATCGTTTTTCATATTTCCGCCTCCCCGCAAGTCGTGGGGTGTTGTACATCGACTTACAGTTTATGTACCGCTATTTCTGGATCTAGTCCCGGCTTCTCGGAATAATTCCATGCAAAGCAGTCTTTATATTGCATGAGTATATTTTTTAAAGTAGCCACCTGAGTTTTAGATAGCTACTCACTGACGAACGTTGGCATCGGATCATTTGTCGTTCCCAAGTCAATTTTTCTTAGATTGTCCGCCTGGTATGTATCCCATCTTCCCGCTCTTTGGGCGCCGGTGGAAATTCTGAGATCACCTCGTCCTCATCCTCATCTGCGAAGCATTTGGAGGGGTCATCCATATTCTCGTGGTTCCCCTCTTTTGAGAATGTTATCACGTGGCAGGTACAAGTTCGTTTCCAAGCTCGATGTTGATCTGGCCCTACTCTCGCAATATAGGTTGCTTTTGGCTCATGCTTTCGCGGTGAGCTTACCCTCCAACTGTCGGATAGAGCGAACCTGCCTTGTTTATACTGGTCTTCGACCCAGTCTTTGAAGGTGAAACAGTCTTTAAGGGGATGACCTGTTGCGCGGTGGTAGGAGCAATAATCCGGGTGATGAACCTCATTTATCTGTTTGGGGTACCGAGGCTCCGGGAGCATCATCATTTGATGCTTGATGACAAGGTTAAATATTTTCCTTGTCTTGTCTTGGGGGAAAGAGTATTCCCGACCCATCTTCTTCATAAAAGACGGATTCCAGCTGACATTTTCGCTTGTGTAGCTTCTTGGATCCACTTCGCTGTTTTAGAACGTCATTCTCGTTCTCCGCCATGTTTTTGCCTCTGTGTCGGGCTTTTTCCTTGTCGCGAGAACGTACAGTGGGCTGAGGGTGAAAGGCATCGTGATTTTCCTTTTCCGCGGACTGCTGAATGAGACGCTGAGTCCTAGCCTTTTCGTAAATGGCCATTTCACGGTTGTGGTTGTTGGCTATAGTGCCCTCAAGTCAATTATTGGATCGCAGGCACGTGATTGCAATGATTGAGGGAGGACCTATACCGGTAAAACAGTCTTACTCGAGATGATAGTATGCTATCTGCTTTGTCTTTATCATCGTGTACATACTTCAGGTGACATTACAGATCACCATTACATGTTAATAGAGCCCTTAGGATTCATGCTTGACTACCTAAAATATGATGGCGATCATATACGTGGGAGCTGGGTGGTCTATAAGAACGTCCTTAAAATGTCCCTAGTCGTGGGAGTTTCGCGACTGGGCATCGATACTCCAAGAGTAGACTAGTGTATACTGATCGAGACCCCGACGAGGGATGGTGGCCGGTCTCACAAGCCATTGGTAAGTTGGTTCACCTAAGATGTATACAGCTGCTCATTGGGTTATGAGTACACCGGACGGACTCGCCGGGAACATGCTAGTTGGTATTATACCTATTGTCAGATAGCAGTTCCCTGGTGATATGTGTACAGGTTAGTCTATCGACCTGAGATTTTCATTTGTCTCGTGTGAGTTCCCACTGTACTTTGATTACTACCCTACCACGGCTCAAAGGAGTCGTGCAAACAGGTTTTAGTTGGGTACAGTCCCGAGCCACATGGAGGCAGTAAGCGGATCGTTAGGGAATTCGTCTCTCCCGGTATTGGGGTTGATGTCGCGGAGTGCACGGATGGCCATCACCAGAAATTCTTAGCCAAGATAGTCGAGAATTACTGATCTAGGATCGGTAGTTTCTCAGGTGGTGATAGGTTTCATATCGACACTAAATGTCACGTTATTAGGGGTCTGACTTTATCCACCCCCTAGACTCGATATGCGATACTCATAGACGAACGGACCGGACTGTACGGATATTGTCACTGTCAGGCTCAGTAGGGTTTCAGGATAAGTTTGCTCGTCGGCCTCCCTTTCGTTCAATACCTGGGTAACCGTTACGTACAGCTAGTGCCATTGACGTGCTTATGGTTAAATCCACTGCCAGCGTATTGACGAGTCTTTAGAGTCCCACACAGAGAGTTTCACTGCTTCGGGCGAAACGTTGTAGAAGCCGTATGGTTTTATGGTAGGGTTCGATCATATACGTGCACTTGTGCACGGATCATAATCGACGGATAATAGCAGTGGGCTTTGGTTTAAGCCGGATCCTAGTATTATATTGTTGGATTATTTTCGTCTCGTAGTATTCGTATTCAGTCACAATACGGATGCGGGTATGTATATATGGATAATGGGTATTCTTGTAATTCGTTACAAGTTTACTTTAGAAGATGCTTTTTCTTTTTGGATTAAACATTTAGGTTTAAATGTTTAGTGAGGTGGAAAGTGTGTGAATTATTGTTTTGGAAAATATCTAGCATGCTCACCTTGTGTTTCATGATACCACATGGGTGTGACTCATGGTGGGTCATGTAGTAACTCATGCCAAGATATTTGTGTGTGTGTTGTGAGATATTTGTGAGGGCAAGGTAGATCTTTTCTTGGTGGGGCTTTCTTGAGTTGCTCACTTGCTCACAAAATATAACACAGCACCCACAAGAAAAAAAAGCAGACACTTTTTCTTCACTTGCATTTCTTTTGCTCACACTTCTTCACCTCTTGGTATCTTCTTCAACCTCCACCCAAACCCTCTCATGAGTTGAGAATCCTTGGGTGTATTGAGACAAAGTAATCACACACTCTCTCTACTTCATCTTGGCTATCTAGGTTGGAAAACTAGATACCCAAGTTGCTTCGATTTTGAGGCGGGAGCCCGTATTACTAACCCTCGATGTGGGGAGACCGGAGATCAAACATGATCGAGGAAGCCGCGAGGAGCTTGGGACAGAGGTTGAAGACCGCAGGACACTGATCGTTTGGTATAACCTCTCTAAACTCTTTTCTTATAGCTAGTATAGGGTTAATGGTACGATCCGTAGATTAGGGTTCCGTTAGCGCCGGGTTTTTAAAAGCTTTTGTTCCGCATTTGGCCACGGATTGATGGCCGGGGCACTGCCGTAACCTAACATGGTATCAGAGCCAACCTATTAACCGCATACTGGTTTGTTTAGATGATGTTAAAGTATCAAAACCGAAGTAACTCCGAAACAATACCAACACATATTCCATTCTCTGTCAAATTTTGTTTAGTCTTCTAAAAATATTTAAGCAATTGCAGAAGACTACCTTGATGACCACTAGACTTCACCCTGTAGGGTTACGGTAGCATCCTGGCCATCAATCTGTGGCCAAACGCGGAACAAAAACTTCTAAAACCCGGTGCTAACGGAACCCTAATCGACGGATCGTACCATTAACCTTATACTGGTTAACTGTAAAGAGTTTAGAGAGGTTATACCGATCGATCTGTGTTCTTCGGTCTTCAACCTCTGTCCTAAGCTCTTCGCGGCTTCCTCGATCAAGTTCGTTCTCCAGTCTCTCTCGTCGAGGACGATCCACGTCGAGGATTAGTAATACGGGCTCCCGCTTCAAAACCGAAGCAACTCGGGCATCCAGTTTGCTTGCCTAGATACCCAAGATAAAGTAGAGAGTGTGTGATCATTTTGTCTCAATACACCCAAGGATTCTCAACTCATGAGATGGAATGGGTGGAGGTTGAAAAAGAAGCCATAGGAGGAAAGGTGTGAGCTCAAGACTTGGCTAAAGAAAAAAGAGGTGAAGAAAATTGTTCTGCCTTTTTCTTTGAGTGAGTTGTGTGAACTATTTGAGTGTGAGCAATTAAAGAAAACCCTTGCCCAAAGAAAAGACCTGCCACTCCTCAATAATATCTCACAAGACCCAACACCATGAGTCACCAAGACCACATGCACCATTCAATGCCAAATGCCAAGACTTGCACTCACAATTTCCACACAATTAAACATTAAACTAAATGTTTAAATCCAAGAAAAAGAAATGGTAAAGTAAACTTGTAACGAATTACAAAAATACCCATCATCCGTATATACATACTTGCATCTGTATTCCGACTGAATACGAATACAACGAGACGAAAGCAATCCAACAATATAATACTAGGATCCGGCTTAAACCAAAGCCCACTAGTATTATCCGTCCGATCATGATCCATGCACAAGTACACGAATATGATCGAACCCTGCCATAAAACCATACGGCCTCTACAACGTTTCGCCCGAACCAGGGAAACCCTCTGTGTGGGACTCTAAAGACTCGCCAATACGCTGGCAGTGGGTTTAACCACAAGCACGTCGGTGGCACTAGCTGTACGTAACGGCTGCCCGGGAATTGAGCGAAAGGGAGGCCGACGAGCAAACTCATCCTGAAACCCTACTGAACCTGACAATGACAATATCCGTACAGTCCGGTCCATTCGTCTATGAGTATCGCATATCGAGTCTAGGGGGTGGATAAAGTCAGATCCCTAATAACGCGACATTTAGTGTCGGCATGAAACTTATCACCAACTGAGAAACTACCGATCCTAGATCGGTAATTCTCGTCTACCCCAGCCGAAGATTTCTGGTGATGGCCATCCGTGCACTCCGCGACATCAAGCCCCAATACCGGGAGAGACGAATCCCCTGACGATCCGCTCACTGCCTCCATGTGGCTCGGGACTGTACCCAACTAAAACCTGTTTGCACGACTCCTTTGAGCCATGGTAGGGTAGTAATCAAAGCACAGTGGGAACTCACACGAGGCAAATGACGATCTCAGGTCGATAGACTAACCTATACACATGTCACGAGGGAACTGCTATCTGACGATAGGTATAATACCAACTAGCATGTTCCCGGCGAGTCCGTCCGGTGTACTCATAACCCAATGAGCACCTGTATACATCTTAGGTCAACCAACTGACACCAATGGCTTGTGAGACCGGCCACCGCCCCTTGTCCGGGTCTCGATCCGTATACACTAGTCTACTCTTGGAGTATCGATGCTCAGTCTCAAAACTCCCATAACTAGGGACACTTTAAGGATGTGTTTATAGACCACCCCAACTCTCACGTATATGATCGTCATCATACTGCTGGTAGTCAAGCAAGAATCCTATGGGCTCTATCAACATGTAATAGTGATCTGTAATACCACCTGAAGCATGTACACGATGATAAAGACAAACCAGATAGCATACTATCATCTCGAGTAAGATTGTTCTACCGGTATAGGTCCTCTCTCAATCATTGCAATCGCGTGCCTGCGATCCAATAATTGACTTGAGGGCACTATGGCCAACACACCCCAAATACGAGCCAATTCCAACAACTTTGACCCGGCCACATTGCCTTAAATTCCGGCCTGGCCGGTTTTAGAAGTGAGTTTGGGTTTGGTATTTTGGGTGTGGTCTGGTCTATGGAATATTGGTTCGGTGGTATTGCTTGTTTAGTCCAGTTTGGATATGGTTTTATCTAGAAGTTTGGGGCTATTCGGGGTTATTTCGAAGTCGATATTTCTAACACTGTTTAAAGTTTTACAGTACTTACATTACTATCTGCGACCGTGAATATCATTAGAGCGGTACAACTTGTCTAATTGCTATAGTTCTTTTAGACGGGTTTGCGAACGTGACATTCACGTTGATGTTCTGTGTTGTGTTGTGGTTGTTGCGGAATTGTCGTGGTGGATAGCTTGGATGCAATGATAGTACAGTTTAGTTTTATTTGTACATTTGATATCGCGGGCGAGCGTCCGACGTGTAGACTGCCGTCACTGCCTGTTTGTATATTATTTGTTTGGGGCACGACCGGGTTGAGATCGATGTCACCGTTGTACATATTTTTCTTTTCTGTACTAGGATTACCCCGCGATGGAGTGCACGGATAGCCGGGTTCTGGAGGGCAACAGGTCCGCATCTCATGGCTTTGAGACGGAGGGGACCTCACTCTAGAATTAGCGGGTTATTCGCCGCACTCATAGGGGTTCAGGTTGACCCAAGAAGGGGTGTTCAAGTTACCGGATTCCGTGAAGTGCCGGGTGGCCCATTCACTTTGATGAAGGGGGCTGCCTCACTTCTGGTTTTGGTGGGTAACTTGCCGCGCTCGTAGGGGTCTAGGTTTTCATTACACAGGCTATCCACACGACCAGGGGAACGTCGGGTTTCATTTGCGGCTCAAAGGAAACAGGCTATCCACACGACCAATCTCATATCCATGCAACAGAAAAGCATTACAGAGCTACCGCATACTACGCCTCGGCTGAGCACGACATACGTAGCACGAATACTAAGCAATACTAATCTGCAATGACGGAGGGCTACGGCTGGTTTTTGGCGAAAAACCTTTAACGTAATGAACTTGATATCGTTGAAGGAACCGGATAGCTTTTTATAAAAATATAGTGGCGAAAACCTTTTGCTCTTTCCCCGTAGAATGAGGTGCAGGATATTCCAACTGAATACCACGATGCAAAGCAAAAAGTAATCGGTTATAGTGAAGTTATTACCCTGACGCATACTTCTGTCCAAGGGGTCACTCCCGGTGAAGGGATCTCGGCCCTTGCCTCGTCGACTGAAGTGCTGGATATTCATAACCGAATACCACTGTGCAAAACAAAAGAGAGCGCCCTTACAACAACAGCTTTTTGAAAAATTGTTCCAACAACATCAGAATAGGTTTGTTTAGTTTGCATTGATCCGAATCAATGCAGTCCCATCAATTGATCACACCAATAAAGAACGAAAATAATGATGTACGTATATGCCATCCGCATTCGCCACTGGGTCCCGTCATCACCCGTTAGGTTACTTAACTAACGACAGAGCGGGGACTGGACTAGCGCGGATGCAAAACATATACAACATCTACTAGTATATATATCAATATATAATATTCGCTCAAGGCGTGATAAAATGCAATATCACAGAAATGTAATAAGCATTACAGAACAATACAGATATCTGGGATCCCCGGGTTTCATAGAGCCGCTACTGAAACCCGACGTTCCCCTGGTCGTGTGGATAGCCTGTGCAATGAAATCCTAGACCCCTACGGGCGCGGCAAGTTACCCGCCAATACCTGAAGCGAGGCAGCCCCCTTCAACAACGTGAATGGACCACCCAGCACTTCACGGAATCCGGTAACTTGGGCACCCCTCCTTGGGTCAACCTATACCCCCTACGAGTACGACGAATAGCCCGCCAATTCTAGAGTGAAGCCCCCTCCGTCTCAACGCCATGAGATGCGGGCCCGTTGCCCTCTAGAACCCGGCTATCCGTGCACCCCTCCGCGGGGTAATCCTAGTACAGAAAGTAAAATATACATACAACGGGTACATCGACCTCAGTTCGGTCGTGCCCCAAAAGAATAATATACAAACAGGCAGTGACGGCAGTCCACATGTCGGACGCTCGCCCCTCAATATCAAATGTACATAATAATACCAAACTGTACTACCATTGCATCCAGGCTATCCACCACAACAAATCCGCAATATCACAGCACAACACAGAACATCAACGTGAATGTCACGTTCGCAAATCCGTCTAAAAGGGCTATAGCATTTAGACAGGATTTACCGATCAAGTGACATTCACGGTCGCAGATATAATGTAAATACTGTGAACTAACATGTTTAAAATTTTCGATCGACTAAATTTACCGAAGTGGGCCCCAAGCACAACTGTAGCACTCAAAGAAAATCTGGGCCCACACAGTATATGCCAAAAACCCTAATTTCAAGTCAGAAACCCACTGTACAAATTTGGTGCAGAGAAGCTATATTTCGGCGGCGGAAACGCGGCCAAAATGGGGTTATGGCCGCGGTTCCGCGGCTTAACTGTAGGATCAGGGTGCCAAATTTTTACAGTGTTCTCAAAAAACCCTGCTCGTATTTTTACAATATACCAAATAATTTTTAGAGCACTGGAAAAATTCGACAGAAACTGTACTTTAGAAATCGGGTTTTCGGAAAATCCGTTCGATCGAACTTGTAAACACGTTAGAGCAAGCTAGACTAGGTTAATGGCGTGTCTCTGATACCATGTAGGACTACGGTAGCGCCCCGGCCGTCTGAACGAGGCCAAAATGCGGAAACGAAAATTTTTCTTGACTTTAAACCGACACTACCGCATCCTAAAAACCCGGATCGTAACCATTAACCTAATGCTAGCTAACAAGAGACGGGATAGAAGCTATACCAAGCGATCCGTGTCCTTCGGTCTTCGGCCTCCACTCCGATCTCCTCGCGGAATCTCCGGTCTTCATCTCCTCATCGGGACAGGCACCACATCGCCGGGTTCTTTTACGAGCTCCCACCTCTGGACCGAGGCAACTCGAGCACGAAGTTGGCGAGTCGATGTGCCCAAGGATGCTGTAGGCAAAGTGTAGAAATGTTTGTCTCATGGGGTTGTGAAGTTGCCTTTTGATGGAGGAAATGAACTATGGAAAGAGGTGAGGAATTTTTGTAGCAAGCCAAATGAGTTGAAGGAAAAATTCCCACCAAATGAAAAATGCCCCCCCCCCCTCTCATAATGTGGCCGGCCCCCCTTATCAAAAATGGGAGAGATCAAAAACCATGAAAGGAGGTGAGGGTAGTAAAAGCAAGAGGTGATCATAACAAATGTGATGATAATGAGGTTACAATGTCACTTCAATTTCTAATCCATTCTTTTCTCATTAAAGCAAGCCATCATGAAAGAAGAAAAGCAAAGATGCTAGATTTATCATAATCCCTCATTTACAAATAAACCCTCCACAATTGCTAATTTGCAAATATGCAAATTAGCCCCTCCATCAGAAAAATCCGGCCAAGTCGGAACAAAGGAAAACTGGCCGAAACGGAATACAAACTGGCAACTTCAGAAAACTGATCCCACAATAAATTACAGGAAAACCCCGCGACTGTATATACATACCCGCATTTGTATTCCGACCGAATACAAATGCAAAGAGACAAAATCTACACTGTACAATACTAGGATCCAGCTTAAACCAAAGCCCGCTAGTATTATCCGTCCGATCTTGATCCGTGCAATACCGCACGTATAAGATCGAACCCTGCCATATCTCCATACGGCCTCTACAGCGTTTCGCCCGAAACTTGAGAAACGGTCTGTGGGGGACTCTAAAGACTCGTCAATACTTTGGCTGTGGATTTAACCACTAGCACGTCAGAGGTATTAGCCGTACGTAACGGGCTACCAGGTATTGACTAAAAGGGACATCGATGAGCGAAGTCATCCTGACACCCTGCTGAGCCTGTCAGTGACAATATCCGTACAGTCCAATCCGTTCGTCTATGAGCATCGCATGGTGGGCCTAGGGGGTTGGTAAAAGTCAGACCCCCAAAAGCGGTACAAGTCGTGTCGGAGTGTAGCCCAGAACACCCTGAGATACTACTGGAATACCTACCAGTAAATCTCCTGCCTCGGCCGAGGGCTTTGTGTAATGGCTCTCCTAGACACAGCGCGACCTCACCCCCAATACCAGGAGAGACGAACCCCTGCAAATCCGCTCACTGCCTCCATGTGGCTCGGGACTGTACCCAACTAAAATCTGTTTGCACGACTCTTTTGAGCCGTGGTAGGGTAGTAATCAAAGTACAGTGGGAACTCACACGAGACAAATGACGATCTCAGGTCGATGAACTAACATGTACACATGTCACCAGGGAACTGCTATCTGACGTCTGGTATAAGACCAACTAGGATGTTCCCGGCAAGTCCTATCCGGTGTACTCATAACCCAATGAGCACCTGTATACATCTTAGGTGAACCAATTGACACCAGTGGCTTGTGAGACCGGCCACCGTCCCTCGTTGGGGTCTCGACTGTATACACTAGTCTACTCTGGAGTATCGATGCCCTGTCTCGAAAACCCCCACGACTAGGGACCTTTTAAGGATGTGCTTATAGACCCCAACTCCCACGTATATGATCGCCATCATACTGCTGGACGTCAAGCAAGAATTCTAAAGGCTCTATCAACGTGCAATAGTGACCTGTAAGGTCACCTGAAACAGTACACGATGATAAAGATAAACCAGATAGCATACTATCATCTTGAGTAAGACTGTTCTAACGGTATAGGTCCTCTCTCAATCATTGCAATCACGTGCCTGTGATCCAATAATTGACTCTGAGGGCACTATCTCCAACAACAGTCGTACTACTATGTTGGACTTCGTCAAGGGTATGTACGGATGGGTTCAAATTAACCTGGACAATGACGGGTAGAACTTGACATGTGACTTATGATATGTTGGCCTTCGTCAAGGTCATAAGAGTATGGGGTAAAAATCACATCGGGAGTTTCAAACATACAGGAAACTTTCCAGACATGCGCATACCTTCTGGAGTGTAATAACTTGAGTGGATTCCATCAGGTTATCATGCGATGATAGTTGGATCCCGATTCCTACTGATGAGTTGGTTTACTCCTCGGGTGATTTTAGATGATCCCGACTAATTCTTCTTTCGGCTTTGGAGGAGAATTTGAGTATACAGTGGGAGACTTCCTGATTAGATAAAGTGGTTAACCATTCTGATCTATGTTAGAGTGCACGCTGAGTGTTTCTTTTCTCTCTCTCTTTGGCAGTGTCCATGGCTCGACCCTAGACTAGAACTCATAAACCAAGTTAACCGAACATTCTTAAAACACACGGGCTTTTGGATTGTCAGAGTTGCATACTTCATTGCCACTTCTATTTTTACCCTTTGCTTTTCTCCGGAACATTCCGTTTCACTACGAAGGTCCACATTTATTGGATATGACCATCGTATAGTTACATACGAACTCGAAGAAACTTGTTTCAGATTCGAGAATGGTTTCCGGTTCTAGAGAAATTGAATAGGACTATTCAGTTGTCTTTTCCTTTTATCTTCTCTCGGGTTGCGAGAGCTCCGTAGTTTAGGAGAGGGTACACCTATTGCGCTTGTTGGATAGTCTTCTTCCAAACCATAGGCAGGTGCCGAAAGGTGGGGAAGGAAGAAAACCGATTAGCCTAAGTGTGGTGTACAGAAGGTAATAAGTAAAGACAAATAAAGGGATTAGAAAGAGGGCAAAGTAAATTGCGACTGCTATCATTCATGACGATACCACGTATATCATCGCCACTCCTATTTCACCTTTGAATTTCTCCAGAACACCCCGTATCACTACGAAGATCCACATTTATTGGATAATCCATCGTATAGTTACATATGAACTCGAAGGAACTTGTTCCAGTTCGAGAATGGATTCTGGTTCAGGAGAAATAGAATAAGGATTATTCAGTTGTCTTTTATTTTTACCTTCTCTCAAGTTGCGAGTGCTCCTAGGATTAGGAGAGTACACCTATTACGCTTATTAGATAGTCTTCTTCTAAACCATAGGCTGGTGCCGAACGGTAGGGAAGGAAGAAAACCATTTAGCCTAAGGGTGGTGTACAAAAGGAAATGAGTAAAGACAAATAAAGGGATTTGGAGAGATGGCAAGGAAATATACGATTACAGTCATGAATCTGGATAGTGGAAGAGGCATTGCTAGGAATACCCGGATACCCCTTCGAAATATTTTCATGTTTCATTTTTCACTATACGTTGTCAATTGAAAACTAATTTCCCAATTAGATCCTTACTCCAGGGTATGTATTTACCAGGTTTGATTCTCACATCTGTATGGTTTTACAGATGATGAGTGGGAGTAAGTTATTGGGAATTAGGTGATTATATCCTCTTTATATCGGAATTCGTTGTAATTGGTGATATTTGAGGAAATCACCTGGGGTTTTGCCTGACGGCAAATATTTGGTTTTGAATATCCGTTGCTATGCACCAATTTCAAACTGATATATCTGTACGTTTATTTTATAAAGTGAAATATAATCTTTTGAAATTATACCCATGACATTTACCTATATCAGTTGATGGTTAGGTAAGTAGCATTAAACAGCGGTGTAATTCTTCTTAACCATAGTACAGTTTTCAACCTACGATGCACAGAGTTTGAATTATTCAACTCGGGAGACTTATACAAAGTATTGTATGATGTCCAGTGTCCATTAGGACAAAGGGGTTGGTCCTCGTACTATATTTTGTTTACTTGTGACTTCTCCGGTTTTAGACAAGTATTTCGTAGAAATACAAAGTCCATATTTTGAGAAGTTATAGGTACAAGAATAAAGTAGAGAACCATGTGTTGCAAGTATCAGGATTCTTCAAGGTGATCGAAGATATAGATACGTGTGTTTGGTATTCAGTTGATAGTAATGGTTTTTGAGAACTTGCTTCTCTTTCAGATTACTCATATCTGGATGTACTCCTAAGTTGAGTAATGTTGACCGGCCTCTCTCCATTTAGTTGATATGCACTGGAGACAGATGCATGATTTGAATCTGGTTTCAATTAAATCAGTGCCTCTGTTTCTATATTGTATATAGAATGGTTCATATCTTAACGATGTTAAGGTATATGGAGTTATCCGGCTTATGCTTAAAACCAGACTCTGGATAACTCAAGACATGCTTCTGTAATGGCAGTTTGTGGGTTATCCTGGGCTATGACGAGGGTTAACTTTCTACCATCTGGAAGATCAATATTGATATTGTTCTTGACTCGCCACAGTTTTAGTAAAATGTACTTTTTCAGAAAACAGTAGTGGGAGTATGGTAGAACTAGAAGTGATTCCAGAACCACAAACGATTACTAAAAATTTAATAGAACCTAAAAATTCAACTCATTTTGACATTCCATTAGCTACTCCGCAGATATGATGGGTAACCTCAGGCGCCCGAGAGATACTTCGGTATCCTCAAAGACGGTGACAGGGAGGTTCTTGTTTACCCATACTTGTCATTGCTGCTGTTCTAGACTATGAGACCCGACAGGAGGATGAATATAGCGTCGTTCTAAACTAGCTTTAGAAGTGCACGTGTATATGACTCTGCCAAAGGGTTGTTATAGTCAGTGGGAGCAGCGGAAGTATAGTGGACAAGTAGCTTATGTCTATTTATAGACTAAAGCAAGTATAGCGGAGATATATCATATATTTTTGATGTGACAGTCATGGGCTTTGACTTCATCAGAATAGAAGATGGATCTGTTAAAAAGGTGTAGGGTGTGATATCCTGGTATCCAGATGGCATGCAATTTGTAGGAAGTGAAATTCCTATACTACGATCAGTTACACTGTGGTTGTCATACATTGGTTTCTCCACATAGGATATGGATATTATATCAGGCATTCTGATTACTGGATCTATGGTTTTAGATCTAGATTTGGGTAGTTTCCCAATCTGGGTACTTTGACACTATTCTAAAGGTGTTTTAGAATGGTTGACTCCTGGCATGGTGGTATACCTGCAGGTGATGGAGTCACCCTCTCTAAAGGTGCCATACAGACTAAAGGGGAGAGAGATGTGCATGATTGGCATATCACTTGCTAAGACAATTAAGTCAATCATAAGATGTCAAGTACCACATCAGATATTGTTTTTGCACTAGATGCAATAAGTTTATATATTAATCCAATCCTGGAGAAACGTTCGGAAGCAGTTTATGAACACAAGAGGATGTTCTAGGGATTTCGTAACGGCAGCCTCCTTTGAGAGACGGTTATCATTCCAGGCTTCCAAGGTGACTTGGATGATAGAGTGACTGTCAGAGTTATAGTTTTCCCTCCTTTGAGGGGCAGTAGTTTGGACAGGTGGTCCAAGCGGATACTGAGAAAGGCATGGTGCAGGATACTGATTAAATTCAGTTGACAATACAGTCTAAGAGCTTTGCTGGATTTGGAGTTCATTTGTGAACTGGGTGCAATAAGATATCCAGACATATTCTAAGACAGGTATTGCTCATTTCGGGAGATGGCTTTCTCCGTGAACTTAAGATAAGGAGAGACATAGAAAGAAACATTAGAGAGGATCCACTCACTGAGGCTATTTCTCGAACGCAATAGTTTTACAAACGGGCTTTGTGAAACTGATTAGTAGAGAAGTTGGGTGTTCGGTATCACACAGGAAGTGAGTATGCGACACCGTAATAATTAGCCTTAAGTGCAAGTGGGAGATTGTTGGCTATAGTTCCCTCAAGTCAATTATTGGATCGCAGGCACGTGATTGCAATGATTGAGGGAGGACCTATACTGGTAGAACAGTCTTACTCGAGATAATAATATGCTATCTGGTTTGTCTTTATCATCGTGTACATGGTTCAGGTGACATTACAGATCACTATTACATGTTGATAGAGCCCTTAGGATTACTACCTGCAGTATGATGGCAATCATATACGTGGGAGCTGGGCCGTCTATAAGCATATCCTTAAAATGTCCCTAGTCGTGGGAGTTTCGAGGCTGGGCATCGATACTCCAAGAGTAGACTAGTGTATATTGATCGAGACCCCGACGAGGGGCGGTGGCCGGTCTCACAAGCCATTGGTGTAAGTTGGTTCACCTAAGATGTATATAGGTCATTGGGTTATGAGTACACCGGACGGACTCGCCGGGAACATGCTAGTTGGTATTATACCTATCGTCAGATAGCAGTTCCCTGGTGACATGTGTACATGTTAGTCTATCGACCTGAGATCGTCATTTGTCTCGTGTGAGTTCCCACTGTGCTTTGATTACTACCCTACCACGGTTTAAAGGAGTCGTGCAAACAGGTTTTAGTTGGGTACAGTCCCGAGCCATATAGAGGCAGTAAGCGGATCGTCAGGGGATTCGTCTCTCCCGGTATTGGGGGTTGATGTCGCGGAGTGCATGGGTGGCCATCACCAGAAATCCTTGGCCAAACTAGTCGAGAATTACTGATCTAGGATCGGTAGTTTCTCAGGTGGTGATAGGTTTCATACCGACACTAAATGTCGCGTTATTAGGGGTCTAACTTTATCCACCCTCCTAGACTCGATATGCGATACTCATAAAAGAACGGACCGGACTGTACGGATATTGTCACTGTTAGGCTCAGCAGGGTTTCAGGATGAGTTTACTCGTCGGCCTCCCTTTCGCTCAATACCTGGGTAGCCGTTACGTACAGCTAGTGCCATTGACGTGCTTGTGGTTAAACCCACTGCCAGCGTATTGACGAGTCTTTAGAGTCCCACACAGAGGGTTTCACTGCTTCGGGTGAAACGTTGTAGAGGCCGTATGGTTTTATGGCAGGGTTCGATCATATACGTGCACTTGTGCATGGATCATGATCGGACGGATAATATTAGTGTGTAAGCCGGATCCTAATATTATATTGTTGGATTATTTTCGTCTCGTGGTATTCGTATTCAGTCGGAATACGAATGCGGGTATGTATATACGAATGAGGGGTATTCTTGTAATTCGTTACAAGTTTACTTTAGAAGATGCTTTTTCTTTTTGGATTAAACATTTAGGTTTAAATGTTTAGTGAGGTGGAAAGTGTGTGAATTATTGTTTTGGAAAATATCTAGCATGCTCACCTTGTGTTTCATGATACCACATGGGTGTGACTCATGGTGGGTCATGTAGTGACTCATGCCAAGATATTTGTATGTGTGTTGTGAGATATTTGTGAGGGCAAGGCAGATCTTTTCTTGGTGGGGCTTTCTTGAGTTGCTCACTTGCTCACAAAATACAACACAACACTCACAAGAAAAAAGAGCAGACACTTTTTCTTCACTTGCTTTTCTTTTGCTCACACTTCTTCACCTCATGGCATCTTCTTCAAGCTCCACCCAAACCCTCTCATGAGTTGAGAATCCTTGGGTGTATTGAGACAAAGTAATCGCACACTCTCTCTACTTCATCTTGGCTATCTAGGTTGGCAAACTAGATACCCGAGTTGCTTCGGTTTTGAGGCGGGAGCCCGTATTACTAACCCTCGATGTGGATCTTCTTCGATGTGGGGAGACCGGAGATCAAACATGATCGAGGAAGCCGCGAGGAGGTTGGGACAGAGGTTGAAGACCGAAGGACATGGATCGTTTGGTATAACCTCTCTAAACTCCTTTCTTATAGCTAGTATAGGGTTAATGGTACGATCCGTAGATTAGGGTTCCGTTAGCACCGGATTTTTAAAAGTTTTTGTTCCGCATTTGGCCACGGATTGATGGCCGGAGCGCTGCCGTAACCCAACAGTGGTCATCCCGAACCTTTTGACCGTCTTCTCTTATTAACTTGGCAACCTGCTCCTCGAACGACGGACTTGACACTCGGACGGCGGGATCTCGCTTTGGTTCAATGTTAGCGCTATCTGGAAAAGCACTCCCTTCTCCACCGGAGCTATTTATGACGCGACAGCCGTGGAATCGCTCCCGTTTCTCGGACCGAACGTAGCCGAGCCCGATTGTTTCCATTTTCCTGTTGGGCATCTTTCGCTGAGTCCCGGAAATGTCATAAATCTTGTTATAGAACTGGGCTTGTCAAGTGGTTTGTTGAAAGGGTACGCCTTGACATCTTAATAACCTTTTCAATCCCTCTGTATAATATCTGGGTAGACGGATTGGTTGAAGCCTGTCAAGCACAAAATCGGCGCCATGCCAGCTTCTTTTTCCACCTTGGTCTCCGTAGATCGATAGAAGAGTATCGTCTTTTCACCTCTTCGCCTAAGAAGGACGTAGAAAGTCTGCAGCTCTTGTATGTTGTATGTATCAAGCGCATCGAGTTCTTTGTAATGCCATGGCGGAACCATGGTGATTTGTAAACTCTGATCAGCTCCAGTAATGGTTTATGCTGACGGACGAGTAGAGAACACGGCATTGGTCTCGTCCTCAGAGTCACTGCCGAAGACAAAAATAGGAGTAGATGGTCTAGGCCTGTTGCCTTGGGGTTGCACCGAGTAGACTATTTCTTCATCTTCCTCGGTATCGCTCCCGAAGATCGGGATGGTGGCGACGGCTTTTTGTTTAATCTCCGGCTTATGACATCTTTCCGTGTCTTTGAAATCTGGTAGGAAGTACTTTTCGTCTTCATATTTTCGGACTTCATTTACGGAGAATGGATTTAGCTTCCCCGTGACGGTGTATTCGAGGCCGTCTTTGAAATACTTCATACACTGGTGTTGTGTAGAAGGGATGACGTTGTACTCGTGTAACCAAGGCCGGCCGAGCAGAGCGTTGTAGCAAGTCTTGGCATCGATGACATGAAATTTGATGTCAGTGACGAGAAACCCAAAGCGTGATGTCAATATTACGGACCCGAGCGTCCGTGATGACTGTAAGTCGAACCCGGAGATGGTAATTTTGTCCCGAGTCAGGTGCTGAACGTTCATGCAGATCTCTTTCAGCACCTTTATGTTGAGAAGGTTGACGGAGGACCCGTTGTCGACCAGGATCTTCCCTATCTTGATGCTGTGGCAGTACCCGGTGACATATAGAGGACGGTTGTACTTGCACGTTCCGAGGAGGAGATCTTCATCGCCGAATGTAATGTCAGCTGTATGAACCTCTGCCAGCTCGTCCTTCATCTTTTCTTCTACCAGGAAAGTTTGGAACTGATCGGGCTCTTGTAATGCCCTGATCAGAGAATCTCTTGCTTCTTTGGACAGGAGGAGAGCATTCAATATGCTCAGTTGTGAGAGTATCTTCCTCAGATGTGCCAGGACATTGTAATCCACCTTGTTTTTCTTAGGTGGGTCCTTGGCTGCGAGCTCTTTGACAACTCTATCATCGAGGGCAATTTCCTCAGGGACTTTTTCTTTCTCCTTGTCTCTTTTGCTCGAACATTTGTTTGTAGGCCCGAGATTCTTTTCAGGCAGCGTGCGGTTACGCAGCTAAATATTCTCGCAGTTCTTCTCTTTTTCTTCCTTTCCGGAGGTGGATTCTTTGAAGAGAGGGCCGAGGGTTATTTCTTTCTCAGAATCACTCGCGAATGTAAGAACTTGAGATTTTCCTGTTGTCGAACTGATATCAACCATATAACAGTTGCCAGCCATTCCTTCACGCTCGTTTGTCGCAGTTCTTTGCTGTCGACGAGCTTTGCGCTTCATCCGCTTGAAGTGTTGTCGGTGAGCAACATATCCTTGCCACCACTTCTTGAAGGCATTGCACTCTTCGGTAGGGTGCGTGATCCTCCGATGGTATAAGCAGTAGTTCAGATATATATCCGTTTCGTCAGGGCACATGATCCCGGGAGCGTTTTCCACGAGAGGGGGCAGCTTCATTCCCATTGACAGGGATTTGGCGAATCGCTTCTATACTTTGATCCCGCTCTTGTTTGTAGCAGGTGTGCTTTGGCTTGATTGGAGTGTTTTGTGACTCTTCCTCGCTGCGTCTCCTTCATCCTGACGCCGATGCTTGGCCTTTTCGTATATGACTGTTTCACGTTCTCGGTCAGCTATGCTCTTTTGAAAAGCTTCGTATTGGGTCTTCTGGCAGCTCTGGGGATTTTGGCACCGATCCGCCCCCAGTTCCTCTGCGTTGCTTTTCGACACCGAGGGAGTTTCTTCGTTTTTTAATGACGAATGAGAAACCATGTGGCAACTTGCTACATAATCTTCGGTTTCTCCCGACGAGCCATTTCTCTTATCATCGTCACTGTCTCTGTTTTTAAAGATATGATTGAGAAACTCTTCGAGAGTGACTGGGGCCCACGCCTTCTGGTTTACTCCTCCAACGCGTCGATGTACTTTTGCAGGTCCGTGCGCTTGTCGTCAGGCTGTACGGGCTTCTTGGTCTTCTTCTTTCCCTTCGAAGACTTTGAAGGCTTGACCTGGGTGTTTATCCCATCGTTAGCAATTTTCGATGTGGGACGCGGTTTCAGCATCCCCTCAATGATCTCGGGCTCCAGCGGGCTTTTCCACCTGATCGCCGGACATGCTTGAAGACCCTTCAGCATTCTTTTGGTTTTAGCTGAAAGGACGACTTCCTACGGTTCTTCTTCCCCAAATGAACATGATGCCCCGGCGTA
Organism: Agapanthus africanus; assembly: GCA_030015575.1. Taxonomy (NCBI): domain Eukaryota; kingdom Viridiplantae; phylum Streptophyta; class Magnoliopsida; order Asparagales; family Amaryllidaceae; genus Agapanthus; species Agapanthus africanus. The sequence continues at coordinate 581,811,897 of CM057340.1, read as the reverse complement.
TCCACCTTTTTAGAAGCGTGCCTCTGTGGCAGGTTCACCCTCCAGTTCTCAGAAAGCGCAAATTTCCCCTGTTGAGGTCCTCGATCCAATTTTTGAATGTTGAGGTAAAAATTTACACCCCGGTTGACCGAGTCAAAGTCAAGGTCAACCCCCAAGCTAGGTGGGCCTAAGCCCAGGTCAAGCGGGCCCATGCCCAAGTCGAGGCCGCGAGCGGGCCCATGCCCAAGTCGAGCCCGCGGCCAGCCTCCTCCATGCCAAAATATAGATCATGTAATAAAAAATTTTATGTAATTTTTTATACATGAATACATGCAAAATGGGCATAAAGCCAATATTTTGTAAGCCCATGGCTTATGTGCAAAAAGAAATGACACATGAGCCATGGGATGGCTAAAATGACATTTTGTGAAGCCCAAGGGGCTATATGTAAATATGTAAGCCTATAAAAGGCAATATGATGATGAATAAAAAAACACTTTTTCATTCCCTCAAAAAACTAGGGTTTGTGTCTCCACTCTCTCTTTTTCAAGTTCTTTCTCTTCCTTTTCATTTTCCAAATAAATCAAGAGCTTAACTCTCTTTTTTTTTTAAAACTAAACAAAGTTTTACCATAAATCCACCTCCCAAGACTCCATCAAGAGAGGAAAAAAAGTCTCTTTTTTTATCATCCAAGATCTAGATCTTGGAGTTTCAAAAGAACCCATTTTGGGTTTCTTCTCAAAGGAGAAAATATTTTGGAGTTCAACTCCACAAATAAAATTCTTTTAGAGTTCAACTCCACCACCAGGAAAATTATTTTGGAGTTTAACTCCACTACAAAAATTCTTTTGGAGTTTAACTCTACAGTAAAAATCTTTTGAAGTTCAACTCCACAAATAAAATTCCTTTCGAGTTCAACTCCACAAATAAAATTCTTTTGGAGTTTAACTCTACTACAGAAATTCTTTTGGAGTTTAACTCCACAAAAAAATACTTTTTTTGGAGAGTCTAACTCCACATTATGTTTTTTTAGCCATATAAAATTCTTTTGGAGTTGAACTCCACGATTAAAAAAAACGGTGGGGTCACATGCAAAGCATGTGAGCAGCCCCATCACATGTTTAACATGTGACGTGGGCATGTGACGGTCCCCTCACATGCTAAGCATGTGACGGTCCCCTCACATGCTAAGCATGTGATGGCCTTCTCACATGCTAGCATATGACCCCCCCTCACATGAGGGGTCACATGCTAACATGTGACCCTCCATGTCACATGCTAGCATGTGATCCCCCTCACATGAGGGGTCAAATGCTAACATGTGACCCTCCATGTCACATGCTAGCATGTGACCCCCCTCACATGAGGGGTCACATGCTAACATGTGACCCCACTTTTTTTATAAAAAAAAATCTCTTTTCTTCTTTTCTTCTTTCTTCCTACTTTTTTTATTTAAAAATAGAAATAAATAAATATTAAATAAATAAAAATAAATTATAAATAATATTTAAAAATTAAAAAAAAACATAATTATTTTCTTTTCTTCTTTTCGTCTTTTCTTCTTTCTTTTCTTTATTTAATCCTTTTTTTATTTAAAAAAAATATTAAATAAATAAAAAATAAATTATAAATAATATTTTAAAATTAAAAAAATAATAATAAATTTAAATCAAAAAATCTCTAAATATTTATTTACTTATTTATTTTTGTTTTATATATAGAAAATATATATACATATATCCCTTTTTTTTACAAGTGGAACAAAACAAAAAAAATACACACACACCAACGCACTGCATATTGAGTTCGCATGACCAGTTTAACCCGTCAATCGGAGGTTCCTTCGCTCCAAATGCGAGGGGTAATTAACGGCAGCTTAGTCCGCGGCTGCCGGAGATTCGGATCCCCACAATCAATAAACTCCGGTCTACCGTAGGCAGGGGGAATCTGTACTGCGCCCGACCAGCGCGCGCGTATTCCCATCTCAATGGGGTGACGAAAAACACCCTACAGATTCTGGCACGCCCGGTGGGACCAGTCTCTCCTCCCATATTTCGGGTTAAGCGTTCATGCGAACTCAATCAATATACATACCTGTATTTATACTAAAATAATGATTTTTCATTTAGATTTTCAAGCAATCACTTTCCGACGATGTCTTCGATGATGAACTCAGCTCCCGTCTCCTACACGATGAGGATAGACTCTAGGACGGTCCTTCCGGCCAGTCTCGGGCGACAATGGGAGGAGCCGCTGCTACCATTCGGCTCTATCGTGTTCATGCCAGTTGGCGCCATCCCAGCTCCTCAAGCCCCGGTGGCAGACAAACCGGTCTCGGAAGGCAAAAGGCCGAATGTCGTGCTCGCGAGGGCGCCCCAACACAAACGCAAGTCGGTGTTTGAACAACTTTCCTCAGCCCCAGCTGGAGGCAAGGCCATCAACATCAGCAAAGAAACAAGGCATCCCGAGCAAGCTCCAGCGGTGCCCTTGACCATTGCTCGATTGGGTGTCTTCTCAAGCCTCCCCATCACTCGGCCTGTGGCGGCTTCCCGAAGAGCAGAAGCCTGCCAAACGCTCAAGGCAGAGAAGCTGAAGCAGAAGCGGCTCAGATATAGATCCAACAAAAGGGCTAGGACTCTGCCCATGTTAAAATTTATGAATTTCCAAAGCCCGGACCGCTCCGCGAAACCAGCTGCCAGTGATGAAAGAATGGCTGAGTGTGTTATCCACACTGTCTACATGGCCGGACATGAAGAAACGAACCCTCCTCTTCTTCACAGCCATGGTGATAATATGGTTGACGCTACCCAGCATCGGCTCGATCTAAATGATGAAGAGCCCGCTCAGGCCGATAAGCCAGAGGAGCCTGTGGTTCCTACGGAATTGAGCTCAGACAATAAAGATTACCTGGTTGTCATAGCCGGAACTACAGAACAAGCATTATTCCAATGGCTTCAAAGGCAATTTCAGGACAGGGATGAGAGGATGGCCGAGGCCTATTCCAAAGTCGACGAGCTGGCAAACGTCGTGGCAGATCTCGCGACCCAAGTCGCCCGATTGCAATTACAGCAGAATCAAATTTTGGCTCATAAGCCAGGGATTGATACCCGGGGGCAGCCAACTGATATCCCTTTCAACCTAAAAGCGGAGCGCCTTCGCGAAAAACGGCCGCAATCAGCCTCCAGTCCCTCCGATACATACGCCGGGAGGGAATCGCCTCTGAAAGAGAAGCTGGAAAAGGTCTATTCCTTCAAGAGGGAAAAGGTCCACAAGATATTCAGGGACGCCCTAAGAAACGATCTACAACTGCCGGAATCAAAGAGACCGCAAGAAGCGAATATGACCGACGACCCCAAATACTGCCCCTATCACAGAGTGATAGGTCATGCCATTGAGGACTGCTTCGTCTTCAAAGATTGGGTCGAAAAGCAATACAAGGCAGGAGAGATAGAACTGTCTAAAGGCGCGTTAGCAAACAGTCAAGCTACGACCGCCGATTTCATGCAAATGGAGACCGAAGCCTTTCGGAAACCTAATCCTCCCAGACATGTGCCATTATCTGGAAAGGGCGAACCAAAGACCGATCGGCCTCGAGGACCAGCATCAGTAAAGGCACCTACTCAAATGGAGAGAAAGAAGAAGGTATACTCCTTCAGGAGGGATGATGTCCGCAAAATATTCATGGACGCCTTGAACAACGGTCTGCAACTGCCTGTTCCAAAGAGGCTACAGGAAATGAACATGACCGGCAATCCCATATACTGCCCATATCATAGAGTGGTGGGTCATACCATCGAAGACTGCTATATTTTCAAAGCTTGGGCAGAGGACCAATATAAGCTTGGAAAAACCTCACAATCCTCGGATGTATCGGCAAGCCACAGAGCTAGGTCATCAACACAGCTCCGCCAAGATCAAAGTTCAAGGAGATGGGATAAGCAAAAAGGACCACCACGCCATTAAACTGGGAACAATCGACCACCACGTCATTAAACTGGGAACCGTCGACCTCTAAGTCGTTAAACTAAGAATGTAAAAAAATATATATGTATGTAAATAAACAAAAAAAATATGTAAATAAAAGAAAAATAAAGAAAAGCTGAAATGATGGGACAACTCGCAATAAAAATCAGCGAATAAAAATAAAAATAAAAATAAAGCCGAAATGATGGAGCAACCGCGAATAAAAGCCGAAACGATAGGGCAATCGCGACCTTCGCGATAAGAAAAGCTGAAATGATAGAGCAATCGCGGTAAAACAAAAAAAAACAAAAATAAAAACGAAACGAAATAAAAAAAACGGCGAATGATGAGTCGCTCCTGGTACCATATTCCAGTGCAGCGATGCAGACGCCAACAAAAATCCATTTTTTCAAAATTCTTCCAGCCCTACGATTAGTCCCCAAATTGACTACCGTATACAATCCACGGGCTCAAATAATTCTCATCATACCCATGCCCCACTGTAATCACCAGTTACGCGGCTGGTCTCCGCCTTTGGAGTTATGCTCCATTGAGAAGACCCACTCATGTGTCCTCACGATACATGAGGAGAACAAACCTTTGTGGGATCCTTACGACTCACAAAGGAAAGACACACTTAGAAGTCCTCACGACTCCTAAGGAGAAAATACACCTGCGGGATCCTCACGACTCGCAGGGAGAAAATGCTTTTATGGGACCCTCACGGCCCATAAAATTGAAAAGCCTTAGGCGATAGGGACCTAAACCCGTCTCCTAAGCCATCGCTCAGCCAACAAGAGTAGGCAAATGATGAATTGCTCCTGGCACCTCTGCTTCAGTGTTAGCAACACTGATGCCTGCCCCTACCCTAAAATTCCAAGCTCGCCATCAATAGACCCCTAAGTCTTTAAACTGGAAACAGATGACCTCTAAGTCGTTAAACTGGAAACATTAGACCTCTAAGTCTTTAAACTGGAAATAGAAGACCTCTAAGTCTTTAAACTGGAAACAGACGACCGCTAAGTCGTTAAACTGGGCACAATAGACCCCTAAGTCTTTAAACTGGAAACAGATGACCTCTACGTCTTTAAACTGGAAACAGATGACCTCTAAGTCGTTAAACTGGAAACAGATGACCTCTACGTCGTTAAACTGGAAACAGATGACCTCTACGTCATTAAACTGGAAACAGATGACCTCTACGTTGTTAAACTGGAAACAGAAGACCTCTAAGTCTTTAAACTGGAAACAGTAGACCTCTAAGTCTCTAAACTGGAAACAGATGACCACCAAGTCGTTAAACTGGAAACAGATGACCTCTGCGTCGTTAAACTGGAAACAGATGACCTCCGCGTCGTTAAACTGGAGACAGATGACCTCTACGTCTTTAAACTGGAAACAGACGACCACCAAGTCGTTAAACTGGAAACAGCAGACCTCTAAGTCGTTAAACCGGAAACAGCAGACCTCTAAGTCGTTAAACCGGAAACGGCAGACCTCCAAGTCGTTAAACTGGAAACAGATGACCTCCAAGTCGTTAAACTGGAAACAGATGACCTCTAAGTCGTTAAACTGGAGACAGTAGACCTCTAAGTCTTTAAACTGGAAACAGTAGACCTCTAAGTCGTTAAACTAGAAACAGATGACCTCTAAGTCGTTAAACTGGAAACAGTCGACCTCTAAGTCACTAAACTGGGAACGAGGGAAATCCACTCATGTGTCCTCACGATACATGAGGAGAACAAACCTTTGTGGGATCCTTACGAGTCACAAAGGAAAAACACACTTAGGAGTCCTCACGACTCCTAAAGAGAAAATACACCTGCGGGATCCTTACGACTCGCAGGGAGAAAATGCTTTTATGGGAGCCTCACGGCCCATAAAATTGAAAAGCCTTAGGCGATAGGGATCTAAACATGTCTCCTAAGCCATCGCTCCCCAATCCCCAAGTGGCGAATGATGAGTCGCTCCTGGTACCATATTCAAGTGCAGCGATGCAGACGCCAACCAAATCCTAAATTCCAATTCCCAAAAGGCGAATGATGAGTCGCTCCTGGTACCATATTCCAGTGCAGCGATGCAAACGCCGACCAAATTCCAAACTCAAATCCCAAATGGCGAATGATGAGTCGCTCCTGGTACCATATTCCAGTGCAGCGATGCAGACACCAACTAAATTCCAACACCCATACCCCAACGGCGAATGATGAGTCGCTCCTGGTACCATATTCCAGTGCAGCGATGCAGAAGCCAACAAAATCTCAAAAATTTTCCGGCCATACGGTCTGGATCATACATCCTGCAAAACCGTATACAATCCACGGGCGTAAACAATCCCAATCTTTCCCAAGTCCTACTGGTGAGACCACATTCAAAGTCCCACCAAAAATAATAAATAAAAATATAAAAATAAAAAAATAAAAAATAAAAAAGGTATGTCCACAAGCAAAATGGGCACGGATGAAAACCCGAAAGGGCTCCGTGAGTAAAAACAGCAGGACTGCCTGCGAGTTTGTGAAAACCCGAAAGGGCGCAAACTCGTAAAAGAAAAAAGGAGATGAAATGCACTCACAAGGTCCTCTCGACTTTGTGAGGAGAAAATTCCCGCGTGAGATCCTTACGACTCACAAAGGAGCGACACACTTAGGAGTCCCCACGACTCCTAAGGAGAAAATACGCCTACGAGATCCTTTCGACTTGTAGGGAGAAAATGCTTTTATGGGACCCTTACGGCCCATAAAATTGAAAAGCCTTAGGTGATAGGGATCTAAACCTGTCTCCTAAGCCACCAATTCCCAAATCCTCCCGGGGCAAATGATGAGTTGCTCCTGGCATTTTTCCAGTGCAGCAATGCAGATGCCAAAACAAAACCAATTTCCAAATCCTCCCGGGGCAAATGATGAGTTGCTCCTGGCATTATTCCAGTGCAGCAATGCAGATGCCAAACAAAAAAAAACACATCCAAATCCTCCCGGGGCACATGATGAGTTGCTCCTGGCATTATTCCAATGCAGCAATGCAGATGCCGACAGAAAACCAATTCCCAAATCCTCTGAAGACAGATGATGATTCGCTCCTGGTACCATATTCCAGTGTAGCGATGCTGATGTCAACCCAAATCAAATCAAACCAACGACCTCTATGGCGGAATCATGCTCCATCCCAGAATTTACCCCGTGTCGAAATCATGCTTCGCCTCGGGATATCTACCTTCCCTGCCGGAATTATGCTCCACCTCGGAATCAAGTCAACCCGACACTCCGCGCCAGGGAAAAGTCGATCAGCGACACTCCGTGCCGGGGAAAAGTCAACCCGACACTCCGCGCCGGGGAAAAGTCGATCAGCGACACTCCGTGCCGGGGAAAAGTCAACCAGCGACACTCCGTGCCGGGGAAAAGTCGATCAGCGACACTCCGTGCCAGGGAAAAGTCAACCCGACACTCCGCGCAGGGGAAAAGTCGATCAGCGACACTCCGTGCCGGGGAAAAGTCAACCAGCGACACCCCGCGCCGGGGAAAAGTCGATCAGCGACACTCCGTACCGGGGAAAAGTCAACCCGACACTCCGCGCCGGGGAAAAGTCGATCAGCGACACTCCGTGCCGGTGAAAAGTCAACCAGCGACACTCCGCGCCGGGAAAAAGTCCATCAGCGACACTACGTGCCGGGGAAAAGTCAACCCGACACTCTGCGCCAGGGAAAAGTCGATCAGCAACACTCCGTGCCGGGGAAAAGTCAACCCAACACTCCGCGCCGGGGAAAAGTCGATCAGCGACACTCCGTGCTGGGGAAAAGTCAACCAGCGACACTCCGCGCCGGGGAAAAGTCGATCAGCGACACTCCGTGCCGGGGAAAAGTCAACCAGCGACACTCCGTGCCGGGGAAAATTCAACCCGACACTCCGCGCAGGGGAAAAGTCGATCAGCGACACTCCGTGCCGGGGAAAAGTCAACCAGCGACACTCCGCGCCGGGGAAAAGTCGATCAGCGACACTCCGTACCGGGGAAAAGTCAACCCGACACTCCGCGCCGGGGAAAAGTCGATCAGCGACACTCCGTGCCGGTGAAAAGTCAACCAGCGACACTCCGCGCCGGGAAAAAGTCCATCAGCGACACTACGTGCCGGGGAAAAGTCAACCCGACACTCCGCGCCGGGGAAAAGTCGATCAGCAACACTCCGTGCCGGGGAAAAGCCAACCCAACACTCCGCGCCGGGGAAAAGTCGATCAGCGACACTCCGTGCCGGGGAAAAGTCAACCAGCGACACTCCGCGCCGGGGAAAAGTCGACACCCGACACTCCGAGCCGGGGAAAAGTCGATCAGCGACACTCCGTGCCGGGGAAAAGTCAACCCGCGACACTCCGTGCCGGGGAAAAGTCCATCAGCGACACTCCGTGCCGGGGAAAAGTCAACCCGACACTCCGCGCCGGGGAAAAGTCATCAGCGACACTCCGTGCCGGGGAAAAGTCAATCAGCGACACTCCGTGCCGGGGAAAAGTCAACCCGCGACACTCCGCGCCGGGAAAAAGTCGAACAGCGACACTCCGTGCCGGGGAAACGTCAAGCAGACATTCCATGCCGGGGACACGTCAGCAAGCGACACTCTGCATCGAGGAAACGTCCAACACAGACACTCCGCATCAGGGAAACGTCCAACAGCGACACTCCGTAACGGGGAAACGTCGAGCAGACACTCCGTCTCGGGGACACGTCAACCAGCGACACTCCGTGCCGGGGACACGTCAACAAGCGACACTCTGCATCGGGGAAACGTCCAACACAGACACTCCGCATCAGGGAAACGTCCAACACAGACACTCCGCATCAGGGAAACGTCCAACACAGACACTCCGTCTCGGGGATACGTCAACCAACCGACACTCCGCCTCAGGGAAACGTCGACCAGCGACACTTCATGCCGGGGGCAAGTCCACCAAATTACTCTGGGCCAAAGAAACGTCTACCACAGACACTCCATCTCGGAGACGCGTCAAGCGTCGACCGTCCATGTCGTAAAAAGGGCAGTGCATCCCAAAAAGTGGGAACCAAAGCAAGTCGCATCCACGCAAAAGAAGATCCATCAATTTCATGCACACGACCCACATGTGCGGTGTGCATTCATTGATGGGGGGCAATTTGTTGAGGTAAAAATTTACACCCCGGTTGACCGAGTCAAAGTCAAGGTCAACCCCCAAGCTAGGTGGGCCTAAGCCCGAGTCAAGCGGGCCCATGCCCAAGTCGAGCCCGCGGCCAGCCTCCTCCATGCCAAAATATAGATGATGTAATAAATAATTTTTATGTAATTTTTTATACATGAATATATGCAAAATGGGCATAAAGCCAATATTTTGTAAGCCCGTGGCTTATGTGCAAAAAGAAATGACACATGAGCTATGGGATGGCTAAAATGCCATTTTGTGAAGCCCAATGGGCTATATGTAAATATGTAAGCCTATAAAAGGTAACATGATGATGAATAAAAAAACACTTTTTTATTCCCTCAAAAAACTAGGGTTTGTGTCTCCACTCTCTCTTTTTCAAGTTCTTTCTCTTCCTTTTCATTTTCCAAATAAATCAAGAGCTTAGCTCTCTTTTTTTTTTAAACTAAACAAAGTTTTACCATAAATCCACCTCCCAAGACTCCATCAAGAGAGGAAAAAGGGTCTCTTTTTTTATCATCCAAGATCTAGATCTTAGAGTTTCAAGAGAACCCATTTTGGGTTTCTTCTCAAAGGAGAAAGGAGAAAATCTTTTGGAGTTCAACTCCATAAATAAAATTCTTTTGGAGTTCAACTCCACCACCAGGAAAATTATTTTGGAGTTTAACTCCACTACAAAAATTCTTTTGGAGTTTAACTCCACAGTAAAAATCTTTTGGAGTTCAACTCCACAAATAAAATTCCTTTCGAGTTCAACTCCACAAATAAAATTCTTTTGGAGTTTAACTCCACTATAGAAATTCTTTTGGAGTTTAACTCCACAAAAAAATACTTTTTTGGGGGAGTCTAACTCCACATTATGTTTTTTTAGCCATATAAAATTCTTTTGGAGTTGAACTCCACGTTAAAAAAAAAAAAAAAACGGTGTGCTAAGCATGTGACGGGTCACATGCTAAAGCAGCCTCATCATATGTTTAACATGTGACGTGGGTCACATGCAAAGCATATGACGGGTCACATGCAAAGCATGTGACGGCCCCGTCACATGCTAAGCATGTGACGGGTCACATGCTAAACATGTGATGGCCTTCTCACATGCTAGCATGTGACCCCCCCACATGAGGGGTCACATGCTAACATGTGACCCTCCATGTCACATGCTAGCATGTGACCCCCCCCCACATAAGGGGTCACATGCTAACATGTGACCCCACTTTTTTTTTTTTTTAAAAATGTCTTTTCTTCTTTTCTTCTTTCTTCCTTCTTTTTTTTATTTAAAAATAAAAATAAATAAATATTAAATAAATAAAAATAAATTATAAATAATATTTAAAAATTAAAAAAAAACATAATTATTTTCTTTTCTTCTTTTCTTCTTTCTTTTCTTTATTTAATCCTTTTTTTATTTAAAAAATATTAAATAAATATTAAATAAATAAAAAATAAATTATAAATAATATTTAAAAATTAAAAAAAAACATAATTATTTTCTTTTCTTCTTTTCTTCTTTCTTTTCTTTATTTAATCCTTTTTTTATTTAAAAAATATTAAATAAATATTAAATAAATAAAAAATAAATTATAAATAATATTTTTAAATTAAAAAAATAATAATAAATTTAAATTAAAAAATCTCTAAATATTTATTTACTTATTTATTTTTGTTTTTATATATAGAAAATATATATACATATATCCCTTTTTTTTACAAGTGGAACAAAACAAAAAAAATACACACACACCAACGCACTGCATATTGAGTTCGCATGACCAGTTTAACCCGTCAATCGGAGGTTCCTTCGCTCCAAATGCGAAGGGTAATTAACGGCAGCTTAGTCCGCGGCTGCCGGAGATTCGGATCCCCACAATCAATAAACCCCGGCCTACCGTAGGCAGGGGGAATCTGTACTGCACCCGACCAGCGCGCACGTATTCCCATCTCAATGGGGTGACGAAAAACACCCTACATTGAAGGCATAGCAATCTTCAATTGGGTGGCTCACCATTCTGTGATAGGAGCAGTAGTTGGGGTTGTTGACGTCACCGGGCTGCGATGGATGTTTTGGGTCTGGCAGAGTGATGAGTTTGTTGCGCACTGCCAGTTCGAACAATCTTCTCGTTTTATCACGGGGAAACAAGTAAGCACGTCCTAACTTCTCTTCCAGGGATTGGCGCGAGCATGCGTTGTTTTGGCGAGCAACCGGTTTCGGGTCACTCGGTTGTTGTTGAGTGTTGGCAACGAAGTCTGCTTTCCCTTTACCCTTGGCATTTCGAGGGTCCATTTTTGAAGAGGAAGGTATGTAGCCTATCTGGTCCATTTGGGCCAACTTGTCGATCAGAGCCTGAAAGGTGGTCGGCTTAAAGAACGTCATGAACTGGGACACGGTCGCCCGAGGATCCAGAGTCCCTATGAACACGCCTACGGCAAGAGCTTCTTCAATGCGTTGTTCGCATTTTGACCAGAGGTTCCCCCACTGGATCGCGTATTGAACCCAGGTCTCTCCTGGCTTCACCCTGGCATTAATTAATGCCGTGATCGGGGTGCGCTCGCTTGCACTGGCGAACCGCTACGTGAACAGCAATTCCATTTCCGTGAATGTTTTGACGGAGTCATTTGGGAGCTCCGAGTACCATTCGAATGCTGTTTCCGACAGGCTGCCAACGAATTGGCGAAGCAGCAATTTGTCGTCGCCTCCAGTATTTCCGCACAAAGCTCTGAACTGAGCAACGTGCTAATGAGGATTTCCTGTCCCTTTGTACACATGGAAGTTGGGGATTGTATATCCTGGCGGGTACTTGATTTGATCGTACCAACCTGGATACGGTCTCCCAGTTCTGACGACTTGGCCAGCCGCTTCACTTGCCTGATGAGCTCGTATTTGTTGAGCTATGTAATCATCAAGGACGGCTTTGGAGATCATTTACTCCCTGGCTGTTGATAAAGCTAGAAGGGGGTTTGATGTTTCCCCTCTGTCGTCTTCGATAATTATTGACGGGTCTTCAGCTGGAGGTTCTGGCTGGATCATTATTCCATCCATGTCTTGGAACATGAGTGTCATCTATTTTATATTAGCAGCCTGTTCCGCGGCCTCCTTATCCTTTCTTTCCAGTACCCTTCGCATGAACTCCGTATCGGTCTCCTGCTCGTTGCGCTGTTCAGACGCTGCTTCCGGCCTTTCTTTCTGCCCGGTGAGTGCTGCCATTTTCGTCAGCATCTCCTGGAGCTTTTGTTGCTGCTCCTGAGCTTTTGTTAACGACCGAGTTTGCGGCCAATGACTCACGGAAGCATGGCTCTCCTCTTTTCCGGAAGCCATGTAAACCGTGTGCACGATCATGCCCCCAGACTTGGGGTGTTTGGATCGATCACCTTTGGGATTTGCCGCCAGCAGTGGGAGATTCTCCGGCCTTCTCTTTTTGTGAGAAGTCGAAGTCGAAGGAGCCATTGTAACAGAGGCCTATGTAGAAGACGTCCCTCGCTGTAAGGTGGAGGGATGACTTTCCTCTTGTCGAACCTTCATTTTCTCCGGTTGACGAGAGTAGTTCTTGTTAATCACAAAATCTTGGACTTTCCGCCGACCCTGTGGATTTGGGAGGACAGCCGTTGAGGGGGCTGCTCCGACTTTGCCTGCGTCATATTTTTAGCAGGAAGTGGAGAATTCTTCAACACCACGGTTGGGGAGTTCTTCCGCACCCTCACAAGCGGTTCAAAGTTGTTCCCGGTCGGAACAGCAGCATCAACTTCCACCATTGGAGCCGGTGGGGTGAGTCCAGAAGGGGATTTGCCCCCGGCTTTTCTCACTCGGCGCCAATGGCGACGTCGAGCGTGTCTTGCAGACGGGACCACCTCAGTTGTGGAAGCGGCTCCGTCATGCCCCCGGCTTTGATGAGAGGCTGCTGCTGGTGCCAGCCTGTCGAAGACCGACGTCCGTTGAGAGGGAACGGTCAATCTTTCGAAGGCCGATTTTCTGGTAGGGGAAGCACCTTTGACGACTTCACCCGCAGAAGGAGTTGGCAGGACTATCTATTTTGGGATAGCCCCTTCAGGTATCGCGAGCCTCTTTGTGGGCTCACTTGAGCTTCGGCTCAGCCTATTGAAGACTGAGGTGGCAGACTTGGACGACCCGTTGAGAGGGGCCGTGGTGGTTGCAAGTCGATCGAAGGCCGACTTCTTTGGAGCTTCCTGTGGTGGCACTGGGGCGCTGAAACTTGCTGGCGGGAGCATGGTTCCGAAGAACAATCTCGTGGTGGCTTGAGTCACCTGCCCCACCGGCATAGAGAAGATGGAGGCCGCGTTGGGCCCATATGTCACGCCTCCTGTTGGGGCGGAGCGGGAGTTGCTGTTGCAGTTGGTGCAGCTGGAAGCCATTGATGTTCACTTTTTCTTTCTGCACAGGAGCAAGACACCAAATCTTAGAATCTCGAATCCAAGGGCAACCATAGCAAACCGTAATTTTGTTCGCGAACACGACACACGAAGTGTGGAGTGGAAAGGGGAAAAGGTCACACCGGGCGTTCCAGAATCTGTTCACTGCCGAAAGACGTGACCGGGACGTTAGGACGTATGGCCTGAATTTTGGAGGCAGATGCTATTTGGATTTATCCATCCACCTCTCCGAATATGCCAAGTTGATTTATGGCACCGTATATCGGAGGTTTGGACGGATGCGGCCGTTGTAGCATACTTCGTCAGATTCCCCCTCGTTTGTGATGGGTTTTTTATTGTGGGGACGCTCTTCCCTACAGGCGCAAGCCACTGCAGTTAATTACGTTATCACATCGCGATAACCACTTTCTCCTGCTCCGGAAGTTAACTTCGTGTCGTGTGTGTTTTTATTATTATTTTTTTGGTTGCCCGTGGATTGTATATGAAGACTGATTTATGTTGTCGCCCGTAGGGCGTGGATTAGTCCAAATCCGTATATCTTAGATTTGGGTTTGGGTTGATTTAAGGATCGTTGATCTGTTTTAAGATCAAGATCGACTTAAATGTATACGAGCAGTTGGGGCTCGGTTGTTTTTTTTTAAGAACACGTTAGTCCACTTTTGAGACTAAGATCTACTTAACAAGGTCTTAGGATCATTTTTGTTTCAGATCTAGCAAAAGAGAATTTGGGCTCTGTTGTTTTAGTTTAAGGACGTTTCGGTCCGTTATCGCCATTTGGAGGTGAAGTTCAAGTTTGAGGATGTCTCGATCCGTTGATCACCATTTTAGAGGTGAGATTTTAGTTTAAGGACGTCACGGTCCGTTGATCACTATTTGGAGGTGAGATTTTAGTTTAAGAACGTTACGGTCCGTTGTTGCCATTTTGGAGGCAACAGTTAGTTTAAGGACGTTTCGGTCCGTTGTTGCCATTTTGGAGACAACAGTTAATTTAAGGACATTTCGATCCGCTGTTAGTTTAGGGACGTCTCGGTCCATTGATCACCATTTGAGGGTGAGATTTTAGTTTAAGGACGTTACGGTCCGTTGTTGCCATTTTGGAGGCAACGGTTAGTTTAAGGACGTTTCGGTCCGTTGTTAGTTTAGGGACGTCTCGGTCCATTGTCCATCTTGCGTGCACATGTATTTGTTACGTGACGGGATGAGCAACGATGATATGGTATGCATCCAGTCTGGGATGTTATTTGATTTGGGATGTGCACGTCAGTTTGGGAAGTGCACCAAAAAGCAGTTGGTTGTCAGGACCCGCCACCTCTCTGAAGACGTTGAGGAATTACGACATGTATCAGAGGTGTAGAGAGATGTACCCTTGAACCAATTCCCGTGTTTGAGGGAAAAGGGATTAATGGTAAACCCAGGAATCATTAGTTGTATTTTGAGACTAAGATTTCCTCGGGGGAATGTGGGACGAATATCGTTTTGGAAGATCGATAGTCGTATTTGGGACTAAAATCAATTTGGGAAGTAGTGAGCACATGGGCTCGGTTGATCTGAATTAGAGAGTTTCTACTCTCAAGGGACCTAACCAACCTGGGCTTGGTCCACCCAGTTTTCTTTTTATTTGAAAAAGAGTGTTAAGCACTTGTTTGGGCCCAGTCCCTTTTTTGTGTGCAAAAAGTGCTGAGCACTTATGTAAGTTCTGACGCTCACATATACTCATGTGGGGTTTTCAGTCATGGGAATTGCCCGATAAGTGTTAAACACTTTACCCCTTTTGTCTTTATATGGATTGCTAAACACTCTTTATGGCGCCCACGTGCGAAGCACGTGAGGAGCTGGGTGCTAGGCGCTGCCTAATGAGAGAGTCACGTGAGGAGCTGGGCGCTAAGCACAGTCATTGAGTGCTAAGCACTTTTATTCTGTGGTGCCCACGTGAGGCGCCGAGCGGTAGGCGCCGCTCACTGAGTGCTAAGCACTCCCATGTTCTTTCTTAACGCCCACGTGAGAGGCACGTAGGGCACTGGGTGCTGAGCGTCACCCACTGAGTGCTAAGCACTCCTGAGTTCTTTTATAGCGCCCACGTGAGAGGCACGTGGGGCGCTCGGTGCTGAGTGCCACTCCCTGAGATCTTTTTATTCTGTGGCGCCCACGTGAGGGGCATGTGGGGCACTCGGCGCTGAGCGCCGCTCAATGAATGCTAGGCACTCTTGTAGTGCCCACGTAAGGAACATGTAGGGCGCTGGGTATTAAGTTCTTTTTTTTCTTAAATGATCCACAGGATCTTTATCTAGTTTTATTTACCTAAAATTTCCAAGAAGAGAGTTCTTCTTTCTCGAGAATTTAATTCTCTGTTCTTTCGAAACTTCCTCTCTCTTTTTTTTAAGCTTATGGGGAGGTTCCTCCCTCTCAGACTTGAAGTCTTGGGTTCTTTATATAGTAGAGGCAGTTTGTTGATTAGCTCTGAGGAAATCTCTCATTAAGAGATCCCAAATGATTCGGGGATTTTACCCACCGTTGGATTTTTGATCTAAGAACTTCTGTTTTACAGAAAGTATTTTCTTATTTTTAACAAGATTAAGGAAATATTTACCCATACAGAATTTATTCTGTAGATTGGTGATTCTTTAATCACCATTGGATTTTTAATCCAACGGTACTCTGTTTTACAGAGGGCAATCTTTCTTGTTTAGAAAGATTTGAGAAATATTTTCTCTAAACAGAATTTAATTCTGCATCCTGATAATTTATTATCTCCGTTGGATCTTTGATCCAACGGCTCTGTTTAACAAAGAGTAGAATTTAATTCTACTGGGCGCCGGCGCTCATGTGTTGTGCACCTGGGCACTGCTTAAGATTTTGTGTGCTTTGCACACCGGTACCGCTCATATAAGAGTTTTTAACTTTGGCGCTGGCGCTCTCGTGTAAGGCACGTGAGGCGCTTGAGTGCTGGGCGCTGCCTTGTTAGTGTATATGTCCTAGAGGCCATTACTGTATCATACTAGTTTGTATATTACTTAATGGAAGCTTGGGATATTCACCTTGTATAAACAATCTTGCTCAATATAGTAGTATGCTACTTGGTTTGTTTCTACTTCAATGTGTACTTGTGTTTATTTCAGTATATCACTTATACGCATTAGTGGAGCCCTTAGGATCTTTGCTTGATTACCAGCGTTGTGATGGCAGTCACACTAGTGGGGGCTGGGTAATCTATAGGCACATCCTTATACAGGTCCCTAGTCGTAGGACTATCGAGACAGGGCATCGATACTCCGGAGTAGACTAGCGTATGCGCTTCTCATCCCAGTGTGGGAGATGGTCTGTCCCACAGCCATCAGTACGTCGTACTGGAGATAGTATACGGGTGCTCGTTGGGTTACGAGTACACTGGACAGGACTCGTAGGGAACTGAGAGGTTGGTATTATACCTTTCGTCAGTTATCAGTTCCCAGGTGACATGAGTACAGCTTAGTCCGCTGACTTGACACTGGCACTTCGCCTCGAGTGTGTTCCCACTGCACTTTGATCACTACCCTACCACGACTCAAAGGAGTCGTGCAAACAGGTAGTGGTTGGGTGCAGTCCCGAAACACTTGGAGGCAGTGACGGTTAGACAGGATTCGTCTCTCCCGGTATTGGGGGTTGACATCGCGCTGTGTCTAGGAGAGCCATTACACGAGTAGTCCCTGGCCAGGGCAAGCGAGATATACTGGTAGGTTCCAGTGTTATCTCAGGGTGTTTTGGGCTTCACTCCGACACGACTTGTACCGCTATTGGGGGACTGACGTTTTACCGCCCCCTAGGCCCGACATGCGATGTATCAGACGAACAGACCGGACTGTACGGAGAATGTCACATTCAGACTCAGTAGGAGTTCAGATGGGGTTTCACCTCGTCAGCCTTCTTGTCGGCATCTACCTGGGGACCGTTACGCACAGCTAGTGCCGCTTGCGGTCTGTGGTTAAACCCACTGCCAGCGTAGTGTCGAGTCTTTAGAGTCCCACACAGAGGGTATTCGCCTCTGGGCAAAACAGAGTAGAGGTCGCATGGTTTTGCGACAGGGTTCGTTCTCATCCGCGCACTTGTGCACGTTTGGAGTCCGGACGGATTATACTGGCAGGCTCTGGTTTGAGCCAGATACTGGTATATGTTTTGGGGGTTGCTTTTATATCTTGGTATTCTTGTTCCTCGGAACGAGAATGCAGGTGTGTATGCACAGTTGCTTGAGGCGGAGGATGAGGTATTTCATTAGGGTTTCGGAACGGGTGCGTATGCACAGTTGACAGTTATCATTTTCCAAACCCTAATGGATTTATGAATTATCTATTAATAATAGTAATTAAATGAGAATTATGTTATGGTTGATTTTGTTGACTTGTTGACCATGGTTGACTTGTTGACCATGGTTGAATGTTGACCACCATCATGCTTTGAAAGATCCTCCTTGATTCATGCTTACATTTCATTAAATGAAGCATGGTAGTGGTCATTCCAAATTGCCATCAACTATTCTTATTTTGAATTATTATTATTTATATAATTGTTTTTCTTTTGGCATTATGGTTGTAAGAAAGAAAAAGATAGCTCATTATCTCATTTAGCTTCTCTCTCCTCACTTCATCTTCTTCTTCCTCTAGCAAAAGAGAACCCTTCTCATGTGTTGAGAATCCTTCTCTTTAAAAAGAAAAGCAACCCCTAGTCACTCTCTACTCATTCTAGGTTAAAGGTTTAGCAAGCCGGAAACCCTAGTTCACTCAAAGATCGAGGAAGAGCCCAAAGGTCGAACCTTCGAGGTGGATCCATCTTCGACGGAAGAAGGCGACGAGAAGAGAACCATCAACCTCTACAAGATTTCAAGAAGAAGGAGTTCAAGTTTAGGTATAACCTTCATCCGAGTAGCTAACTCTCTTTAGCGTATTTGCTAGTTTAGTTTAGACACGATCCCGACCTTGTTTAGTCCATGTTGCCTCTTGCGATAAAAATTTGTTTTTTATACCGTTTCCACCTCCCCGTAAGCACCGGGGGTCGCAATATGGACTTACAGTGGTATCAGAGCCTAACTAAACTTAAACTAGCTTGGTAGCGAAGTGTATGGAAGTTCGAAAACGAAAAATCACAAAACCGGAAAAACCAAAACCCTAAGTTTCTGTTGAATTTTTTTCTGCTCTAAATGAAAAACTTTATACTTATAAATTCGGCTCAGGGTTTTGTTTGAACACACAAGAAATACGATGCCATAATTCGTTTAAACCGCTGCGCTTCCGCGGCACGAGGTAGGCATGTGCCGCGGAAGCGCCGCAGTTTATTTTCCTCTCTGCATCGTTTTTCGTGCAGTGTTCTTCTGGTGGGATTTTGGGATTTTTCAGATGTATTATATTTACCCAGATTTTCCAGAACAGAAATTCACTTTTGGGGTCCTATAATTCCGTATTTTTTTTCCGAACTTCACTGCACTTTGGCTATGTTGGTTATATCTGTGATGTTTGCATGTATTGAACGTCGGCTAATCGCTATAGGTCGATTAGTCGGGGTTATAGATGATCTGTGTTTGATATTGGATTGTGTATATGAATGTGTTGGACTGTCGCGGGTGAATAGCCGGGGTGGATGTGAGATGAGCTTTTGTTTTTCTTTCATTCATTGTAAATGTAAATTGATGTAATAATATTATTTGTTTGGCCGCACAACCGGGTCGGGGTTGTAGCCTTCATTGTATAATTCTTTTTACTGTTTTTGCTCCTAGGATAGACCCATGGAGGGGTGCACAAACTGCCGAGTACTTGGCGGGTAGTTTGCCGCACCCGTAGGGGTCTTGGGTGGGGTATTTGGCTATTCACCGCGACCGTGTAATCCGCTTTTCGTTGCAGGCTCGAAATGATTGCGGATTGCTAATATATCCAATGTATTCATCTGTGATCTGTAATGTCTATCATTGCTTTCTATTTAGGCGTTGCTTATGTTTTACAGCCGCGCTAGCCCAGCCCCCGCTCTGTCGTTAGTTAAGTAACCTAACGAGTGATGACGGGACCCCGTGGCGAATGCGAATGGCATAAGCGTACGTCATATTTTGGTTGTTTTCTGCAATGGTAGGATTAAATGATGGGACGCATTAAAAGAACTAATGCAAGAATATCACGCATTAAAAGAACTAATGCAAGATAATAAACCAAGTTTAAGTCGATGGAACACTTTCGAAAAACCACTCGGTTCTTTTCAAAACTAACTTTTAAACGCGGAGATTGAGCCACTCCTTCTAAAAGCTATCTCGTTCCATCGATCATATCAAGTTCACTACGTTCACGGTTTTACCAAAACCATTCGTAGCCCTCCGTCGTTTCACATAAATAGTCAATAGTATTCAAGCTGTGTTTGTTGGCCAAAGTCAAGGCATAGTGATTGGTAGCTATTGGATATTCATGTGCAGCATAGATAGATGCGTTGATTTGGAACAGTCGTACTGCCTTGTTGGCCAAAGTCAAGGGTATGTACGGGTGGATTCAAATTAACCTGGAGAACGACGGGAAGAACTTGACATGTGACTTATGATTTGTTGGCCAAAGTCAAGATCATAAGAGCATGGGGCAAAAATCCATATCGGGAGTTTCATAAGTACTGAAACTTGCTAGATTTGCATACCATTTGGAGTGTGGTGATTCTGGTAGGATTCCTTCAGTTTCGTCACGCGATGATATTTGGATCCCGATCCTACTGTGAGTATATGCTACTCCTCGGGAAATTTCTCACTAAACGATCAATGCTATAAACCTAGTAGATGCCTAGAAAGGTGTTAGCGGGGCTACGCCCCCAGGGAAAAGAGGTTATTTAATTAAGGAACTTCGCGAAAGCGTTGGAAAACCTCCCTCGAAGTACCGACACTGGCCTGGCTGAACGGTTAAGCAAGTATTGTGCGGTGGGATTGATCCCGGCTAATTCTTCCTTTGTGGTTTGAGGAGGGATTCGAGAGACAGTGGGAGCCATCCTGTTTAGACAAATTAAAAACCATTCTAAACTTGCAAGAGCATCGTGCTAAAGTGTTTCTTCTCTCCCCCCTGCAGCGACCAAATTCGAAATGACTGGACTTAAGTTACTTCTAGATAAAAACATATTGACAGGGCCAAACTACAAAGATTGGCTCAGGAATGTCAAATTGGCAATCTCTTACGACAAGCTGGGGTATCTTCTTACCACCAAAGCTCCCCCCGTCCCAGGTCCCACCTCCAGCGTCGCGGATAAGGAAATCCGTAAGACTTGGGAGATTGACAGCGCGAAGGCCAGATGCCTCGTACTTGCCTCGATGGACAACGACCATCAGAAGAGGCACGAGAATATGGATTTGGAATCCATATTTCTTCATACAAAAGAACTGTATGGAGAGCAGTCTCGTATCGCAAGATACGAAGTGTCGAAGAAGTTATTTTCGACAAAGTTGGCCGTCGGATCATCGGTAGCGGACCACGTGCTTAAGATGATTGGCTACACTGAGGAGCTCGCGGAACTTGGGACCACGTTGGACAGTGAACTCTATACGGATATAATTCTCCAGTCCCTTCCATCCACTTACGCCCAGTTCATACTGAACTTCAACTTGCAAGAAAAGGAAGTTGAACTTTCAGAACTCCTCAACCTGCTGAGGAGCGCAGAGGGCACCCTACAGAAGGGTAGGGAAACACCCGCTTTGTTTGTAGGAGGATCTTCTTCCTCTAGGTCCAAGGCGAAAGCCAAGGGAAAGAGGAAGAAAGCCCCCGCCAAACCAAGAGGCGGTGTTAGTAAAGTGGGTGCGAAGGGAAAGGAAAAGGCGACAAAGATTGCGGGGAAGCTTGTTGGAAAGGAAGAGTGCTTCTATTGTCATAAGAGTGGACACTGGAAGAAAGATTGCAGGGCTTGGAAAGCCAGGACACAGGAACTGAAGCAGGTTGCAGCTTCAGCTTCAGGTGTGTATGTTATTGAAAACTGTCTTTCTATAAACTCTACTTCCTGGGTATTGGATACCGGATCAGGATCTCATATCTGTAATTCTTTGCAGGCGTTGAGAAACCGTAGTGTTTTGAAGGCAGGTGACATGACCCTCAGAGTTGCAAACGGAGCTAGCATGGACGCTAAAGCCGTGGGGGACTATCACCTGGGAATGTCAGATGGGCATGTTTTGGTTTTGCGTAATTGCTTTTTTGTACCCAACGCAACTTGTAATATCATTTCTGTATCTTTGGTTTCTAAAGAAGGTTATGAATTTGCGTTTGTAAGTAATGTTGTAAACATTCACCTTAATCAAGTTCTGATTGGGTCAGGTACACTGAGCAATGGTATATACGTATTGAACCAACCACAGATTTTCAATGTCCAGAATACACACAAAAGAAAGTCACCAGATATTAATCAGGCTTTCTTATGGCATTGTAGACTGGGTCACATCAATGAGACACGGTTGACTAAGTTACATAAAGAAGGATACTTGGATCCGTTCGAGTATCAGTCTTATGCCACTTGTGAATCTTGTCTCATGGGAAAGATGACAAAGACTCCGTTCACTGGACACGGAGAAAGAGCGAGCGAGCTCTTGGGACTCGTACACAGCGACGTGTGCGGTCCAATGTCTACACATGCGCGAAGCGGTTACTCTTACTTCATTACTTTTACGGATGATTTTTCAAGGTACGGTTATGTCTTCTTAATGAAACATAAGTCCGAGGCTTTTGAAAAGTTCCAGGAATATAAGAATGAAGTAGAGAAACAGACCGGCAAAAGTATCAAGATTCTAAGATCGGATCGAGGTGGAGAATACTTAAGTACCGAGTTCCTAAATTACTTAAAAGAGAATGGGATTCTCTCTCAGCTTACTCCTCCATACACTCCGCAGCACAACGGTGTATCGGAGAGACGGAACCGAACCCTATTGGATATGGTACGGTCCATGATGAGTAACGCTGAGTTACCGCGATCATTCTGGGGGTATGCGCTAGAATCAGCTGCGTACCTATTGAACCGAGTTCCTACTAAGACTGTGCCTACTACACCATATGAGATGTGGTGTGGGAAGAGGCCCCATCTCAGTCACATCAAGACTTGGGGATGTCCAGCTTTTGTTAAAAAGCAGCATGCGGACAAGCTCGAGGCACGCTCAGTACAGTGTAAGTTCGTGGGATATCCAAAGAACTCCAAGGGATATTTCTTCTACTGTGAAGAGGAACAAAAAGTTCTTGTTTCTCGTCATGCCTACTTCTTGGAAACTGAGTTTTTAGAAAACCAGATAAGTGGGAGCACAGTAGAACTGGAAGAAATTCCAGAACCACGAGCTATTACTGAAAGCTTAGAGGAACCAGAGGGTTCAAAAGAACAGGACATTCCTACGCCGCTCCGCGGGAGTAGTAGGCAGTCTCATTCGCCCGAGAGATACTACGGTTTTCTCATAGACGGGGATCGAGAGGATTGCATCATAGACTATGATGAGCCTACTAGCTTCCAGCAGGCCGTTCAGAGCGTAGACTCGGTAAAATGGCTGGATGCAATGCGGACCGAAATAGAGTCCATGTACACCAACAAAGTATGGACGTCGGACATTGCTCCAGACGAGGTAAAACCCGTAGGATGCAAGTGGATCTTCAAAAGGAAGATTGGTGTAGATGGACAGGTTGAAACCTATAAAGCTAGACTTGTAGCAAAGGGTTTCCGTCAAAGACCTGGCTTGGACTATGACGAAACCTTTTCTCCAGTGGCTATGCTGAAATCCATTCGGATCCTTCTTGCCATTGCTGCCTTCCACGATTATGAGATTTGGCAGATGGACGTAAAGACCGCTTTTCTAAATGGAAATTTAGAGGAGTGTGTCTATATGGATCAGCCAGAGGGTTTCATTCAGAGTGGGAGCAGCGGAAAGGTGTGCAAGTTGCTTAAGTCCATCTATGGACTAAAGCAGGCATCGCGGAGTTGGAACATCTGTTTTGATGAGACGGTCAAGGAATTTGACTTTATCAAAAATCCAGATGAACCATGCATCTATAGTAGATTTGTAGCGAGAACTGTAGTATTCCTCGTTTTATACGTGGATGACATTCTCTTAATAGGAAATGACATTCCTATGCTACAATCTGTCAAGGGGTTCTTGTCACACAGGTTCTCCATGAAAGACCTGGGTGATGCCTCATACATCCTGGGGATCCGGATCCATCGTGATAGATCCAAGAGGATATTAGGACTTTCACAGTCCAGGTACATCGACACCGTACTGAAAAGATTCAGTATGGAAGATTCCAAGCGCGGTAACCTACCGGCTTGTCACGGGATCACCCTCTCTAAAGAGATGTCTCCCAAGACTGATTTGGAGAGGGATCGCATGTCTATTATACCCTACGCTTCTGCGGTAGGCTCTATAATGTATGCGATGTTATGTACCAGACCGGATGTAGCTTATGCACTGAGTGTAGTAAGCCGGTATCAGTCAAACCCTGGGGAGAAACATTGGATAGCAGTAAAGAACATTCTCAAGTACCTGAGAAGGACTAAGGAGATGTTCTTGGTGTATGGCGGAAAAGACCTCCAGATTGAGGCCTTTGCTGACTCCAGCTTCCAGAGTGACAAGGATGATTCCAAGTCCATGTCGGGTTTTGTCTTTACCCTCAATGGAGGGGCGGTGTGTTGGAAGAGCTCCAAACAGGAAACCGTTGCAGACTCGACTATGGAAGCGGAATACATCGCTGCATCTGATGCCGCAAAAGAAGCTGTCTGGATAAGGAAGTTCTTCAAAGAACTTCAGGTGGTTCCGTCCATTGTTGACCCAGTACCTCTGTATTGCGACAACAACGGGGCTATAGCTTTAGCAAAGGAACCCAGGTCCCATCAGAGATCCAGGCACATCTTGAGGCGGTATCACCTGATCAGGGAGATCGTGGATCGCAAGGAGATCGAGGTTCGGAGGGTTGCTTCAGAAGAGAACACTGCAGATCCATTCACCAAGGCCTTACCCCAGACTCAGTTCGAGCGGCTGATCGAGATGATAGGTCTTCGGTACGCCAGTTCATGGCCTTAGTGCAAGTGGGAGATTGTTAGTGTATATGCCCTAGAGGCCATTACTGTATCATACTAGTTTGTATATTACTTAATGGAAGCTTGGGATATTCACCTTGTATAAACAATCTTGCTCAATATAGTAGTATGCTACTTGGTTTGTTTCTACTTCAATGTGTACTTGTGTTTATTTCAGTATATCACTTATACGCATTAGTGGAGCCCTTAGGATCTTTGCTTGATTACCAGCGTTGTGATGGCAGTCACACTAGTGGGGGCTGGGTAATCTATAGGCACATCCTTATACAGGTCCCTAGTCGTAGGACTATCGAGACAGGGCATCGATACTCCGGAGTAGACTAGCGTATGCGCTTCTCATCCCAGTGTGGGAGATGGTCTGTCCCACAGCCATCAGTACGTCGTACTGGAGATAGTATACGGGTGCTCGTTGGGTTACGAGTACACTGGACAGGACTCGTAGGGAACTGAGAGATTGGTATTATACCTTTCGTCAGTTATCAGTTCCCAGGTGACATGAGTACAGCTTAGTCCGCTGACTTGACACTGGCACTTCGCCTCGAGTGTGTTCCCACTGCACTTTGATCACTACCCTACCACGACTCAAAGGAGTCGTGCAAACAGGTAGTGGTTGGGTGCAGTCCCGAAACACTTGGAGGCAGTGACGGTTAGACAGGATTCGTCTCTCCCGGTATTGGGGGTTGACATCGCGCTGTGTCTAGGAGAGCCATTACACGAGTAGTCCCTGGCCAGGGCAAGCGAGATATACTGGTAGGTTCCAGTGTTATCTCAGGGTGTTTTGGGCTTCACTCCGACACGACTTGTACCGCTATTGGGGGACTGACGTTTTACCGCCCCCTAGGCCCGACATGCGATGTATCAGACGAACAGACCGGACTGTACGGAGAATGTCACATTCAGACTCAGTAGGAGTTCAGATGGGGTTTCACCTCGTCATCCTTCTTGTCGGCATCTACCTGGGGACCGTTACGCACAGCTAGTGCCGCTTGCGGTCTGTGGTTAAACCCACTGCCAGCGTAGTGTCGAGTCTTTAGAGTCCCACACAGAGGGTATTCGCCTCTGGGCAAAACAGAGTAGAGGTCGCATGGTTTTGCGACAGGGTTCGTTCTCATCCGCGCACTTGTGCACGTTTGGAGTCCGGACGGATTATACTGGCAGGCTCTGGTTTGAGCCAGATACTGGTATATGTTTTGGGGGTTGCTTTTATATCTTGGTATTCTTGTTCCTCGGAACGAGAATGCAGGTGTGTATGCACAGTTGCTTGAGGCGGAGGATGAGGTATTTCATTAGGGTTTCGGAACGGGTGCGTATGCACAGTTGACAGTTATCATTTTCCAAACCCTAATGGATTTATGAATTATCTATTAATAATAGTAATTAAATGAGAATTATGTTATGGTTGATTTTGTTGACTTGTTGACAATGGTTGACTTGTTGACCATGGTTGAATGTTGACCACCATCATGCTTTGAAAGATCCTCCTTGATTCATGCTTACATTTCATTAAATGAAGCATGGTAGTGGTCATTCCAAATTGCCATCAACTATTCTTATTTTGAATTATTATTATTTAGATAATTGTTTTTCTTTTGGCATTATGGTTGTAAGAAAGAAAAAGATAGCTCATTATCTCATTTAGCTTCTCTCTCCTCACTTCATCTTCTTCTTCCTCTAGCAAAAGAAAACCCTTCTCATGTGTTGAGAATCCTTCTCTTTAAAAAGAAAAGCAACCCCTAGTCACTCTCTACTCATTCTAGGTTAAAGGTTTAGCAAGCCGGAAACCCTAGTTCACTCAAAGATCGAGGAAGAGCCCAAAGGTCGAACCTTCGAGGTGGATCCATCTTCGACGGAAGAAGGCGACGAGAAGAGAACCATCAACCTCTACAAGATTTCAAGAAGAAGGAGTTCAAGTTTAGGTATAACCTTCATCCGAGTAGCTAACTCTCTTTAGCGTATTTGCTAGTTTAGTTTAGACACGATCCCGACCTTGTTTAGTCCATGTTGCCTCTTGCGATAAAAATTTGTTTTTTATACCGTTTCCACCTCCCCGTAAGCACCGGGGGTCGCAATATGGACTTACATGCCTTACAAAGCTTTGCTCTTTTTTGGGGGGGAAACAGCTCTGATACCATGTTAGTAGTTAGTAATGCTCGCGCACAAGACAGAATAGATAACAAAAATTTTACAAGAAAGCACTAGCCACTACAACCCAAGTGATCAAATCATACACTAAACTAGCAAATACAAAGAGAGCTAAACTACTCGGTTAGTAATAAAAACCTTTGAACTCGTGTCCTTCGTCTTCAATTCCCCTTTTTAAGCTTCTCGGAACTCCGGAATTGAGCTTATAGACCGGTGTTCCTTTGTCGAAGATGATCCATCTGAGAGATGCGGTTCAAGCTCCTGCTTCACCTACTAAAGCAACTAAAGATTACAACTTGCTGGAGAGTAGTGCTTAAGGATGTACAGAAATGTTCTATATTTTGCTATCTCTTTTGCTACTCTTATCAAAAATCAAGAAAGCCTTTTGCTGTTTTTCTCAACATATGAGAATAGTAAGGATGAAGGAGAAGAAAGAGACGAGAGAGAAACAAGAGGAAATGAGCAAGCGGTGAGAGAAATTAGCTATCATATGGTTTTGTTCAAACCTTTTTCCAATAAAGAAAACCAACCATACTTGAATAGTGAATGCAAATGAAATATAAAATACAATAGCCATTCCTCTCACCATACCACAAAGCCACCTCACCTCTCAACCTCATTTCCAAATTTCATAAATGAAATTCTATGGAAATGAGGTGTTCTCTTTTTAGAATGTGTAATGTATAAATATAAATATAAAATATATTCTACTATATATACATACCAGTATCCGTATCTATAAATCCTCAGTTCTTCGTAAATTTTTCGTATCCTTTTAATAAATATTTTCTAATTTTTCCTAATTTTATTTTATTTTATTTTTCCCTAATTAATTAAAACTTAAAACCCGAACCATATATATATATATATATATATATATATATATATATATATATATATATATATATATATATATTAAACTCTAATATTAAATCCCAAACCCAAGCCCCGTCCCAAGCCCATGAAACCCAAGCCAAACCCGAACCCGGCCCGGCCTTCCCCTTTCTTCTTCCTCTTCTTTTCTTTTATTTTTCCTCCCGTTCAAAAAAAAAACGACATCGCCCTACTCTCTTGCGTCCACCTCCGCGAGACCTGCACCTCGCCTACGGCCGTGAACTCACCCGCTCGCCCAACGACTTTCCCGAGATCCCCTCAACCACCCCCCCCATTCTCTCAACGTCTATTTTCCTCTTTTTATCTCTCTCTCTCTTTCACAATCTCTCTCGTTCTCAAACTCTCTCTCCCTGCCTCACCCATCGCCGGCGTCCCTCACCCCCAACGAGACCCACAACACCCCCATGAGACCACCTCCTTGCTACTAAGCTCACCACACCATCTTTTACCTCTCTCCCCTCAAAACCCATCTCCTCCTCCTGCCCCTCACCGACGCTACCTCACAGCCACCAAAGTTCCCCCAGCACCACCATAGCCTCCTTCAGCCACCGTGACCCCTCAGCTCCGACCATGGCACCTCTGCCCATCGACGTCGTCTCCGACGAGCTCTCTCTCCCTCACACCCTCTCTCTGCTATGCTAACGAGCCACCCCATCAACGGCGACCACCATCATTAACCTAGCTCCCGCTCCACCTCACAGCAACCTCGAGCTTCCAACCTTTTCACCGATCATCCTCCAACGCCAACCCATCATCACCGAGTACCCAACTCCGAGCTCCGACACCACTAGTCTCGACCACCTTGTTGCCCGCCACCGGAGTATCCTCGCCGGACACCCTCAACCTTCGCCTCAACCTCCTCCACCGCTGTCCAAGCTTTCATCGCCCGGACTCCCTTAGGTAGCCGAGCCCACCCGAGCTCGCGCTGCTGCCTTACGTCGCTATGTCGTGATCGTGTCGTGCTCGTGCCCGTGCCACGCTCGTTATTGTTGTCGTCGCCACCATCGATATCGTCGTCGTCGTCACGATCGTCGCCAGGCAAGTGAACCCATTCACTTGTTTTCATGTTATAGTTAGGACATTTCGTGTATAAATACAACACTTTTAATATTAACAGAACCGAAATCGAAAGCCTAGTGTAAATCACCCATTAATGTTTGCAGAACACATAACCAATGAATTTTATACATGATGACAAACAACATATTGAAAATTGACACCAATCGGATAATGTTTGACCACGGATTCGATACCCCCAAGTCGAGTATCGAAACAGACTAATACTGCTCTCTTTAGGCCAATCCTCGTCTTTATGCCTTGATGGCGGTACCACTGATGCTTGTGTTTGTTTAGTGATAGATAGAGACATGTTAAAGATTGGTCACAAAAGAACGCAATTTTACACATGAAGTGAAGCCCCTAGCGTCTATATCGAAACTCACTTTTTATCGAACACTTGACACCGTTAAATTCATAATTAATTCCAGAAAAATCCAATCGCAGCATGCTTGGGTTCGTTACGAAGTGTACTGCATAATCTTTAACATGATGTATAGGTTTACTGGTAAATATAATGTTTGAATATCGAAAACAAAGAACTTACCTGACTTTGGACTCCAGCTCAGAGTAGGATTTCACCCATTAACATGCCTTTATACACCTGAAACCTTACTGTTTAATTGCGATAGTGTGTGGATCCATTTATCTCTGCGTTGATAATTGTTTTAGCTTTCCAATGGTACTAGTCTCATTGAATTCCAGTATCATTTGGTATTTTAAACATATTTTAAACTGATGACATGTACGGCAGATTTTATGCCATTTCAATTTGCACCTTTCATCAGTAAATTGATCATAACTCCTAAACCAAGACGACTATTGTTGATACGTCTTCAGCGATGTAAATTCAACCCATATCCCTACAAATAGTTGAACAGTGGCGCCGCCTAATTATGATCCCAACAGGGAGTAAAACGTGTTACGAAACGGACTTCCAGTTCAGGAATTGGATTTCCAGCAGTGAACACTCAAAATGGAATGATCGTAACTCGCAAACCTAAAACCCGATTGACCTGAAATCAATTTTGTTGGATTGCTGTTTAAGTTTACTTTCTACCACTTTTGTGTCATTTTGTCTAATTATGATCGTACGATTTAACATGATTTTCTAAACTCATAATGCATGTTGTGATTCATATTACACATGACTTGATTAGTGGCATAATTCACATACTTACCCGACCGTGATACCTTTAGTGATAGCGTGCGTTTTTATTGATTCTTAGCGATTATTACATTGTCGAAAGTGAGTGGTATCGGATTAGTTGTGTCAAGTACGCCAGTGAAAAGTGAATGGTACAGTGAAAAATGATTAAAACAGTGTTATTGATACGTACTTGTACACAACTAACCCTGTACATATAGTTATTGAAATCTGGGGAAAAGGAGGAAATCAAAGTGGAATGATACTTGTATTTAGCGAGATTAGCGATTTAGAGGATGATTATTCGAACAACGAATCTTATATATATGTAGGTTATGGACTTAGCGGTCCGACTAACAGGGTTATGTCCCGGGCAACAGCGGGCCGTAGTCTCGGGTACGCACGTGACTCTTGTTAAACACGATCACTCTTTTCCACGATTCGATTTCAAATTGACCTAGAGACCAATAGGGAAATGGATCATATGCTGCATTGATTATTGATACACCGATCACCTGCGTTCACTGTCTCTACTGTATTATCTTTCATTTCATGCTTTATTATATTGCTATTATATATTTGCTATTACGTCGCCGTGACGACCTGAGTATGCATGCCCAAAGCTTGGAAAGGACGCCGCTCAAGAGTTAGATCTACCGTTCGAGCTTGCAGAGATCTAGACGGTTTACTTTCAGTACTTTCACTGCTTTTTCTTAAGTAACATTATATTTGCACTTGGTTAGTAGTTTTCTTTCCAGTTAAACTATTGTAAATTGTGAACAATGAAAATTGATGTAATAAACTAGTGATGTGTTTCCTTTATTTCTGTCCTGTGTTTACTGATTACCATGTAAGGCTATAAACTGAAGTGTGAGTACGGCGGGATTATTCCTTGACCGTAGGAGCATGGCGGCCTAGTCACCTCCCGTAATCCGTATTTTGGAAAGCGGGACGTGACAGTATCAAAATATGAATACCAAAGAGATTAAAAAAAGATAAGGAACATGATATTAGAATATATATATCGAAATGTATATGTAAATTATTAAATCAATACTTAATTTAATAATCTGGCTTAATCTTAAGACAGCTAGTATTATCAACCGTCCGATTAAAGTCCGTGTAGCAAGTACACGTTTTTAATCATATCTCTGCACGTATCAATATACGGTTTCTACATCATTTCCCCTTAACCGGGAAAACCCTCTGTGTTGCGCTCTAAAGACTCGACAATACGCTGGCAATGAGTTACTGGATAAATTCATGACTACAAACACGTTAGCGGCACTAGCTGTACGTAACGGCTACCCAGATATATGTCAAAAGGAAGGCCGACGAGCAAGCTCATCCGTACCCCTACTGAGCCTATAAGTGACAATCTACTGTACAATCCGGTCTCTTCGTCTGAGAGTGTCGTATACCAGGTCTAGGGGGTAAATAACGTCAGACCCCTAATAACCCGATAAGTTATGCCGATATGGTTCAGGACCAACCGAGAAACTACTGATCTAACTATCAGTAAATCTCATCTGTCTTGACCAAGGTCTTATGGTGCTAGCCAACCGAACACAGCGCGACATCGACTCCCTATACCGGGAGAGACAAATCTCTTCTGATCGCTCACTGCCTCCGTATGGCTCGGGACATAACCCAATAAAAACCTGTTTGCACGATTCAGTAGAGCCGTGGTAGGGTAGTAATCTAAGTACAGTGAAAACTCACAGGTGACAAATAACGATCTCAAGTCTAAAGACTACCCTATACTCATGCCACCAGAGAACTGCAATCTGACGATAGGTATAATACCATCAAGAAGTTCTCGGCGAGTCTGTTCGGTGTAGTCACCTCCAGTGTATACAATCTTAGGTGTTACACACCAATGGCTATAAGACCAACCACCGCCCTTCGTCGGGGTCTAGAAACGTATACACTAGTCTAGTCTGGAATATCGATGCACAGTCTCGATACTCGTATGACTAGGGACATTTAAGGATGTGCTTATGGACTACCCAGCCTCCATAAGTATGATCACCATCATAACACTGGTAGTCAAGTAAGGATCTTACATGCTTTATCAACATGTATTAGCGATACATGATAACAAGTAAAATATATACACATATTAAGATAAATGCAAACCAAATAGCATACTATCATATCAAGCAAGATTGTCATGTACATACATATCCCCAGCATCCAATACAATAATGGTCTCTAGGGCATACATATCCAACACTTCACCAAAAGAACAGAACCTAGAACAAGGGTCACCTCATGTTCTGCATACAATGAAATAGATCATCATATTTCTTGCATACAAATAGAAATAGAAATCTATTTCTTGAAGAATATGTATCAAAACCCCTCTATTCTTTTATAAAAAAACATGTGAATAGAAATATCATATTCATTGTGGGACATAAAAATATATCTTTATAAACATTTATAAATAGGAAACCCCTATGCATCTCATGAGATAAGAAATGCATATTTTTTTTTTTAAATTCCCTTTAGTATCATAGTATCATGATCGCCTGTATAAAGGAATCCAATACTAAAAGCACTGTATTCTTCGTATGAAACATGGTTTAAACTATATTTTATCTTTGAACACAAATCCATGTGTTCATTTTTTTGCATAAACCATTAGAAATGAGACATAAGTCATTTTCAGTATGTACATGAAACTCAACTTAATGAGAAGAGTTTCACACTTGGTCAAAAACAGAGCCGTCGGAAGGCCTCCAGATGAGTCTCCCGGTTCCGTCGCCCCCCCCCCCCCAACACTCCCTCCCCACCCTCCGACCATCAGGAGGCCCCCAAAATAGGCCTCCCAAGACGGATACACCGTTGTTTCTCACCTGGATATGGACCCCACCATGGGTGTCCCACCAATGCCTCAATGGTGTAATGTGGCCCCCACATAGGGCATTGCCCATCGACTTTGGTCAAGCTGGCACAAAAATACCCCGAAGTACAGAACAATCAAGCTCTTAAATGATGGCTCTTCTTGTAACTTTTCATTATTCCACAATACAGATGTAATTTGCGTTTCAAATTGTAATCAAATATGAATAGAATGAATAAGAATATGCGTATTCTTCTATTTACTTTTCTGCTTGGAAATACAACACACATGCGATATGATTTAAAGCAAACTAGTATGGTATCCCGTTTCAGGTGCGCCATGAGACAATAAAGTGTAACTAACGGTATGCGTTTGCGTTGCCAGAAATCTCAAACCCGGAACCTTCTGGTTAAACTTTAAAACTCAAAATACCTGTTTTGTTTAAAATCTACATATTCAATCGTTTGAGATTTTAAAGAGAGTAAACATCCCGCACTCTCCCCAAAAGAGAAAGTGTCATACCAACTGAGCTATTGCTCATTGGTAGTCATTGTTAGCTTTATCCCAATCACTAACCCAAGTAAATTTAACATAAAGTAATATTTCGATACCGGGGAGATTTTAGGTTTATTTAAAGAGGGAAGTATAGGTTTTTTTAAAAACTACGCATGCTTTTGGGAGTCCTATATCAAACAATTAAAAAAGGAAAAAAAAGATCCCATAAAATCAGAGTCCAAGGGAGTTTATAGCAAGCCAAAAAATTTAGCTTGGTTGGAAAGCACAGTGGTCAAGAGTATACTGATGAATTACCCTGTTTCATATTATGTGTCAAGCATACAATACAAATTATGAACACATACGCAAGTGCAAGCCAATCTTGTTTCATCGATATTGAAGCATCATAAGAAAGAACATAAATATTTTCGAGTCTATGCCCCATGAATCTCTAATTCTTAGAAAAACATATCACCAAAAGTGCTGTACAGGTATCTAAGAATCTATAGATTGATTCTTCACTAATATTCCATACAGGAGCAAACCCCTTCTCTGAAACGATGAAACCTATTCACGTCTCTCACAAGAATCTCTCTCTTCGCAAGCTTCAAAACAAACTTTGTCACGGTATGGCAGTCGTAGCACAACCTCAAGTTCTTAGTAATCCTGATGACTTCGCCTTTGTTGCTGTTGATAAGCCCGAACGCCAATGCCAGTTTCTCGCTATGCCACATCACGATTCGCTCTTTCTCCTCTTGATCTAGACCGTAAAGAAAGACTTTCGTATTAGACACGTAGCCGGTCTCCTTCATTTCCGATACCAATCTCCCTGTGAACGCCTGAAGTTGTTCGATGTGCGGTTTAATTCATTGACGGATACAAAAGAGTACATTTTCCTTTGAACTTCGATCCAGCTGCACCCAGGGACTTTCTGCAAACCTCTAGTTTCGAGAAGATTTTTCACTGCCAGCCTTTTCCCAAATTTGTGCCTCTGCATATATATCGGCTAAGAGAACATAGTTCCCTGCATTTAAAGGCTCGAGCTCAAACAATCGAAGGCTCGCTCTTTCACCGAGCTCGACATTGCAATGGATTCTGCATGCACCAGGCAAAGATTCCCATACAGTGGGGCCCGGTTCGATCCTCATCCCTTCTATAATTTTCGCCGCCTCATCGAGCTCACCAGCTCGACCTAAAAGATCGACCATGCATGCGTAGTGTTCTACACGAGGAAATATATTAAATTCTTTCGGCATCGATGAAAATAGCCCTTTTCCTTCTTGTACAAGCCCAGAATGACTGCAAGCTCCTAAAACACTTACGAATGTAATAGGGCTTGGCGAAACGCCCCTTTTCACCATTTCTTCGAATAAAAAGACTGCTTCTTTTCTCAAACCATGAATCGCGAAACCTGCAATCATCAAATTCCAAGACACGACATCCCTATTTTGTGTTATTGTTGTGTTAAATACTCGATGACCCGTTTCTAAACTTCCGCATTTACATACATTGAGATCAAAGCATTGAACACCAATACGATCGAATCAAGCTCTCTTCTTAAAATATAAGCATGCAATAGCATCCCTTGCCCTAGAGCGGCCAAACAAGTGCAAGCTTGAAGAACACTGACCATGGTAACCGAATTAGGAACCGTGCTTACTTCACTCACCATCATCTCTCGAAAGAGTCGCGTCACAAGCTATCATCACGCTCCAAGGGACCACATTTCTCTCACCCATTGTATCAAACACTCTCCTCGAACACAAAATCCGACCGAGCTTCGCATAGCAATTGACAAGAGTTGTCGCAACATGCACTTTCGAATCGAACCCATGTCTCAAGATATGCCCATGAATCTGTTTCACAGCGCATTGTTCGACGAGGAGGCGACACAAGCTTTAAGCACGTAAGAGTAAGTAAAGCTATCCAATGGCAATCCAAGCAGACCCATTTCCCTACATAGAGAGACAGCCTCTTCGCCCACGTCTCCCATCGCCAAAGATGGTTCTGTCAAGCGTTTTATCGAACATGTGGCGGATGTCGTCGATGGAGCGGAACCGCAAGTACATGTCGATGTGTTTGGTACGCAAATAGGAATCCTGATCGAAACCATTGTCCACAATGTGTTTATGCACGATCTTGCCCAGGGTTGGGTCGTTTGAATGGGTGCGTACGAGGATGAGGGGCTCGTAGGTTCGCTGGGTTGGGTTGTGTTCGTGGGGGAGGAGCTGAAGGGCTTGCTTGAGATTGCCTCTCCTGCATTGGGTTTGGATCAAATGGTTGTAGTTGTTGCTGGTGGCGGTGGCGGTGGTGAGATTTGATGAGGAGTTGGTGCAGGAGAGGCGTTTGAAAGTGAGAGGGAGCTGCTGAGGATGAGGATGATGAAGGGTGCCCGCATTGGGAAGAAGAAGCATTGGGTCTTGGATTTGAGGAGGCTCGAGTTGAGTCTAAGGAATGTTTGGATAGTTAGGATTTAATTTGGTATTAGAATATCCCGTAATGTACTTACAATGCTTTTGGGTGAAAATGCTGGGCTTTTCAACTTGAATGAGTGTTTGGATAGTTTGGAATAAGGATATTCACGGGAGCATCCCAAACTCTAAATATAATCAAATAGCTAATCCAATACCATATAGATCAAACTTTAGAATGCCTGTAGGTTAAAAATACCTAATTTTATCTACTATCATACTTAATTACAAATTAAACAATCACTAGCAAATCAAAAATATTAAAATTAAACAGATAGAAAAAGCTCAAACCTTGAGGAATCCAACCCCAGCTCTGAGACTCCGCAGACAGCGCCGATATCAAACGAGAAGAAGCGATCGCGCTGTGAAGCGGCAGCATCGTCATCAAACAACTCGAAGCCAGCGACAACCTAAAAACCCCCCAAAAAGAATGCATCTTTCAGAATCAAAACCTACTGAAAATTGAAAACTTGAGAGAATCTCACCTCGAGATCGAAGAAACCAGCCTCGTCTCCGATCGACGATTTGGGATCGAAGGAGAAAGATCTGATTGGATCGATTGTTTGTCTGAGGATTTGAGATCTAAAGAAAGGGGACGAGATGAAACCCTAGATTGAGCGAAACCTTGCCCCACTCCATGTCGGAGACGCGAGAAAACGTCAGTGAAGAAGTTTGGGGGAAACAATTTGACTCTCACTTAACTTTTTTCTACCCAGTGACAAGGGTTTTTTGCCTACTGCATCGAAGAAGAAAAATCCATCTTAATGGGTTTTTTTGGCGTTGAACAAGTGCAGCAGAAAAATGGAATCCGGTTTTTCTGTCGCATGTATAGATAGATAGATAGTATCCAAATAAAGCCTAAGAGTTTTGTGCGGAGGAGGAGGAGGTTGCCTGTGGTGTAAGAATCGGCGGCCACATGATTCATTTTGTTTGGCGTTGAATGGATACTTTTGAATTTGGGAAGTGGAGAGGAAAAAAGTTCGAAGGGTTAATAATGACTCCTTACCCGTTTGATACGTGGGTCGGTCCGTAAATTATAGGTTATGAGTCAAATATTTACTATCTGTTAAAATATTACACATATCCGGCCCGCGTGTTTACAAGTATCACCGGATCGACCTAACCAATGGAGTCGTGGATTTACGCAGCCCGTCTCCGAGTTTACCCTGATATATTTATCATTAGTGTTTTGCTGCCTTCTGTTTTTACCGCCCCGTTTCGCTATTCGATCGAGCCGTTCCAGAGATCCTATCTCGATCGAGTCAGATTTGGGGCGGCTGGTAAAAACAAAAGAAAATAAGGTGTTAACAATGAAATACATTAGGGCATGTTTGGATAGTTAAGATTAAATTCGAAAGATTTAATTTGGGATTCTAATGTCTCGGAATGCATATGCATTCCCAAAATTAAATTCCTACGGATTTTTTTGTAGACTTGTACATATTTGGTTAGCATAAGATAAGGAATATGCATTAAATACTTGCTGCATCTTGAATGTATGGTTAACTCAATGATCATTTTTTCGGAACTAACTATTTTGCTTTGGGGTAGAAGATGATTCATAACAGAAGTCTAATTGCAACCAACAATTTTCCATAATCAACAGCAAAGTCCTCTAAAACCAAAGATGAGAGCCAGATTCAAACCCACGATCAGCGCTATCCTCCTGATTCAACTCTTTCTTCCGCTTCAAAAAATGAACTTTCCTAAGATCATCGACCAAGATCGCATCTTTACCGGCCAAAACCATCGAACTCACGTCCCAATCCCTAACGTATCATGAGCGATGGTCCTAACGACATTGAAGCTCGAAGAATCTATAATGAGCACGGTAAAGCCTTGGCCAACGCACAAGACGCATGCTTGATGGCTCTGCAAGGTGAGGGCTTGGATGAGCGCAGGTGATCCCGTCCATGGAGGCAGCAGGCGGCGGTGCCGGCATTGGTGGGAGGGTGGGGTCCATATGCAAAGGACTCCGTCGGAGGAGCCGATGATATCGTCGACGGAGGAAGGGGAGACGAAGAGAAAGGTGACGGGGAAGGAGTGGCCGCAGAGGACGGGGAGGGGTTGGATCGGGCTAAGGTTAGGGTTGGGGAGAGTCCGGAAGAAGACAGAGCCGTTAGAAGCGAAGAAGAGGAAGAGAGAGAGAGAGAGAGAGAGAGGTGCGCGACTCCAAGATGTGAGTGAGAAGAAGGCAGGGAAAAAACTAAGTCTGATTGGATCTTTTTTATCCAGTGCATTGGCCCAAAACAGAGGATTTCCCTCTGATCAAAGAACAAAAAACTTACCCAAGCAATCCATTTTGCAGGATTGGACCAATCCATAGATTTTTTGTATGGGATAGATAGTATCCAAACAAGACTGATGTTAAGGAGTCGATAAGAGTATAAAAGTACATAATTAGTGAAACATTAAGAGATCATCAAGCAGGTGTTAGCCCCTGATAATTTTAGAATCATAATTGGTGAATGAAATGACCACCATTTTGATAAAATTCTTTTTCTATTCAAAACGCTCGTAATTTGCTTTCAAGATCTATATGTAATTTAGGACAATATAGTTAATAGTGGACGTTAGTCAGTATTCAACTGATGGAGGTTCGACGGACGTCAATTGATGGCGGAGGATGATCGGTAGCGATAACGAGAAATGATCGACGGCGAGGGTGGCGATGGGGACAGTCCGCCGGCGGTGGTCGACCATCGACGATGGTGTGTGCGGTCGGCCGATGGCGGCATCGGTGGCGGTGGGGAAGGTCGGTCGACGGCGTCGGCGGTGGTCGTTGACCGGTTAATGATGGTGGTGGTCGGTGGCGGTGATGTTTGATGGGACATTTTATTTAAATTTTGATCTATTATTTATACCATGTCATTTTTAAAAACCTAAGGATACATTGTGATTTGAAAATTAATTGGTTTCATCATTTTTGTACTGTAAGCTAAACGATGGATTTTAAAATCCAATTCTCACATTGGTTTCCACCAAATTCAAATTTTAAATAATCTAAGCCCTGCACGCATTTCCAAATTATGAAATTAAATTTCAAATAAGCTGGGACTTGCAATCCTAAGGGCCTTTTTGGTTGCAGGATTATTATGGATTTGGATTGTGGAATCCAAGAATTCCATAATTTTATGTTTGGTTGGTAGATTTGGATTTCTAGAATTCCTTTGTTTTTTATGGGAGGGCCACCACAAAATAAGGATTCTTGAATCCTAATTTTTTTTAAAGATTTGCAACTTTTAGATGAGACCCGTGCTGTAACATTTCAAAAAAATAAGATATTATTTTTTTGGGAATTTTCATAATTTAATATTAATTTTTAATCAATATTTTAATAGTTCGGTATAATTAAATACCGATAAATGGGGAAAATTCCGGAGAAAATTATGGAAATTCTAAAATAGGTTATTTTGTGGAAATATACCATTTTACAGTTTTTATGATGAATTATATGCGACTTTAGTGTTAATCGCGATCAAAAAAAATCGCTAACTGGATTTTTGGCTTTTTGTGCAAAAATGTGCACATAACATTTTTCACACTTGTCTCATGTTATGGACTCATGATGGCTTAGGCTTGAACCATGTTAAGCCAACCATGATGGGTTAACCATTTGGTTAAGTTGATGAGCTTAATTAAGGGTGTGGCTTTGTTTAACATTGGTTAAGGTTAGAGTTGACTTATGGCAAGAGAGAGAGAGCCATGATGGTTGTGCAATTATTAGGAGAGGGAGGGAGGTGGCTCTTAGGTTGTGTCAAACCATTCACTTCAACCCTTTTTCACGTCCCTCACACTCTCACGTCCCTCACATTTCTCACTCTCATACTTCATCATTCCCCCACACAACACCAACCCCCAACACTTCTACTGCTGCACACAGCCACAAGAAAAAGAGAGAGAGAGAGTTGCAAGCAACAGCAACAGCAACAAACTACAAGCAAAAACAGCTTCAACCCCAGTTTCTTCACATCAGCAGCTGCATCAGCCACCACAACACCATAACTCCTGCAGCAGCCACAAAAGCAACCCAACACCATAAACACACCAACACAACACAGCAGCTTCAACAACCCAAACACTACCACAACACCCAAAACAACAGCAACACACATTCAGTGAAAACAGCAGCATCAGCTGCAGTGGAAACAGCAGCAACCATACACTTGAGGCTGCTACAGGGCACTTCAGCAGCAACACCCCTCCTCTTTCTTCCCTTCTCCCTCACCCTAGGATCCCTTGAGATATAATCTCACAACCCAACTCCTATCTTGCTAAGTTCTGATTATATAGCTGAAATTTAGTGTTATATTTGTGATCTAGTGCTAGTTTAGGCAAATTTGAGTGAGACTTGACCAAGTGTTGGTTTTGAATGTTAGTGTAACCTTATTAGGTGTATTTGAGGCCAGTTTAACCAAGATTACCCCAGTTTCCCAGTTGGTTACCTGAAAGTTTCAATTTGGCGTATTTTAGCAATTTTGTCGACTTTGTGGCCTTTCTGGAAACTGCTATCAATCCGGACCTCCTGAAATAATTTTGACTTGGCAGTAGGATGTGCAGGCAGATAGGAACCAACACCCAAAACCCTAGCCCCAACCTCCATTTTCTGGCCGCCATTTAATTCCTTCTGGCCGCAATTTGCGGCCAGACCAGGGTGAAACTGCCTCGTTTTGCGTGCACGGCTCTTTTACCTGTAAACTTGACTCTGGGTATGTCTAGTTTTGTCTGGTTCCAACCAGGGTAGAATCTGGGTTGATTCTCTTGAGTTGGCGTATACTTTACGACTTGTTTTCATATGGATTTTGGTATTCGGTGATTCGTTTCTGTCGGGTGGCGTTTGAACGCCAACGGCAGAGGGATATTGGTTGTGTTTGCACGCGAGGCCACAGGTTTTTACCTATGGGCGTAGCGTGCACCATTTTCGTTTCCGACATGGTTTTCATGTGTTTTAGCGTGTGATATCCTTGTAGGTATCCCACGTGGCGTCGAAGCGTTGGAGATGCAAATGGCGACATCGGTACCGGCACGCATAAAGCAAGGTGAGTAGATTTATATATACGGGGAGAAGTCGGGTGGATGGCGTATAGCACCCCCGCAGTTCGTGGTGATGTATACGGATGCGTATACACACTAACAATTATTATATGTTATTTGGGATTAATGATAATATTAAGATGGATATTGGTGTGTTGGATTGGTGAAAGGTTACGAAACCCTAGGGTAGTGGGTGCACTACACATACATATACATACATACATACTTGCATACATCCTTATTTCATATGTGGTTATGGGATTCTATATAGTTATGTGTTCACGTGGGTATGGGACTATGTGTTCACATACGGATTTGAGGATGATACATGGGATGGGGATGAGTCGATGAGTTTGATCCGAGATTATGATATCGGTGATATGGTAAAATTCGTATTTGAGATACGTCTTGATGCTTTAGCGGATTTGGGATGATGATGCCATAGGAATAGTGATATATATATAAAATGATCGACATATGGTTATGATACGAGATAGGATATGATATGATATGATATGATATGACAAAATATTTATGATAGGCCGCCTTGGGCGATGCGTACTCCTTTGTGATGATATGTGCTGACGATATCGATTTATTCGAGACTGTCGATCAGTAGTCAGATC
Source organism: Agapanthus africanus (assembly GCA_030015575.1). NCBI lineage: Eukaryota > Viridiplantae > Streptophyta > Magnoliopsida > Asparagales > Amaryllidaceae > Agapanthus > Agapanthus africanus. Next base: position 581,770,669 of record CM057340.1, on the reverse strand, counting down.
ATGATGATAGTGATGATGTTAGTTTTGTACTAGACGTAGGTCAGTACCCAGATTATAATATTTGATATAGAGAATACCAGATGAATGATATGACGAATGTGATATTGACCCGTACCCAGATTTGGGGATGCCGTACGACGGATTTACGTACGAGCTATATTTCGATGTTTGATCCGCCCTCTTGACTTGGGAATAACCGATTATAGAGATATGGTATCGGATGTGATATTATCGAGGCGGGATCACCGACTACATATATATATATATATATATATATATATATATATGTATGTATGTATGTATGTATGTATGTATCGACTCAGAAATTAGGCAGCTTCCCTTACCTACTGTTAGCGTTAGCTAGGCCTTATAGTGGTGTAGCTATATGACTCTTATGACATTAGATGCAATTTAGCTACCCTTGTGTTTAGTATTCAGCTCCCGCGCATTTTTATTGTTGCTCTGCATCGCATACTGTTGTGATTCATATTCCATTATTGATATCCTGCTGTTAGGACACCAGCACCATTACCGATGATGCGTATGTACCACGTACACTTATTTGCCGGTTCACACACATCTTCATCGGTAATTGCCATATCACGTACACTTAGAGAATATTATTGCTTGATTTAGCTTGTTAGCTAGTAGTGACATGATATTAGTATGCCTGCCTTATATGCCAGCTTGACATTGTAGTTATTACTTGTCACTTCATGCATACTGTTATTCATTATATGCTGCATTCATGGATTCTCATGCTTATATTCATGATTTCACATGCTATTGATGATTTGGATTCGGGTTTCCATGAGATTTTCTGGATTTGGAGGAAAACCGCAAAACATATATATAAACTGCTTTCTCTTTTTAATAAAAATGCGATTTTCCCCTGATGTATGAGTCGTCCACCATGAGTTTTGCTGATGGATTTCGAGACCCGATTCGAGGAGGCGGATGAACCGTTTCGGGTACATGGTGGGCCCGGTGCGGTACCCCGGGGCAAGAAGATCGCAGGAAATGGCGTTGAGCCTGGCAAAGGGAGCACTACCGACCGGTGATTTTACCCGACACGTCGGATATCCGGAGGATACCATCGTGGTCTTGAGATAGATGGTAGGGGCCGGTCTGGACTGACGGCGCCCTAGATATTGTGATTGAGATATTGAGATTTTGAGGTATTGAGTTACAGAGATTGCGACACAGAGATATCGAGATATTTGGATACTTGTTTTGTGTCGATGCTAGGCACTGTTTTATACTGATTTCATTTATGATACCTCATTTTTAAAATACAGAAATCTCACTGATTTATGAAAGCAGTTTTCTTCGGTACATGCATTCTGTTTCATGCATTCATACATCATTCATATGATACATTGCTACCTGAGGCACTGACACAGGCACATAGGATTACTTTCGGGTTAGATATTTACCCTAGCCATGGTTATAGATTGCTGGTTATATATTTGAGGATTACATATTATGATCGTATGACCTTGAATTGCGTCATACATGCGATTTTCTGTTCGTAGATCTTTTTCTACTCACGAGTTGGCAACTCACCCCCGTTGTGCCCCAGTTTCTCGCAGGTTTTGCCGTATAGGTTTCATTACGGTTTGCGGGCACTACTTCTTTCGGGTGACTTGCTAGTAGGTGGGTTATTTGTATCGTACCCATCATTATACATTGTATATTATATTTCAGTTGTATCTAGAAGTTCCATCAACCAAACTTGTACTTATTTGAGATAGAGACCAGTGATGTTTATTCTTTCGACCTTAGAGTCGCGCATTATATTTCTATGGATTTCGTGCTGTTGAGTTTCCTTTTCTGTTGTGATCCTCGCCTTTAGGCGTTGTATATTATGTTGCAAACTGGCTGATTTAAAAATTGTTTTCCTACACTCTACTACTTTTCTTGGTTTGGATTTCTGGGTTCGGCTTACTTAGAGTACGTACGCCTCGAGACGTTCGTAGTCTAAGTGCCGGTCATATTCCGAAATTTTGGGACGTGACAAAGTTGGTACCAGAGCGTTAGGTTTTACCTTCGGAGTGTAGGATGACCCTTGGTTGATGGAATAGGTGACTAAACTAGAGTGACGTACCGTGGGTATGTTCCACGGCATATTTACGACACGCCACTCCATTTAAGAAGCCTTAGGATGTACATTTCTTTGTTCAGTATCATATTCATTCCTATGATCCAGCCTCATCGGTACCAGTTATGGTTTTGCTGCCACGATTACGGGCAGGGAGAGCTACGGTTAGAGTTGCGGTCAGCATGAGCTAGTCATGAACGAGGACTGACCAGGGCGTGATTCTGGTGACACACGATTGCTGAGATGTGTCTTTTACTGTGTTTTCACGCCACGAGCGTTGGATGGATCGTGTTCCCCTCCGAATGGCGGCGCACAAGACTGCGATGTCTTGGCACTGAGACTCGGGGCAGATGCTAATTGGTGCTATCCGTCCACCTCTCCGAAGATGCCAAGTTGATTTATGGCACCATGTATCGAAGGTTTAGACAGATGCGTCCGATGTAGCAGACTTCGTCAGATTCCCCCTCGTTTGAGGGGTTTTTGATTGTGGGGACGCTCTTCCCTGCAGGCGCAAGCCCCTGCAGTTAATTACGCTACCGCATTGCGGTAACAACTTTCTCCTTCTTCAGATGGTCACTTCGTGTCGTGGGTGTTTGTTTTGCGTTTTGTTGCCCGTGGATTGTTTACGGAGACTGAGTTATGTCGTCGCCCGTAGGGCGTGGACTAGTCCAAATCCGTATTATCTTAGATTTGGGTTTGGGGGTTTGGTTTGAGGATACGTCAGCCACACTTGAGGCTAAGATCAACTCAAACGTTTGTTAAGGATACGTTAGTCTAACTTTGAGACTAAGATCAACTTAACGGGATCGTTTAGATCCGACAAAGGAGCGTTTGGGCTCTATTGTTCCAGTTTAGGGACATAGTGGTCCATCGTATGTATGGCCGTCGGGACCTGTCACCTCTCTGACGACGTTGAAGGATTACAACGACGGATGTCAGAGGAGTTCAGGGATGTACCCTCGAGCCAGAGTTAATTGGGAGGATTCATAGTCCAGTCTGTTTGAAGGTTTAAGGATACGTTAGCCATCTTTAAGGCTAAGATCAACTTAAACGGAACCGTTTAGATCCGACAAAAGAGCATGCGGGGCTCTATTGTTCTAGTTTAAAGATATTGCGGTCCATGGGTAGTTTAAGGACGTTGCGGTCCATGGGTAGTTTAAGGACATTGCGGTCCATGGGTACTTTGATGTAGGGTTCCTAGGCACACTAGTGAGGTCTCACAAGGCATCGAACATGCCAAATTAAAATTTTAACGGTGCCGAGAAACCCGACTACGGATCGTTTGCTAGATGTCTAGGCGAAAAAGCTAACTAGTTAACAATTAACTAAGAGATACGGAAATACAACCTTTGTAGATCCGGTCCTCCACCTCCACGGCTCCGAGATGAGGTCCTCTCCGCTGTCCAAATCAAATCCGGGCTCTAGCGTCGGCTTCGTCGGAGAATGGGCAAGCTAGGTCGTCGATGTCCATGCCGAAGATGATCTACGTCGAGGCATCGCTAGATCAAGCTCACAACTTCACCAAGTCATGAAACTTGTGAAGTAAACACACTCTACTACTTGGCAAGAGGTAGAGGATGAAGAAATAGGAAGTGGGTAGACTTTAGAAATGGATTTCTCACTCTTAATCATCAATCACCATTGATGAAAATGAAGCTTTCTTCACTTGAAGAATGGAAGAAGATGAAGATGATATGATAAGTCTTGAATTAAAAATAGAAAATAAAACAATACTTATCATACTTTTAACTCTAGTTAAGTGTAGAGAATGAATCATGGTTAGTGGGAATGGTTAGGGTTAAGAATGAGATAAGAATGGTTGATTTGATCAAAGCTTCATGAAGCTTCAACTAAAGAACAAAATTAGCCACCATTCTTTTCTCTTTTCTTTTATTCATTTATCAAAAATAAAAGGATAATTAAATAAGATAAATGAATAACAAATAATAAACCCTAACCATTTCATTAACCAAGGTTTAATACTTTACACTTAACCAAAAAGCATGTATCATCAAACATGATATAAGCAAGTGCACAAAATCATATCGCATATGCAATACGCACATCCGAGTGAGAAAATCCATTCAAAGTGAACCGATACTAGTTAATGCAAAGTAATATATCAAATATATAATTATGCATTAAATCATTAAATCAACACTTGATTCAATGATCCAGTCATGTCGCACATAACCGACTGGTATCATTAGTAACAACTTATCGAATCAACACTTGATCCGATAACCCGGCTATATCGCATATAACCGATCAATGTCACATCGCGAGAATCAAATATAGTATCACATACTGGTATCATTCTCGGTCCCGCACATATCTCATATGCACTCCTATTTCGTTTCGCTTGAGCCAGGAAACCTCTGTGTAGGACTCTAAAGACTCGTCAATACGCCGGCAGCAGATGATGATCATATCAAACACCCACAAGCCGCAAGCGGTCTGCTAAACGTAACGGCCACCCGGGTATTGAGCGATCTGAAGATCGACGAGCAAGCCCGCTCACACTCCAGTGAATCCGACCAGTAACACTACCGTACAGTCCGGTCTGATCGTCTGATATGTCGCATATCTCGCCTAGGGGTGGTAAACGTCAGACCCCAATAGCTCGATAAGTCGTGTCGATATGAGGTCTATAACTGTTCGAGAAACTACTGATAACACTTACCAGTAAATCTCAGCAACCCTGGCCAGGGATTTCCTGTTATAGCCAATCGAACACAGCGCAACATCAACCCCCTATACCGGGAGAGACGAATCCCCTCCTATCGCTCATTGCCTCCATGTGACTCGGGACTGTACCCAAAAACCACCGTTTTGCACGCCCTCTTGGACGTGGTAAGATGGAAATCAAAGCACAGTGGAAACCACACAAGACTCTATGACGATCTCAGGTCAACAGACTACTCTGTACCAGTGTCACCAGAGAACTGCCATCTGACGTGAGGTATAATACCATCTGGGAGTTCTCGGCGAGTCCGTCCAGTGTACCCAGTCTCTACTGAGCACCCGTATATCATCTCTGATGTCAAACACCAATGGATATGGGATCATCCATCGCCCATCTGTATGGGTCGAGAAGGTATACGCTAGTCTACTCTGGTATATCGATGCCCCGTCTCGATATACCCTCGACTAGAGACTTTGAAAGATGTACTTATGGACTACCATGTCCCCACTAGTATGATCCGCATCATAGTCCAGGTAGTCAAGCACACATCCTAAGGGTTTTACCAACATGTAACAGAGAGACAATCAGTATACACGTTAAGGTAAAGTTCAACCAGATAGCATACTATCATGTCGAGCAAGAAAGTCCTCCCTATATATGTCCCAGCATCCACTACAATATACGTCCAATGTACAGTAATGGCCTCTAGGGCATACATATAACTAACAATCTCCCACTTGCACTAGGTCCATCTGTAGCAGTGGTTGTAGTATCTTATACTCAACCATCCCATAAAAGTCTCTCTCTGGGAACAGGCCTTTGTGAGTGGATCCGCTGTGTTGTCCTCTGAGTCTACTCTCCAAACCTCGATCACCCTGGAGATCAACCATCTCCATGATCAGGCGATACTGCCTTAGAATATGTCTGGATCACTGATGGGACCTGCGTTTCTTGGCATAAGCCACAACTCCATTGTCACACAATGGGAGGAACATAGTTCATCTCATGAACCAATATACACCCAAACAGCCTCTAGGGTAGCATCTTTAGTAGCAATGTATCCTGCCTTTATCGTCTAGTATGTCACGGTATCTAGCTTGGAACTCTTCCAACATACCGTCCCTCTACTGAGGATTAAGACAATGCCTGTGACTGACACTCAGTCGTCTTTATCACCCTGGAACCCTTCCAGTGATTCTCCCCAGGATCGACTGATACCAACTCACTACAACTAGTGAGAATCCTAACATCCATTTAGATCTATCTCATAGATCCAAAACCTAGGATTTAGTAGGTATCACTTTGATCCTATATGGAGAATCATTGTGATAAGCGGAGATTGACCGAGCGTAGCATAGGAAACTCCTTCCCCATCAAGAGTATGTCATCCACGTACTCTATGAGGATCATTACCATACTCCCTACTACCTTTTTGTTTATATAAGGTTCATCTACCATTTTGATGATGTCAAACTCTTTGACTACTTCATCAAAACAGACGTTCCAACTCCGCGATGCCTGCTTTATCCTATAAAGCATCTTGTGTACGTTTCCACTGCTCCCACTGTCTACGAAGCCCTCTGGCTGTGTACTTACAGACGCTCTCTTCTAAAACATCATTTAGAAAAGCAGTCATGACACCCAACCACCAGATATCATAGTCATGGTATGTAGCCGTGGCAAGTAGGATTTGGATGGACTTAAGCATAGCTACTTGAAAAGGTTTCATCATTATCCACGCTTGGTCAATGACGAAAACCTTTAACAAGTCTAGCTTTGAAAGTCTTAACTTTTCCAACTACACCAAGTAATCTTCTTAAGATATACTTGCTCCTGATGGGGATTTAACCCTTCAGATATAGCAACCAAAGTCCATACTTTGTTGGTGTATAAGGATTCCATCTCAGATCACTAAGCATCCAGCCATTCTTACAGAGTCACACTCCTGATGGCCAGCTCGAAACTAGTTGGGTCATCATCTCATGATGCATTCCTCGCTCCCACTGTCATAGAGAAACCAAAGTATCTCTCAGGTGGGCGAGGAACCCTACTAGATCGGCGGAGAGGTTGAGGTTCATTGGAATCTACTGAATCCTTTGGCTCTATCAAATCATCTGCTGTAGTTTGCATAGCTGAAACCTTTCCAGTTCTACATTACAGACCTTGCCTCGAGTTTGTCCGGATTTTGTTTTTAGACATAGGCCGGACAATCCCAAATCTTAACTAGCTTAAGACATGGGCTCTTCCCTTTCCATATCATATATGAAGTGGTAGGCAACTGATTTGATTGGAACCCTATTCAATAGGTATGTGTTCCCCTCCGAACGGCGGCCGGGACGTCGGGACGTCTGAGGCGTTAGGTTCGGGGCAGATGCTAGTTGGTGCTATCCGTCCACCTCTCCGAAGATGCCAAGTTGATTTATGGCACCGTATATCGAAGGTTTAAACGGATGCGACCGATGTAGCAGACTTCGTCAGATTCCCCCTCGTTTGAGGGGGTTTTGATTGTGGGGACGCTCTTCCCTGCAGGCGCAAGCCCCTGCAGTTAATTACGCTACCGCATTGCGGTAACAACTTTCTCCTTCTCCAGATGGTCACTTCGTGTCGTGGGTGTTTGTTTTATTGCCCGTGGATTGTTTACGGAGACTGAGTTATGTCGTCGCCCGTAGGGCGTGGACTAGCCCAAATCTGCATTATCTTAAATTTGGTTTTGGGGGGGGGGTTTGGTTTGAGGATACGTCAGCCCTACTCGAGGCTAAGATCAACTCAAACGTTTGTTAAGGATACGTTAGTCTAACTTTGTGACTAAGATCAACTTAACGGGATCGTTTAGATCCGACAGAAAAGTGTTTGGACTCTAATGTTCCAGTTTAGGGGACATAGTGGTCCATCGTCTGTATGGCTGTCGGGACCCATCACCTCTCTGACGACGTTGAAGGATTACAACGACAGATGTCAGAGGAGTTCAGAGATGTACCCTTGAGCCGAAGTTAATTTGGGGGATTCGTAGTCCAGTATGTTTGAGGGTTTAAGGACGCGTTAGCCATCTTCAAGGCTAAGATCAACTTAAACGGGACCGTTTAGGTCCAACAAAAGAGCATAGGAAAGGGCTCTATTGTTCTAGTTTAGGGACATCGCGGTCCGTGGGTAGTTTAAGGACATTGCGGTCCGTGGGTAGTTTAAGGACATTGCGGTCCGTGGTTAGTTTTAAGACATCTCGGTCAAGGTTAAGGACGTCGTAGTCCGTGGGTTTAAGGACTCCACAGTCCGGTATGTGCTCTGGATGCTTCACACGGGTTCACTGCCGTGCTTAGCGAGGACCAGGCTCCGCTCTGGATGCTTCACACGGGTTCACTGCCGTGCTCTGCGAGGACCAGGATCCGCTCTGGACGTTTCCCACGGGGTCAAAGAGTGACATTATCCGTGTTCCACGTAACCAGGAATTTTGCATTAGGCATGGGTTTAAGGACCCCACAGTCCATATCATGAATGGTCATCGGGACCCGTCACCTCTTTGAAGACATTGAGGGATTACAATGCCAAGTATCAAAGGAGTGAAGAGATGTACCCTAGAACCGGAACGGCTTAAATAGTCCCTGACCCAATTTGGGGTCAAGACTAATTAATTATGTTATGAGCCCATTAGCCCAGTTAATCACAAATTGAGGACTTATGGCCAACTTGGGCTAAGTCCAGTCAGGTCTGGAATATTGACTTCTTGTTGGTTCATTGAGGGAGAGGCTTTGCCTCTATCCCTTTAGCCAATTGGGCCAGAACCTAGTGTTAAACACTACAGAGCAATCAGTGTTGAACACTGGGAATGAGGTTGACAAGTTAGTGTTTAACACTAAGAGATAGTTGGTGTTAAACACCGGCGACAAGGCTTTTCAAATTAGTGTTAAACACTAAAACAGATCAGTGTTGAATACTGCAAATAAAGCTTTTTAATCAGCGTTGAATGCTAAGGCCCAACAGTGTTTTAACACTGGGTTTGAGAGTTTTAATTTAGTGTTAAACACTAAGGCAAGAGGGGTCACGTGGCAGCACGTGAGAGCGCCCTCCCTTCGTTTGTTCTGCTGACATTGCTACATCTTTCAGGTCATCACGTGACGGGCATTCATATGCCTATGTATCAGAGCCTCTGTCAAGGGTCACGTGGGTCACGTGGGGTGTTGTTTCAAGGGGCTTTCTGTATATCTCCTGAGGGGGTCACGTGGTGGCACGTGACCCTGCCTTCATGTATTTTGTTTGGAGTCTTTGTTAATCTTTTTCAGGAATTAAATTCCTCGAGCTGTAGATTTTCAGAGGAATTAAATTCCTACTTCCTTTCGAAGACTTTGTTTTTTCTCGAATAGAGTTTAACTCTGAATTTTCTGTAGGAATTAAATTCCTCATATATGCGAGGGGCTGAATAGGGTTAAACCCTAATAAAAGTTTCTTAAGGAGTTTAAACTTCCATCCTCTGTTAAATTATGATTAAGGGAATTGAATTCCTGATGTTTCAACAGAACTGGTTTTTTTTTACTTAGGGTTAAACCCTGTTTCTTCTTTTGTTCGGAAGGAATTAAATTCCCATGATATAGGGTCCAGCCCTAACTTTTATTTTGGAGGAATTAAATTCCTATAGTTCTGTGAGAATTAAATTCTCGAGCTTGCATTCCTTCTCTATGTTTTGGATCTGCATGGCAGGATCTCGACCCATTGAGAATTAAATTCTCAACCTTAAGGGGAGATGTGCGCTTTGCAGATCCTCTATCAAAGAGAGAAGAAATATGTTCTTCTGTTTTTACATATCAGAGTTAAACTCTGTTGAGAATTAAATTCTCTTTCTTTCCAATGTCTTTCCCTTTCTTACCTAGGGTTTTTGCAGAAGATCTGAGTCTTTTTCAAGTATCAAAGCTCTTCTCCTTTTCTCTTTTCTTCTCTGCGTATGTATATCTCTTTTTTGTGTCCCTTGGCTCCTATTTATAGGAGAAGCAGCCGCATCAATCAGTTTTTTGACGAATCTTCATTGAGATTTGATTTGCGTCCATTATTCATTTTGGGCCTTTGGATTATCAGGTGAATTCTATTCACCATTGGATCTTGAATCCAGAGATTCTCCTTTGTTATTTTGGTTAGATTTAAGGGGGAAATCTTTCCAAACCCGAGATTTTCCATAGATAGATGATATTTAATTATCTCTGAATCTTTAATTTGATCGGTCCCAAATAATTACTTTCCTTTGGAAAGATTCGAATTTCCTTTAGAATTTAATTCTGTTGTCAAAAATAGGCTTTGAAAGCCGGTCACGTGTGACCACGTGACCCATGGTCACGTGTAGACACGTGACCCTCTTTGGAATGAAGAATCCTCTTCCTTTCTGCGCTATCTTCCGGTTGCTGTTGTAGCCATCACGTGCTACTACGTGACGCCTGGTCACGTGTGAGCACGTGACCCCTGTCTGGCGCTTCTTTCTTTGGTTCAATTGGAGAGCGAGTTTGCTGCTTTGAACGTCACGTGTCGACACGTGACCCTGGTCACGTGGGAGCACGTGACCTCTTCTGAAGCTTTTTTCCTTGACTTGATCAGCGAATCAAAGTGCGCCTTTTCTGTATTTTATAGGTCACGTGTCAACACGTGACTGCTGTCACGTGTAAGCACGTGGCCTCTTTTGAAGCTTTTCCCAGAAGCTTTCCTGATTTTAAATCAGGAAACAAATGCCCCCACAGCATTGTTCTCACGTGTCAGCACGTGAGTGCAACGCTGTCATCTCTCGCGACCGTTGGATTCCTTTAGGGATCTGGGGAGATGAAACGTTTCCATTGTTTTTCTATAAATACTGCTGTCTCTTCATAGGAGCCTTCACTTTTGCCCATCTTCTTCTTCTGAGAACTTTTTCTGAGAATTTAATTCTCTTCTTCCAGAGCTTAGTTCTCTGTTTTAAAATATTTTCAGAGTTTAACTCTGCTCAAAAGGAATCCTTTTTCCTCAGGTAATGTTCTTGGACAACGATGGACCCTCACATTTTCCTGGATTTTAAATCCAAAACAAGGGTTTTTACCCTTCTTTCTTCATATTTTCCATAAGAACATGAAACTGTTTAATCTTTCAACTGTAGATCTCTTAGGGTTTAGATGATCTTTGAAGAGATGATGATGGCGGTTCAAACCCATGGAATTTAATTCCATCAAAAAATGTTTTTGGGAATTTAATTCTCTTTTCTTAATAAGGAATTTAATTCCAACGAAGAACTCGATTTCTTCACACAGAGGCTTCCTGTGGTCTCTTGGCCCAAGGTTGTTCTTCCTGCAATTAATGCAATGGGGGCTTTGTAATGATGTCTTTTTGTGTGAATTCAATTCCTTTGATTTTATTGGATCCACTGTAGAGCCCGAGACAGATCCTGTTAGGGTGATGTGCATGGCCATCATTTTTATTAAATGAGGATATTCCCTTTTGTTTTATTGTAACTGTTTGGTCTCATTATCAATGAGCCGTCATCCGGATTCTGTGGGGCCCATGTGTTTTATAGCCAATGGTCCCAGGAAACTTTGCTGTTGCTTTCTCCCACTAGTCTTCATGTTCATGCATGAGTAAACATCGTTGACTTTCTTATTAACGGTCTTCTTTTGTTGGATTTCAGGTGCGATGGCTTCTGCTTCACGCTTTCCCTTTTCTCGCTCGGAGGCGGCTTTTCCTCAGTCACCGTCTGATGAGGAAGCGATGGCGATGATTCGGGCTCATGACCCGAACTGTACCAACCTCCTTCAGTGGGGGTCTTGGTATAGTCAGATTATTCAGGGTCGTCGGAGTTTTCTCTGCGCGGTGCCAACGGAGCCTACTTTCCCCTTTTTACCGATGGATCCTCCAAGGATAGCTTTTGCTGTGGAAATGCCCAACTGGACTCCAACGGGGAGGCTTGAGCCTTCGACGACCGGTATTCCGAACCATCCGATTCCGGCCATAGACATACTGGGGCGGCGTATCTGCCAGGGTGAGGCCCACCCATGGGGGCAAATTTATAAGATAGGGCTCACTCCCAGGCATCCTACGGGCTACCTTCTTTGGGCTCGCTACATCCTTTCCGCCCATCGGGCGCGGTTGCAGAAAGTTGGGCTTTATCAGGCCATATATGCGTCACTGTTCCATTACAAGTCCCCGCATGCCTGGTGGGTCAAGGCGTTTTTGAACCAGTGGAATCTTCCCACTAATACTTTTCTTTTGGGAGATCGCGAGGTCTCTATCTCTCTCGCAGAATTTTATGAAATCTCGGGATTGCCAATCAGGGGCGCACTGTACGAGGAGTTGTTGCCTTCTGACGAATATGTCTTCGAGCCCGAGTCTGCGCCGATTGACGGCCTGTCCGCTGAGAATGCTGTTCGCCATAAGCGCCCCAGTTTGATCAAGGCGCTGGGTATCTTTGATCAATTGTTCACTGAATCTGAGGAGCAGGGTGTTACTTTTAAAAGCTTCATTTCCTGCTTCCTTCGTGAGGATATCATATCGAAGACTGCTCCGAAATTTGCTAACATCAGAGACCCCTTTGGGTTTGGTCCGAAGAAGCTACCGACTGCTGAGTCGGACCTGCCACAGTATTATATTCCCATCGTGTCGCCGATGTCTTTTGAATCCGTTGCAGCACCTGGTATGGATGAGGAAACATTCTTTGTGGGGTTTATCAGTGTTTGGCTTAGCTGGTTCGTTATCCCCATGCATCGCCGCTTCATGAGAGCCTCGGTCATTTACCCGGCTCAACGTATTGCTGAGGGGACGCGGTTGGCCATCGGCATCCCGGCCTTGGCACACCTCTATAATGGATTGGGCACCGCGGCTAATACCTCGACGCCTGGCGTGGATGTGGTGAACTTTTCGCTTCATTATTTCACGTCCTGGATCGAAATGCATGTATTGGGGGCGTTCGCCATGCATCAGAGGCCTTCATTTTACGATGCCTACCCCTTTCCACGACTTATGCGGCTAGTGGATGCTTCTGCCGCCGACCCGACTCAATTCGGGGCCATTCGGGTACTAATTTCTCCTCATGCCACCGCTGGCGGGTTGGTTTTTACTGATCGGGTCTTGTCTACTCCTTCGGGTCCCGTCCAACAACTCTGGGACCAGTCGAAAGACAACGCACCTTCTCTGAAGCCCCGGGAGGCCACGCATTTGTATGCAATCAGACCGGGTTACTTGGTGTTTCGCCAGGACAATGCGGCTCTTTTCATGCGGTACAACCCGCATCGATTTGCCCGGCAGCTTGGATACGACCAGGGTGTTCCTTTCGAGGCTTTTATGGTCGCCCCGATCCCTTCGCTTGATGCTGTTCGCGATGCTGCTCATCATTTTATGAGGCTGAACACCGGCTCTTATTTCATGGTCCCTGAATCTGAGTACATGCCTCGATGCGTGGGCGCATTTACGGGTTGGTATCTTCATCGGGTTAACCCAATCATTCTCGAGGAAAGGAGGATACTTCTTGGCCACGATGCCCCTCCTCTGGCTCCTGGGGCTGAGTTACGACCGAGGGTTCCAGTCCACTTCCCTTTGAGGGAGATTGGCGCCGCCCTCATTCCGGGAGAGTCAGGGGTGGACCTTACTCCAACAGCTGGTATGCCCTTGGGTTCCCGATCGCGGGGTAGACGGGCTCCAGTAGTAGCACCTCTGCCGGCGGCGGTACCGTCCCTTGTGGCGTCGACAATGGCGATGTCATCCTTGGTTGTGGCACCGAGCGAGAGTAACAGGAATGAGGGCTCCGAGGGCGATGTGGGCCAGCGCCGCCCTAAGGCTTCGAGAGGGAGGAAGCGGTCATCCTCAGCGACCGGCTCTGGGTCTAAGCGGCGGAAGAAAGCGGCTACTGCCCCGCTTGATTCTGTGGTGGAGTCTGAGCCCATCCTTGAAGACGAATCATTGGCCCTGCAAGGGTCAGACGCGGGACTTCTTTTCCCGAGTTCAGCTGACGAGGAGGCTGCACAGTTGGCCGAGGCCATACGGCGCTCAAAAGACGCGTCTCATAACGCCAAGGTTCCGAAGAAGTCTTACCCCGCTGTAATTTTCTACGAAGACCCTTCGTGGATTCGGCGGCGATTTATCGGCCCTTTGGAGGAATGGGGGGAGAGGGCTCTGAAGCAGGCCGCTTCAGAAGACGCAGCTGATGCACTTTCTTTGTGGACTGGCGGTCATGAGTCTACGCTCGAACCCCGGCGAGCCCATCTTCTTGAGAAGGAGCAGCGGCTTGAAGAAGCCATATTGAGGGCTTCTTTGCGTATAGGTACGTTGTGCTTCCTTTGTAGTCTCTCCGACTATTTATGCCTGTGCATATACATCATTATTCTTATTTGGATCATGCAGAATCTTCGACGCTGGGGGAGCTTCCTACGGGCCTATTAAAGCTAAAGCCCGCCGAAACTCCCAATGAAGCCTTGCCGGATGTGGAGGGGGCTGACGAGGCTGCTCCTCTCGCGGTGGAATTTCCAGCGGCGGTTCTTGGCCAAGGCGTGCTTGCCCCTTTGGAGGAGGCTCCTTTGGAGGCCTACGCCCCAATGACTCCTACTGCGAGCGGCCCAAAGGCTAGGGGCGAGGTAGTCGGGACTACTCTCCCTTTGTTGGAGCCTGAGGTCATAACGGAGAACGTTGAAGCTGCTATCCCCCCGGCTCAAAATGGGAGGACTGTTGAAGGTATTCCTCCGTGTTTTAATTTAGTAACCCTTTCATAGTCTGAATCCTTTTATCTTTTCCCAGAATTGCGCGGTTTGGCAGCCACGATCGCGGATCTATCGCCCCGACAGTCATTTCAGCGTTTATTGGAGATGGCAGCTCCGCAGGCGATCTCCCCTCAATGCATTGTCCTCTCGTCTGGGCAAGGTTGGTGTCATTCGCCATTTTTTTTTTACTATCGCATTGTTACTATTTTGCGAAATGACATTGATGTCTCTTATAGTTTTGGAAGCCGACGATGAGGTCGAGGTCGTCGAAGGGCCAGGGGAACCTTCGGCTCCTACTTGCATGACTATCGGTGAGTGACATTTTTATTATAATCTCATTCGTTCCGCGTTTAAGAGTTTTACTAACATTTGCCAAACTTGAACAGCCCTGCCAGTTTCCATGGCTCTGGAATCGCGCATTGTGATGCCGTCCGGCCCCTATGCCTTGCGGGCTTCAGAGCGATTGGCCCAATTGAGCCTTGTCTCCCTATCTTCTTTCATCGAGGAACTCCGTGCTGGTAGTACGACCACGGCCGAAGCATTTGCCGCTGAAGCCAACGGCTCTCTTCCTTTTCTCGCCACCTATCATAGCGAGGAGGTGGTGCGGGTCTGGGTGGAGTTCTGCAGGAAGGTGGAGGCTTGTTTGTATGCTCTTGAATGTTCTCGCCTTTCCTCAGAAGCCGTGGTTGCAAAAGCGGAATTGCGAGGTCTGATAGCACGATGGGCGGCAAACATGACGTCATGTGAAAAGAGGCTTGGCCGCAAATTCTCGGAGAGGGAGCTAGCCTCTAAGGCGCTGGGCGAGCTTCAAGCCAATCTCACAGCCAGGGCCAATAAAGCGTATGAACTGTGGCGGGTGCTACAGGAGTCCATCAAAGAGGTGGTGGCTCTTGATAAAGCCGTCACGTTTACTCGCGAGAGGGTTGAGGCTCATAAGGCTACTGAAAAAGAGCTTGAAGCCCGGCTCGCTTCATATCAGGCCCAGCAAGCTCAGGCGGAGGCTCGTCTTCTGGAGATCTTGCGTCATGAAGCCGTGGCTCAGCAAAAGCAGGATGAGCTGACCAAGTTGCTGAATCGCCCGCCGGCCTGAAACATTTGTATCTTTTTCTTCCTTTTTGTACATACTCATGGATGAGAGTATTTTCTTTTTGTTCCTTCCATAAATTATACTTTGTACCCGTTTTGGTTTATGAATAAAAGATACATTTTTCTTGTCAACGATGTGTCTCCTTTTCACTGCATGTATTCTGTGGATATTCTATCTTGATCTCCTTGCAGGACAGCCATGGCTCAGGACTCAGGGTTAAGATCTGCTTCCTAAGGCTTTTGCTTCTTATGAGCTACGAGGGTCTCATAAGGAGTCTTTCTCCCTATAGGTCGAGAGGATCCCATAGGTGTGAGTTCCTCTTAAAGATCGTGAGGATCCTTAAGCGGGTTTTCCCTTGAGAGTCGCAAGGATCTCACAAGAGAGTTTTTCTTCCTTACAGGTGGCGAGGGCCTGCAAGTGCCGGGTGTGATCACCTTTTTCCGTGTTTCACGGGGTTAGGGACCTCTCAAGGTATCATAGTTTAAAGACGTCGCGGTCAAGGTTAAGGACCTCATAGTCCATGGATTTAAGGACTCCACAGTCCGATGTTAGTTTTAAGACATCCCGGTCAAGGTTAAGGACCTCATAGTCCGTGGATTTAAGGACTCCACAGTCCGGGGTTTGGTTGCAGGGACCCGCCACCTCTTTGAAGACGTTGAGGAATTACAACGCCAGGTATCAAAGGAGTGAAGAGATGTACCCTTAAACCAAGGCGAAATCCGTAGGGAATCGGGGGGGTTGATCGTTAGTTTTAAGACATCACGGTCGAGGTTAAGGACGTCATAGTCCGTGGATTTTAAGGACTCCACAGTCCGGTGTTTGCTCTGGATGCTTCACACGGGTTCACTGCCGTGCTTGGCGAGGACCAGGCTCCGCTCTGGACGTTTTTCACGGGGTCAAAGAGTGATGTTATCCGCGTTCCACGTAACCAGGAAGTTTGCACTAGATGCTTCACACGGGTTCATTGCCGCATTAGGCGAGGACTAGGCTCCGCTCTGGATGCTTCGCACGGGTTCACTGCCGTGCTCCGCGAGGACCAGGATCCGCTCTGGACGTTTTCCACGGGGTCAAAGAATGACGTTATCCGCGTTCCACGTGACCAGGAAGTTTGCACTAGATGCTTCACACGGGTTCACTGCCGCGTTAGGCGAGGACTAGGCTCCGCTCTGGATGCTTCGCACGGGTTCACTGCCATGCTCTGCGAGGACCAGGATCCGCTCTGGACGTTTTCCACGGGGTCAAAGAGTGACGTTATCCGCGTTCCACGTGACCAGGAAGTTTGCACTAGATGCTTCACACGGGTTCACTGCCGCGTTAGGCGAGGACTAGGCTCCGCTCTGGATGCTTCGCACGGGTTCACTGCCATGCTCTGCGAGGACCAGGATCCGCTCTGGACGTTTTCCACGGGGTCAAAGAGTGACGTTATCCGCGTTCCACGTGACCAGGAAGTTTGCACTAGATGCTTCACACGGGTTCACTGCCGCGTTAGGCGAGGACTAGGCTCCGCTCTGGATGCTTCGCACGGGTTCACTGCCATGCTCTGCGAGGACCAGGATCCGCTCTGGACGTTTTCCACGGGGTCAAAGAGTGATGTTATCCGCTTTCCACGTAACCAGGAAGTTTGCACTAGATGCTTCACACGGGTTCACTGCCGCGTTAGGCGAGGACTAGGCTCCGCTCTGGATGCTTCGCACGGGTTCACTGCCATGCTCTGCGAGGACCAGGATCCGCTCTGGACGTTTTCCACGGGGTCAAAGAGTGACGTTATCCGCGTTCCACGTGACCAGGAAGTTTGCACTAGATGCTTCACACGGGTTCACTGCCGCGTTAGGCGAGGACTAGGCTCCGCTCTGGATGCTTCGCACGGGTTCACTGCCATGCTCTGCAAGGATTTAACCCTTCGAAAATCGTTTAGGCAGTTTTTCGGTAATCGGCTAATTTTTCGGCTTTTTCCGTAAAAAGTCAAAATAGGTATTTTTCATTGTAGACCTAATTATACAAAATTTAGATAAGATATTACCATAATTTTGTCACTAAAAAGTCACTTATAATTATCTAGTTAAATAATTTTTTTTTCGTAATTAATTATTTTTTTATTATTTTAAGCCTTTTTAAATACATTAAATTAGTGATAAATACAAATTTAATTAGGTAAATTTCATAATTAGGAGTCTTTATAAGCTAAAATATGGTGTTAATAAAATTATATCATTTCTTGCAAACTTTTGGTTTTAGGGTGGGAAAATTTGTGAAAAAATGAAGTAAAAATGGGTTTTTTTGTAAAAAGGTTGACATGAAAGCATTAAATGATAACATATGATGTTTATTGACCTAGAAACTTCTCAAAATTTCCCCACAACTCCCTCCCTCACCTGCTGGCTGAAATGCTTCAGGTTTTCCCCCCCATTTTCCCCATTTTTGTTTAGCTTAAAACTCTTGAAAAATCCACAAAATCCACCGAAATTCACTAAATCCTTCTCTAATTCAACCCAAAACCTTAAGCCATCCCTTTTCAACCCCAAATTGGTTTAAAGTAAGGAGAAAAGAGGCCACTTTAGAGGTTTAGTGCAAGAGAATCAACACTTGTAAGGATCGATCGGGGAAACATCGGACACGGCGCGAAAAGGCAAGGCGGTGGCCGGATCAGATTAGCGGAGATTTCAGGTGAGTAGATGTATTCATCTATGGGGGAATCGTCTGGATGGCGCGATGCGCCCCCTAATTAGGATTTCCTTATCTCTTGTAAGATTCATGTTGTTAGTTAGCTTACCCCTTCATTGACATTACATACCCTTATAGTTAATAGTATGCTAGATTGCATGGATATCTATGTGCACATATGCGATAACACTTCGTAGGACACGAAAACCATTACCATTGGCATCTGTTGCACGCGCACTATTTATATGACACACACGTCTTTGGAAATTGCCATGCCACGTGCACTAGAAAACCTGTTTAACTTAATATCGCCACTTGCATTCATACATGATATATGAAATTGCATAGCTTGCTTATACCTCGCATTATCATCATATTTACATAGATTCTATCCAAAATTCACATCATATACATTGATATCATAGACATTTATCATATTTAACTTGTGGACACTATGATTTTCTTGAGGATTTCAGTTTTTCTGTGATTTCTGGATTTTTGGGGAAAACCGCAAGAATTTAACAAAAGCTTGTATTTGTCATTTTTAAAACAAAGTTGCGGTTTTCTCGTGATGTATGTGTCGTCCACCATGAGTTTTCATGTTTTCTGTTGGATTTCGAGACCCGATTCGAGGAGTGGATGAACCGTCTCGGGTATATGGTGGGCCCGGTATGGTACCCCGGGGCAAGAAGATCGAGTTGTAGACGATGAGCCTGGCAGGGGAAGACTACCTACCGGTGATGTCTGGCGCGGCGGATATCCGGAGGATACCGACCGTTGTCGTGAGATTTATGATATGGGCCGATCCGGACTGACGGAGCCCGATATTGAGACAGATATGATTCCTATTTGGTGTCGATGCTTGACACGGGTTTTCAGATGATTTCTTGATGATACTTAGCTATTGTACAGATATTCATTTTCTAAAAGTTAAGAATGCAGTAACCTTAACATTTAAAACACTTAAAGAGTTAGAAAAGACATTGCATACATGTTCATGCATACTAGAGATATTATATCACATATGGACATACAGGTTGTTCCGCATTGCGTGCATTCTTACGATTGCCTTACTAGATGTTATATTTACTCACGAGCTGGCAACTCACCCCCGTTGTGCCACAGTGTCTTGCAGGTCGGACCCGTCACTCTTGTAGCGGCGGCTATCTTATCATCAGCTCCTTTTGTGCAGACTCGCGACATCGCCCGTAGGTGGGTTGCGAGCATATTTTATATCTTTTGCTTTATCATTGTATCTAGTATTCTCCATCTACCACATTATATTGTATATGCGACCTAGTGACGAGACTGAGAGGTTTGTATATTTGTGGTTTCTTCTGGGTCGAGCTCACTTGAGCCGACGTGTGTTTTCTGGTATTTTGCGTTTCTTTATGCTCTTTTCTTGATATTACTATTATATTGCATGTGGTTGTGATCCGCCTTGGGCGAAGAGCTAGCTCCCGCTTGGGGATGCTATTTTTATGATTACAGGTTTATTATCTTGTTGTACCCATTTTGGGGGATAGAAAATACAAGGGAGACTCTGCCGAAATTTTCAGAAATTTTTGATGTTTTAAAAAGGGATTCTATGCAACTTAATTGATTTACAAACCATTTTCATTAAAGGTTTTCCTTCACTCTCTTTTGATTTTGGTTTAGATTCTTCTGGGCTTTGGCTGACTTAGGTTACGGTACGCCTCTAGACGTCTCGTAATCTAAGTGCCAGTCGCGTTCCGTACTTTCGGGTCGTGACAAAGTTGGTATCAGAGCGTAGGTTTTACCTTTCTGAGTGTAGGACGACCTTGGTAGATGGAGTAGGTGACTGAAGCAGAGTGGCGTACCGTGGGTATGATCCGCGGCATACTTACGATATGGTACTCCGCCTAAGTAACCTTAGGACATAATTGCTTGTATTTCCTTTCTTGATTCCTTGCATTCCTTGATTCAATTGCAATGATCTTATCAGTCCTGTTTCTTATTCCAGCTTCGATGCCGCCAAAGACTACGAGAGCTCAGCGGGCTGCCGCTAGGGATGAGATTCGGACGGGCCCGTCTGAGGCGAGGATCGAGCGGGATGATACACCTACCCCTCAGGGTCATGCTGATCCGCCTTATCCAGACCGTATTGCCAGATTAGAGGCCGGCATTCTAGAGTTGCGACAGATGATGGGATCTTTAGTTGAGTCCAGTCGGGCTCAGAGATCCGAGGACATTCCTTCCACCGCACAGACCACGATTATACCTGCTGTACAGATGGTCACTCCTGTTGCTACTACGGAGACTATCCCTGTTTCACTACAGGAGTTCATGAGATTGAGACCTCCAGCTTTTACCGGTACAGATGCGACAGAGGACCCATAGGCATTTCTTGATAGGATGGCTCGGATTTGCCGTTCGTTGAGGTGTTCTGATGATAGATTGGTGGAGTTTGCGAGTTTTCGTCTGGAGGGTCTTGCCCAGACATGGTACGATTCAGTAGAGAGAGGCCGAGCTGCAGGTCTGCCTTCTATGACCTGGGATGAGTTTACATCTGCATTTCTTGCCCGTTTTCTTCCGGAGAGTGTCCGAGATGCTCGCGCCCGTAGTTTTGAGTCTTTGCGCAAGACTCCTGGGATGACGGTGTCGGAGTATGATATACAGTTTACCCAGTTGTCTCGATATGCTCCGTACCTAGTCGACACAGAAGAGAAGAGAATAAAGAGGTTCATGCGAGGGCTTGATACACAGCTATTCCTTGCCATCGGCACCCAGCATTTTGATACATACGCTGCCGCGATGGATGCCGCCTTACTTTTGGAGGAGCGTATTTCTGAGACTCCGGTCGTTTATGGGCCGAAGAGGATCCGTACTGATACGCCAGCTCAGCGGCAGATGGGCAGACACCGTAATAGATTATTTCCGGGAGATGGTGGAGGCAGAGGATTGAGACGAGGTCAGTTATTTGGTTCATATCCACAGACCCAGCAGTCGTCTCCAGGATGTTTTCGGTGTGGGAGTCAGTATCACCGTGTCAGAGACTGTACCATGGGACGTCCGGGCGCGGCGACAGTCCCGCATATGACTTTACCACCCTCACCACCTTCGCAGAGAGCTTTACTTCCTACTCCTGATGATGCTTCACGCCAGCCAGATGCTTCTAGAGGCCGTGGGCGTGGCGGTCCGGTTCAGAGAGGACGAGGCGACAGAGGCAGAGGCAGAGGCCGAGGTAGAGGCAGAGCACAGCCAGCTATTAGTGGTGGACAGGCCCGAGTGTTCACATTGACTCCTCAGGATGCACATGCATCCAATGCCGTCGTGACAGGTACTCTGCCAGTATGTTCTTTTGATGCACGGGTATTATTTGATCCAGGCTCTACACATTCCTATGTATCCACGTATTTTGCACCGAGGTTGGGCCGAGAGTCTTCTCCGTTAGATCAGCCGCTTGTCGTTATTACCCCGGTAGGCGAGTCTTTTGTTGCCCGTTTTGTGTACCGATCGTGTTCCGTTCGTATCGGGGAGAGAGATTCTTCAGTTGATTTGATTCTCCTCGATATGCTAGACTTCGACGTTCTTCTTGGTATGGACTGGCTAGCCACCTGTTATGCATCCGTGGACTGCCGTGAAAAAGCAGTCAGATTCAGTTTTCCTGGTGAGCCGGTTCTTATTATTCAGGGAGATCGTAGTGCTACCCTTCCCAGCTTGATTTCTTCTCTTCGCGCTGGTCAGCTCTTAAGGAAAGGGTGTCAGGGATTCTTAGCCAATGTTTGTGATACTAGCTCCACAGAGGTTCCTTTGGACCAGGTCCCTGTTGTGAGAGAGTTCCCTGATGTATTCCCTGACGAGCTGCCTGGTCTGCCACCAGAGCGCGAGATTGAGTTCTGTATTGACTTGATCCCTGGCACGGGGCCTATCTCTATACCGCCTTATCGGATGGCCCCGGCGGAGCTGAGAGAGCTAAAGGATCAGTTACAGGACTTGCTGGACAAAGGGCTTATTCGACCGAGTGTGTCACCTTGGGGTACTCCCGTCTTGTTTGTTAAGAAGAAGGACGGAAGTATGCGCTTATGCATTGATTATCGTCAGCTGAACCGGGTTACTGTGCGGAACAGGTATCCCCTACCCCGCATTGATGACTTATTTGATTAGCTCCAGGGTGCAGGGTTTTTCTCGAAGGTTGATTTACGGTCAGGTTATCACCAGTTGCGGGTTCGGAAGGAGGATATTCCGAAGACCGCTTTTCGTACTCGATATGGTCATTATGAGTTCTTGGTGATGTCGTTCGGGCTCACCAATGCCCCGGCAGCATTTATGGATTTGATGAACCGCGTATTCAGGCCGTATCTCGATCAGTTCATTATTGTGTTCATTGACGACATCTTGGTTTATTCTCGGAGCCGGGAGGAGCATGAGCAGCACTTACGTATCACATTGCAGACTTTGAGGGAGCATCAGCTGTTCGCCAAATTCTCCAAGTGCGCATTCTGGCTAGACAGTGTCGAGTTCTTGGGTCATGTGGTGACGAGAGATGGTATTTGTGTGGACCCGAAGAAGATCGAGGCAGTTCAGCGTTGGCCTAGACCAGTATCAGTTACAGAGGTTCGCAGCTTTCTAGGTCTGGCCGGCTATTATCGACGTTTCGTCCAGGATTTCTCCCGCATTGCTGCACCTTTGACCGGGTTGACCCGGAAGGGGGTTCCTTTTGATTGGACCCAGGCATGTGAGGATAGTTTCCAGCAGTTGAAGACTCGTCTGACTACTGCACCAGTGTTAGCATTGCCTTCAGGATCAGGCGGGTTCGTGGTATATTGTGATGCTTCTAGAGTAGGGCTAGGATGTGTGTTGATGCAGCACGACAGAGTTATCGCGTATGCTTCTCGGCAGCTGAGGAAACACGAGCAGAACTACCCCACCCATGATTTAGAGATGGCTGCAGTGGTATTTGCACTTAAGATCTGGAGACATTACCTATACGGTGAGTCATGCCAAATATTCAATGACCACAAGAGTTTGAAGTATATCTTCCAGCAGCGAGATCTGAACCTGAGACAGCGCCGTTGGATGGAGCTGGTGAAGGATTATGACTGCGAGATTCTATACCATCCGGGCAAGGCGAATGTGGTGGCAGATGCTTTGAGTAGGAGGCCCGGAGGTAGCTTATCTTGTTTGAGCGCAGTACAGATGCATTCGTCGGCGGATTGGCAGGTGTTATGTGACAGCAGAGTGCAGTTCGAGTTTACTCCTACAGGGGGACAGCTGGCCCATTTCAGAGCACGCCCACAGTTACTTGACCGTATCCGCGAGGCACAGTCCGGCGATGCCCGTATCTTAGAGATTATTAAGCAGATTCGGCAGGGTAGAGTTTCTGAGTTCGTGATTGATGATCAGGGGATACTTCGATTTGGGACTCGACTGTGTGTGCCAGATTCAGAGGGACTGAGGCGTGATATTCTCGAGGAGGCACATAGATCAGTATACAGTGTGCATCCAGGTTCCACCAAGATGTACCGTGATTTGAGAGAGGTTTACTGGTGGGACGGGATGAAGAAGGATATTACAGACTTTGTGTCGAGATGCCTGACTTGTCAGCAAGTCAAGGCTGAGCACCAGAGGCCAGCTGGCGAGTTACAGCCTTTGCCCATCCCTGAGTGGAAGTGGGAGCAGGTCTCCATGGACTTCGTTGTGGGTCTACCCAGGACCAGTCGAGGGTACGACTCTATTTGGGTGATTGTGGATCGACTGACGAAAGCAGCTCACTTCCTGCCAGTGAAGACCACTTTTGAATTTTCTCAGTATGCCCAGATTTATATTGATGAGATAGTGCGACTGCATGGCGTTCCGACTTGCATCGTGTCCGACCGTGGCACCCAGTTTACCAGCCGATTGTGGCAGAAACTCCAGGAAGCTTTGGGCACCCGATTGAGTTTTAGCACAGCCTTTCATCCGCAGACTGACGGTCAGTCGGAGCGTACTATTCAGACTCTTGAGGACATGCTCAGAGCTTGTGTTTTAGATTTCGGTGGTAGCTGGGATCGTCATTTGCCTTTGATCGAGTTTTCCTACAATAATAGCTTCCAGGAGACGATTCAGATGGCACCTTTTGAGGCTTTATATGGGAGGAGATGTCGATCGCCTGTATGTTGGACAGAGCTCAGGGAGAGCTGTATTTTGGGGCCTCAGATCGTACAGGAGACGACCAAGAAGATACAGTTGATTCGGGACAGGATGAGAGCGGCACAGAGCAGGCAGAAATCATATGCTGACAGGCGCCGTCGCCGACTCGAGTTCGCTGTTGGCGATCATATTTTCCTGAAGGTCTCTCCGATGAAAGGTGTGATGAGATTTGGGCGGAAAGGAAAGCTGAGTCCTAGATATGTTGGTCCTTTCGAGATCCTAGAGCGTGTTGGTCCAGTCGCTTATCGGTTAGCTCTTCCGCCCAGCTTCCCCGATGTTCACCCCGTATTCCATGTCTCGATGCTCCGCAAGTACCTTCATGATCCTTCCCAGGCGATTCAGCACCAGACGATCCAGCTAGAGCGTGATCTTTCTTTCACCGAGCAGCCGGTGGTCATTCTGGATCGGCAGGTGAAGAAATTGAGGTCGAAGGTTATACCGTCCGTCAAGGTCCTTTGGCGTGGCCCGAACAGCGAGGAGGTCACCTGGGAGACCGAGGTCGAGATGAGGAAGAGATATCCCCATCTTTTTGAAGGTACACGTAGTTAAATTTTAAATTCGGGGACCGAATTTCTTTAAGGTGGGAAGATTTTAACCCTTCGAAAATCGTTTAGGCAGTTTTTCGGTAATCGGCTAATTTTTCGGCTTTTTCCGTAAAAAGTCAAAATAGGTATTTTTCATTGTAGACCTAATTATACAAAATTTAGATAAGATATTACCATAATTTTGTCACTAAAAAGTCACTTATAATTATCTAGTTAAATAATTTTTTTTTCGTAATTAATTATTTTTTTATTATTTTAAGCCTTTTTAAATACATTAAATTAGTGATAAATACAAATTTAATTAGGTAAATTTCATAATTAGGAGTCTTTATAAGCTAAAATATGGTGTTAATAAAATTATATCATTTCTTGCAAACTTTTGGTTTTAGGGTGGGAAAATTTGTGAAAAAATGAAGTAAAAATGGGTTTTTTTGTAAAAAGGTTGACATGAAAGCATTAAATGATAACATATGATGTTTATTGACCTAGAAACTTCTCAAAATTTCCCCACAACTCCCTCCCTCACCTGCTGGCCGAAATGCTTCAGGTTTTCCCCCCCATTTTCCCCATTTTTGTTTAGCTTAAAACTCTTGAAAAATCCACAAAATCCACCGAAATTCACTAAATCCTTCTCTAATTCAACCCAAAACCTTAAGCCATCCCTTTTCAACCCCAAATTGGTTTAAAGTAAGGAGAAAAGAGGCCACTTTAGAGGTTTAGTGCAAGAGAATCAACACTTGTAAGGATCGATCGGGGAAACATCGGACACGGCGCGAAAAGGCAAGGCGGTGGCCGGATCAGATTAGCGGAGATTTCAGGTGAGTAGATGTATTCATCTATGGGGGAATCGTCTGGATGGCGCGATGCGCCCCCTAATTAGGATTTCCTTATCTCTTGTAAGATTCATGTTGTTAGTTAGCTTACCCCTTCATTGACATTACATACCCTTATAGTTAATAGTATGCTAGATTGCATGGATATCTATATGCACATATGCGATAACACTTCGTAGGACACGAAAACCATTACCATTGGCATCTGTTGCACGCGCACTATTTATATGACACACACGTCTTTGGAAATTGCCATGCCACGTGCACTAGAAAACCTGTTTAACTTAATATCGCCACTTGCATTCATACATGATATATGAAATTGCATAGCTTGCTTATACCTCGCATTATCATCATATTTACATAGATTCTATCCAAAATTCACATCATATACATTGATATCATAGACATTTATCATATTTAACTTGTGGACACTATGATTTTCTTGAGGATTTCAGTTTTTCTGTGATTTCTGGATTTTTGGGGAAAACCGCAAGAATTTAACAAAAGCTTGTATTTGTCATTTTTAAAACAAAGTTGCGGTTTTCTCGTGATGTATGTGTCGTCCACCATGAGTTTTCATGTTTTCTGTTGGATTTCGAGACCCGATTCGAGGAGTGGATGAACCGTCTCGGGTATATGGTGGGCCCGGTATGGTACCCCGGGGCAAGAAGATCGAGTTGTAGACGATGAGCCTGGCAGGGGAAGACTACCTACCGGTGATGTCTGGCGCGGCGGATATCCGGAGGATACCGACCGTTGTCGTGAGATTTATGATATGGGCCGATCCGGACTGACGGAGCCCGATATTGAGACAGATATGATTCCTATTTGGTGTCGATGCTTGACACGGGTTTTCAGATGATTTCTTGATGATACTTAGCTATTGTACAGATATTCATTTTCTAAAAGTTAAGAATGCAGTAACCTTAACATTTAAAACACTTAAAGAGTTAGAAAAGACATTGCATACATGTTCATGCATACTAGAGATATTATATCACATATGGACATACAGGTTGTTCCGCATTGCGTGCATTCTTACGATTGCCTTACTAGATGTTATATTTACTCACGAGCTGGCAACTCACCCCCGTTGTGCCACAGTGTCTTGCAGGTCGGACCCGTCACTCTTGTAGCGGCGGCTATCTTATCATCAGCTCCTTTTGTGCAGACTCGCGACATCGCCCGTAGGTGGGTTGCGAGCATATTTTATATCTTTTGCTTTATCATTGTATCTAGTATTCTCCATCTACCACATTATATTGTATATGCGACCTAGTGACGAGACTGAGAGGTTTGTATATTTGTGGTTTCTTCTGGGTCGAGCTCACTTGAGCCGACGTGTGTTTTCTGGTATTTTGCGTTTCTTTATGCTCTTTTCTTGATATTACTATTATATTGCATGTGGTTGTGATCCGCCTTGGGCGAAGAGCTAGCTCCCGCTTGGGGATGCTATTTTTATGATTACAGGTTTATTATCTTGTTGTACCCATTTTGGGGGATAGAAAATACAAGGGAGACTCTGCCGAAATTTTCAGAAATTTTTGATGTTTTAAAAAGGGATTCTATGCAACTTAATTGATTTACAAACCATTTTCATTAAAGGTTTTCCTTCACTCTCTTTTGATTTTGGTTTAGATTCTTCTGGGCTTTGGCTGACTTAGGTTACGGTACGCCTCTAGACGTCTCGTAATCTAAGTGCCAGTCGCGTTCCGTACTTTCGGGTCGTGACAAAGGACCAGGATCCGCTCTGGACGTTTTCCACGGGGTCAAAGAGTGACGTTATCCGCGTTCCACGTGACCAGGAAGTTTGCACTAGATGCTTCACACGGGTTCACTGCCGCGTTAGGCGAAGACTAGGCTCCGCTCTGGATGCTTCGCACGGGTTCACTGCCATGCTCTGCGAGGACCAGGATCCGCTCTGGACGTTTTCCACGGGGTCAAAGAGTGACGTTATCTGCTTTCCACGTAACCAGGAAGTTTGCACTAGATGCTTCACACGGGTTCACTGCCGCGTTAGGCGAGGACTAGGCTCCGCTCTGGATGCTTCGCACGGGTTCACTGCCATACTCTGCGAGGACCAGGATCCGCTCTGGACGTTTTCCACGGGGTCAAAGAGTGACGTTATCCGCGTTCCACGTGACCAGGAAGTTTGTACTGATTGTATCCGCATTTCGCGGGATGGAGGCTTGACTGTTGGCGATATGTATACCACCGAGCCATGGAACTGGGAGCTGCCGCTGCTCTGTTTTGTTTGAAGTCATGTCCGTTGTTACGAGACGAGTGTTTGGATGATCTCTAGGTCGCTTGTGGCCCGTCGAGACCTGGCTTCTTTTTCTGATGAAACCTGGGGGAGAAGTATGATCCCTTTTTGTTTACGCCTTTGGATTGTGTACAGGGTGTGATGGAATATCACCTGTAGGGCATAAATTTTATTTTTATTTTATTTCTTTTTCCGCGATGCTCTATCACTTCAGCTTTTATATCGCGAAAATCGCGATTGCCCAATCATTTCGACTATTTTTCGCGGTGCCCAATCATTTCGGCTATTTATTTATTTTTTGCTCGCTGCTTTTTATTGCGAGTTGCCCCATCATTTCGGCTATTTTTCATGCCTTCATTTTTACTTGCTGCTTTTTATTGCAAGTTGCCCCATCATTTCGGCTATTTTGCAGGCATGTGTGGCTTGCTAGCTTTTCGTTACAAGCCTGGGTTTTAGGCACCGATTTTGGCATCAGCACCGCTACAACTGGAACGTTGCCAGGAGCGAATCATCATTTGCTTTTGTCGATGACGAACAAAGGTGGCTCAGCAAACAGGGTTAAGGGTCCTGTCGACCAAGGCTTTTGACTTCATGAGCCGTAAGGGTCTCACAAAGGTATTTCTCCCTACAAGTCGTGAGGATCTTGCAGGTGTATTTTCTCCTTAGGGATCGTGAGGATTCCTAAGCGTATGTTCCTCTGTAAGTCGTAAGGATCCTACAAGAGGGTTTTCTCCTTATGGGTCGAAGGGACCTACAAGAGTTGGACTTTGCTGGGGAAATGTTTATTCGCGCCCGTGGATTGTATACAAGGGTCAGTATTGAGCCTCTTGTAGGGCAATATCGGAGGTTGTGGGGGATTTGCTTAAGAACAGGTTCAGGTTTCTGTAACTTAAGACTTTCAAATCTCATGAGCCGTGAGGGTCCCATAAGAGAATTCTCCTTACGAGTCGTGAGGATCTCGTAAGTGTATTTTCTCCTTAGGAATCGTGAGGATCCCTAAGTGTGCTGCTCCTTTGTGAGTCGTAAGGATCTCACGCAGGTGGTTTCTCCTTACAGGGTCGAGAGGACTCTGTAAGTGTCCTTTAACGAGGTTGCGCCCTTTCGGGTTTTCACAAACACTCGCCGGTAGTCCTGCTGTTTTTACTCACGGAGCCCTTTCGGGTTTTCATCCGTGCCCATTTTGCTTATGGACATACCGTTTTTTTTTATTTATATCATTTTTACTCTTCTCTTTTTTTTTACAAGGTCGCGCCCTTTCGGGTTTTCACGAACACTTGCCGGCAGCCCTGCTGTTTTTACTCACGGAGCCCTTTTCGGGTTTTCATCCGTGCCCATTTTGCTTATGGACGTACCGTTTTGTTTTTTTTATCATTTTTTTTTCTTTATTTATCCATCTCGTCAACCTAAGGACGTTACGGTGGTAGTTTAGGGACGTTTCGGTCCGTCGATAGTTTTTAAGGACGTTTCGGTCCGCTGTTAGTTTAAGGACGTTTCGGTCCGACGATAGTTTAAGGACGTTTCGGTCCGACGATAGTTTAAGGACGTTTCGGTCCGCTGTTAGTTTAAGGACGTTTCGGTCCGACGATAGTTTAAGGACGTTTCGGTCCGACGATATAGGAAGGCCGGCTGCTGCTTGTAAAGTCTGAGCCTAGGAAGATAGCGAGCGGACATAGTCGTCGTCATCCATCATTGACCTAGGCTGCAGCTTATTAAGCATGGTATTTCTTCAAGAAGCGGCCGTTTACTGGCCTGAAAGGCCTTTCACCGTGCATGTCCATGAGTAGGTAGGCTCCACCCTGGTAGACCTTGTCTATGATGTACGGGCCTTCATAGTTTGGCTCAAATTTTCCCCGCTTGGCGCGATTGGGGATCATAGGTCTTTTGACCACTAGTACGAGTTCGCCTGGGCGGAATGTCCTCGGCCTGGTCAATCTTTCGTACGAGCGCGTCATCTTTGCTTTGTAGGCTTCTAGATGTTGTTGCGCTATGAGCCGGGTTTCATCGAGGGCGTCAAGCTCCTCAAGCCGAAGGTGAGCATTTTCTTCGTTCGTCAGCTCGTGGTGGACTGCTACTCGTAGAGAGGGTAACTCTATCTCAAGGGGGAGAACTGCTTCCGTCCCAAATACCAACGCGTACGGCGTTGTGTTCGTGGCCGTCTTGGATGTAGTTCGATAAGCCCAAAGGGCTTCTTGCAGCCTTTCATGCCAGTCCCTCTTATTTCTGGAGACGGTCTTTTTTATGATCTTCGTCAAGGTCTTATTGAAAGCCTCGGCTAGACCGTTAGCTCGTGGGTTGTAAACTGAAGAATATCTCCAGTCTATATTGTGCTGCTGTGCGAAGCGGCTAATCTTATGGCTTCGGTAGGCCGGCCCATTATCGGAGATAATCCGTCGTGGAGTTCCGAACCGATAGATGACTTGCGTCTTGAAGAAATGGAGGATATTCTCCGTCTTCACTTCCTTCAGTGGTACTGCTTTTGCCCATTTGGAGAAGTAATCAGTTGTCGCCAGGATAAAGCGGTGTCCCCGGGATGATGCTGGCTCAATGGGGCCGACTATGTCAGTCCCCCACATTTCGAATGGCCAACTAGCCAGCGTCGGGTGCAGTGGATTCGGATGTCGGTGGATGAAGTCTCCATGGATCTGGCATGAGTGGCACTGCTTCGCATACTCGAGGCAGTCCTGGATCATCGTGGGCCAGTAGTAACCCATCCGTTTAATTTTTAACTTCATCTTTGGGCCTGCTTGGTGAGAACCGCAAAGTCCGTCATGAACTTCCCGAATGACTCTTTCTGCTTCGTCAGGTCCCAGGCATCTCAGCCATAGAGAATCAAATGATCTCTTGTATAGAATGTCGTTGACAAAAGCGAAAGATAAAGCTCGTTTCATGAGCTGATGCCTTGAGGACGCTTCTTCGGGCATTCGGCGGGACTTAAAGTAGTCTATGAAGACTTCCCTCCAGTCCTCAGCCTTCTCACGGTCTTCTATTTGTAGGGTCGCTTGCTCAGTCGCTCCCTTTTCTTTATACAATTCCGGAGGTATTTCTGCCGGGGCGAGCACTCGACGGCTTTGTACCACGATTCTGACGTCATCGAGGTTCTCGTCGGCCAGTTCTTTAGCGAGTTTGGCCAACGCGTCTGCTTTGCTGTTCTCCGCGCGCGGTATGTTCTCTAGAATATAGAAGGGGATCTGGGCCAACAGTTGTTGCACCTTTTCGCCGTACTTCACCAATTCTGGTTTGCACGTTTGGTAGTCACCATTTACTTGGCTAACGACCAGCTGAGAATCTCCGTATATGAGGAGGTCTTCAATTCCCATGTTGATGGCGATTTCGAGGCCTGCTATCAGGGCTTCGTATTCGGCTTCATTGTTTGTCCTTGACTCTGTTAAGGAAAAGGCGAAGCGCATTATCCCTCCTTGTGGAGTTGCAAAGATAAGGCCTATCCCCGATTTGATGATCGGGCTACCCTGTTTCTGTTTCTTTATGGAGGACGCTCCATCGAAATAGAGTTCCCATCGTGTGCTTCCACCGCCAATTGCGTCAAATGCATGCTCGTCCGGCAAATCACAGTTCAGAGGAGAGTCGGCCGGTATCGGGTGTTCAGCGAGGAAGTCAGCAATGGCCTGGCCTTTCACTGCCTTGAGGGGTTGATATGTTATCGAGAACTCCATCAAGAGCAAGGCCCATTTAGCGAGTCTTCCCGTCAATATAGCCTTTGACATCAGGTATTTAAGGGGGTCCACCTTCGAAATGAGACGGACTTCATGCGCCAACGCATAGTGCCTGAGCTTCGTTATTGCAAAGATTAATGCCAAGCAATGTTTTTCGATGGGCGAGTAATTGCTTTCTGCCCCCAGCAGCACTCGACTTAAGTAGTAAAGCGCTCTTTCTTTCCCCTGATCATCCTCCTGTGCCCATAATGCGCCCAAAGAACCTTCAAGGGCGGCCGTGTAAAGAATGAGAGGCTTTCCTTTCACTGGGGCAGCCAACACCGGAGGATTTTGCAAGTATTGTTTGATCTCGTCTAGTGCACCTTGACATTTGTGATTCCAAACGAACGGGGTTCCCTTTTTCATCAGGTGGCTGTAAGGACGGCATTTGCCCGAAAGATTAGCGATAAACCGCCGGATGTATGCGAGCTTCCCTTGGAGAGACCGCAACTGCTTGAGGGTTCTTGGCGGAGGCATTTCCATAATCGCTTTAATCTTTGACGGATCTATTTCAATACCTCGGTGTCGAACGATGAATCCCAGGAATTTACCCGAGGAGACTCCAAACGCGCACTTGAGGGGATTCATTTTCAAATTGTATTGCCGAAGGCGTTGAAATACGGTTTCGAGATGCTTTAAATGCTCTTCGTATGACATGCTCTTCACTACGAGGTCATCGATATAGCATTCGACGATGTCGTGTATGAGATCGTCGAAGATTTTTGTCATGGCCCTTTGATAGGTGGCGCCGGCGTTCTTTAGGCCAAAGGGCATAACCTTGTAGCAAAATATACCCAAAGGGGTGCGGAAAGCGGTGTGCTTCTGGTCTTCGGGATGCATCTTTATCTGATTGTATCCTGACGAACCATCCATAAAGGAGAAGACCTCGTGAGTGGATGTGTTATCTATCATTAGCTCGGTTACCGGCACCGGGAAATCGTCCTTTGGGCATGCTTTATTGAGATCCCTGAAATCCACGCATATGCGCACCGTTCCATTCTTCTTCATTACCGGGACGATGTTGGCAATCCAGTCGGGATATTGGACTTCCTGGATAAATCCGGAATCGATCAACTTCTTGACTTCGGCGTTGATGCTCATCTCCAGCTCAAGTCGCATCCTCCTTGGCGCCTGCTTGACTGGCTTGATATCTGGGGATATTGCTAATCTATGCACCGCAATCTCCGGATCCAATCCTGGCATCTCGGAGTAGTTCCACGCGAAGCAGTCTTTATGCCGTAGGAGCACGTTCTTTAGCGCGGCCACCTTTTCCTCGGATAACAGCTCGCTGACAAATGTCGGTCGCGGGTCGTCTGCCGATCCCAGCTCGATCTTCTCGAGGTTATCTGCGGTAGTATGTAAACCGTCTTCAAGTTCTTTCGGAGCGGGCGGAAATTCCGAGATCAACTCATCATCGCTGTTCTCGAAACACCGGGGAAGGTCATCTTCGTTCTCGGGTTCTTCTTTTAATATCGTAATCATATAACAGGTGCGAACCCGCTCCCAAGACTGAGGTGGATCCGGTTCTGCTCTTGTGGCTTTGGGCTCGTGCTTTTGTGGCGGCGTTACTCTCCAACCGTCGGATAAAGCGAATCTACCCCGTCGGTACTGGTCCTCGACCCAGTTCTTGAAGGTGAAGCAGTCTTCGGTAGGATGTCCTATGGCTCGGTGATAAGAGCAATAACTCGGATGAGAGACCTTGCTAGCTTGCTCAGGATGCCTAGAATCTGGAAGCGTGATCATCTGATGTTTTAGGGCGAGCTTGAGCAACCGTTCCGTTTTGTCTCGGGGGAAGGAGTATGCTCGACTCATCTTTTTCACGAGGGACGAATCCGAGCCGCGCAGTACCCGTAACCCTCTAATCCTGCGTCGTTGTTGTCGGCTTCTTTTCCCGTTTCTTAATTTATCTCCGTCCCCGCATCGGGCCTTTCGTATGACGGGTTGACAATGGTGAACATCTTTATCTTTTGCAGCCTGTGCAGTCTGTTGGAATAGACGTTGCGTCCTGGCCTTCTCGTAGATGGCCATTTCGCGGTTGTGGTCTTCCCGAGCTTTCTGACCCACTTTCCTGATAGGTTTGCCCATTCGTTCCTCAAACGACGGACTCGGCGCTTTAATCGCGGGGTCTAGTTTTGATGGACGGTTGGCATCTCCTGACAGGGCGTCCTCCTCTTCATCAAAGGTATATATAGCGTAGCTGCTGTGAGCCCGTTCCCGTTTTCCGGCTCTTGCGTATCCAAGCCCGAGTGTTTCCATCTTCCCGTTGGACAATTTGCGTTGAGTCCCGGGGACATCCCAAATCCTGTTATAGAACCGAGCCTGCCGCACCGTCTGTCTTAAGGGTACTCCTTGGCGCTTCAATAACTTCTTCAATCCATTTGTATAGTATCTAGGCAGACGGATGGGTTGGAGCCTGTCGAGTGTAACATCCGCGCCGTGCCAGATCTCTTTCTCCACCTTCGACTCTGAGGATTGGTAGAATAGGATCACCTTCTCACCCCTTCGCCTGGGAGGGACGTAAAATGTTTGCAGGTCCTGCACGCTGTGAGCTTGAAGCGCGTCGAGATCCTTATAGTGTTCTCGCGGTACCATGGTGATTTGCAGACTATGGTCCTCGCAAAGGGGTGCCTGTATTGACAGCCGACTGGAGAATACGGCGTTAACCTCGTCCTCCGAATCACTCCCGAAGACCGGTATGGGGGTGGGCGCCCCCAGGTTGTTGCGTTGGGATGGCCCTGTATACACTATTTCCTCCTCCTCTTCGGTATCGCTCCCAAAAACGGGAATGGTGGCGGCGGCTTTGTCCTTTGGGTCGCGACACCTTTCTGTATCTTCGAAATCTGGCAGAAAGTATTTCGCGTCTTCGTATTTGCGAACTTCGTTTACAGAAAACGGGTTCAACCCGCCTGTTACGGTGTACTCGAAACCATCCTTGAAGTACTTCATACACTGATGTTGCGTAGAAGGGATGATGTTGTACTCGTGTAGCCAAGGACGACCGAGCAAGGCGTTGTAGCAGGTCTTGGCGTCAATGACATGGAATTTGATGTCTGTGACGAGAAGTCCGAAGCGTAACGTCAGTATTACAGATCCGAGAGTCCGTGACGATTGAGAGTCGAAACCGGAGATAGTAATTTTGTCACGAGCGAGGTGTTGCACACTCATGCAGATTTCCTTCAACACCCGAACATTAAGGAGGTTAACGGAGGATCCATTATCCACCAGGATCTTGCCTATCTTGATGTCATGGCAGTATCCAGAGACATATAGGGGGCGGTTGTGGTTGCACGTCCCGAGAAGGAGGTCTTCATCACCGAAAGTGACATCGGCCGTATGCACTTCCTCCAGCTCATCCTTCATCCTTTCAGTGGCGAGGAAGGCTTGGAATTGCTCGGGTTCTTGTAACGCCTTAATTAGTGAGTCTCGCGCTTCTTTCGATAATAGGAGGGCATCAAGAATGCTAAGCTGAGAAGGTAGCTTCCTTAGGTGCGCGAGGATGTTATAGTCTACCTTACCCTTTTTGGGAGGGTCTTTGGTAGTTAGCTCTTTTGTGACCTGGTCATCTAAAGTGATATCTTCAATGACCTTTTCCTTTCCCTTATCTTTTCGGCCGACGGGCCCGAGATTCTTTTCTGGGAGTGTGCGATTGCGCAGCTGAATGTTCTCGCAGATCTCCGATTCCTCCTCTTTCCCCGAGACAGATTCTTTAAAGAAAGGGCCCAGAGCCATTTCTTCATCAGAGTCGCTCCCAAAGGTGAGAACTTGTGACCCCCTGGCGTTAACCATGCAACAGTTGCCAGTCGTTCTGTTTTGCCCATCGACAGTACTTCTTCGCTCCCGACGGATCTTGCGTTTCATGCGCTTAACATATTGCCGACGAGCGACATATCCTTGCCACCATATCTTAAAGGCGTCGCCCTCCTCCGTGGGGTGTGAGATTTTCCGGTGATATGCGCAATAATCAGGGTGCCTCTCCACCCCATCGCGTGTGTTTCCTTCCGATGGCAGTAGCTTCATCCCCAGTGACATGGCTTTGGCAAACCTTTTTCTCGTCTTGAATATCTTCTTGTCTGCTTCGGATGCCTTATGCTTTGTCAGGGGTAGTTCAACTCTTTCGTTCAGTTGCCCGCATTTGGCTCCTTCCGACGTGGTCATCTCACGCTCCTGGTCCGCTTTACATTTTAGACGAATCTCGTCTAGAAAAGCGTCGATCATTTCATCTGTCGGCCATGCGCGTTCTGGTACAGGCTCTGCCTCCAGTTTCTTAATGCCAGGAGTTTTCCCATCATGGGCAAACGAGTGGGAGATTACATTACAACTCGCCACATATCCTTCGGATTCATCCGACGAGCTTTCTCCATCATCTTCCTCTTGAAAGATGTGGTTGAGGAACTCTTGCAGTATGACGGGAGTCCGCGCCTTCTGATTGTACTCTTCCAACGCGTCGATTTGCTTTTGTAAGTTCGTGTGTTCTTTTCCAGGTTTCACGGACTTCTTGGATTTCTTCTTCTTTTTCTTCGAAGATTTTGACGATTGGGCGTGAGTAACTGGGCTCTTACCGTGAGCCTTTGTAGTCGGGCGGCGCCTTAGCATCCCTTCGATAATTTGAGGTTCAAGAGGGTCCTTCCATTCGACCGCAGGGCACGCATGAAGGTCTCTCAGCATTCTTTTGGTTTTAGTTGATAGCACGACCTCCCATGGAGCTTCTTCAATAAAAGAACATGTTGCCCCCGGTGTATCCGCTTTCCTAGGAGCATGCGGCTGTGGTGGGTTCACCTTCCACTTTTCGGACAGTACAAACTTCCCCTGGAGGTATTGGTCTTCAATCCATCCTTTGAAGACGAAGCAATCTTCAATCGGATGGCCTACCGTTTGATGGTAAGGGCAGTAGTTGGAGTCATTCACCTCGGTGGGTTGCGGCGGTCGCCTTGGATTTGGTAGGTTTATAAGCCTGTTGCGTATCGCCAGCTCGAATAACCGCTTCGTCTTGTCTCGTGGGAACGAGTAGGGACGCTTCATTTTCTCATTATAATACCGACGCCTTTCCTCTAGTTGATCTGCCGGTTTCGGGGCGTTAGGTTGCTGTTGGGCATTCGCAACAAAGGTTGCCCTCCCTTTACCCTTGTCATTCCGAGGTTCCGATTTCGGTGTAGGTGGTCTATGACCCATCTGGTCCATCTGAGCCAACTTGTCGATTAAAGCCTGGAATGTGGTTGGCTTAAAGAACATCATAAACTGGGAGATAGTTGCGTGGGGGTCTAGGGTTCCCACGAACATGCCCACCGCGGGTGCTTCCTCGATACGTTGCTCACATCTCGACCACAAGTTCCGCCAGCGTATAGCGTACTGGACCCAGGTTTCGCCCGGTTTTACCCTGTCGTTAATAAGTGCGGTTATTGGAGTGCGTTCGCTAGCACTTGCAAATCGCTGAGTGAACAACAACTCCATTTCAGCGAACGTTTTGATGGAATCGTTCGGGAGTTCTGAATACCATTCGAACGCTGTTTCTGATAAGCTGCCCACGAACTGGCGAAGCAACAATTTATCGTCACCGCCGGTGTTACCGCAGAGGGCCCGGAACTGGGCAACATGTTGATGGGGATTGCCGGTCCCCTTATACACATGGAATTTCGGTATCGTATAGCCTTGCGGGTATTTGATTTGATCGTACCAGCTCGGATACGGCCGCCCTGTTTTCACGACTTGACCAGCTGCCTCAGTCGCATGATGAACTCGGATTTGCTGGGCTATGTAGTCAGCTAAGTCAGCCTTAGAGATTGCGTCCTCCCTGGCCGTTGAGAGGGCTGGTGGTGGATTTGACGTTTCTCCTCGGTCGTCTTCAAGAACGATCGGGGGATCCTCGGCGGGTAAGACCTGCTGGATCATCATTCCTATCACGTCTTGGAAGAGAAGGCCCATCCGTTGTATGTTGGCCGCTTGTTCAGCAGCCTCTTTGTCCCTTTTCTCCAGTGTTCGGCGAAGGAATTCAGCGTCTGTTTCTTCCTCCCGGCGTGCGTCTGAGGACGTTTCTGGGTTTTCTTTTGGTCCGGTGAGCGCGGCCATAGCATTCATCATTTCTTGAAGCTTTTGTTGCTGCTCCTAGGCTTTCGTCACGGATCGGGTTAGGGGTCGGTGGCCCGTGGAAGTGCGGCTTTCCTCTTTCCCAAAGGCCATGTAAACAGTGTGCACCACCATGCCCCCAGACTCAGGGCGTCTGGGTTTAGTGCTTTCAGTCGTCGCTACATGCTGTGAGGTCCTCTCTGGCCTCCTCCTTTTGTGAGTCAGTTGATCACCAGCTTTTTGGGGTTTAGCCTGGTGACCGGCTTCAGGTTGGATTTTCAGCTTCTTGTGCCGGCGGGAGAAGTTTGGATCGACGATCGAGTCTCGGGCCTGCCGCCAAGCCTTATAGATTTTGGAAGACAGCCGTTGAGGAGATCGGGGTTGTTCGGGTTTTGTTTCCTCAACCTTTTTCAATGAGGGAGGAGACCTCTTCAGTACTGCCGTGGGGGAATTCCTTCGCACCTTATTTAGCATTTCAAAGCTGTTCCCAGTTGGAACAGCAGCATTGACCTCTGCCACCGGGGCCGTTGGAGTCAGCCCGGAGGGAGAGTTGCCCCCAGCCTTCCTTACTCGGCGCCAATGGCGACGTCGAGCGCGTCGAGCGGGTGGCGTTGGGTCAGCAGTAAGAATAGTTCCTTCTTGCCCCCTGTGTGGATGGGGGGTTGTTGTTGGCGTTAGCCTATCGAAGACCGATATCCTCTGGGAAGCGGGAGCAAAGGCCGGAGCCGTCAATCTTGTAAAGACTGACTTTTTGGCTGGAGAGGTCGCCTTGGCGATTTCGGGAACGGGAACGGCCACTTTCTTAAAAGCAGCTTTCTCTGAGATTGTAGGCCCCGTGATGAGCTCGCAGGATTCCTGGCCCAATCTAGAGAAGACCGAGGCATCGACGTTGGGCGACTCGTTGAGAGGAGCCGCGGCAGGGGTAAGACGATCAAAGACCGACTTCCCGAGAGTTTTCTTCGTCAGCACTGGAGCGGTAAAGTTTGTCGGCGGGATCATAGTCCCAAAGAACAATCCTGTGGTGGCGCGAGTGACTTGTTCCACTGGCATTGTGAATAGCGAAGCAGCTTGGGGTCCATAGGCTATACCTCCTGGCGAGGCAGAGCGTCGGCTGAAATTGCCATCTGAGCAGTTGGAGGATTTCGCAGGGGTGGAAGCCATCGATCCTTTGCTTTCTGCAATAAGCGAGATGCCAATTCTCAGTACCTTGAAATCCAAGGGCAACTATTAGCGAACCGCGATTGGTTCGCGAATCACGACACACGAAGTGTGGAGTGGAAAGAGGAAAAGGTCCCACCGGGCGTGCCAGAATCTGTTCCCCTCCGAACTGCGGCCGGGACGTCGGGACGTCTGAGGCGTTAGGTTCGGGGCAGATGCTAGTTGGTGCTATCCGTCCACCTCTCCGAAGATGCCAAGTTGATTTATGGCACCGTATATCGAAGGTTTAAACGGATGCGACCGATGTAGCAGACTTCGTCAGATTCCCCCTCGTTTGAGGGTTTTTTGATTGTGGGGACGCTCTTCCCTGCAGGCGCAAGCCCCTGCAGTTAATTACGCTACCGCATTGCGGTAACAACTTTCTCCTTCTCCAGATGGTCACTTCGTGTCGTGGGTGTTTGTTTTATTGCCCGTGGATTGTTTACGGAGACTGAGTTATGTCGTCGCCCGTAGGGCGTGGACTAGCCTAAATCCGCATTATCTTAAATTTGGTTTTGGGGGGGTTTGGTTTGAGGATACGTCAGCCCTACTCGAGGCTAAGATCAACTCAAACGTTTGTTAAGGATACGTTAGTCTAACTTTGTGACTAAGATCAACTTAACGGGATCGTTTAGATCCGACAGAAAAGTGTTTGGACTCTAATGTTCCAGTTTAGGGGACATAGTGGTCCATCGTCTGTATGGCTGTCGGGACCCATCACCTCTCTGACGACGTTGAAGGATTACAACGACAGATGTCAGAGGAGTTCAGAGATGTACCCTTGAGCCGAAGTTAATTTAGGGGATTCGTAGTCCAGTATGTTTGAGGGTTTAAGGACGCGTTAGCCATCTTCAAGGCTAAGATCAACTTAAACGGGACCGTTTAGGTCCAACAAAAGAGCATAGGAAAGGGCTCTATTGTTCTAGTTTAGGGACATCGCGGTCCGTGGGTAGTTTAAGGACATTGCGGTCCGTGGGTAGTTTAAGGACATTGCGGTCCGTGGGTAGTTTAAGGACATTGCGGTCCGTGGTTAGTTTTAAGACATCTCGGTCAAGGTTAAGGACGTCGTAGTCCGTGGGTTTAAGGACTCCACAGTCCGGTATGTGCTCTGGATGCTTCACACGGGTTCACTGCCGTGCTTAGCGAGGACCAGGCTCCGCTCTGGATGCTTCACACGGGTTCACTGCCGTGCTCTGCGAGGACCAGGATCCGCTCTGGACGTTTCCCACGGGGTCAAAGAGTGACATTATCCGTGTTCCACGTAACCAGGAATTTTGCATTAGGCATGGGTTTAAGGACCCCACAGTCCATATCATGAATGGTCATCGGGACCCGTCACCTCTTTGAAGACATTGAGGGATTACAATGCCAAGTATCAAAGGAGTGAAGAGATGTACCCTAGAACCGGAACGGCTTAAATAGTCCCTGACCCAATTTGGGGTCAAGACTAATTAATTATGTTATGAGCCCATTAGCCCAGTTAATCACAAATTGAGGACTTATGGCCAACTTGGGCTAAGTCCAGTCAGGTCTGGAATATTGACTTCTTGTTGGTTCATTGAGGGAGAGGCTTTGCCTCTATCCCTTTAGCCAATTGGGCCAGAACCTAGTGTTAAACACTACAGAGCAATCAGTGTTGAACACTGGGAATGAGGTTGACAAGTTAGTGTTTAACACTAAGAGATAGTTGGTGTTAAACACCGGCGACAAGGCTTTTCAAATTAGTGTTAAACACTAAAACAGATCAGTGTTGAATACTGCAAATAAAGCTTTTTAATCAGCGTTGAATGCTAAGGCCCAACAGTGTTTTAACACTGGGTTTGAGAGTTTTAATTTAGTGTTAAACACTAAGGCAAGAGGGGTCACGTGGCAGCACGTGAGAGCGCCCTCCCTTCGTTTGTTCTGCTGACATTGCTACATCTTTCAGGTCATCACGTGACGGGCATTCATATGCCTATGTATCAGAGCCTCTGTCAAGGGTCACGTGGGTCACGTGGGGTGTTGTTTCAAGGGGCTTTCTGTATATCTCCTGAGGGGGTCACGTGGTGGCACGTGACCCTGCCTTCATGTATTTTGTTTGGAGTCTTTGTTAATCTTTTTCAGGAATTAAATTCCTCGAGCTGTAGATTTTCAGAGGAATTAAATTCCTACTTCCTTTCGAAGACTTTGTTTTTTCTCGAATAGAGTTTAACTCTGAATTTTCTGTAGGAATTAAATTCCTCATATATGCGAGGGGCTGAATAGGGTTAAACCCTAATAAAAGTTTCTTAAGGAGTTTAAACTTCCATCCTCTGTTAAATTATGATTAAGGGAATTGAATTCCTGATGTTTCAACAGAACTGGTTTTTTTTTACTTAGGGTTAAACCCTGTTTCTTCTTTTGTTCGGAAGGAATTAAATTCCCATGATATAGGGTCCAGCCCTAACTTTTATTTTGGAGGAATTAAATTCCTATAGTTCTGTGAGAATTAAATTCTCGAGCTTGCATTCCTTCTCTATGTTTTGGATCTGCATGGCAGGATCTCGACCCATTGAGAATTAAATTCTCAACCTTAAGGGGAGATGTGCGCTTTGCAGATCCTCTATCAAAGAGAGAAGAAATATGTTCTTCTGTTTTTACATATCAGAGTTAAACTCTGTTGAGAATTAAATTCTCTTTCTTTCCAATGTCTTTCCCTTTCTTACCTAGGGTTTTTGCAGAAGATCTGAGTCTTTTTCAAGTATCAAAGCTCTTCTCCTTTTCTCTTTTCTTCTCTGCGTATGTATATCTCTTTTTTGTGTCCCTTGGCTCCTATTTATAGGAGAAGCAGCCGCATCAATCAGTTTTTTGACGAATCTTCATTGAGATTTGATTTGCGTCCATTATTCATTTTGGGCCTTTGGATTATCAGGTGAATTCTATTCACCATTGGATCTTGAATCCAGAGATTCTCCTTTGTTATTTTGGTTAGATTTAAGGGGGAAATCTTTCCAAACCCGAGATTTTCCATAGATAGATGATATTTAATCATCTCTGAATCTTTAATTTGATCGGTCCCAAATAATTACTTTCCTTTGGAAAGATTCGAATTTCCTTTAGAATTTAATTCTGTCGTCAAAAATGGGCTTTGAAAGCCGGTCACGTGTGACCACGTGACCCATGGTCACGTGTAGACACGTGACCCTTTTTGGAATGAAGAATCCTCTTCCTTTCTACGCTATCTTCCGGTTGCTGTTGTAGCCATCACGTGCTACCACGTGACGCCTGGTCACGTGTGAGCACGTGACCCCTGTCTGGCGCTTCTTTCTTTGGTTCAATTGGAGAGCGAGTTTGCTGCTTTGAACGTCACGTGTCGACACGTGACCCTGGTCACATGGGAGCACGTGACCTCTTCTGAAGCTTTTTTCCTTGACTTGATCAGCGAATCAAAGTGCGCCTTTTCTGTATTTTATAGGTCACGTGTCAACACGTGGCTGCTGTCACGTGTAAGCACGTGGCCTCTTTTGAAGCTTTTCCCAGAAGCTTTCCTGATTTTAAATCAGGAAACAGTATGCAGCTTCTCAAGTGCATAACTCCCAAAAGGAAATAGGTAACTCAGTAGTACTCATCATAGAGCACACCATATCATATAGGGTGTATCTGCTCCGCCCCGATATACCATCGTGCTATGGTGTATACAGAGGAGTAATGCTGAGAGAGAATCTCATTCTCCTTTAGAATAGTCCAGGAATTCCATGCACAAGTATTCTCCTCCCTGATCTCATCATAGGACATAATACTTATACCCGTATTTTGGTTTTCTACTTCTAACTTATATTCTGTGATTATCTCAAAAGGTTCGGACTTGTGTTTCAACAGGAACATATGACTGAATCTTGAGAGATTATCAGAGAACGTAATGAAGTATAAAAAACCAGTCCTGGCATGTGTAGACAGGGGACCTTTATACATCAACATGTATCAGTCCCAAGAGTAAACTAACTCTTTCTCTGTTTCCATTAAACGGAGCTATGGTCATCTTATCTTTATGACATGACTGGCAAGTTTCATAAGATGTAAATTCAAACTAATTTAAATATGCATCTACATGTAACTTCAGCTAGTCGGGTCGCATTGATATGACCTAGTCTACAATGCCTCAAGAAGGATTCGTTCATTTCTGAACTCTTCCTCTTGTGTGTGTTCCATATACTAAGAACTGTAGTTTGATTTAGAACATCAATGCATTTAGATAACGTGCCTGAACCGATCAACTTTTGATATAGGAAATGTTCAAAATATTATCCAACAATACAAAATTTTATCATTTCTTTACTAATAAAGAGATAGATATGATTTTGTATATCAGGTTCGGTATCTAATAACATTCGTTCAGAATCAATGTATTTGGAATACAGGGTGACAGTGACCAACAGACTTGGCTGCAACACTTGCCCCGTTTTCTGCCTCATGAAACTTATCACCCGTTCTCAGTTCTCTACCTTTCTGTAGCCCTATGTAACAGATTACATATCTGGGATCCTGATCTGGTATCAAATACCCAGGACGCAGAGGATACTGAGAAACAGTTCTTTGTAACGAACACACCCGAAGATGATGCATCAGCATGCACTCTCTTCGTTTGGGTGGCACGGGAAATCTGGTATTCCCCAATTTCCTGCTCTGTCTTATAACATTTATAAGTTGGAGCGGGACCAACGTTCCCCAGCTCAGTATAACAAGCGGGTTCGGTCAATAATCCGTATTATTATCTTGATTAAGGCGTGATATGGTCGCTACCCGGAGAGAGAGAGAAGAAAACACTCAGCGTGCGCTCTTGCAAGAATAGATTGGTTATTATTTTATCTAATCAGGATGGCTCCCACTGCTTTTTATCAAATCTTCCTTCAAACCCTAAAAGGAAAGACTAGCCGGGATTAATTACACACTACAAGTTCGCCAATCTTTCAGCCAGGCCAGTGTCGGTACTTTGAGGGAGGTCCCCCGTGCTTTCGCACGAACCTAATTAATGTAAACCTCGTTTTCCCAGAGGCGTAACCTCGTTGACACCTTTCTAGACACCTACTTGATCGGCTAATTGTAATGTATAAAACTCTCCCAGGAGTAACTCTTACTCGCAGCGGGTATCGGGATCCAACTATCTCATAGAAGGTATGCAATCTAATTGCAAATTTCAACACTTGAAATTCTCGATAATATTTTGCCCCTAGCTCGCTATGACCTTGACGAATGCCAAACAACCCATAGTCCACTAGTCAAGTTCAACCCGTACATTTCTTGATCGAATTAAACCCACCCGCACGACCCTTGACGAATGCCAAACAACGCCGTACGAATACCCTAATCCAATCGCATCATATGCTCAAGCAGATAAATACTAGTTAGCTACCGTACACTACGCCTTGACGAATGCCAAACTACCGCAGCACGAATACTAACTAGTACATATCTGAAAAGACGGAGGGCTACGACAGGTTTTTCTGAAAATCTTTTGCGTAATGAACTTGATATCGTTGTAGAATCAAATGATTTTGAAATGGAGTGTTTTTGAGGCTTTTCTAGTTTTGCTAAAGGAGTCACTCCCGGTGAAGGGATCGTCGGTCCTTTCCTCGTCGAATGAGGTGCGGGATATATCATATATATCACTGTGCAAAGCAAAAACACTTAAAAGCAATCAAAAGACAAACCGAGTGTGTAGCATCTGCCAGTTATTGCTAAAGGAGTCACTCCCGGTGAAGGGATCTCGGTCCTTTCCTCATCGAATAAGGTGCAGGATATATC
Source organism: Agapanthus africanus (assembly GCA_030015575.1). NCBI lineage: Eukaryota > Viridiplantae > Streptophyta > Magnoliopsida > Asparagales > Amaryllidaceae > Agapanthus > Agapanthus africanus. The sequence goes on along the minus strand of CM057340.1, from coordinate 581,725,927 downwards.
ATATATACCGCTGTGCAAAGCAAAAACTGTAGCTACCTGTTTTATTTTGAAATTCGATTCTACAACATCTTAGGTTTCTTTTATTTCATTAATCACATTAATGAAGTCCCATCATTTAAGTACCTAAACATCACAGATAAATACGACGTACACTTATGCCATCCGCATTCGCCTCGATGTCTCCTCGTGCACCGTTAGGTTAGGTAACTAACGACAGAGCGGGGCAGGGCTAGCGCGGGTGTAAAACATAAGTAACGTCTACATAATATATCATATATACTATATATAATACCTGTCACAAAACATCACATATATCACATCACAGATATCGCAGCAGAAGAATCATATGAAATATTGGATATACTAGGACGTCCGTGTTTTCAATACGAGCCAGTATAAAACACGGATTCCACGGTCGTGATGAATAGCCAAACCCACACCCCTAGACCCCTACGAGAGCGGAAAGCAACCCTACCAATTCTGGAGTTAGGAGACCCGGACTCGACTCCTCGAGTTGGTCTCCCACTGGACTCCAAAACCCGGTTACTTGTGCCCTCCTCCTTGGGTCTATCCTAGTGCGGAAAAGTAAATAATATACAAAGGGTGACAACTTCCGCAACCTGGAAGTGCCCCAATAAAAGAATATTACATACAAGTTTTTACATGAATGAAAATGAAAAACACTCATCTCACATAAAAACCCCCGGCTATTCAAACACGACGATCCAATATAACATATCCAGCAACACATAACATCACATGTCATCAACGTAAGTAAATATGCGCATCCCAATTGTCGTTGACATATAGCAACGAAACCGGCGATATCACATATTACACTTACGGTCGCAGAAAAGAAAGTGTAAAACTACAACAGTTGGAATCCGCAACCACCTCAGACATCACATGCCTGACCAAATGAATTACTTAGACATCGCATGCCTAACAATTATAAACCCCGCATTTTAGTCTTAAAATCGAAAACACTTTTCAATATCAAGTCGGGTAATTCAACAAGATTCCCGAAAAACTGATCGAATGCTCGTCGCAAACTTTAGTAGACGGCCGCACCCCTGATACCGTCGACGAAGTGCACTAAGGCGGAACACCGCTACCGCGAGCACCCGAACGGATGCTTTCGGCGACGGGGTTCTCCTACGGTCACTTGGTCGGGGCTATGGAGTGAGGCTGTCTATTAAGTTTACCCGGCGAGTATCCGCGTACGCTACGTGATTGCGACGGACTTTTGATCACATCAAAATTCCGTGGCAACCGATCAAGTGAGACTAAAGTGCTATGTTTATAACATTCATTCAGTTATTTCATAACTTATTGTGAATTCCAATTATTGTATCACATTCCGGATAAGACAGAAAATGTTAAACTTTCCGATCGAACAATCGAACACCCAACTTTTCCCGATACAGATCAACACATGAAATAAGTCTAACAACATTCAGTTCGTGCCTCAGTACCGACGGTCCAGCCGTAGAAGGGTCAAGCCAACGCCTCACATGTGGCACGCCGTACTGCCCCAAACCCGAAGGTTCAAAGGGCAGTTCAAGACGGTCACATAATCGAGTTAAGGTTTGTTGTCTTCTAGAGGGACCATCGCATTACTTGCACTACTTAGAACGTCTTTAAACCTCGGAAAAATCCAACACTTGGAAATTTTCCGGCAGGGAAAAATTGGGTATTTTTATCCGGTCGAACCTTTTTAACATATTCTAAAATTATCCGGAAAAACACATAGACAAAATTTGACAATCCGATCGAATGTACGAACTTCCAATACAACCCAAAATACTCAACTCTTGATTTCAGATTAAAAATTCCCAGGAAAACCAGCACTGAAAAATAGGAGTTACTGTGCAAAATTGAATGCCTAATAAGACAAAACGGCCGCGGAACCGCCGCATTAGCATGCTAATGCCGCGGTTCCGCCGCACTTTTATGGAATTAGGAGTTAAATTTTGCGCCGTAATTCTTAGATTTCCCTGCTGATTTTTCTGCATATTTTTAATATGAAAAAAAACCACAGTTTACAAAAAAGTACAGAGAGCAATTTGGAAATCGGATTTCGGTTCGATCGGACTTCAAACTCCGTCTACGCTTCGCCTAAGGCTCTAGCTAGGCTCTGATACCACTGTAGGGTTCCTAGGCACACTAGTGAGGTCTCACAAGGCATCGAACATGCCAAATTAAAATTTTAACGGTGCCGAGAAACCCGACTACGGATCGTTTGCTAGATGTCTAGGCGAAAAAGCTAACTAGTTAACAATTAACTAAGAGATACGGAAATACAACCTTTGTAGATCCGGTCCTCCACCTCCACGGCTCCGAGATGAGGTCCTCTCCGCTGTCCAAATCAAATCCAGGCTCTAGCGTCGGCTTCGTCGGAGAATGGGCAAGCTAGGTCGTCGATGTCCATGCCGAAGATGATCTACGTCGAGGCATCGCTAGATCAAGCTCACAACTTCACCAAGTCATGAAACTTGTGAAGTAAACACACTCTACTACTTGGCAAGAGGTAGAGGATGAAGAAATAGGAAGTGGGTAGACTTTAGAAATGGATTTCTCACTCTTAATCATCAATCACCATTGATGAAAATGAAGCTTTCTTCACTTGAAGAATGGAAGAAGATGAAGATGATATGATAAGTCTTGAATTAAAAATAGAAAATAAAACAATACTTATCATATTTTTAACTCTAGTTAAGTGTAGAGAATGAATCATGGTTAGTGGGAATGGTTAGGGTTAAGAATGAGATAAGAATGGTTGACTTGATCAAAGCTTCATGAAGCTTCAACTAAAGAACAAAATTAGCCACCATTCTTTTCTCTTTTCTTTTATTCATTTATCAAAAATAAAAGGATAATTAAATAAGATAAATGAATAACAAATAATAAATCCTAACCATTTCATTAACCAAGGTTTAATACTTTACACTTAACCAAAAAGCATGTATCATCAAACATGATACAAGCAAGTGCACAAAATCATATCGCATATGCAATACGCACATCCGAGTGAGAAAATCCATTCAAAGTGAACCGATACTAGTTAATGCAAAGTAATATATCAAATATATAATTATGCATTAAATCATTAAATCAACACTTGATTCAATGATCCGGTCATGTCGCACATAACCGACTGGTATCATTAGTAACAACTTATCGAATCAACACTTGATCCGATAACCCGGCTATATCGCATATAACCGATCAATGTCACATCGCGAGAATCAAATATAGTATCACATACTGGTATCATTCTCGGTCCCGCACATATCTCATATGCACTCCTATTTCGTTTCGCTTGAGCCAGGAAACCTCTGTGTAGGACTCTAAAGACTCGTCAATACGCCGGCAGCAGATGATGATCATATCAAACACCCACAAGCCGCAAACGGTCTGCTAAACGTAACGGCCACCCGGGTATTGAGCGATCTGAAGATCGACGAGCAAGCCCGCTCACACTCCAGTGAATCCGACCAGTAACACTACCGTACAGTCCGGTCTGATCGTCTGATATATCGCATATCTCGCCTAGGGGTGGTAAACGTCAGACCCCAATAGCTCGATAAGTCGTGTCGATATGAGGTCTATAACTGTTCGAGAAACTACTGGTAACACTTACCAGTAAATCTCAGCAACCCTGGCCAGGGATTTCCTGTTATAGCCAATCGAACACAGCGCAACATCAACCCCCTATACCGGGAGAGACGAATCCCCTCCTATCGCTCATTGCCTCCATGTGACTCGGGACTGTACCCAAAAACCACCGTTTTGCACGCCCTCTTGGACGTGGTAAGATGGAAATCAAAGCACAGTGGAAACCACACAAGACTCTATGACGATCTCGGGTCAACAGACTACTCTGTACCAGTGTCACCAGAGAACTGCCATCTGACGTGAGGTATAATACCATCTGGGAGTTCTCGGCGAGTCCGTCCAGTGTACCCAGTCTCTACTGAGCACCCGTATATCATCTCTGATGTCAAACACCAATGGATATGGGATCATCCATCGCCCATCTGTATGGGTCGAGAAGGTATACGCTAGTCTACTCTGGTATATCGATGCCCCGTCTCGATATACCCTCGACTAGGGACTTTGAAGGATGTACTTATGGACTACCATGTCCCCACTAGTATGATCCGCATCATAGTCCAGGTAGTCAAGCACACATCCTAAGGGTTTTACCAACATGTAACAGAGAGACAATCAGTATACACGTTAAGGTAAAGTTCAACCAGATAGCATACTATCATGTCGAGCAAGAAAGTCCTCCCTATATATGTCCCAGCATCCACTACAATATACGTCCAATGTACAGTAATGGCCTCTAGGGCATACATATAACTAACATTTAAGGACATTGCGGTTAGTTTTAAGACATCTCGGTCGAGGTTAAGGACGTCGTAGTCCATGGGTTTAAGGACTCCATAGTCCGGTATGTGCTCTGGATGCTTCACACGGGTTCACTGCCGTGCTTGGCGAGGACCAGGCTCCGCTCTGGGCGTTTTCCACGGGGTCAAAGAGTGACGTTATCCGCATTCCACGTAACCAGGAATTTTGCACTAGATGCTTCACACGGGTTCACTGCCGTGCTCGGCGAGGACTAGGCTCCGCTCTGGGAGTTTTCCGCGGGGTCAAAGAGTGACGTTATTCGCGTTCCACATAACCAGGAATTTTGCATTAGACACGGGTTTAAGGACCCCACAGTCCATATCAATGTGTGGTCGTCGGGACCCGTCACCTCTTTGAAGACATTGAGGGATTACAATGCCAAGTATCAAAGGAGTGAAGAGATGTACCCTAGAACCGGAATGGCTTAAATAGTCCTTGACCCAATTTGGGATCAAGACCGATTAATTATGTTATGAGCCCATTAGCCCAGTTAATTACGAATTGATTGAAGACTCATGGCCTAGCTTGGGCTAAGTCCGATCATGTCTGGAATATTGGCTTCTTGTTGGTCCATTGAAGGAGAGGCTTTGCCTCTATCCATTTAGCCAATTGGGCCAAAGCCTAGTGTTAAACACTACAGAGCAATCAGTGTTGAACACTGGGAATGAGGTTGACAAGTTAGTGTTTAACACTAAAAGATAATTGGTGTTAAACACCAGCAACAAGGCTTTCAAATTATCATAAACACTAAAACAGATCAGTGTTGAACACTGGCAATAGAGATCTCAGATTAGTGTTAAATACTAAGGTAATCAGTGTTGAACACTACGAATAAAGTTCTTTGATTAGTGTTGAACACTAGGGCCCAACAGTGTTTCAATACTGGATTCGAGAGTTCCAATTTAGTGTTGAACACTAAGGCAAGAGGGGTCACGTGGCAACACGTGAGAGCGCCCTCCCTTCATTTATTCTGCTGAGATTATCGCATCTTTCAGAGCATCACGTGCCATCACGTGACGGGCATTCAAATGCTTGTGTGTTAAAGCTTCTGTCGAGGGTCACGTGGGTCACGTGGGGTGCTGCCTCAAAGGGGCTTTCTGTAGATCTCTTGGGGGGGTCACGTGGTGACACGTGACCCTGCCTCTATGTATGTTGTTTAGAGGATCTGTTAATCTTTTCCAGGAATTAAATTCCTCGTAGGGTTAAACCCTGACAGTAATTTCAGAGCAATTAAATTCCTACTTCCTTTTGAAGATTTATATTCTGAATAGAGTTGGACCCTGAATTTTCCGTAGGAATTAAATTCTTCATATATGTGAAGAACTGAATAGGGTTAAACCCTAATAAAAGCTTTTAAGGAATTAAATTCCCACTCTCTGTTAAATTATGATCAAGGGAATTAAATCCCCGCTGTTCCAACAGAACTAGGTTCTTAATTAGGGTTAAACCCTGTTTCTTTTTGTTCTGAAGGAATTAAATTCCCATAACACAGGGTCAAGCCCTAGTTTTATTTTAAAGGAATTAAATTCCTATAGTTCTGTGAGAATTAAATTCTCGTGCTTCCATTCCCTCTCTATGTTTTGGATCTGCATGGCAGGATCTCAACCCATTGAGAATTAAATTCTCAGATTCAAGGGGAGATGTGCACTTTGCAGATCCTCTATCAAAGAGAGAAGAAATATATTCTTCCGTTTTATATATCAGAGTTAAACTCTGTTGAGAATTAAATTCTCCTTTCTTTCAAGGAGCCTTCCCTTTCTTACCTAGGGTTTTCTTTTGCAGAAGATCCAAGTTCCTCGAAGTATCAAGGCTCTCTCTCCCTTTCTTCCCTCTGCGTATATATATATTTTTTGTGTCTCTTGGCTCCTATTTATAGGAGAAGCAGCCGAGTCAATTAGTTTTTTACGAATCTTCATTGAGAGATTTGATTTGCATCCATCATTCGTTCTGGACCTTTGGATTATTAGGTGAATTTTATTCACCATTGGATTTCAAGTCCCGGGATTCTCCTTTGTTATTTCGGTTAGATTTAAAGGGGACATCTTTCCAAACTCGAGATTTTCCCATAAATAGGTGATATTTAATCACCTCTGAACCTTTAATTTAATTGTTTCTAGATAGTCGCTTTCCTTTGGAAGGATTTGAATCTCCTTCAGAATTTAATTCTGTTAACAAAATGGGCTTTGAAAGCCGGTCACATGTGACCACGTGACCCATGGTCACGTATGGGCACGTGACCCCATTTGGAATGAGCCTTCTTCTTTCTTTCTGCGCTTTGCTTTCTGTTCTCTGTTTAGCTGTCACGTGCCACCACGTGACAACTGGTCACGTGTGAGCACGTGACCCTGGCATGGAGCCTTCTTCTCGATTTAACCGGAGAAAGAGCATGATGTTTTGAGTGTCACGTGCCAACACGTGACCCTGGTCACGTGGGAGCACGTGACCTCTTCTGAAGCCTTTTTCTTGATTCGACCAGGGAACCGTTGTGTCTTTGCCGCTGCTTTTAAATGTCACGTGCCGACACGTGACCCAGGTCACGTGGGAGCACGTGACCCTTTTTGAAGCCCCTTTCTTTGACGTATTTGGGAAACTGAATTTGCCTTGTCGATACTTTTAGGTGTCGCGTGCCCACACGTGACTGCTGGTCACGTGTAAGCACGTGACCCTTTTCTGAAGCTTTCCCATAAGCTTTTCTGATTTTAAATCAGGAAACAAATGCCCCCACAGCGTTGTTCTCACGTGTCAGCACGTGAGTGCAACGCTGTCACCTTTTGTGACCGTTGGATTCCTTTAGGGATTTGGGGAGATGAAGCGTTTCCATCGCCCTCTATAAATACCACCGTCTCTTCTGAGGAGCCTTCACTTTGCTCATCTTCTTCTTCTGAGAACTTTTTCCTTGAGAATTTAATTCTCGCTTCCAGAGCTTAGTTCTCTGTCTTGAAACAATTTTCAGAGTTTAACTCTGTTCGAAAAGAATTCTTTTCCTCAGGTAATGTTCTTGGACAAACGATGGACCTTCACATTCCTCTGGATTTTAAATCCAAAACAAGGGTTTTTACCCTCTTTTCTTCATGTTTTTCCATAAGAACATGAAACCGCTTAACCTTCAAACTGTAGATCTCTTAGGGTTTAGATGATCTTTGGGGAGATGATGATGGCGTTTCAACTCCATGGAATTTAATTCCATCCAAAAATGTTTCTGGGAATTTAATTCCCTTTTCTTAATAAGGAATTTAATTCCAATGAAGGACTTGATTTCTTCACGCGGAGGCTTCCTGGGGTCTCTTGGCCCGAGGTTGTTCTTCTGCAATTAATGCAATGGGAGTTTTGTAATGATTCTCGTGACTTTTACTTCAGGTATCATGGATGCCCATCTGTATAGTCTTGACGAGATCATTTCCTACGGGAATATCCGTGCCCTGGGCCGGAGTCAGAATCAGGAGTTCACCAACGCTCAGTGTGCTGAGATTATGAGCCGCTTTGACGAGTACAACCATCGGCTACTCCCCCGTCGCTCTTCTCTTCTGAGGCTGATCGTGCTGGCGATCCGGGAAGCACTTCCTCTCTTTTGCACCGGCATACCGCTCGGGGCCTTGGACACTGCCGAGGATAAGGTGCATTCGGTGTACCTTATGGGCTTGATCTCAAAGAGGAGGCGAGATCACCTCATCGATCTTTTGCACCAGGCGTTCCAGCATTCGGCCATACTTGCCGCCTATCGGAGGGTGGAGGACATTCGTGAGGACCCCGATGCTTGCGACCGCTAGAGGAAGCATACTCGGGAGGTTCGAAGTGCTTGGAGAATTTTGGACAAAGTTAATCTCGAGTTTCTCAACCCATGCCTCGCGTCTGAAGCCTTGCCATTGTAAAAGTTTTCTTTTTATTTTGTATGACCTTCTTGAAGTCTGGATGATAAGTTCTATTATGTCTTTGTATGTCTGCATGCTTTTCTCTGGGATTTTATCATTTTGCTACTGTCGTTGTTGGTGCTTTCAATATGCAGGGTGCTACTCCATTTTTTTTAGTGTACATCAGGTTTAGGCCTCACGTAGTCTGCACGTGGGGTCCCTTGATGTGGCTGTTCACAAAATCTTCCTATGCCCTATTTTCAGTGCACAATATCAGACGCAGGAAAAAGGGCCTTGGAAATAGTTCCATCTCCTTGATTTTCGATGCCTTTCCTTTTTTGGGCCTTGGAAATAGCTTCACCATGCAAGATTTTCCGCGCACAGCACTTAATGCATTTCCTTATATATGAGGCTATAGCTTCCTTTTCCCCTCACAAAGAGATTTATATTATTATTATATTTTTTTTTATCTTGGAGTAACTTGTCTTGAGAAACAAACGAGCACCATGGCCTGCAATCGCCCTCATGCTCGTCGACAGCCATAGGAAGTTCCTATTGAGGAGATGGTCCCCCGCTTTGCTGCTCGGTTGGTGGATCCCCTCCTCACCGACAACGAATGCGACTCAGCCATGCATGAACTCTCGATCCGTAGGGGGTCCCCCCTCCCGATGGGTTCTCTCTGGCTCCGGATGATTCTCACGGCCGTGCTTGCCGACATCCCTCCTCACCCGGCGGAGATGACCCTGGCGATGCTCGACGCGGCAGAAGAAAAGCTCGAGGGTTTTCATGAAGCGTGCCTGATTACTCAGGCTTTGAAGGATTGCTCAATTCATCTGCTGAGCCAGATCAAGGCCCGGCGAGCTATTATGTCTGCTTTCACGGACGAACACGGCGCCAATCGATGGGGATCGACTCCTCGTGAGAACCGTCGCTTTGACGTGCTGGAGAAAGCAGAGAGAGAGATGGAGAATTTTGTCCTCTGCTTCATTAACCCTTGTGCCGTTGATCCCATGTTTGGTGACCTTTTCCGTTAGCGTAGAACATTTTTAAATTAGTCCTTCCTTTTCTACGCTTTATGCCGAAATTCCATGTAGGCTTGGTGCTAGCATGTATGTTTCCGCTTGCATAAATAAACTTTGTATTCTTCTCATGAGAACTTTCTTTAATTGCAAATGCCATCATCACTTTCCTTTCTTGTTGCCTTTCACGTCAGGTGATGTGAGCGCGTTTTAGATCGATTATTCCCGTCGACTGGAAGCCCATTTATACGGTCTTGTAAATGTCTTGTTTCTAAGGCCGCGGTCACGAAAGCGAGCTTACGTGGCCTGATAAAGCGACACGTAGCGAACATATTGTTGTGCAAGAAAAGGGCTCGGCCGTAAATTTTCGGAAAGGGCATTGGCTTCTAAGGCGCTGAGCGAGCTTCAGGCCAGCCTCACAGCCAAGGCCAACAAAGCATACGAACTCTGGCGGGTGCTTCAGGAGTCCATAAAAGAGGTGGTGGCTCTCGATAAAGCTGCCATGTTCACTCGTGAGAGGGTCGAGGCTCATAAAGCCACCGAGAAAGAGCTCGAAGCTCGGCTCGCTTCGTATCAGGCTCAGCAAGCTCAAGCGGAGGCTCGTCTTTTGGAGATCTTGCGTCATGAAGCCGTGGCTCAGCAACAGAATGACGAGCTGGTAAAATTATTGCACCGCCCGCCGGCTTGAGGACTTGTATCTTTTTTCCCTTTTTTTGTACATACTCATGGATGAGAGTATCTTTCTTTTTGTTTCTTTCATGAACTGTACTTTGTACCCATTTTGGTTTATGAATAAAAGATACATTTTTCTTCTCAATGATGTGTTTCCTTTTCATTGAATGTATTCTGCGGATATTCTACCTTGATCTCCTTGCAGGACAGCAATGGCTCAGGATTCAGGGTTAAGATCTGCTTCATAAGGCTTTTGCATCTTATGAGCCACGAGGGTCTCGTAAAGAGTTTTTCTCCCTACAGGTCGAGAGGATCCCATAGGTGTGAGTTCTTCTTAAGAATCGTGAGGATTCTTAAAAGGGTTTTCTCTTGAGAGTCGTAAGGATCCCACAAGAGAGTTTTTCTTCCTTATAGGTCGTGAGGACTTGTAAGTGTTGGATACGGTCACCCTTGTCCGTGTTTTACGGAGTTAGGGGTTTCTCCAGGTATTGTAGTTTAAAGACGTCGCGGTCAAGGTTAAGGACCTCATAGTCCGTGGATTTAGGGACTCCACAGTCCGATATTAGTTTTAAGACATCACGGTCAAGGTTAAGGACCTCATAGTCCGTGGATTTAGGGACTCCACAGTCCGATGTGTGGTTGCAGGGACCCGTCACCTCTTTGAAGACGTTGAGGAATTACAACGCCAGGCATCAAAGGAGTGAAGAGATGTACCCTTAAACCAAGGCAAAATCTGTAAGGAATCGGGGTGGTTGATCGTTAGTTTTAAGACATCACGGTCGAGGTTAAGGACGTCATAGTCCGTGGATTTTAAGGACTCCACAGTCCGGTATTTGCTCTGGATGCTTCACACGGGTTCACTGCCGTGCTTGGCGAGGACCAGGCTCCGCTCTGGATGCTTCACACGGGTTCACTGCCGTGCTCCGCGAGGACCAGGATCCGCTCTGGACGTTTTCCACGGGGTCAAAGAGTGACATTATCCGCGTTCCACGTAACCAGGAATTTTGCACTAGATGCTTCACACGGGTTCACTGCCGTGCTCGGCGAGGACTAGGCTCTGCTCTGGACGTTTTCCACGGGGTCAAAGAGTGACATTATCCGCGTTCCACGTGACCAGGAATTTTGCACTAGATGCTTCACACGGGTTCACTGCCGCGCTCGGCGAGGACTAGGCTCCACTCTGGACGTTTTCCACGGGGTCAAAGAGTGACATTATCCGCGTTCCACGTGACCAGGAATTTTGCACTAGATGCTTCACACGGGATCACTGCCGTGCTCGGCGAGGACTAGGCTCCGCTCTGGACGTTTTCCACGGGGTCAAAGAGTGACATTATCCGCGTTCCACGTGACCAAGAATTTTGCACTAGATGCTTCACACGGGTTCACTGCCGCGCTCGGCGAGGACTAGGCTCCGCTCTGGATGTTTTCCACGGGGTCAAAGAGTGACATTATCCGCGTTCCACGTAACCAGGAATTTTGCACTAGATGCTTTACACGGGTTCACTGCCGCGCTCGGCGAGGACTAGGCTCCGCTCTGGATGCTTCACACGGGTTCACTGCCGTGCTCTGCGAGGACCAGGATCCGCTCTGGATGTTTTCCACGGGGTCAAAGAGTGACATTATCCGCGTTCCACGTGACCAGGAATTTTGTTGATTGTATCCGCATTTCACGGGATGGAGGTTTGACTGTTGGCGATATGTATACCACCGAGCCATGGAACTGGGAGTTGCCGCTGTTCCGCTTAGCTTGAAGTTGTGTCCGTTGTTACGAGACGAGTGTTGGGATGATCTCTAGGTCGCTTGTGGCCCGTCGAGATTTAGCTTCTTTCTTGGGTGAAACCTGGGGGAGGGGGGTATGTTCCCTTTTTGTTTATGCCATTGGATTGTGTACAGGGTGTGATGGAACATCACCTGTAAGGCATACATTTTTATTTTTATTTTATTTCTTTTTCCGCGATGCTCTATCGTTTCAGCTTTTATATCGCGAAGGTCGCGATTGCCCCATCATTTCGGCTATTTTTCGCGGTGCCCAATCATTTCGGCTATTTATTTATTTTCTACTCGCTGCTTTTTATTGCGAGTTGCCCCATCGTTTCGGCTATTTTTCATGCATACATTTTTACTTGCTGCTTTTTATTGCAAGTTGCCCCATCATTTCGGCTATTTCGTAGGCATGTGTGGCTTGCTAGCTTTTTGCCGCAAGCTTGGATTTTAGACACCGATTTCGGCATCAGCACCGCTGCAACTGGGATGTTGCCAGGAGCGAATCATCATTTGCCTCTGTCGATATTGAACAAAGGTGGCTTAGTAAACAGGGTTAAGGGTCCTGTCGACCAAGACTTTTGACTTCATGAGCCGTAAGGGTCTCACAAAGGTATTTCTCCCTACAAGTCGTGAGGATCTTGCAGGTGTATTTTCTCCTTAGGGATCGTGAGAATTCCTAAGTGTATGTTCCTCTGCAAGTCGTAAGGATCCTACAAGAGGGCTTTCTCCTTATGGGTCGAGAGGACCTACAAGGGTTGCTCATCATATGGGCATATCCCTAGTCACGGGTGGGACTTTGCTGGGGAAATGTTTTTTCGCGCCCGTGGATTGTATACAAGGGTCAGTATTGAGCCTCTTGTAGGGCAATATCGAAGGTTGTGGAGGATTTGCTTAAGAACAGGTTTAGGTTTCTGTAACTTAAGACTTTCAAATCTCATGAGCCGTGAGGGTCCCATAAGAGAATTCTCCTTACGAGTCGTGAGGATCTCGTAAGTGTATTTTCTCTTTAGGAATCGTGAGGATCCCTAAGTGTGTTGCTCCTTTGTGAGTCGTAAGGATCTCACGCAGGTGGTTTCTCCTTACAAGGTCGAGAGGACCCTACAAGTGTCTTTTAACGAGGTTGCGCCCTTTCGGGTTTTCACAAACACTCGCCGGTAGTCCTGCTGTTTTTACTCACGGAGCCCTTTCGGGTTTTCATCCGTGCCCATTTTGCTTATGGACATACCGTTTTTTTTTATTCTTTTTCATATTTTTTTTTATTTTTTTCTTTCTCTCTCCTTTTTTTATCTCGTCAGCCTAAAGATACTGCGGTAGCAGTTTCAGGGACGTTTCGGTCCGTCGTTAGTTTAAAGACGTTTCGGTCCGTCGATAGTTTACGGACGTTTCAGTCTGTTGTTAGTTTAAGGACGTTTCGGTCCATCGTTAGTTTAAGGACGTTTCGGTCCGTCGTTAGTTTAAGGACGTTTCGGTCCGTCGTTAGTTTAAGGCCGGCTGCTGCTTGTAAAGTCTGAGCCTAGGAAGATAGTGAGCGGACATAGTCGTCGTCATCTATCATTGACCCAGGCTGTGGCTTATTAAGCGTAGTATTTCTTTAAGAAGCGGCCGTTTATTGGCCTGAAAGGCCTTTCACCGTGCATGTCCGTGAGTAGGTAGGCTCCACCCTGGTAGACCTTGTCTATGATGTACGGGCCTTCATAGTTTGGCTCAAATTTTCCTCGATTGGCACGATTGGGGATCATAGGTCTTTTGACCACTAGTACGAGTTCGCCTTGGCGGAATGTCCTCGGCCTGGTCAATCTTTCGTACGAGCGCGTCATCTTTGCTTTGTAGGCCTCTAGATGTTGTTGCGCTATGAGCCGGGTTTCGTCGAGGGCATCAAGCTCCTCAAGCCGAAGGTGAGCATTTTCTTCGTTCGTCAGCTCATGGTGGACTGCTACTCGTAGAGGGGGTAGTTCTATCTCGAGGGGAAGCACTGCTTCCGTCCCAAATACCAACGCGTACGGCGTTGTGTTTGTGGCCGTCTTGAATGTAGTTCGATAAGCCCAAAGGGTTTCTTGCAGCCTTTCATGCCAGTCTCTCTTATTCCTGGAAACGGTCTTTTTTATGATCTTCGTCAAGGTCTTATTGAAGGCCTCGGCCAGACCGTTAGCTCGTGGATTGTAAACCGAAGAATATCTCCAGTCTATATTGTGCTGCTGTGCGAAGCGGCTAATCTTATGGCTTCGGTAGGCCGGCCCATTATCGGAGATAATCCGCCGTGGAGTTCCAAACCGATAGATGACGTGCGTCTTGAAGAAATGGAGGATATTCTCCGTCTTCACTTCCCTCAGTGGTACTGCTTCTGCCCATTTGGAGAAGTAATCAGTTGTCGCCAGGATAAAACGGTGTCCCCGGGATGATGCTGGCTCAATGGGGCCGACTATGTCAGTCCCCCACATTTCGAACGGCCAGCTAGCCACCGTTGGGTGCAGTGGATTCGGATGTTGGTGGATGAAGTCTCCATGAATCTGGCATGAGTGGCATTGCTTCGCATACTCGAGGCAGTCCTGGATCATCGTGGGCCAGTAGTAACCCATCCGTTTAATTTTTAAGTTCATCTTTGGGCCTGCTTGGTGAGAACCGCAAAGTCCGTCATGAACTTCCTGAATGACTCTTTCTGCTTCGTCAGGTCCTAAGCATCTCAGCCATAGAGAATCAAACGATCTCTTGTATAGAATATCGTTGACGAAAGCGAAAGATAGAGCTCGTTTCATGAGCTGATGTCTTGAGGACGCTTCTTTGGGCATTCGGTGGGACTTAAAGTAGTCTATGAAGACTTCCCTCCAGTCTTCGGCCTTCTCATGGTCTTTTATTTGTAAGGTCGTCTGCTCAGTCGCTCCCTTCTCCTTATATAATTCCGGAGGTATTTCCGCCGGGGCGAGCACTCGACGGCTTTGTACCACGATTCTGACATCATCGAGGTTCTCATCAGCCAGTTCTTTAGCAAGTTTAGCCAACGCGTCTGCTTTACTGTTTTCCGCGCGCGGTATGTTCTCCAAAGTATAGGAGGGAATTTGGGTCAATAGTTGTTGCACCTTTTCGCCGTACTTCACCAACTCCGGTTTGCACGTTTGGTAGTCACCTTTTACTTGACTAACGACCAGTTGAGAATCCCCGTATATAAGGAGGTCTTCAATTCCCAGGTCGATGGCGATTTCGAGGCCTGCTATCAGAGCTTCGTATTTAGCTTCATTGTTTGTCCTCGGCTCTGTTAAGGAGAAGGCGAAGCGCATTATCCCTCCTTGTGGAGTTGCAAAGATGAGGCCTATCCCCGATTTGATCATTGGGGAACCTTGTTTCTGTTTCTTTACGGAGGACGCTCCATCGAAATAGAGTTCCCATCGGGTGCTTCCGCCGCTAATCGCATCAAATGCATGCTCGTCCGGCAAATCACAGTTCAGAGGAGAATCGGCCGGTATCGGGTGCTCAGCGAGGAAATCGGCAATGGCCTGGCCTTTTATTGCCTTGAGAGGTTGATACGTTATCGAGAACTCCATCAAGAGCAGGGCCCACTTAGCGAGTCGTCCCGTCAATATGGCTTTCGACATCAAGTATTTAAGGGGATCCACCTTTGAAATGAGACGAACTTCATGTGCCAACGCATAGTGCCTGAGCTTTGTTATCGCGAAGATTAACGCCAAGCAATGTTTTTCAATGGGAGAGTAGTTGCTTTCTGCCCCCAGTAAAACTCGACTTAAGTAGTAGAGTGCTCTCTCTTTCCCCTGATCGTTCTCTTGTGCCCATAATGCGCCCAAGGAACCTTCGAGGGCGGTCGTATAAAGAATGAGGGGTTTTCCCTTGACCGGCGCAGCTAACACCGGCGGGTTCTGCAGGTACTGCTTGATTTCATCTAGCGCGCTCTGGCACTTTTGGTTCCAGACGAACGGGGTTCCCTTCTTCATCAGGTGACTGTAAGGACGGCACTTGCCTGACAGGTTGGCGATAAACCGCCGGATATACGCGAGCTTCCCCTGGAGAGACCGCAGCCGTTTGAGAGTCCTTGGGGGTGGCATTTCCATGATCGCCTTGATCTTTGACGGATCTATTTCAATACCTCGGTGTCGAACGATGAATCCCAGAAATTTGCCCGAGGAGACTCCAAACGCGTATTTGAGGGGATTCATTTTCAAATTATATTGCTGAAGGCGTCGAAATACAGTCTCCAGATGCTTTAAATGATCTTCGTATGACATGCTCTTTACTACGAGGTCATCGATATAGCACTCGACGACGTCGTGTATAAGGTCATCAAAGATCTTTGTCATGGCCCTTTGATAGGTAGCGCCAGCGTTCTTTAGACCAAAGGGCATAACCCTGTAGCAGAATATACCCAAAGGGGTGCGGAAAGCGGTGTGCTTCTGGTCTTCGGGATGCATCTTTATCTGATCGTATCCTGACGAACCATCCATAAAGGAGAAAACCTCGTGAGTGGACGTGTTATCTATCATTAGCTCGGTTACTGGTACTGGGAAATCATCCTTTGGACAGGCTTTATTGAGATCCCTGAAATCCACGCATATGCATACCGTCCCATTCTTCTTCATTACCGGGACGATATTGGCGATCCAGTCGGGATATTGGACTTCTTGGATAAACCCGGAATCGATCAGCTTCTTGACTTCGGCGTTGATGCTCATCTCAAGCTCGAGTCGCATCCTCCTTGGCGCCTTCTTGACTGGCTTGATATCTGGGGATATTGCTAATTTATGCACAGCAATCTCCGGATCTAATCCTGGCATCTCGGAGTAGTTCCACGCGAAGCAGTCTTTATGCCGTAGAAGCACGTTCTTTAACGCAGCCACCCTTTCTTCGGATAGCAGCTCGCTGATAAATGTCGGTCGCGGGTCGTCTGCCAATCCCAACTCAATCTTCTTGAGGTTATCTGCAGTAGTATGTATACCATCTTCCAGTTCTTTCGGAGCGGGCGGAAATTCTGAGATCACCTCATCATCGCTGTTCTCAAAGCACCGGAGAAGGTCATCTACATTCTCGGGCTCTTCTCTTAATATCGTAATCGTATAACAGGTGCGAACCCGCTCCCCGGACTGAGGTGGACCCGGTTCTGCTCTTGCGGCCTTGGGTTCATGCTTTTGTGGCGGCGTTACCCTCCAGCCGTCGGATAAAGCGAATCTTCCCTGTTGGTACTGGTCCTCGACCCAGTTCTTGAAGGTGAAGCAGTCTTCGGTAGGATGTCCTATGGCTCGATGATAAGAGCAATAGCTCAGATGAGAAGCCTTGTTAGCTTGCTCAGGATGTCTAGACTCTAGAAGCGCGATCATTTGATGTTTTATAGCGAGCTTGAGTAACTTCTCCGTCTTGTCTCGGGGGAAGGAGTACGCTCGACTCATCTTCTTCATGAGGGAAAAATCCGAGCCGTGCAACACCCGACCACGTAACCCTCTAATCCTGCGTCGTTGTTGTCGGCTCCTCTTTCCGCTTCTTGATTTATTTCCGTCTCTGCGTCGGGCCTTTCGTACAACGGATTGACGAGGATGGGCGTCTTTGTCTTTTGCAGCCTGTTGAAATAGACGTTGCGTCCTGGCCTTCTCGTAGATGGCCATTTCGCGGTTGTGGTCTTCCCGAGCTTTCTGACCCACTTTCCTGATAAGCTTGCCCATTCGTTCTTCAAACGACGGACTCGGCGCTTCAATCGCGGGGTCTAGTTTTGATGAGGGGTTGGCATCTCCCGACGAGGCGTCCTCTTCTTCATCAAAGGTATATATGGCGTAGCTACTGTGGGCCCGTTCCCGTTTTCCGGCTCTTGCGTATCCAAGCCCGAGTGTTTCCATTTTCCCGTTGGGCAATTTGCGTTGAGTCCCGGGGACATCCCAAATCCTGTTGTAAAACCGAGCCTGCCGAACAGTCTGTTTTAAGGGTACTCCTTGGCGCTTCAATAGCTTCTTTAATCCATTTGTATAGTATCTGGGCAGACGGATGGGTTGGAGCCTGTCAAGTGTAGCATCCGCGCCATGCCAGATCTCTTTCTCTATTTTCGACTCTGAGGATCGGTAGAATAGGATCACCTTCTCACCCCTTTGCCTGGGAGGGACGTAAAATGTTTGCAGGTCCTGCACATTGTGAGCCTGAAGCGTGTCGAGATCCTTGTAGTGTTCTCACGGTACCATGGTGATTTGCAAACTATGGTCATCGCCAGGGGGTGCTTGTATTGACAGCCGATTGGAGAACACAGCATTAACTTCATCTTCTGAATCACTTCCGAAGACTAACATGGGGGCGGGCGTCCCCAGGTTGTTGCGTTGAGATGGCCCTGCATAAACTATCTCTTCCTCTTCTTCGGTATCGCTCCCGAAAACAGGGATGGTGGCGGCGGTTTTGCTCTCCGGATTGCGACACCTTTCTGTATCCTCGAAATCTGGCAAAAAGTACTTCGCATCTTCGTATTTGCGGACTTCGTTCACGGAAAATGGGTTTAACTCACCTGTTACGGTATACTCGAAACCATCCTTAAAGTACTTCATACACTGATGTTGTGTAGAAGGGATGATGTTGTATTCGTGTAACCAAGGACGACCGAGCAAGGCGTTGTAGCAGGTCTTGGCGTCAATGACATGGAATTTGATGTCTGTGACGAGAAGTCCAAAGCGTAATGTTAGTATCACAGATCCGAGAGTCCGTGACGATTGTGAATCGAAACCGGAGATAGTAATTTTGTCACGAGCGAGGTGTTGCACACTCATGCAGATTTCCTTCAACACCCGAACATTAAGGAGATTGACGGAGGATCCATTATCCACCAGGATCTTGCCTATCTTGATGTCATGGCAGTATCCGGAGACATATAGGGGACGGTTGTGGTCGCATGTCCCGAGAAGGAGGTCTTCATCACCGAAAGTGATGTCGGCCGTATGCACTTCCTCCAGTTCATCCTTCATCTTTTCAGTGGCGAGGAAGGCTTGGAATTGTTCAGGTTCTTGTAATGCCTTAATTAGTGAGTCTCGCGCTTCTTTTGATAATAGGAGGGCATCGAGAATGCTAAGCTGAGAAGGTAGCTTCCTTAGGTGCGCGAGGATGTTATAGTCCACCTTACCCTTCTTAGGAGGGTCTTTGGCAGCCAGCTCTCTCATGACTTGGTCATCTAAAGTGATATCTTCAGTGACCTTTTCCTTTCCCTTATCTTTTCTACTCACGGGCCCGAGATTCTTTTCTGGGAGTGTACGATTGCGCAGCTGAATGTTCTCGCAGGCCTCCGATTTCTCCTCTTTCCCTAAAACGGATTCTTTGAAGAGAGGGCCCAGAGACATTTCTTCATCAGAGTCGCTCCCAAAGGTGAGAACTTGTGACCCCCTGGTGTTAACCATGTAACAGTTGCCAGTAGTTTTGTTGTGCCCATCGACGGTACTTCTTCGCTCCCGACGGATCTTGCGTTTCATGCGCTTAAAATGTTGCCGATGAGCAACATATCCTTGCCACCATATCTTAAAGGCGTCGCACTCCTCCGTGGGGTGTGATATTTTCCGGTGATATGCGCAATAATCAGGGTGCCTCTCCACCCCATCGTGTGTGTTTCCTTCCGAGGGCAGTAGCTTCATCCCCATTGACATGGCTTTGGCAAACCTTTTTCTCGTCTTGAATATCTTCTTGTCTACTTCGGATGCCTTTCGCTCTGGCAGAGGTAGGTCAACTCTTCCGTTCAGTCGCCTGCATTTGGTTCCTTCTGACGCTGCCATCTCACGCTCCTGATCCGCTTTACTTTTTAGACGAATCTCGTCTAGAAAAGCGTCGATCATTTCGTCTGTTGGCCATGCACGCTCTGGTACAGGCTCTGCCTCCAGCTTCTTAGTGCCAGGAATTTTCCCATCATCGGTAAACGAGTGGGAGATTACGTTACAACTCGCCACATATCCTTCGGATTCATCCGGCGAGCTCTCTCCATCATCTTCCTCTTGAAAGATGTGGTTGAGGAACTCTTGCAGTGTGACAGGAGTTCGCGCCTTTTGATTGTACTCTTTCAGTGCGTCGATTTTCTTCTGCAAGTTCGTGTGCTCGTCTCCAAGCTTCACGGTCTTCTTGGATTTCTTCTTCTTTTTCTTCGAAGATTTTGACGGTTGGGCGTGAGTATTTGGGTCCTCATCGCGAGTCTTCGTAGTTGGGCGGCGCCTTAGCATCCCTTCGATAATTTGAGGTTCAAGAGGGTCCTTCCATTCGATCGCAGGGCACGCATGAAGGTCTCTCAGCATTCTTTTGGTCTTAGTTGATAGCACGACCTCCTATGGAGCTTCTTCAATAAAGGAGCAGGTTGCCCCCGGTGTATCTGCTTTCTTAGGAGTATGCGGTTGTGGTGGGTTCACCTTCCACTTTTCGGACAGTACAAACTTCCCCTGGAGGTATTGATCTTCAATCCATCCTTTGAAGACGAAGCAATCTTCAATCGGATGGCTTACCGTTTGATGGTAAGGGCAATAGTTAGGGTTATTCACCTCGGTGGGTTGCGGCGGTCGCCTTGGATTTGGTAGGCTTATAAGTCTGTTGCGTATTGCCAGCTCGAATAACCGTTTCGTCTTGTCTCGTGGGAACGAGTAGGGACGCTTCATCTTCTCATTATAATACCGACGTCTTTTCTCCAGTTGATCTGCCGGTTTCGGGGCGTTAGGTTGCTGTTGGGCATTCGCAACAAAGGTTGCCCTTCCTTTACCCTTGTCATTCCGAGGTTCCGACTTCGGGGGAGGTGGTCTATGACCCATCTGGTCCATCTGAGCCAACTTGTCGATTAAAGCCTGGAATGTGGTTGGCTTAAAGAACATCATAAACTGGGAGATAGTTGCGTGGGGGTCTAGGGTTCCCACGAACATGCCCACTGCGGGTGCCTCCTCAATGCGTTGTTCACATCTCGACCACAAGTTCCGCCAGCGTATAGCATACTGGACCCAGGTTTCGCCTGGTTTTACCCTAGCGTTAATCAGTGCAGTTATTGGAGTGCGTTCGCTGGCACTTGCGAATCGCTGAGTGAATAACAACTCCATTTCAGCGAACGTTTTGATAGAATCGTTCGGGAGTTCCGAATACCATTCGAACGCAGTTTCTGATAAGCTGCCCACGAACTAGCGGAGCAACAGTTTAACATCACCGCCGGTGTTAACGCAGAGGGCCCGGAACTGGGCGACATGTTGATGGGGGTTGCCGGTCCCCTTGTACACGTGAAATTTTGGTATCGTATAGCCTTGCGGGTATTTGATTTGGTCGTACCAGCTTGGATACGGCCGCCCCGTTTTTACGACTTGACCAGCTGCCTCAGTCGCATGATGAACCCGGATTTGCTGGGCTATGTAGTCAACCAAGTCAGCCTTAGAGATTGCCTCCTCCTTGGCCGTTGAGAGGGTTGGTGGTGGATTTAACGTTTCTCCTCGGTCGTCTTCAAGAACGATTGGGGGATCCTCAGCGGGTAAATCCTGCTGGATCATCATTCCTATCATATCTTGGAAGAGAAGGCCCATACGTTGTATGTTGGCCGCTTGTTCAGCAGCCTCTTTGTCCTTTTTCTCCAGTATCCGGCGAAGGAATTCAGCGTCGGTTTCTTCCTCCTGGCGCGCGTCTGAGGACGTTTCTGGGCTTTCTTTTGGCCCGGTAAGTGCGGCCATAGCATTCATCATTTCCTGAAGCTTTTGTTGCTGCTCCTGGGCTTTCGTCACGGATCGGGTTAGCGGTCGGTGGCCCGTAGAAGTGCGGCTTTCCTCCTTTCTAGAGGCCATGTAAACAGTGTGCACCACCATGCCCCCAGACTTAGGGCGTCTGGGCTCAGTGCTTTTAGTCGTCGTTGCATGCTGGGGGGTCTTCTCTGGCCTCCTCCTTTTATGAGCCATGGAGGTTGAGGGGGCCGTTGAGGTGGGCGTCCAGACAGCCTTTTGGGGTTTAGCCTGGTGACCAGCTTCCGGTTGGATTTTCAGCTTCTTGTGCTGGCGGGAGAAGTTTGGATCGATGATCGAGTCTCGGGCCTGCCGCCAAACCTTATAGATTTTGGAAGACAGCCGTTGAGGAGATCGGGGCTGTTCTGGTTTTATTTCCACAACCTTTTTAATGGGGGAGGAGACCTCTTCAGCACTGCAGTAGGAGAATTCCTTCGCACCTTATTTAGCATTTCGAAGCTGTTCCCAGTTGGAACAGCAGCATTAACTTCTGCCACCGGGGCTGATGGAGTCAACCCGGAGGGGGAGTTGCCCCCAGCCTTCCTTACTCGGCGCCAATGGCGACGTCGAGCGTGTCGAGCGGACGGCGTAGGGTTAGCGATAAGAATGGTTTCGTCTTGCCCCCTGTCTGGGTGGGGGTCGCTGTTGGTATTAGCCTGTCAAAGACCGATGTCCTTTGGGCAGCAGGAGCGGGAGCTGAAGCCGTCAATCTTGTAAAGACCGACCTTTTGGCCGGAGAAGCCGCCTTGACGATTTCGGGGGCAGGAGCGGCCACTTTCTTAGAAGCAGCCTTCTCTGAGATTGTAGGCCCCATGATGAGTTCGCAGGATTTCTGGCCCAATCTAGAGAAGACCGAGGCGTTGACGTTGGGCGACTCGTTGAGAGGGGCCGCGGCAGGGGTAAGACGATCAAAGACCGACTTCTTGAGAGCTTTCGTTGTCAGCACTGGAGCGGTGAAGCTTGTCGGCGGGAGCATGGTCCCAAAGAACAATCCTGTGGTGGCGCGAGTGACCTGTTCCACGGGCATTGTGAATAGCGAAGCAGCTTGGGGTCCGTAGGCTATACCTCCTGGCGAGGCAGAGCGTTGGTTGCAATTGCAGTCCAAGCAGTTGGAGAATTTCGCAGAAGTAGAAGCCATCGATCCTTTGCTTTCTGTAATAAGCAAGACGCCAAGTTTTAGTATCTTGAAACCCAAGGGCAACCATTAGCGAACCGCGATTGGTTCGCGAGTCACGACACACGAAGTGTGGAGTGGAAAGAGGAAAAGGTCCCACCGGGCGTGCCAGAATCTGTTCCCCTCCGAATGGCGGCGCACAAGACTGCGATGTCTTGGCACTGAGACTCGGGGCAGATGCTAATTGGTGCTATCCGTCCACCTCTCCGAAGATGCCAAGTTGATTTATGGCACCATGTATCGAAGGTTTAGACGGATGCGTCCGATGTAGCAGACTTCGTCAGATTCCCCCTCGTTTGAGGGGTTTTTGATTGTGGGGACGCTCTTCCCTGCAGGCGCAAGCCCCTGCAGTTAATTACGCTACCGCATTGCGGTAACAACTTTCTCCTTCTCCAGATGGTCACTTCGTGTCGTGGGTGTTTGTTTTGCGTTTTGTTGCCCGTGGATTGTTTACGGAGACTGAGTTATGTCGTCGCCCGTAGGGCGTGGACTAGTCCAAATCCGTATTATCTTAGATTTGGGTTTGGGGGTTTGGTTTGAGGATACGTCAGCCACACTTGAGGCTAAGATCAACTCAAACGTTTGTTAAGGATACGTTAGTCTAACTTTGAGACTAAGATCAACTTAACGGGATCGTTTAGATCCGACAAAGGAGCGTTTGGGCTCTATTGTTCCAGTTTAGGGACATAGTGGTCCATCGTATGTATGGCCGTCGGGACCCGTCACCTATCTGACGACGTTGAAGGATTACAACGACGGATGTCAGAGGAGTTCAGGGATGTACCCTCGAGCCAGAGTTAATTGGGGGGATTCATAGTCCAGTCTGTTTGAAGGTTTAAGGATACGTTAGCCATCTTTAAGGCTAAGATCAACTTAAACGGGACCGTTTAGATCCGACAAAAGAGCATGCGGGGCTCTATTGTTCTAGTTTAAGGACGTTGCGGTCCATGGGTAGTTTAAGGACGTTGCGGTCCATGGGTAGTTTAAGGACATTGCGGTTAGTTTTAAGACATCTCGATCGAGGTTAAGGACGTCATAGTCCATGGGTTTAAGGACTCCATAGTCCGGTATGTGCTCTGGATGCTTCACACGGGTTCACTGCCGTGCTTGGCGAGGACCAGGCTCCGCTCTGGGCGTTTTCCGCGGGGTCAAAGAGTGACGTTATCCGCATTCCACGTAACCAGGAATTTTGCACTAGATGCTTCACACGGGTTCACTGCCGTGCTCGGCGAGGACTAGGCTCCGCTCTGGGCGTTTTCCGCGGGGTCAAAGAGTGACGTTATCCGCGTTCCACGTAACCAGGAATTTTGCATTAGACACGGGTTTAAGGACCCCACAGTCCATATCAATGTGTGGTCATCGGGACCCGTCACCTCTTTGAAGACATTGAGGGATTACAATGCCAAGTATCAAAGGAGTGAAGAGATGTACCCTAGAACCGGAATGGCTTAAATAGTCCTTGACCCAATTTGGGATCAAGACCGATTAATTATGTTATGATCCCATTAGCCCAGTTAATTACGAATTGAAGACTCATGGCCTAGCTTGGGCTAAGTCCGATCATGTCTGGAATATTGGCTTCTTGTTGGTCCATTGAAGGAGAGGCTTTGCCTCTATCCATTTAGCCAATTGGGCCAAAGCCTAGTGTTAAACACTACAGAGCAATCAGTGTTGAACACTGGGAATGAGGTTGACAAGTTAGTGTTTAACACTAAAAGATAATTGGTGTTAAACACCAGCAACAAGGCTTTCAAATTATCATAAACACTAAAACAGATCAGTGTTGAACACTGGCAATAGAGATCTCAGATTAGTGTTAAATACTAAGGTAATCAGTGTTGAACACTGCGAATAAAGTTCTTTGATTAGTGTTGAACACTAGGGCCCAACAGTGTTTCAATACTGGATTCGAGAGTTCCAATTTAGTGTTGAACACTAAGGCAAGAGGGGTCACGTGGCAACACGTGAGAGCGCCCTCCCTTCATTTATTCTGCTGAGATTATCGCATCTTTCAGAGCATCACGTGCCATCACGTGACGGGCATTCAAATGCTTGTGTGTTAAAGCTTCTGTCGAGGGTCACGTGGGTCACATGGGGTGCTGCCTCAAAGGGGCTTTCTGTAGATCTCTTGGGGGGGTCACGTGGTGACACGTGACCCTGCCTCTATGTATGTTATTTAGAGGATCTGTTAATCTTTTCCAGGAATTAAATTCCTCGTAGGGTTAAACCCTGACAGTCATTTCAGAGGAATTAAATTCCTACTTCCTTTTGAAGATTTATATTCTGAATAGAGTTGGACCCTGAATTTTCCGTAGGAATTAAATTCTTCATATATGTGAAGAACTGAATAGGGTTAAACCCTAATAAAAGCTTTTAAGGAATTAAATTCCCACTCTCTGTTAAATTATGATCAAGGGAATTAAATCCCCGCTGTTCCAACAGAACTAGTTTCTTAATTAGGGTTAAACCCTGTTTCTTTTTGTTCTGAAGGAATTAAATTCCCATAACACAGGGTCAAGCCCTAGTTTTATTTTAAAGGAATTAAATTCCTATAGTTCTGTGAGAATTAAATTCTCGTGCTTCCATTCCCTCTCTATGTTTTGGATCTGCATGGCAGGATCTCAACCCATTGAGAATTAAATTCTCAGATTCAAGGGGAGATGTGCACTTTGCAGATCCTCTATCAAAGAGAGAAGAAATATATTCTTCCGTTTTATATATCAGAGTTAAACTCTGTTGAGAATTAAATTCTCCTTTCTTTCAAGGAGCCTTCCCTTTCTTACCTAGGGTTTTCTTTTGCAGAAGATCCAAGTTCCTCGAAGTATCAAGGCTCTCTCTCCCTTTCTTCCCTCTGCGTATATATATATTTTTTGTGTCTCTTGGCTCCTATTTATAGGAGAAGCAGCCGAGTCAATTAGTTTTTTACGAATCTTCATTGAGAGATTTGATTTGCATCCATCATTCGTTCTGGACCTTTGGATTATTAGGTGAATTTTATTCACCATTGGATTTCAAGTCCCGGGATTCTCCTTTGTTATTTCGGTTAGATTTAAAGGGGACATCTTTCCAAACTCGAGATTTTCCCATAAATAGGTGATATTTAATCACCTCTGAACCTTTAATTTAATTGTTTCTAGATAGTCGCTTTCCTTTGGAAGGATTTGAATCTCCTTCAGAATTTAATTCTGTTAACAAAATGGGCTTTGAAAGCCGGTCACGTGTGACCACGTGACCTATGGTCACGTGTGGGCACGTGACCCCATTTGGAATGAGCCTTCTTCTTTCTTTCTGCGCTTTGCTTTCCGTTCTCTGTTTAGCTGTCACGTGCCACCACGTGACAACTGGTCACGTGTGAGCACGTGACCCTGGCATGGAGCCTTCTTCTCGATTTAACCGGAGAATGAGCCTGATGTTTTGAGTGTCACGTGCCAACACGTGACCCTGGTCACGTGGGAGCACGTGACCTCTTCTGAAGCCTTTTTCTTGATTCGACCAGGGAACCGTTGTGTCTTTGCCGCTGCTTTTAAATGTCACGTGCCGACACGTGACCCAGGTCACGTGGGAGCACGTGACCCTTTTTGAAGCCCCTTTCTTTGACGTATTTGGGAAACTGAATTTGCCTTGTTGATACTTTTAGGTGTCGCGTGCCCACACGTGACTGCTGGTCACGTGTAAGTACGTGACCCTTTTCTGAAGCTTTCCCATAAGCTTTTCTGATTTTAAATCAGGAATCAGATCGCTGTATGAGATTACTCGGACGTGCAGATTAGCACTAGAGAATTGTGCCACTGATAGATGCCAGCCAGATTTTGATGACCGTTGAAGTATTGCTTATTCATGATGATTGAGGCACGGTTCAGCGTGCAGATGAGTGAGCCAATTATTTTTGCGAACGACGGGATATCGCTCCAGATGTTGGAGCTATTGCGGTACGAGTGTACTACGAGATGATAGAAGGTCGCTAGTCCCCGAGAATGAATAACTAGGACGTGTGGTTTGTTCGCTACCCCGATGCGAGGTTATCAGATAGATTGATTCCAGCTGTGACGACTTCACGCGGAGACGTTGAGAGTCGACAGAGACGATCGAATGTCAGAAACCTATTATTCCAAGTTTAAAGTATTCGGGAAGACATGCAGGCAATTCTATGGTCCCTTTAGAAGAATGAAACCCTAACTCGACTTAATGACCGTGTGAAAGCCTTTGAACCTTAGGATTTACGGCAGTTCTGCGGCGCCATTAGTGAGGCTTAGGTTTGCCCTTCTACGGCTGGACCACCGATGCTGTGGTATGTACTCGATACTATTATACCGTACCCAAGGTGTTGAGCTCTTGGGGGACTATGAGGTTTCGACAAATCGATTGAATGGCTCGACTTCATTCGGATGCTAGATGGTGAGATGCATTTCTTGGGAGACTCCAGGTACGAGGATAGCCGTTGGAGCTCAGTCCATGCAGCCACGACAAGACGAGTCCGAAGCAGTCGACATTAGAGAAAAGTGGAGTAAGGGGTTCGTACAAGATCTGGATATGATGACGTTCCACTCCGCCGATATCAGAGATGCGATACGCATGCCGAGGCATAGTACTGGATATACTTTCCAGAAGGAGTCGCGATGAGTATGCAGCCGCTCCGGAAACAAGAAGCAGATATAGTAAAGGATGAGGACTTCCGGACAGTTAGGCAGAGACGAGATTTGGAAGAGATCTTGAGCAGGATTCCTTCCAGGACACTGCTGCAATGATGCTTGCACCCAGGATCAGATGTGTCACGTGCATTCAGAGAGCCAAATGCCGACGCCAGTGACATGCTACCTTACGAGTGATCGCGATGATTGACCGAGAGATGACCAGAGAAGTGCCAGAACGGAATCGTCCCCGTTAGCACACCTGACAGGGCCGATGAGCCGATGGATCGTGAGATTGGTAATCCACAGAGAAGACTTGGACCCAGGAGTGGTCATGTTACACACACCAGCAGGCCAGAGTTCAGGATCGTCGACGAGATATGCTATGAGTAATCACGACAGTTGGCCAGAGATTCTTGGAGGATGTGCTTGAGCGGAACTAGTCCGCCATACTTGATTTCGGTATTTTGGACGATTTATTCGCATGAGTTGATTTTGATGATTGAGGGTTTACGATTTTCGCACAGTTGTTGCGCTTGATATCGTTTTCGTGCCTTGATTTCACATGTTTGTGATTTTATGGGGTTTAGACATTTGAGTTGATTTTGTGCGTATGCACGCACACGATCTGTTTTTGCACTCTGTATAGTTTACATATGCTTGCAGTGCAGTGACATATATTTTGTGCACTTGGATGCACTGGACTTCGATTTCGAGGGTAATGCTCGATATTTGTTTTGTGCATCTTATGCACCTGATTGGATTTTGCGCGTGTTTGACGCTGGATATTGGATTTCATGATTTCGTGCATGATGGATGCACCGGATTTGGATTTTAGCGCATGTTGGGCACAGGTTATGAGATGCGATTTGGTGCACACCAGATACACTAAATCGGGATTTTTCGTGCATGTCAGATACACCTGATTTTGCTGTCAGGCACGCACGTTGCCTATGACCGATGTTGTGTGCACAACCGTTGCACCTTGATGATGTTTCTGTGCACCTTCTTGGCACAGGTATGGATTTTGATTTCCGTGCGCACCGGACGCACATGGTTTTCATATGCACTTTTGGATTGATTTCTTATGGAGCAGTACGTTTTATGATATTTGCTATGTGTTTTCGTACTGAGCAGGACTAGTCAGAGGACAGTGCCTGGATATATTTTGCATGCACTGATAGATTTCAAAGGGATTTCCAAAAGCGAGCTATAGTCTCATTATTTACATACATGTCCGATATGACACGAAACGTTTAAAACAGGGAACCCTTCTAAATTGTTTTCAAAACGGCGGATCGTGCATACTAAACAAAAGATATATACGTATATGGCTATTTTCTTATAAAGACGTCCGCCACTGTGCAGTGTTATGCGCATTGCACATTGATTTTAAAGAATTTGGCATGCATTCCCTTCAAGATATTTACATGTACGGATTTGATATTTACATGTATAGTTTCGATTTATAGCATATCGGTTTTGTTTTGGATTTGGCATTCGTGTTTTCGCCTTGACTCCAATGATTGCGGGATGCTTGACGGAGTATTGATTTCGAGTTATCTGCTCGTTACGCATGCGCATGTATTGCGCTGCGATGCGTTTTATGTATTGATGGTTTCGGAGTCCCGTTGACTTGGACATTTTATTGAAATGTTTTAGAATTTGGGGGTTTAAATTTTCGGGGACCGAATTTCTTTAAGGGGGGAAGACTGTAACATTTCAAAAAAATAAGATATTATTTTTTGGGAATTTTCATAATTTAATATTAATTTTTAATGAATATTTTAATAGTTCGGTATAATTAAATACTGATAAATGGGGAAAATTCCGGAGAAAATTATGGAAATTCTAAAATAAGTTATTTTGTGGAAATATGCCATTTTACAGTTTTTATGATGAATTATATGCGACTTTAGTGTTAATCGCGATAAAAAAAAATCGCTAACTGGATTTTTGGCTTTTTGTGAAAAAATGTGCGCATAACATTTTTCACACTTGTCTCATGTTATGGACTCATGATGACTTAGGGTTGAACCATGTTAAGCCAACCATGATGGGTTAACCATTTGGTTAAGTTGATGAGCTTAATTAAGGGTGTGGCTTTGCTTAACATTGGTTAAGATTAGGGTTGACTTATGGCAAGAGAGAGAGAGCCATGATGGCTGTGCATTTATTAGGAGAGAGAGGGAGGTGGCTCTTAGGTTGTGTCAAACCATTTACTTCAACCCTTTTTCTTGTCTTTCACACTCTCACATCCCTCACATCTTTCACTCTCATACTTCATCATTCCCCCACACAACACCAACCCCCAACACTTCTACTGCTGCACACAGCCACAAGAAAAAGAGAGAGAAAGGGTTGCAAGAAACAGCAACAGCAACAAACTACAAGCAAAAACAGCTTCTGCCCCAATTTCTTCACATCAGCAGCTACATCAGCCACCACAACACCATAACTCCTGCAGCAGCCACAAAAGCAACCCAACACCATAAACACACTAACACAACACAGCAGCTTCAACAACCCAAACACTACCATAACACCCAAAACAACAGCAACACACATTCAGTGAAAACAGCAGCATCGGCTGCAGTGGAAACAGCAGCATCAGCAGCAGCAACCATACACTTGAGGCTGCTACAGGGCACTTCAGCAGCAACACCCCTCCTCTTTCTTCCTTTCTCCCTCACCCTAGGATCCCTTGATGTATAATCTCACAACCCAACTCCTATCTTGCCAAGTTCTGGTTATATAGCTGAAATTTAGTGTTATATTTGTGATCTAGTGCTAGTTTAGGCAAATTTGAGTGAGACTTGACCAAGTGTTGGTTTTGAATGTTAGTGTAACTTTATTAGGTGTATTTGAGGCCAGTTTAACCAAGATTACCCCACTTTCTCAGTTGGTTACCTGAAAGTTTCAACTTGGCGTATTTTAGCAATTTTTTTGACTTTGTGGCCTTTCTGGAAACTGCTATCAACCCGGACCTCTTAAAATAATTTTGACTTGGCAGTAGGATGTGCAGGCAGATAAGAACCAACACCCAAAACCCTACCCCAACCTCCATTTTCTGGTCGCCATTTAATTCCCTCTGGCCGCAATTTGCGGCCAGACCAGGGTGAAACTGCCTCGTTTTGCATGCACGGCTCTTTTACCTGTAAACTTGACCCTGGGTATGTCTAGTTTTGTCTGGTTCCAACCAGGGTAGAATCTGGGTTGATTCTCTTGAGTTGGCGTATGCTTTACGACTTGTTTTCATATGGATTTTGGTATTCGGTGATTCGTTTCTGTCGGGTGGCGTTTGAACGCCAACGGCAGAGGGATATTGGCTGTGTTTGCACGCGAGGCCACAGGTTTTTACCTATGGGCGTAGTGTGCACCATTTTCGTTTCCGACATGGTTTTCATGTGTTTTAGCGTGTGATATCCTTGTAGGTATCCCACGTGGCGTCGAAGCGTTGGAGATGCAAATGGCGACATCGGTACCGGCACGCATAAAGCAAGGTGAGTAGATTTATATATACGGGGAGAAGTCGGGTGGATGGCGTATAGCACCTCCGCAGTTCGTGGTGATGTATACGGATGCGTATACACACTAACAATTATTATATGTTATTTGGGATTAATGATAATATTAAGATGGATATTGGTGTGTTGGATTGGTGAAAGGTTACGAAACCCTAGGGTAGTGGGTGCACTACACATACATATACACACATACATACTTGCATACATCCTTATTTCATATGTGGTTATGGGATTCTATATAGTTATGTGTTCACGTGGGTATGGCACTATGTGTTCACATACGGATTTGAGGATGATACATGGGATGGGGATGAGTCGATGAGTTTGATCCGAGATTATGATATCGGTGATATGGTAAAATTCGTATTTGAGATACGTCTTGATGCTTTAGCGGATTTGGGATGATGATGCCATAGGAATAGTGATATATATAAAATGATCGACATATGGTTATGATACGAGATATGATATGATATGATATGATATGACAAGATATTTATGATAGGCCGCCTTGGGCGATGTGTACTCCTTTGTGATGATATGTGCTGACGATATCGATTTATTCGAGATTGTCGATCAGTAGTCAGATCATGATGATAGTGATGATGTTAGCTTTGTACTAGACGTAGGTCAGTACCCAGATTATGATATTTGATATAGAGAATACCAAATGAATGATATGACGAATGTGATATTGACCCATACCCAGATTTGGGGATGCCGTACGACGGATTTACGTACGAGCTATATTTCAATATTTGATCCGCCCTCTTAAATTGGGAATAACCGATTATAGAGTTATGGTATCGGATGTGATATTATCGAGGCGGGATCACCGACTATATATATATATATATATATATATATATATATACACGTGTGTATCGACTCAGAAGTTAGGCAGCTTCCCTTACCTACTGTTAGCGTTAGCTCAGCCTTATAATGGTGTAGCTATATGACTCTTATGACATTAGATGCAGTTTAGCTACCCTTGTGTTTAGTATTCAGCTCCCGCGCATTTTTATTGTTGCTCTGCATCGCATACTGTTGTGATTCATATTCCATTATTGATATCCTGCTGTTAGGACACCAGCACCATTACCGATGATGCGTATGTACCACGTACACTTATTTGCCAGTTCACACACATCTTCATCGGTAATTGCCATATCACGTACACTTAGAGAATATTATTGCTTGATTTAGCTTGTTAGCTAGTAGTGACATGATATTAGTATACTTGCCTTATATGCCAGCTTGACATTGTAGTTATTACTTGTCACTTCATGCATACTGTTATTCATTATATGCTGCATTCATGGATTCTCATACTTATATTCATGATTTCACATGCTATTGATGATTTGGATTCGGGTTTCCATGTGATTTTCTGGATTTGGAGGAAAACCGCAAAACATATATATAAACTGCTTTCTCTTTTTAATAAAAATGCGGTTTTCCCCTGATGTATGAGTCGTCCACCATGAGTTTTGCTGATGGATTTCGAGACCCGATTCGAGGAGGCGGATGAACCGTTTCCGGTACATGGTGGGCCCGGTGCGGTACCCCGAGGCAAGAAGATCGCAGGAGATGGCGTTGAGCCTGGCAGAGGGAGCACTACCGACCGGTGATTTTACCCGACACGTCGGATATCCGGAGACTACCGTCGTGGTCTTGAGATAGATGGTAGGGGCCGGTCTAGACCGACGGCTCCCTAGATATTGTGATTGAGATATTGAGATTTTGAGGTATTGAGTTACAGAGATTGCGACACAGAGATATCGAGATATTTGGATACTTGTTTTGTGTCGATGCTAGGCACTGTTTTATACTGATTTCATTTATGATACCTCATTTTTAAAATACATAAATCTCACTGATTTATGAAAGCAGTTTTTTTCAGTACATGCATTCTGTTTCATGCATTCATACATCATTCATATGATACATTGCTACCTGAGGCACTGACACAGGCACATAGGATTACTTTCGGGTTATATATTTACCATAGCCATGGTTATAGATTGCTGGTTATATATTTGAGGACTACATATTATGATCGTATGACCTCGGATCGCGTCTTACATGCGATTTTCTGTTCGTAGTTCTTTTTCTACTCATGAGTTGGCAACTCACCCCCGTTGTGCCCCAGTTTCTTGTAGGTTTTGCCGTATAGGTTTCATTACGGTTTGCGGGCACTACTTCTTTCGGGTGACTTGCTAGTAGGTGGATTATTTGTATCGTACCCATCATTATACATTGTATATTATATTTCAGTTGTATCTAGAAGTTCTATCAACCAAACTTGTACTTATTTGAGATAGAGACCAGTGATGTTTATTCTTTCGATCTTAGAGTCGCGCATTATATTTCTATGGATTTCGTGCTGTTGAGTTTCCTTTTCTGTTGTGATCCTCGCCTTTAGGCGTTGTATATTATGTTGCAAACTGGCTGATTTATAAATGGTTTTCCTACACTCTACTATTTTTCTTGGTTCGGATTTCTGGGTTCGGCTTACTTAGAGTACGTACGCCTCGAGACGTTCGTAGTCTAAGTGCCGGTCATATTCCGAAATTTCGGGACGTGACACGTGCACTTTATTTATTTAATAATTCTCTCTCTCTCTCTCTCAAATCTTCAAATTCAAATCCCATTTTTTTACCAACCAAACAAAGATTATAATGATTTATAAATCCAGTACTAGAAATCCAAAACCAACCAAATAACAAATTACCAAATCCAGAAATTTTCAATCGTGCCGTTTTGGAATCCAAATTTCTAAATCTTGCAACCAAACAGGCCCCGAGAAAATTTACCCTTCAAAATTGTCAGTATATGTACTTGTTTTTGTACTAAACGAATGTCATTACATAAATCGCATGCTTTTGTACTAAAAAAATGTCATTATACAGAGACCAACATACTCTAATCCCAGGGTCACGTGCAAATCTATATTAAACTTTGGTATATGGATACAAGAAACGCGGACTGCAGGAAGTACGGCGCCGTTTCCTCAGATTAAAATGTTAGAAAAAGTTCACTAACCCCAAAAGGCCAAAAGCGCGCACACCGCTCGAAGCGACCCAAGAGCCCGACAAAATTTACGTCTCTCTCTCACTTGCTCAAGTCTCTCTTTCTCTCTCGAATCGAAGCTCAAATCGAAGGAAAGTCGATTGCTGAGGGCCTGTTTGGTTGAAGTATTATGAATTTGGATTTGGATTTTGGTTTGTGCAATTCTGAGATGCCATAATTTTGTGTTTGGTTGATAGATTTGAATTTCTAGGATTTCTTTGTTTTTTATGAGGCACCACAAAACAAGGATTCTTGAATCCAAAAAAATTTCAAGGATTTTCAAGGATTTGGCATTATTCATCGTACTTTTAGATGAGGTCCGTGTACTTTATTTATTTAATAACCCTCTCTCTATCTTTATCTACCATCCTCAAATTCAAATCGCATATTTTTCTCACCAACCAAACAAAGATTATAAGGATCTACAAATCTTATACTAGGAATCCAAAAAAAACAAACAACAAATTACCAAATCCAGAAATTGCAACTGTACTTTTGGAATCCAAATTCCATAATCCTGCAACCAAACAGGCGCTGATGGAAACTGAAGTTTTTGGCAGGCGGCCAAGCATCAAACCCTAATCTTTGAAGCTAGGGTTTTATCGTTGTTCTTTGTGAGTTATCTCAGCGGTATGCTTTCTCGGCAACAGATTGTGGCCTCTGTCAAATCTCATCAAAATTTGTTTGACCTGCAGGATTTCCTTAATCAACATAATTAATTTTTGACTCGAGATACATTTAATCTACCGACATTTCAGCTAGTTAGGCAACATCAGGAGTAGAAAAGTTGGTTCCTTTAGGGTTTTAGACATGGCGTTTTCATGTTCCAGCGTTAGATTTCACAGTTTCTCCTATTTTTCAAGTAATTCTAATAATAATGTAGCTGTTGATGATAGGGTAAGGAATGTATCGCTTAAAAATT
This sequence comes from Agapanthus africanus, assembly GCA_030015575.1. NCBI lineage: Eukaryota > Viridiplantae > Streptophyta > Magnoliopsida > Asparagales > Amaryllidaceae > Agapanthus > Agapanthus africanus. Next base: position 581,691,205 of record CM057340.1, on the reverse strand, counting down.
CAATCTTTCCTGTTTATTTGAGAGTTGGGAGAGCTAGTTATTGTCGAGGGAAGAAGAGAGCGAGTTTTTGTATTAGGAGTGAGCTGCAGCGTAGGGTTGGATCAAACTTGAGTGGTATGGGGACAGACGTTGGTATCTCTCGAGATGTAGGGGATGCTTCCTTAAAGAAAGAAACTACAGTTTCTGAGGTGAGCTATCAATTAGACCTTGATAGTGGAAATGGAGGCGCGGGCAATTCTGGCGGCCCCCGAAGCGGCGGCGGCGGTGGAAATGATGAAAATGAAGGGAACAGTGAAGAAGAGGATGAGTTTGGGCCCCTATTGAAATTTGAAGACGTTATTAGAGAAACCGAGGCGAGGGGAACTAGTCTTCCCGCGGATATGTTAGAGGCTGCAAAGACTGTTGGGGTTCAAGAAGTTCTTTTGTCTAGATACCTTGACTTGCAGGTAATAGGTAGTTTTTTTAAGAGAAAAATGTGTAGTTTATGAGGATGTTATTGGTATTGGGTTGTACCTTCAACTTTTTTTGTTTGAAGGCATCGGGTGGGCTTGTTTGTTTTGCCATGAGGTCATGCTCACTCTTTCGGAATCTGATGCTTGCAGATCCATCTTTCCTTTTTAAAGTTGGAACAGAGGTCAGTTGAATTGCTTCCCCCATAATGAACCAAGGTTTGTTTTTTTTGCAATGCTTATGAAATTGTTATTCTTGGTATTGTGTCTATGCAGATAATTATTGACTCATGTTGTGCTACATTTGCGGAAGTTCAAAAGAGAGGCAAGGACTTTTGGGTAGAGTTTGAATTGTACGCTGCAGATCTTTTGGTAGGAGTAGTTGTCAATGTTGCATTGGTGGGTATGTTAGCCCCATATGCACGCATTGGGACGCCATCTGCTTCAAAAGGATTTTTGGGGAAATTTGCACGGGCTTATGGTGCTCTACCTAGCAGGCATGTTTTTTAAAAACCTTTTTTTTGTTTGTTCATTCAAATAATTTTTCTGATTCATATGTATCGGGAGGTAGAAAAAGTGCTCACATACTTAGTCCTAGCTGCTAAGTAATGGAAACTTCGTTTAACCGCTTCTGTGAGACATGTAGTAGATGGAAACTCTAACTTGAGAAAGAATGGATTGTCATTCTTAACCAATTGATTAAGTTGTCTTAAATGAGGAGAATGATGTATTGCCTATAAGTTCCCATTAGTGAATCCACATAAATAAAACAAGTTGTTTATTTTATGTTAGATTATATAATATTATTGATCTGTATCAGGTAACAATTTGATGCCCAGGACTTGAACCGAGTGCCCTTAAAACAAAGTTTCTATTTTGACTTATATAGCATGGCTGAAACTGAGTCCCCTTATCACTGGACTCAATTTGACTTGCAGCACATAATCAATGATTTCATTATGTTAGTATAGCACTCTCACGAGGCAATTACAATGTCATCCATATTGTTTCTTTACTAGCTAAAAACTTTAGTTTAGCTAACTGTGCTCTTATTCCAGTGTTTTTGAAGCTGAAAGATCAGGATGCAAATTTACAGTTAGGCAGAGGGTGGAAACATACTTTTATAAGGTACAAGCGGTGATATTGGCATGAGTTGTAGACTCGTAGTCTTCAAATCTTATACTTTGGTGATAGTACTGTAGTTGCAGCTTCCGACATTGTCCACTTCAATGTTATTTCCCTTTATTGTTGAAACATCTTCAGTAGGACCTGTTGATCCTGCATATCTAAGATATCTATTCTATAGTAATGGGCATTTCTGATCTGGATATAGGGGTTTTTATATGCATCAGTGGGATTCATGTGTGGCCTCGTTGGACAAGGCATTGCAAATCTGATCATGACTGCCAAAAGGCAAGTCTCTCCAAGCTGAAAACGCATATCTGTTCTAGTTTGATCATGATTTGTTAATTAAAATAATGAACTACAAAACATCAAGTTTCGAAATGCTTATAAACACACACACACACACACACACACACACGATAAAAACGGTGAGAAACTCCCCCCCCCCCCCCCCCCCCAACCCCCGCGTTCTGCTTTTATATAATATGGTTACAAGACAATGCCTGTTAATATGTCACACCTTGCATATTATGGGTGTTCTTGAACTATATTTACAGGCCTGATGGATTTAGATATACTTTTCTGGTAAATGTATATCTCATGTCGCCATCACCCAAAATAGGCTACATAGTACATACCCGTATGAAATGGATTGGTATGCTAGTGTTCTAAGCATAAGCTGTTTTTGATGCACATGTCTATTATGCATTATGTTGCGCAAAGGCATACACAGTGACCGCCTGGCGGGTAGTTCTTATTTTGGGTTCTAAATTCACAGTTCTTGAATAAAATAAAGCCACATGTCAAAATATTTCAACCCGCGCATTCCCTTCACATGAACCAGATGCCCTCGAGATAGAAATGCCCTCTTGCCATACTGTTCATTTACTTAGACATTCTAATTCATTCTTTTTATTCTCATTACATTGAATTATCGAGGGTTGGACTGTGATATGCTTACATATTACAAACTGGATGATAATTATTTTATCAATTGTCTACTTTTTGTGTCCATAGATGATCTGTATCATTCTAGTGAGTTGACTTACAAATATTACTTATAGTTTTAAGTTTTGCCCTTACCGGGCATTCTATGCACTGGTTAGTGAGTTACCTTGCAGATGTTTGTCTTGGAGGAGATTTTGGTTACTTCCTTGAATTTATTTTTGTCAACCACGCTGATATTTTTCCCCTTTTGCTCATGTTCATTAATATCTGCTTGACGTTCTTTTCAGGTCTGTCAAAAAATCTGAAGAAGATATACCTGTTCCACCTCTAGTGAAAAGCGCTGCTCTTTGGGGTATGCCTATTCTCATTATAACTTTTATCCTACTCTACTTTTCCCTTAATTTGTTATGATAAGGTATTCAGGGTACTTATTTAATCCAGCACTCCTGTTGTTTTTTTCTCCCGTTCTTTTTTTGAAATTTTCTTTCGGGTTTGTGTATGGTTAATACTGTCAAATCAGCAAATGAGCTTAGGCTCTACTCCCGACTAGTTGGAAACATTGTTGTTTCAATATACATTGAGAAGAGTAATATCCTATCCTTTTCCAAGCTGGTCAATAATCATTAGGAGTTATATTGTAGAGTGAGCCTCCCTTTTTACCAGCACACATCGAGATGCACAAGGGATGGCAGTATCGAAGGTTCCTTTGTTTAAATTTGTTATATACATTTGTCTGCTGGGATGCATGGTTTAACGTGGTTTTCCCATGTGACAACTTCCGTACTGATTCGATCGATCTGGAATGGATTGCTTAAACATTCAATTAGGGAGCCTGGTCTTGACTCTTCTGTGTGGTATTCATTCTCATTCGACTCTTGGAATCACATCCAACAGTGGTTGAAACAGCTTGCAAAATCCAACCACTCACCTACCTCGTTGCCCCTAGCCATCTTATTAATTCTTATGAATGAGATCTTGTGATTTGTAATAAGCAATAGGATATTATACTCTATGGAAGTAGAAGTAAATTCATACAAGCACTTATATGTTCAGATGGAAACATTTATACATTCAGATAGGTGTGTTCACTAGACTAGGTTGCAAAAAAAAAAATGTTTTTTCATGATGACGAGAAAAGCTTTTCTGCGATGAATGGTCCATTAGAAACCTAACCGTTATGCAATAATAGATGCAACCACGGTTCAGAATTGCCAAGCCCCCCCCCCCCCCCCCCCCCCAACAGACCAAAAAAGGCTTTGCGCGACTTTCAGCTTCCTCCAATCATTTGATATGAAATCTGGGTATGAAAATAAACTGCGCAGAAGTCTGAAATTAAAAAAAATATAGACAAAATTGAATTGCAAAGCTTTGATAAGGATTTATCTGTGGCACATTTAACAGCTGGTTTATCCTGTTTAATACTCTATAAAAAAGGGTTTTACTCTCTAGTTAAGCTTACGCTTCTTTGAAATAGGGAACTTGTTTTATATGAGTGAGACCTATGATGTACTAATATTTTAAAGATGTTACAAATGCTTTGCATTGAAGAAGGTTGATGTGAATCCAAATTTTGTTCTTAGGGGAATGGATGACAATGAAGGTATCATGTCCTTAATAGCTGCACACCCTTAATAGTTGTTTTGCCGATCGATACTAGTTTAAAAAATGTGATTTTTGTTGGTCTTTCATATTGTTAGAATTTATTTCGCTTATTTTACCGATGCAAATCTTAATTCAGCAAGCTATGCATTAATACTCAAAAGGATAGATGTTGGTACTTGGTAGTGCAAAATGCCCCATACCAGATGAGCAACATAATTGGGGCTGAAACAGTAATTACATCACCAAAAATAAGCTCAAGACAAAAGGCTTATCTATCACTCTAGGGGATTGCATGGAGCCCATCTTCTCATTTCTGTTGCTAGCAGCATCTCCCAGCAGAGTCCCTTGCTGTCTCCTCCATCTCTGAACAGTTGTTATAATGCTTCTAGTTGTTAAATTGTAAGTTTTAAGAAAATATATTATATACAATATTATATATTATATACAAGATTGGTGGATGGTAGATGCCGTTCTTTTGTCTTGATAACACTTGCTTGAAGAGAGTGGTGTATGCTCCATTAATTTCTATAGAAGAAAGATTCTGGAACCATCAGTTATGTATTGTAGTTTTGAATTCTTTTTCCTTGCCTCCTAATGTGGATTCAAGGACCTTGGGTGGAAAATACGAAAGAAAGAGAAGAAGAAAAAACAAAGGATTCTGTTATCCAGCCAAGTTTTCTCGCTTTGAACTGATAAAGTTTCCTTTAATTAAACACTAAAGAAAGTAACAATCTTATAGGTTGGAGCAAGTCCCTTCTTTAGCTTGTCTTTGTTAAGCTAGTGATGGAGCCATATTTCCCCCTTCTTATGAGAGAATCCAAGCATTTTGCAAATACCTATTAAGTATTAGCATCTCTATTCTACTTCTGTATGTCAGAAAACTTGGTGAATTACCTTGTTAATATAAGGAGCATTCTGCTTGTTCTGTTTTTGTTGGGGAGGGATTAGGGCCTTCTGGAGCACAAATTACCCCCTAAGTTTACCTCAACAGGTCTTATCACTCCTCGAGCAATTTAGTAGCGGAAACAACCCCTCCATTCATTGACCAAAATCCTCAAAACACACTCAAACTTTCTAAACTACACGCAACTTCTACAGTTCAGCCAATCAATTAATTGAGATGCTTAGATTTGAATTTGAGTGTTTTAAAGAGTTTTTGTCGATCAACAAAAGAGTGTTTGTGCGAAAAAAGTAGTAGAAGGGGGGTATAAAGTCTACAAGGGGTCAACTACAGGGGGCTTTATGCAAGTAATCCATTTAAATATATCAATCTATCCTTTCACTTAACTATGCCTAATATTGATTGATAAGCTATTTGTATTTTCTATACTGTGGTTAGTGGAGCTTTGGAAATAAGGCTCAAATGCAGGGATGCAAATGGATCGGATATAGTCATTACCGTATCTGTATCCGGCACATATTTACGGATGCGAATGCGGATTGGGATAGTTGTCGGTGACAATAATTTACTATCCGTATTCTCTACAAATCGAATACGGATACGGATCGGATATTGTAATAATCATATCCGTTAAAATCGGATTCAGATACTATTCGAATAAATATAAAAAGTCATGATTTATATCGACAACTAATAAAATATTTAAGTAGGTTAACCAATTTTCTTAGATTTAAACACTCATGTCAATTCCACAGGTCTTAACAGTTTTGTTGAGAATGTGGTTAACATAATCCCACTTTGGAAAAACTATGGGATGCATATAGGTATAAGATATAAGATGGGATAAACCTCCATGAGGCTTGAGTCGTTTGGATGGAGTCCCGTTATATTAAAAGCTCATGTACATTCATGAGTGGGCCTATGTGTTGTGGGCCCAAACCGAGTTTTACATGGAATTGTTAGGATGTGTCTCATATCCGTTCGCACACCCTAGAGAGAGTCCGACTTGGACTTGGGCCTAATGGGCCGGGCCATCTATTAGTGTGGGCTACTAATAGGTGATGGGTAGTGTTAGGTTGTCAACACTATATATACTTATTGAGAGGGGTTGGTTGGGAGTGCCAAAATGTAGTAGTCTCTTTGGGTTTGTGTGTGCCTTCCTCTCTTGTGGAGAGGGAGATGGGTGATTAGAGTGTTATTAGAGCTTGTAACCTTTTGTATGTTATTATCTAATTATAATGAAACCCCGAGTGAGATGATTGCCCCGTGGACTAGGTTGAAATGGCCAACCACGTTATATCCGGTGCGCTATGTCTTCTTTATTATATAATGTATGCTATCTTGTGTTATCGATGTTTTGTAGAGATCGATTTCCCCAATAAGTGGTATCGGAACCGACGATGTTCGATTTAGATTCCGAGTTCACAACTTAGTCGTATCTTTCGAAAAAGAGTTAGATCCAATGTGTTTTGGGGCTGTTTGGAGTAGATTGGTCGAGGTGGAGCTAGCGGCGACTCCATGATGGCCGGATCTACTGTTTTTGACAGTCATGGTGGTCGGATTTGGTGCTTGCATGACCGGTTTTTTTGGGTCAAATCTTGATGAGATCCGGGGGCAAAGTGGCCTGTGGCGGAGCCGTGGGGCTTGCTGTGGTGGTGCTCGAGGTGATTATTGCGCAAGGTGTGGTTATAATGCTCGTATTTGAGGCAGTGATGATAGTATGAGGTTGTTTCTATTATGTGCACGTGTATGTCTGAAGAGCGGATTGCGAGGACGAATCGCCAAGTTTCGGTTCACAGATTTGATTCAATGTGGAGATTGTTGGGATGTGTCTCGTATGCGTTCGCATACCTAGAGAGAGTCCGACTTAGACTTGGGCCTAATGGGCCGGGCCATCTATTAGTGTGGGTTACTAATAAGTGATGGGTAGTGTTAGGTTGTGAACACCATATATACTTATATTGAGAGGAGTTAGTTGGAAGTGCCAAAATGTAGTAGTCTCTTTGGGTTTGTGTGTGCCTCCCTCACTTGTGAAGAGAGATGAGTGATTAGAGTGTTATGAGAGCTTGTAATCTCTTGTATGTTATTCTTTAATTATAATGAAATCCCGAGTGGTTGAGAATTTGGTTAACATAGCCACACATTGGAAAAACTATAGGATGCATATGGGTATAAAATATAAGATAGGATAAACCTTCATAAGACTTAAGTCTTTTGGATGGAGTCCTGTTATATTAAAGGCCCATGTGCATCCATGTGTGGACCTATGTATTGTGGCCTAAACCGAGTTTTATATGGTATCAGAGCTCGGGTGTTTGTTACACGTTGCACATGAGATTTAAGCCCTCGCACGTGAAGTCCTCTTTGCCCCACGTGCGTTGCACGTGGTGAGAGTGTTGAGAATGTGGTTAACATTTAGTCCCACACTGAAAATCAATGAGATGCATGTGGGTATAAAATATAAGTTGTGATAAACTTCCATAAGGCTTACTCTTTTGGATGGAGTTCCACTATATTAAAAGCCTGTGTGCATTCATGTGTGAGCTTATATGTTGGCCCAAACCGAGTTTTACATAGTATCAGAGCTCGGGTGTTTGTTTGCCCACGTTGCACAAGGGGTTTGAGTCCTCGTTGCATGTGAAGTACTTGTTTCATGTGAGGTTGAGTTTCCTCCCTCGCGTGAGGGGAAGTATTGAGAATGTGGTTAACATTGTCCCACATAGGAAAAACTATGGGATGCATATGGGTATAAGATATAAGATGAGATAAACCTCCATAAGGCTTGAGTCTTTTGGATGGAGTTCTGTTATATTAAAAGCCCATGTGCATTTATGTGTGTTTGGGCCCAAACCGAGTTATACAAGTTTCAAATTAAGGGTTTTTCATGTAGCATCAAATCCACGTGTGATCCGTAAGTCTAGCTATAACTAATAGTAATTAGTAGTTGGATAGTGTGTACCATTAGTTTGGATATCCGGATTCGGATAGGGAATTTGTATCCAAATCGGATCAAGTCGGATTCGAATCCGGATACTAACAAAATCCGTTAGAATATGGATTTTTAGTATCCAAATTCGCAAGTTGTCGAATTCGAAAACAGATCCGAATCGGATTATCCGGGTCCGTTTACATCCCTACTCAAATGGACAGCTATCAGGGAACGACTTTAGCCATTCAGTGCACTGCTGGTCAAATGCTGTGTTGAACTTAAGCTGTGACTAACTTTATGTATATTTATAACATAGCAATTCTTTGGCAAAAAGGCTCCTCAAGATCACAACTCACAAATCTTTTTTTCCCAGGTGTATTTCTAGCTGTTTCTTCCAATACTCGCTACCAAATAATTAACGGCCTGGAACGACTGGTTGAGGCATCCCCTGTGGCCAAACGTGTTCCACCTGTTGCAATGGCTTTTACTGTTGGCGTGCGTTTTGCGAACAACGTTTATGGTGGAATGCAATTTGTTGATTGGGCTAGGTGGAGCGGGGTACAATAATGGTATGTAGTTTTCTCAACATTATTATTTTGGAAGAGTCGTGCAGCTATAGTTAACCCCCCCCCCCCCCCCCACCCCCACGCCCAAAAAATAATAATAATAATAATAATAAATAAAAAGCCGGTGATTGGCAATTTTGGAAGAATCGTGCATTTTGATTCGGATCCGGGGTGATTAGCAATTATTCTTCTATTCACAAGTACTCTATGGGGAACAAAATATAAAAAGTAAACTGTCTTTTTTGTTTTGGAAGGGGCAGTTGAAACTGTCTTTAGGACTAGCAAATTCAATTTACTCTTTGTTTTTCTCCTAAAAATCGAGGCATATGATTTTCTCCGTAACAGTATTCTTGTATCCTTAATGTTCATACACTATGGTATATATAATAGTAGCTGCATACATTAGCTTTGTCAATGAGACACTTAAATTGTACTTTATTATATACTTGCAGTTTGCATGACCAGAAAGCTTACCTTCGGAGTGCCTTCTCACAGTTAGGACTAAGGAGACAAAAGCTGGTGCTCCTGCGTCCCTTGTTATGCCAACAAAATTGCAGCAGTTAATGGATCGATCTGATCCAGAGCGGTATCTTTGCTCCAGTTAAGAATTGTTTGCACTCCGATGCAGAGGTAACCTGTATTTTTATTGTGTACTATAGCATGCCTGCTGCCTTTTGAGCTATTTCCTCGAAATGAGCAAAGGGAATGTTCTCCTAGCTTCCTGATCCTTCTTACGTATAGTGTTAATTATTGAACCAAATGAACTTATGATCTCTAAGTTATGACTCATCAATTTAATATTTCTTTCTTTATTCTTCTTCCTTGTTTCTATTTCAATTTGCGGTTGCAAGTTTAAATAATCAATGCTCAACTGTCATCAACTCCAGGATTAGTCTCTTCCCCACATGGTCTATCTGGAGTATTATAGTATTATACTGTTAAATTCGTTTGATGCTAGTATATTAACAGAAAACACAATTATCATTGCATTGCACTGCATACATATTGTTCACATGACATGTGGCAAGTTCTAAAGACACTACTAGACTAAGTTATGAACTACTTTGATAATACTTGGACAATTCAGTGAAGCTGCCACCTTTTTACACACATGGTGGCAATGGAGGTGTAGGTTGATAGTAGAGAGGCAGCGGCCGCTTATGTTGAGGTGGTCAGATGGTTCGAGAGGGTGGTGGAGGTGGTGAGTGCACAAGCTGCGGTAGTGCTGGAATTTTTTCCTGGTGAGAGCGAAATATAGGGGTTGACCGGACATTATCACAGCTAGAATTAAAATCATTGATAAGAAAGTGTGCTATTTTCGCTCAAACACAAGGGATTCACAATTAGGTTAAAAGCTGAATTAAAAGGAGTTTTCTAAAGTGAAGCGTGGATAGCGCTTTTGTGGTAGTGGGGCCTTACATGGGTTGTGACTGGTGAGAACCGAAGAGGTAACGGGGGTGGCACATGATTCAGTAGTGGCCCTGGCTATGACAGGGGGTGCGAATGCATCTCGCGACTGGCTGTTACAGGGGGTGGCACATGATTCAGTAGTGGCCCTGGCTGTAACAGGGGGTGCGAATGCATCTCGCTGGCTGGTTCCTCAACATGCAGTGGTGGGACCAGTGGCAGGATGAACAACTTCAAATGGTGCTTTCAGCTGCTTGATGGTGCATGAAATGAAGGGCAGTTTGCTCTTTAAAGTTGGTGTCATTTTGAGAGCTCTGTGGGTGACCTGCCTATCTCTGAGTCCCATGCTTACCAAAGCCTGAGCTTATCCTAAAGTTGGCATTGTGCTCTAGTACAAGGGTGTAGATATGTATACGTTGCAAGGCATCAATTGCAGCCGAAGTTTTCTTTGTAGAAATTGTCTCTACTCTTTGAGCAGCTTGGTTGCAAGGCATCAAGTGCAGCCAAAGTTTTCTTTGTAGAAATTGTCTCTACTCTTTGAGCAGCTTGGGTGTCTTTGAGCGTAGAAGGATTTATGCAATGAACAGTGTGACCAGAGAGCCAGAGACATGCTTTCCTGTTCAAATTCAATTTTCAGAGGTTAGGTTTCACATCTCGCCTTGTACACCAAAAAGGAGTTGATATATGTACGTATTAGCGTACACTATGATATGTATACATCGAGACTTACATTCAGAGCCTTGATACTAGTAACTAAAGTAGAAAAACACCAGGTGAATGCATGTAAAATGCAAATACCACATTCCAAATTAACCATAAATTCTCCACTTGCTCCCTTTTGACCATCGGATTTATCTATATTTTCAGAGTTCATGAGACTGATGTAGAATTTGATTTTACTATTATGCCACCCCGAAGCTGATTTAGTTTGGGCATCAAAGAAAGGGGCTTTGGCCACAAAATTTGCTGCGTGCATCTCTGTAGAGTTTGTATAGGCCCAAGTCACAACGTTCCGACCTACACTTTGAAAATGAAAAGTGCTTTTGCTAGTTGAAGAAGGTTCTAGATAACTAGATATGAATAGTTATATTAAATCCTGTAACAAATTAGGTTTAAAGGCATCAAAAGGTCGGCTTCTTTTAGAAACCACTCTCACTTTGCAGAGTTGTTGGGGTATCTGTGTGTAGAAAGATGGTATTTATGGGATGAACAAGGTGCCATTCTCCTGAGGCAGTGGTTGGAAATTATTTGTACAAGAAATGTGCTCCCATATTCAAGTCTAAATGTTAAAAGGTTAATCTTTTCCATTCCTATTTTCATTTCATTTCCTTTTCTTTTCTTTGTGCGCGCGTGTGAATGTGCAAGAAGAAAAGCTTAGGATTATTTGGGGCATGTTTGCCATAGGATCCGTCTAGCTTCCTGGAACATAGGTTCCCTTACGGGTAGACTAATAGAATTAGTGGAGGTGATGATTAGGAGGAGAGTTGGTATTATGTGTTTGCAAGAAACTAAGTGGGTAGGTGAAAAGAGTAGAGTCATAGAGCCTTGGGGTTATAAGCTTTGGTATACGGGTAGAGATAAAAATCGTAATGGGGTAGGTATAATCATAGATAGACGGTTGCTTGAGGATGTAGTTGAGATTAGGAGAAAAGGTGATAGAATTTTACTGGTTAAGCTTATTCTAGGTGGAGAGATCTTTAATGTTATTAGTGCTTATGCACCACAGATAGGTCTTGATGACGCTAGTAAGCGTCTATTCTGGGAGGATTTAGACGAGGTGGTGCAAAGTATACCTAGTGGAGAGAAGTTATTTATTGGTGGTGATCTTAATGGACATGTAGGTACTAGTCGTAGTGGGTTTGATACTATCCATGGAGGTTTTGGTTTCGGACAAAGGAATGAAGTAGGTGACTCGATTCTAGATTTTGCTTTATCTTATGACTTGATCTTAGCAAACACCTGGTTTAGGAAAAGAGAGTCCCACCTTATCACTTTTAGGAGCGGATCAAATGCTAGTCAAATAGACTTTTTTCTGACGAGAAGAATAGATAGAGGTTGTTGTATCGACTGTAAGGTAGTGTCAGGTGAGAGTGTAACTACTCAACATAGATTTTTAGTTCTAGATTTTCGATTTAGAAGAGAACCTAGAAAGATTAGACGTAAGGTAGAGCCTAAAATTAAATGGTGGCGATTGAAAGAAGGTAATCAAAAGGCTTTTATAGATCGTGTAGTACAAGAAGCGGATTGGCAGTCGGAAGATGATCCAGACAAAACATGGAACAAAATGGCTAGTTGTATCAAGAAAGTAGCTAGAGATCTACTTGGTGAGTCGAGAGGTGGTGCTCCACCATCTAAGGACATATCATGGTGGAATGAAGATGTAGAGGCTGCTATTAAAATTAAAAGAGATTCTTATAAAGATTTGAAGAAAAGTAGAGATGTGGAGAGATTTGAGAAGTACAAAATGGCTAAAAAGGAAGTTAAGAAAACTGTTCGGGAAGCTAAATCTAAGGTCTACAAGGAGGTGTACGAGAAATTAGACACTAAAGAGGCTGCAAATGATATATACCGGATTGCTCGAATGCGGGAAAGGAAGACTAGAGACTTATGTGCGGTGAAGTGTGTCAAAAATGAAAATCAGAAGGTTTTAGTTCGAGATGAGGATATCAAGGAAAGATAGAGAGATTATTTTGACAAATTGTTCAATGAGAGCTTTACTAAGAATTTGGATGGACTTGTCATTCAATCTCAAGATATAAATCGTGATTTCATACGTAAAATAAGACTTACTGAGGTTAAAGAAGTTTTGAACAGAATGGGTTTAAGAAAAGCGGTTGGTCCTGACGGGATTCCTATCGAGATTTGGAGATGCTTAGGAGAAATAGGCGTTAAATGGCTGACAGATCTGTTTAATAAGATTTGGCAGACAAAAAAGATGCCAAATGAATGGAGGAAAAGTATCCTTGTACCTATCTACAAGAATAAGGATGACATTCAAAGTTGCTCAAACTACCGTGGAATAAAACTAATGTGTCACACCATGAAACTTTGGAAGAGAGTGATTGAACACAGGCTAAGGAAGGATATTAAGATAACAGAGAACCAATTTGGGTTCATGCCTGGACGATCGACGACAGAGGCGATTCATTTGCTTCGTCAACTTGTCGAGCGCTTTCGAGAGAGGAGAAGAGATTTGCATATGATATTTATTGATTTAGAAAAAGCGTACGACAAGGTACCTAGAGAGGTATTATGGGGGACAATGATAAAAAAGGGGGTCCCCGTCAAGTATATTGACATAATCAAGGATATGTACGACGGAGTAGTGGCAAATGTCAGAACTTGCGGTGGCTTAACAAGTGATTTTCCGATTACTATTGGTTTACATCAAGGATCTGCATTAAGTCCTTTCCTGTTTACCATCGTGATGGATGAGCTTACTAGAACTATCCAAGATGAGGTCCCTTGGTGTATGCTATTCGCTGATGATATTGTTCTAGTAAATGAGACGAAAGCAGGGGTTAATGCCAAATTGGAATTATGGAGACAAACATTGGAATCTCGGGGATTCAGATTGAGCAGGTCCAAGACAGCATATATGCACTGCAAATTTAGTAGCCAGAGAAGTCAAAACCATATTGGTATAACATTGGAAGGGCAAGAGATATCACCGAGCGACCAGTTTAGATATCTAGGTTCCATCATCCAAAGGAATGGGGAGATCGATAGTGATGTTAATCAAAGGATCCAAGCTGGTTGGTTGAAATGGAGGAGTGCAACAGGGATTTTGTGTGATCGTAACTTTCCGTTAAAATTGAAAGGGAAGTTTTATCGGAGCGCTATTCGGCCTGCCTTATTATATGGTACAGAATGCTGGGCTCCTAAGAAGCATCATACACAGAAGATGCACGTAGCGGAGATGCGCATGCTTCGTTGGATGTGCGGTAACACTAGAAAAGACAAGGTGCGAAATGAGGATATTCGTGCAAAAGTTGGTGTAGCACCCGTGGAGGAGAAGATGCAGGAAAACCGGCTTAGATGGTTTGGTCATGTGCGACGCAGACCTATGGAAGCACCGGTTCGACGAATAGATACTCTCGATATGGGTAATGGCAAAAGGGCAAAAGGGAGACCGAAGAAAACATGGATGGAGGTGATACGAAACGATATGGTTGCCAATGGACTCAATGAAAGTATATTGTTCGATAGAAGTGAGTGGAGACAGAGGATTCATGTGCTGGACCCGGCGTGATTCTCATGTTGGTTCATGTAGCCTACCCCATATGCTTGGGATAAAAGGCTCAGTTGTTGTTGTTGTTTTGCCATGATATGATGTAGGTGTACCAGAGCGAAGATGTGTCGGTGTTTCATGCTAAAATTTTTTCTTTTTATAAATGTATTCTGCTTGTATTTTGGGCAAATCATTAAAAGTCCGTATTGTTCTGATTACTAAATCTTGTTACTGAATCTCGTTGGCAACTTTCTTTGTTAGTCTTTTTTGAGAGAGATTTCTAGGGGGTGCTTCTTCTACATCTCTATAAACTGTGTATTGTAACTCTGCTGATTTTGATGTATTTGATGAAATGTTTTATTCGGCATATACTTAAGTATTTTGATCGAATCATGCTTCCGAGGAAAATTGTCTGTAGAGTTCTTATGAATGCTATCTCATCATGCATGCTTAATTGAAATACACCACCTTCTTATGCATTTGGCTGATACAGAGATGTTGGGACATACGTACTGATTCACATATGTTATGCAACATTTGTGATGGCCTTCCAGTTTTTCATTCCATGCATCTTCCAGCTTCTGAAAAAGAAAGAATATAATCTACTGTGCAAAAATGTTGTAAGCATTGTGCATAATTTTAGTCATATATCCAAAGATTATATTGGAGTTTAGAGTGGCATCAACTGGATTGGATTTGAAAATGAATCTTAACGAGTTTTTAGCCATTGGATCCGTTAGGGGTGCGCTCTATCACTGAGGTAATATCCGAGATCTGTGCAAACAATGATTACATCGTTGGAACAAATGAGAGACGCACGAATCACAATTTAGATCCAATGGCTACAAAATTTGATATGAGTTTATCTTCGACTAACTCAATTATATTAAGAGCGAATCAAATTTGTAGACACAGGTAGCTGCTTGGTGTTTCAAAATCTTAGGAAGCAGATCTGTTGTGAAATGTTGATGTTCCCTTGTGCACTAGGAGTTGTAATTACTTAATAATATAGCTAAATGACAAGTGGTTTTTTTTTTGGGGGAATTGGCCAAGTGCTAGCCTATGCATACAACACACACAAGTAACACATCAACCTTGCTGTCTGTGCCCTTTCGGCCTTGCGGTTTCAAAATCTTATGATTTTTTTTGGGCCCTTATACAAATTACTTTGGTTATAAATTTCCTCCTGTGTGATTTTCATTTTTATGGAATTAAATGGGTTTTTAGTTGCAAGATTCAACCTTGAGATAGATCTCCTCCCAACTTTTTATTCCCCTTTTTCATTTTTCAAAATGTGATGCTGCTTCCAGTTTTTCATTCCATTTATCTTCCGGCTTCCAAAAGAAGAAAGAGCCAAAAGGTATTCTAAGCAACGTGCATAACTTTAGTCATATCATATGTCCTTAGATTATTTTGGAGCTAGAGTAGCATCTATTCTATCGGATTTAGTAACAAATTTTATCAAGTTTATATCCGTTTTGAGATTTGTGAGCCATTGATATGATTGTTAGAATAAACGAGAGGCAACACAAAGGCACAAACCGCCAAATAGATCCCAAAAAAATTAGATCTCAGAGTTTATCCTAGACTAAATTATATTATTAACAGCGAATCAAAGTTGTAGACAGAGGTAGCTTCGTCTGGAAGTATTTTTATGGTTTTGTGGTGACCTCCATGCCGAACAGCTCTAATCTCAAGATTTTTGACTTGCATGTGAATCCATGTTAGAGATTTTTTATGGTTTTGTGGTCACCTCGATGCTGAACGGCTCAAATCTCAAGATTTTTAACTTACATTTGAAACCATGTTGGATATAAGGCCTAAAAATTCTCTTTGCTTTCATGAAAAAAGACATAAGGTCTTCATGGTTTAAGATAAGAAAAGCCAGGGAAAAGATGGAAGCAAAGTTATCGGTGTTATTTTCTTTTTGGCAGGAAATTAAGAAAGTATAATTTAACAACAATATTAAATGCTGGGCATTACTGCCTAAATTTCATAATAAAATTCCCTGATCCAAATAAAAAATTTAAGAAAGCAAAATGGAAAACTGCAAAGAGAAGAAAAGATAGTACCAATTATTTTATCTTTCCTAATCATATTCAACTTGATTTTACAGAGGCTAATTGAATTAACACCCACAAAGCGATTCTCTGAAATTTGCTATTTACAAAAAAATTCACTTCATAACAAGAAACTTAAACTTTTCCCTCTCAATTCTTGTTTCTCATTTTCTCTCAAATCAAAGTCAAATCAAGCACATGTATACAATTTGTCTTGCAAGTATAACGATCTTGAGTCAATAAAATTGCACAGAACCATCAGAAATCACCCTTCGATTATAGAACCAACATTTTCTTACATCTATATATTTCATCTTATCACTAAAAATGATCAACTACTAACAAATTTGACGACGCCTATCTCTCTCTCTATTATTAAAAGGAGTAACAGGTCAAATCTTGCAAGAAACCCCGTATTGTAAAAACTATTTTCACAAATTCGACTATCGTTATATCTACTAAAAAACCCCTAATAAATCGCAACTCACTCAAATTTCAGCCATAGATCTGAACGAATCTCACCGCGGGCTTCTCGGCCTCGGGGGCCTTGGGGATGGTGACGGTGAGCACGCCGTCCTCCATTGCCGCCGTCGCCTCCTCTTCCCTGGCGTTTTCCGGCAGCCTCATCGCCCTCCTGAACCGCCCGCTGATCCTCTCCAGCTTCCGCCACGTATCGCCGGGCTCCTCCTCCTCCCTCCTCCGATCGCCGCTGATCACCATAATCCTAGCGGCGGCGGCGGAGGAGGGGTCGTGGTGCTCGATCTCGATCTTGACGTCGCCGCGCCTGACGCCGGGGAGGTCGGCCTTGATGACGTGCGCCGCGCGCGTCTCCCTCCATTTGATGCGGGGCCCACCGTAGGGGAAGTGTTCGAAGGGCTCGTTCTCGATGGGGTTGTTGAAGCCGAAGCGACCTGGGATCATCGAGCTCATCTTCTTGATTTCTTATTTTATCGATTGATTTTTTTTTAATCAAATTTTGGGGTGAAGACTGAAGAGAGAGAGAAAGGGGAAGCTAATGATCGGAGGGTATTTATAGGCGATTAGTGGCGAGATCTGATGATGGCTCTCTCTCCCTCTCTCGAGTGGGAGTTCGTTGAGGCGGTTAGGGAGATGCTTCTAGAAGCTTCCATGGGCTGTGCATTGGAGACGCCCAAGGAATGATAAGAAAAAAAAATCAGTTGAACTTAGATTCATTGTTTCTTTGAGCCAAGCAACTTGTTTCCATGGGAGAGTTTGTTACACACTAGGATTTAGTGATGATTTCCTCAATGGCTTTGCTTTCAAAAAAGCTCGACTTAATTTATATGTGTTGGGTCAATTGAAGGATCAATGATTAGAAAGTATGTTATTTTAGAATTGAACTCCGACAATTGAGTTTTTGAAAATCAAACTCCCATAAAAGTGCCATTAATCGCCATGCAAATGGAAGAACAACTTGACAAAATATAAAATAAAGTAGAAGCTTATGTGCATAACATTGATTAACCGACTAACTCATAACCGTTTTTTCTCCCATAAATTCTTTAGTGTGGATAGTGTCTGTCTGTTAGTGAAATATAGTATTATATAAGTTAGGCCAATATATAGATTTTAATAAGAAACACCGTGGTTTTAGTAGATGGGGTTGGTGAGTACTGAAGAGGCGGCGCCAAATGACCAGGAAGTTACCCGGCCCTGGCTTAATCATGATCGTTTCCCTTCTTGTAAAATCCCCAATATATATATATATATATATAAGGTTCATTGAGGCCATAGGAGGGAATTTCCTCCTATGGCGTCGAAAAAATACACCTTCCCTCATTTTTTCCGACGATCGGCACCCACCATCTTCATCGTTATCATCTAAAATGTGGGTACACCAAATTTCATGTGATTCTACAACTTTTTCACCGTTGATTTAGTGGGTTCAAAATTAACGGTTTACCGACAATAGAACTTTTTACATTGCTAAATCAACGGTGAAATGGTTGTAGAATCACATAAAATTTGGTGTAGCCACATCTTAGATGATAACGATGAAGATGGTGGATGCCGGTCGTCGGAAAAAAACGAGGGAAGGTGTATTTTTTCGACGCCATAGGAGGAAATTCCCTCCTATGGCATCTTTCCTCCATTATTCTCTCTCTCTCTCTCTCTCTCTCTCTCTATATATATATATATATATATATATATATATATATATAAACATACTTACTTTTTGGTTTCTTGATTTTGGATTTGAGAACTGGTTGGGGTTTGATGGAGGTGATTTGGAAGCAGGCCAGGAAGCTCAAGAAGCAAGTGGGCCAGGTAGCAGATGGTAAGATGATCATGTCATGTTTCAATTATGTACTTGTTATATCTTATCTCTTTGGAATAAATTCATGTCTTTTGATTGTAGGTTTCTTTTCTTTTTCTTTTAATATACTTTTAGAGGATTTGCTGGAATTGATGCTTGTTGGTTGTGAACAAGCATTCAAGATTTATATTTATCATGTTAATGTGGAATTTCGACAATTGAACGTTAGTGAACTATTAAAAGAAGTTATGAAGCATGTAGGAGTGATGAAGTTAAATCATTTGTCATGATGGTGTGTTGTTAGAGGAATTTAAGCTATGGGTAGTTAACGTAGAGTAATGGGAGTAGTCTTGTAACCAGCCATTCTTATTGCTATGTGTGTCTGGAAAAATTAAAAAATCAGTAGAGGAAATCAAAAGTAATATGAGAATATATAGTATTTCCAAAGCTCTTCCTAGTTTACTTAGTAAAAGGATCGCCTATTTAGGCCCTCCATGTCGATTTCTCTTACTCAGCCTATTGAAGGATGTGTAACTTGATAGTGAGGCTGCAGCTCACAAGCTTAGAAAACACATAATAAGAAGATTTTTTTTATAAATACTCGGACTACACTTTGAGAAGGACTTAAATAAGATTGATTGAACTATCAACTGTTCGATGCCTCATGCTTAGAGTTATGGAGAGGGAAAGAACTCATGGACGGTATATGAAAGAACTAACAAAGGATCTTTTTTCTCCCCAATGACTGAATAACAATTGAACTAAAGCGGTGGCATATGATTGTTTGTGAAAATAATTTATAGCACGTTAAGTGTAGATTGCACGACTGTTGAGTTTTGGTATTCTGTTTCTTAATGTTTTGCTTTTACTTCTTTATGTTTGGATTCTGAGTCCCTGCATGTTGAACTCTACCCTAACCTTTTCTTATGCATAGGGCGTTCTTAAGCAATCTAGTGGACGTCAAGGTCTCTGCTCTTGTCGATGATACCAAGATTCAATGTCACCAAATCTTCAAATGTTGTATTATTCTACTACAACAAAGGTATATCATTTTCAAGGTGCTGTTTTTGTATAGATTTCCAGATGACATCAGTAAAATCTGATTAGTTTTCCTTCATTATATGTGGCATTTTCAAAGGGATATCATGCGGGGTGTAGAAACTTTTTAAAGCTGTTACTTCCAACTAAATGGAAATAGGCAACGGGCATTTTCTTCTTTCGATTAAACATGATCCTACCAGTTTTTCAAATTTAGTTTATAAATAAAAGTTTATAATTTCTCCAGTAACCAAGCTAAGCTGAAGACTGTTGCAAATATGGAAACGAGTACCAAAGTTGTGGTTTTTTCTATTGCAAGGACATCTCTTGAGTTTGGTCATGCACATATTTTGATGCAAAATGAGGTAGAAAATCTCCTTGGGAGTACTTGCTCATCAAGTGACATTTGCTCTCTTTACTATTGTAATCCAAACTCGACAAGATAATCCGTAAGTTTTCCATTGGATTGTATTCATGGCCATTCTTCTAAGAACATGTGGCAGTTTGAGAAGTGGCCACTGGCCACATGCTCTTTAGTACAGTTCCTTGCTTCTTCTCCATCCAAATCACTTGCAAATGCACTGCGTGTTCTAGCCATCTAATTTACATCAGTAGAGCAATTTACCTCATAATCGTGGAGAAACTTACAATATGCATAATATTAATTAGTTTGTTAAGAATTAGTATTAAGTATTTCAGAGAGGAATTTCACAATATCAACCTATGTTCAACATTGGTTACCTTGGGATTTTGGATGTTCTTGATACCTTCTAACAGAACCCATCAGGGTGCAAATTTCATCTCGGATTTTTGTTTTTAGTCGTCTCATGATATTCTGCTGTTAAATTGGAAGTGAGAATCAGATCTGACTAAACAAAAGTTCCTTTGTTGGATTCTATTTTATGTCAAGTTTTCATATGCATCACCTAACTAAATTATTTTACGTCCTGCATTGGCTCCTATAGAGGATGCTTGCCACTTGAGTCACCTTTATGAGCAGATCGATCAGGCGGGATGTGGAAGCTCAGGCAGTGGTCATACTGGTGTTTTTTGAGGCTTCAAACCTAACAGAAAGTAAAATTAATTACCAAAATTTTCATTTGGTCAGGCAGCTGAAGTTCTTAGACGCTGGCTGAAGTTGGTGCTAGTGCGGACGATGCTGTAAAACTTCAGAATGCAGAATCAAAAATGTCAATTTATGAAGATTCTTTATCTGCATTGGGGAGAGACATGATTGCTGCTATGGCATCACATCAGTTATGGCTCAACAGCAAGAAGCGCTTTTCAGCGTCTTCTTACAGTGGTGTGCCATTCTTCTTTCATTTTTTTTTCACTTGGAAAATTGGAAAATAGAATATGAATATTCTCTTTGATCTCATGCTGTTTTCTACTTATGGCCCATTTTATTAACTGCTGTAATTACCGGGATACATGTTTGTATCATGTGTGTCAACTGATACATTCTGGAACAATTTTATGGAAATGCTATTGCAATGTGGACCTGTAAATAATTGTTGATCGACATACAATACATAGATTCGAGAGGTTCACGGCTCTGAAATTTGATCCCGCACTATGTTAACTCTTGAATCGACCTTCAGTGGTGGAGCCGGAAACTTAGAGGGGTAGTCGGGATATGTGCATAGGAAAAGGGGGCACAATGGATGCAGTGTCGAAGGTTCCTTTGTTTAAAATTGTTATATACATTTGCATGCCGGGATGCATGAGTTTACATAAATTTTCCCATGTTACATCTTTTTTCCTTTGTTCCCCAATATTGGGGAATGATCAGAACTGTACTCCGCCCCTTGTTGTTGTAGTAGTGTGACCCGCCTATCTCTGAGGAGTTAATTCCGTGCTTATTAAAGCCTGAACTTATCCTACAGTTGGCACCGTGCTCTTGTACAAGGCTGTAGATATGTATAGATTGCAAGGCATCAATTTGTGGTCGAAGTTTACTTTTGTAGAAATTGTCTGTACTCTTTGAGCAGTTGGGGGTATCTTTCACTGTAGGATAGTTTCGATGGAATGAACAATGTGAGCAGAGACATGCTTTCATGTTCAAATTCAATTTTCAAAGGTTAGGTTTTGCATCTCACCTGGTACACACAAAGAAGTTTATATATGCACATATTAGCATACAGTATGATATCGATGCATTGAGATCCACATCCAGAGCCTGTAACTAACGAAGAAAAACACCTGCAGGTGAATGAGAATGTGCAAACTGTAAATACCACATTCCGAATTTACTATAAATTTCTCCACTTGCTCCTTATTGACCTTTCGAAAACAGTTCATTGGATTTATCTGTATTTATAGAGTTCATTGATTCTGATGTTGAATTCGATTTTATTGTTTGCCTTCCCAAAGCCGATTTACTTTAGGCATCAAAGAAAGGGGGCTCCGGCCACAAAATTTGTTGCCTGCATCTTTGTAGAGTTTTGTATCGGGCACAAGTCATGATGGTTCCAGACATACACTTGGAAAATGGAATGCGCTTTGTGCTTCTGAATAAGGTTGTAGATAGCTAGCTAGATTTAAATATTTTACATTAAGCCGCGTAACAAATTAAGTTTTAAGGAATCGAAAGGTCATATAGCTTCTTTTAGAAACCATTCTCACTCTGTGGAGCTATTGCAATGTCTGTGTGCACAATGATATTTTTTATGGGATGTACAAGCTGCTATCCTCCTGAAACCTGGTCGGAAACTATATGCAAAAGAAATGTGCTCCCATATTCAAATTCAAATGTTACAAGTTGAGTATTTTCCTCTCAGATGATATGATGTAGGTATGTCACATTGAAGAAATGTCGGCGTTTCGTGCTGAAAGTTCTTCTTTTTGGCCATATTTTACTCGTGTTTAGGCAAATCATTAAAAGGTTGTATTGTTCTGATGACTAAAGCTTGTTATTGTATCTGCTTGGTAACTTTGTTAGTCTTTTTGAGAGGTGATTTTTTTGTTGTTTGTTGTTATGTTGTGTGTTGTACTCTTCTAATTTTATGCATTTGATGAAATGTTTTATTTGGCATATACTTTATTATATACTTTATTATTTTGATCGTATCATGCTTCGAAGGAAAATTGTTTTGAGTTATTTAGAATGTGATCTCATCATGCGTGCTAAATCTAAATGCATCACCTTTTTTTTATCCGCATGCACCTTTCCGACACACAAAAACGTTGAGACACATCACATATGTAACATTTGCGATGGGCCTTCCCACTTTTTCTTTCCATGCATCTACCAGCTTCCAGAAAAAGAATAATCTACCGTGCAAAAGAATTGTTAGCTATGTGCATAATTTTAGTCATATGTCACAAAGAATATATCTGATTTAGAGTAGTTTCTACTCAATTGGATTTCGAAACAAATACAGCTATTGGATCTGCTTTGTGATTGTCCAAACAATGATTTCCTCATCGGGAGGTACAAATCTTAAGAGTTGAGAAATTTTATAATGATAATGCGGTTTATACGAGTTGAGAAAAGTTAGAAAAAAGATAAAAAGAACGCTTATTGGCATTAATTTTCCGAAAATTAAGAAAGTATAATTCGGGGACACTATCTCATGTGGATGTTCTGTGGAAATTTCATAATAAATTCCATAATAAATTTCATAATAAATTCCACGATCCAAATAAAGCCTTAAGAAAAGAAAAATCAAAAATATATATAAAAAGAGAAATAGCAAGATGCGCGCATATTCAGTTAATCACAGACATTCTCTGGAATTTGTTTCCTACAATCATTTTTGATTCATAACAAGAAAATTGATTTCAAATCAAGCACATGTAAACAATTTTATCTACGAGCATAAAGATCTTGAATCAAGAAAAAAAAAATGCACAGAACTATCAGAAATCACAGTTCAAATTTAGAACCAGCATTTTTTTAACATGCAGTTTCGTTTCATCACTAAAAGAAGTGATCGACAAACAACAATTTAGACTCTTAGGTGAAATCTTGCGAGAAACCCCCTCCTCTTTGTAAGTACTATTTCACAAATTCGGCTATGATCCATCATTATATCTCTAACTAAAAAATCCCTTAAAAATATTCACTAGATCTGAACGAAACTCACCGCGGGCCTCTTGGCCTCTTGGCCGCCCTTGGGGATGGTGACGGTGAGCACGCCGTCCTCCATCGCCGCCGTCTCCTCCTCGTCCCTGGCTGATGGATCTCTGGATCTTCTTCAGATGTTATCTTCCGCTGATCTGCAACGAGCGCTGATGGATCACTGAGATTGAGTTGGAGGGTTATCTCATGGAGCATGTGGATCTCAATGGGTTTTATGTGGTTGAGGCCGAGCTACCTGCAAAGAAGTCACAGGGTGGTTGTGCCATCGAGGACCCTCCGACGATCAAGTTAGACGGGGTATTTTGGCAGAGTAACGGCCTATTAGGGTCAAATTGGTTTACATGAGTCATCTGAGAGAGGAGTTTATATAGCGGCAGCCATGGGCAGGCGGCCGCGAGATTCACGCCGGCCGTTACGCCCCTGGTGTTACGCCCGCGTGATAAGCGGGATCCCCTATTAATGACGAGACATGCTCGTTAGTAGGGGATCGTGATGGTGTGGAACGCGGGATCATGGGCGACGGATATCTCACGCTTGGCGAGATTCGCGGAGCCGTGACGGAGGCGCCTGTGATCGGTGCTGTGGGTCGGTCGGTGAGACCGAGGAAGATGAGCTCGGCAGGAGGCTCAGGAATGAGCGGAAGGCCGAGGCATCTTGGTTCTGTGATAGCTCGGAGGCGAGCTGGGGGGTAGTCTAGAAGGCCACCGAAGGTCGGGAACATCCTCGGGTCGGAGGCCCGGGGTGTGCTTCCAACGTAACGTTCTTGATCCTTTCTTATAAGCTCTGGGATAAGTCATCTGCCACGTGTCATGATCTGGGGAGTCACCGATATCGAGCATCATCATTAGCCCCCCTCTCGTCTCGACCCGTTCTTGGGTCGGGTCGGGTCGAGAGTGGTCTGACCAGTCATCCGGGGTGAGCTCTTACTTGAAGATATCGTCGGTGCATATTCCCGGGCAATTAGTCGTATTTTCATGATGACGTCAGCGGATCAGGGGAGAGATCTCGCATTAAAGAGGAAGCGCCGGTTCGTGCGTACGTTCGCCGAAGCGCCAACCCACGTGTCTGACGCTGGTTGGCCGACGAGACGGGCCGTAGGTGTTCCCGCGCCCGATGGGACGCGCCCAATGTGAGTGCGACATGTGGAACGTTGTCGGCAGTTGGTTGCGAAGTGTTTTTTTGGCGGGAGGCAATCGGAGCCGTAGGATGTGTACGCCGGCAATTATAAATAGAGGTAGGATCCCCATCAGGATCCATACCTCACCATAATTTCATCGTCCCTAGTCGTGTTAGCTCGGCGCTCTTCTCCTCAGGTCGGATTCCTTACGTCTTCTCTTCCGAGGACTCGTCCCTTTGATCAGGTTAGATGTCTTCTACCGAGGAGTCTGTATAAATAGTCCGGATAGAGTCTAGGGAGTCCCCTGTAGCTTCCTCTTCTTCTTCTTCTTCCTCTTCCTCGTCAGAGTCGGAGTCCCCCTGGGAAGTTAAGGTTAGTCATGCTTCCCGGGGTCGTGCGACGGGGGCGGTCCCCAGAGCGCAGGTCACGGATGTTCTTGGCGCGTCATCCACGGTGAGGCATGCGGATGAGCTCGCCACCATCCGGACTCGTTTCCACATTCCTCCCGGCTATTCGCTTCGTCTGGCCGAGGAGGGGGAGAGGGCAAACCAGGTAGGGGTAAGGAGATCGCCTTGTACCTGGAAGCCTTTTGGGCCGGGATGCGCCTGCCCTTCTCCCCTGAGGTGAGTGTGGCGTTGAATTGTTTTGAGTTAGCCCCGGGCCAGTTAGTGCCGAACTCTTAGAGGATTCTCCTTGGGTTCCTGGTCCAGTTGAAATTACGTCTGATCCTTTTCTGCCGGAGTCTTCTCGTTTCTTCTCTCTGCTACAAAAACCACCCCGACACTCACAGGGGCGAGCCGAGCTAGGTATATATCTCTTTTAGAAAACACCGCGGAGGTGCTGCCGGATCGGAGGTCGTCATAGTACCTTCTTCCATTCACGAATGGAAGAAGAAGTTTTTGTTTGTTGGGCCGTCCGAGGGTGAGGATTGGCCTGTGCCCATCCAGTGGCATAGGGCCAACTGCCCGCGGGTGGGGCGGTCAAATGATCCCGACGTGGCGGTGGCGGCGGAGTGGGAGCCCCTCCCCCGGGCTGATGTGTTGCTGTCTGAGCGGGCCCTCAGTTGGGCCGGGCTTAGCCCCGCCCAGTTCACGGGTAAGTTAGGAGTTTTCAGGCGACCTGTTTAGACTTGTGTATTCTTTTACTTTTCTGGCATTGCTGACTCCTCTGTATTTTTGTCTTATGTAGAACCCATGAACCTAGGCAAATTTCGGGCAGCCCTGGTCGAACAGAAGAAGGGAAAGAAGGCCGGAGGCGTCGGCCCTTCTCGCCCGTCGTTGGCTCCGGCTCCACCGGCAACCGCTCCATCCAGCCGCTCAAGCATGTTCCGGGCCCCGGAGTCCAGCCAAGCGCTGAGCCTAAAACGTGCTCGGGAACAAGAGCCACGGGTTCTAGAGGTGGGGGGTGAGACTGGTTTCCCTGCATTGCTCCTCAAGAGGTTTCATAGGACGGTGCCCCATTCCCTGGCTTTCCCGATCCTCGTGGACGATGGGGAGCTTCGCTTTGAGATGCCCTCGGGCTTTCCATTGCCGACAGCCTGCTCTCGGAGATGGAAAGGTCGGCCAGGGGCAGAATCCCTCGGGGGACCCTCCGGGCCCAAATGGCGGCCATAGCGCAAGAGGCCGTGCAGGTTAGTGTTCGCACCCCACTCGGTTCCCCATTCAGTATTTTTGCTCGTGAGATTGGGTGCCCCCTTTACTTTTTAACCCTCCTCTGTTTTCTTCAGGTCCTCCAGCATGTCGCCCTCGTGGTCAACATGGAGGACGAGGAAATTGCCCCGGCAATGCGGGCCACGGGCGAGTTCTCCTCGCGGGAGGAGAGCTCAAGGCTGGAGCTGGAGGCGGCAGTGGAGAGGGTCGCTACCCTCGAAGACCGGGTAGCGGCCGGGGATCGGGAGATCGCCAAGTATCGAGAGGTCGCCCGAGCCTCCGAGGCCAAGTTAGAAGATTCCAGGGTGCTTGTTGCCACCCTGAAGAAGACGGCGAACACCCTCCGGAGGGAGAACGGGGCGGCGAAGGAGGGAACGAGGCGTGCCGAGCTCCGAGCTTCGAAGGCGGTGGAGAGCTACAAGAAGTCGGATCGGTATTATACCGACCTCGCTGGAGCCGCTACCGTTGTTTGGCACAACGCCCTCGACGCCGTCAAGGCCCTCATGCCGGAGTTCCCTGACGACGAGCTCCGGGGTGAGTACCCCCTCGGGGATGAGGCATAGGGGAATACCCCCGGAAGCGCTGCAGGGGGAGAGGCCCCTGGTGGGAGCGTTGGGGATAAGTCGGTCGCCCCGGCTACTGACGCAGAGGTTCCCGCTGTGGGTGCCGACTTTCAAGATGCTACCCCCGGTTGTCGCAGTGGAAGCGCAGCTCCTCGAGGTTCTCCTCAGCCCCGTGGCCTGAACTTCCTCGCCCTTTTATTTTCTTTGCGCTAAAATTTTGTAAGCCTCCGAGCGTTTTTGTAAGGCTGGGGAGCCCATAATACCTCTGTAAAGACTTCCGATTTTTATGAATAAAAAATCTTTTTGCAGTGTTCTTTGTGTGGGCATTTTCCTTTTGTTCATGGTAAACATTTTTATTTGCGCAGTACTGCTTTCATGTTAGGTAGGTTTTTCGTCTAGCGATCGCATGTCGAGTTGAATTCGACCATTTGCTATCTCCATGGCCCCGAAGTCGAGGTAGAGATCGCTTAGTAAGGACGTGGAGGGAGTTGAGCAGTGAAGCTGCTCGGTGGCCTCTTGATGAGGGCTTGATCCTTGGCGTTGATGGGCAGGAGATTACCAGCCACGGATGGATCGAGCAGGATAGCTTCTCGGTGGCCTCTTGATGAGGGATTTGATCCTTTGTGTCATAGGGTAAGAAATTACCAGCCAAGGATGGACCGAGCAGTGAAACTGCTCGGTGGCCTCTTGGCGAGGGCTTTGATCCTTAGCGCGGGAGGGCATTGAGAGGCCTGCTAAGGATGGACCGAGCAGGATAGCTGCTCGATGGCCTCTTGATGAGAGATTTGATCCTTGGCATCGTGGGGTAAGAGATTACCAGCCAAGGACGGGCCGAGCAGGGTAGCTGCTCGGTGGCCTCTTGGTGAAGGCTTTGATCCTTGACGTCGGTAAGTAGTGAACTACCAGCCATGGATGGATCGACCAGGGTTGCTGCCCGGTGGCCTCTTGATGAGGGCTTTGATCCTTGGCATTGGTGGGTGTTGGGGTCAAAAATTGCACCCCGGTTGAGCAAGTCAAAATCAAAGTCAACCCCAAGCCAGGTGGGCCTAAGTCCAGGCCAAGTGGGCCCATGCCCAAGTCGAACCCGTGGCCAGCCTCCCCATGCCAACATAAAAATCATGTAATAAATAATTTTAATGTAATTTTTTATGCATGAATGGGCATAAAGCCAAATTTTTGTAAAGCCCATGGCTCAAGTGCAAAAGAAATGAGCACATGATGCATGAGATGGGCAAAATACCATTTTGTAAAGCCCAAGGGGTTATATGTAAATGCGTAAGCCTATATAAGGCAACATGATAATGAAATGAAAAAGAACTTTTCCTTCCTCTCAAAAGTTAGGGTCTGTGCCTCCTTCTCCTTCCTCAATATTCTAAAACCTTCTTCCCCTTTTGAATTAAATCAAGAGTTTTACTCTTCTTTTTCCAAAAATAAATAGTTTTTCACCACAAAACCCATAAAGGGGAGTTCAGATCTTCCATTAGATCTCAAAAATGGGAGATTTTTAAATCTCACACTCTTTCTCCAAGATCTGGCCAACCGAGAGGAAGAAGAAGGAGATCCATCTCCAGAAATCCCATCTTGGGAAGATCCAGGGCCAAAGGGGAGAGAAACAAAGGGGCCCCCTTTGATCATTTCTAAAGATTTTTAGGAGTTTAACTCCATTCAAGATCTGTTGGAGTTCAACTCCATAAATTAATCTCCTTTTAGGAGTTTAACCGCAGAAGTCAAATCGGGAGCACAGCTCTCAGTGCAGGGACAAAGTCATGTCCCCGCTGAAAGACGCGGACGAAGACGTGGCGGACGTCTCGCATGAATTTCGGGGCATATGCTAATTGGTGCTATCTGTCCACCTCTCCGAAGACGCCAAGTTGATTTATGGCACCGTGTATCGAAGGTTCAAACGGATGCGGCCGATGTAGCAGACTTCGTCAGATTCCCCCTCGTTCGAGGTTTTTTTTTTTATTGTGGGGACGCTCTTCTCTGCAGGCGCAAGCCCCTGCAGTTAATTACGCTACCGCATCGCGGTAACCACTTTCTCCTTCTCTAGATGGTCACTTCGTGTCGTGGGTGTTTGTTTTGTTTTTAGTTGCCCGTGGATTGTATACGGAGACTAATTTATGTTGTCGCCCGTAGGGCGTGGATTAGTCCAAATTCGTATTTTCTTAGATTTGGATTTTGGTTTGGGTTCAAGGATACGTTAGCCTCATTTGGGACCAAGATCAACTTAAATGTATGTTAAGGACACGTTAGTCTAATTTTTTTTTAGACTAAGATCAACTTAACGGGATCGTTTAGATCCAACAAAAGAGCATTTGGACTCTATTGTTTAGTTTAGGGACATTGCGGTCGATTAGTTTAAGGACATTGCGGTCCAGGTTAAGGACATCGTAGTCCATGAGTTTAAGGACCTCACAGTCAAGGTTAAGGACATCGTAGTCCATGGGCTTAAGGACCCCACAGTCCAGGTTAAGGACATCGTAGTCCATGAGTTTAAGGACCCCACAGTCCAGGTTATGTGTGGTTGTCGGGACCCGTCACCTCTCTGAAGACGTTGAAGGATTACAACGACAAATATCAGAGGAGTAAAGAGATGTACCCTTGAACCGGTGTGAATTGGTCGGAAGATCTATAGTCCAGTTTGAGACTAAGATCTGTTAAATATTTATGAGTAGATGGGCTCAATTAAATATAAGTTGAGGACTTATGGCCAATATTAGGCTAAGTCCAATAAATGTTTAACATTTTATTGTTCTGGTTATTGGGCCTTTATTTGGGCTTGGCCCTTTTAATAATGTTGAGTATTAGATCTTGACATTTTTTTTGACTTGTATTGAATGCAGAGTATTCACCAGAACAATTTATGTTCTGCCAGCGCAACACATGGCACACCAGGCGTTTTGCGCCAGTTAAAGAGCGCAGTGCGCTTCTGTCAAGTAGCGCACACGAGAAGGACACGTGTTGCGCTTGGCGCTAAGCGCCAGATGGTGGGCGCATTGTGCCAGTTTATGAGCGCTAAGCGCTAGTCCATGAGTGCATTGCGCTATCAATTTAGTGGCGCACACGTGAGTGACATGTGGCGCGCTTGGCGCAGAGCGCCAGCCCATGAGCGCAGTGCGTTATTTCAGAAGCGCAAAGCGCAAGTTGCATACGTGATTGACACGTGGCGCATTTTGGCGCAGAGCGCCGGTCCAGAGAGCGCAGAAGCGCAGTTCAAGAGTGCAAGGCACATTTCAATGGCGCAAAACACATTTGATCAATTTTTATGATCTGTTAACAAATTTATGTTCTTTTAAAAGAGACTTTGTCTCAAAATTCAAGAACAACAGTTCTTATTTTTGAAAGGCTTTGCTTTTATAGATCAATAATCTGTGAATGAAGTAAGCACTTCTTTGTTTTTATAATAAGATCTTTTGATCTCTTTTATGAAAGACCTTGGTCTTTGTAGATCTATGATCTTTTACGAAGATAATTCTTCTTATTATGAGATGATTTCATCTCTGTGTTCATCATTCATGATGTTTACATTGAAGAAATAATCTTCTTTTGCTGAGAGCTTACTCTTCTTTCTTTGAATTTCTCAAAATTTATAGGGGGGTTCTCTATCTCAGACTTGAAGTCTTGGGGCCTTTATATAGGGCAAGTTGATTTGTTAAATCAGTTTAAGAGATCTTTCTCTGATTGATTTGGGGATATTTCCCACCGTTGGATCTTTGATCCTAAGGCTTCTGTTTTACAGAAGGCAATCTTCTTATTTTTAAAAAGATTGAGAAATCTTTCCATAACAGAATTTTAATTCTGGTTAATTAATGATTTATCATTATTTATTAGATCTTTTGATCTAAGGGTGGGGAATTTTATAATTCCAGCGATGGCGCACCCGTGCTTTGCACGTGGTGCGCTGCTCAGAGCGCAGCGCACTTTGCGCTAGCGCATCTACGTTTGACACGTGGTGCGTTGCCTAGAGCGCAGCGCAGCCTGCGTTAGCGCACCTGTGTCTGACACGTGGCGCACAGCGCGTCTAGCGCTAGCGCACACATGGTGCCCTGCCTAGGGCGCAACGCACCTGGCGCTAGCGCATCCGTGTTTGACACGTGGCGCGCAGCGCGCCTAGCGCTGGATCTGAAGCATTGCTTCAATTTTTGAATTTTGAATTTCAAAACAGAGCTTTGCTCTGATTGGGGGTGCACTGCCTAGGGTGTAGCACACCTGGTGCTAGCGCATCCGTGTTTGACACGTGGCGCGCAGCTCGCCTAGCGCTGGATCTGAAGTGTTGCTTCAATTTTTAAATTTTGAATTTCAAAATAGAGCTTTGCTCTGATTGGGGGAAACAAATGCCCCCCACCGTTGCGCTCACGTGGCGCACACGTAAGTGCAGCGGTGGCAGCATCTGCGCCCTTGGATCAACCATGAAGTTGAAGAGGCGTTTCAATGCATATAAATAAGACCTTTGGTCCCTTAGATGATTTTCATCTTCTTCTTGAGAATTATCTCTTCTGAGAATTTTATTCTCCCACAGAGCATAGCTCTCTTATTTAAGAACCTTTTAAGAGTCAGAACTCTGTTAAAATTTTAGGTAAAATTTAAAACTTTTAATAAACTAGGGATTTACCCATTAACAGAGCCTTGCTCTTCATAGATTTTTGATCTAAACAAAACCCATTTAGGGTTTCATTAACAGAGCTTTGCTCTTCTGAACCCATAGATCTAAAGAGATCTTTTCCTGGGATTTCTTAGCCCATGAACATAGGCTTTGCTCTTTTGAATCATGTTGATATGTTAATCTTTGATGAAGAACTCTTAAGAGTTTGTTCATGGATCTTGAAGATCCCAGAATTTTTTAATTTATAAAAATTAATTTTAATTAATTCTTTTCTGTTGGATTTTTCCATCATCATTACAGATCTAGGCTCTTAAGGAATTTTATTCCTTCGTGATCAGAGTTTCACAAGTGTCACTCTGTCATAGAGTATTGCTCTTAAAGGGAGATTTTCTTCTTTTCCCGAGAGATCTCTCATTTAATGAGAATTTTCCTGAGGATTTCCTCATTTAATTAATAGTTTCATTCAATGATGAGGCTGTTTTATTAATTGATGCATTATCATCTAGATTTTGTGGGTCCCCATTTGGTCCCCTTTCCACTGCATTGCAGTGTGGTACAAATTTTAAAGTACCGAGTGTCAAAATTTAAAATTAAATTATAGCACTGACAGTTGACTTCTGTCCCCTTTTTTTTGCAGGCGACATGTCTTTCGATGCTACGTTTCCATTCGTCCGTTCAGAGGGAGGATTCCCTGAGGCATCTGTGGACCGGGAGGTTCTCGCGCTCATCAAAGACCGTGACCCGGAATACAAAAATCTTCACTTGTGGGGTAGATAGTACGACCAGATTATCAGAGGTCGTCGAAGCTTCTCTTGTGCGACGCTTCGGAGTCTATCTCGGTGATCCCGTATGCAGATGCGCCCCCGGTGAACTATGCCGTGGAGGTTGTTAATTGGACTTCGGAGGGTCTCCTTCAGCCTTCGATTGCCGCCGTACCCATGCAGCCGGCGGCGGCTTTGGACACCTTAGGGCGGCGCATATGCCAGGGCGAGTCGTGCCCTTGGGGATAGCCCTACAACATAGGGCTAACTCCCCGTCATCCGGCCGGGTACTTGCAGTGGGCCCGGTATATCTTGTCGGCGAAGAAATCGCAGCTGCGAAAGCTCGGCTTATACCCTACGGTCTACGCTTCGTTGTTCCAGTATTCTGCACCTCCCACATGGTGGATCAAGACTTTTTGGAGCAGTGGAACATCCCGACCCATACCTTCCTTCTATTGGATAGAGAGGTCTCCATTTCCTTGGAAGAATTCGCCGAGGTTTCTGGTCTACCAGTTAGGGGGGAGCACTACGAGGAGCTGCTTCCTCCGGACGAATATGTTTTTGCCACCAAGCTAGTGGTGATGGGCCTCACGCCAGAGAACGCCATTCAGCACCAGTTCCCAAGTCTGATAAAAGTGCTGAATATGTACGAGAGCCTCTTCCTTGAATCCGGAGGCCGGGGGGTCAGTTTTGCGGACTTCATTGCACGTTTTCTTCGCCCGGAGATTTTGTCGCGACAAGGCGAAAAGTTTGCTAAACTTGACGATCCCTTCGGCTTTGGCTTGGACCGTCGGCCGATACTGGAAGCTGATCAGAAGGGTTTCTTCCTTCCCGACGTCGCGATCGTCCCCTGTCAAAAATCGCCGCTCCAGGCATTGACGAGGAGTCGTTCTTTCTTGAGTTTCTTGGGCTATGGTTGAGTTGGTTCGCGCTCCCTATGCATTCTCGTTACATGAGGCCTTTCGTCTTCTACCCCGCGCATCGCATGGTTGCCGGAATACAAGTGGCCATCGGGATTGCCGGGTTAGCCCACTTATACCATGGTCTTAGCGTAGCGGCGGGTACCATTGAACCGGGGGTGCATCCTGCCAACTTCCCGATGCATTACTTCACTTCATGGATGGAGCTGCACGTGCTCGGGGTCTTTGGCATTCACAAGAGACCTTCGTTTTAAGAGAGATGCAAGTTCCCTTGGATTATGCGGCTAGTTGACGCCTCCATCGTGAGTCCGTCACAGCGGAAAGCTAGGGGCTTGCTCCTTCGTCCGTGCACGGTCGGAGATGGTATGTCTTTCACAGACAAAGTCTTGACCATCGGCCAGGAAACTTCAAAGGCGGTGCTGTCACTGCAAGACATTTTTAAGGACGGGGCCTCCGTGTTGAAAGCCCGAGAGATTCTTCATTTATACTCCATCAGGCCGGGCTTTCTTGTATTCAGGCAAAATGATGCGGCGCTATTCATAAGATACAACCCCCATCGTTTTGCCCAGCAGCTGAGTTACAATCAGGGAGTCCCGCTGGAGGCTTTCTTAGTAGAACCCGCTGCCACCGAAGAGGGAACGCGGGGCACACTGCATCATTTCATGCGCTTGAATACGGGGTCTCACTTCTTTATTAGCAAACCAAGTTGTGTCCCGAGGGCCTTTAATGTGTACGTGGCCTGGTATTAACATGCAATGGGTGCTGTTATCAGGGAGGAGAAGCGGCTGCTACTCAACCGCAAGGGTGCACCCCCTGCTAGTGACCGAAACCTCCCTTTGAAGCGACGGACCATTGTCCTTCCTCCGCTAAGAGAAGCTGCCGTGATCGAAGTCCCCGACGACAGGCCTGAGCTACCGGTGCCCCGTACTCCCGTGGAGACGGCGGATGTACTCCTGGTGTCCCGTGCTCCCGTAGAGACGGTAAATGTAGCTTCCTCCGAATCTGGCGTGGGCTCAGATATCGGGACTAGTCACCCCAAAGTGCCCACCAAGCATAAGCTTGTGCTGGCTGCGACTGGAGCTCGCTTGCAGAAGAGGAAGAAGAAGTCGGTCCTCTCTCTAGACGCTGTACTCGGGCTGGAGCCTCATGCTCCTTATAATGAGGGCCTGAGCGAGTATGGGACCAATGAGGGTCTCTTCATAGCGCCGGCAGATACTGATCTCGAGTCCACCATTGCAGCTTCTGTGCGATCCACAAGCCACAAAGCGGAAATGGCCATCCTCGCGCAATCAAGTGAGTATAAGCCGTAACTTCTATTATTGCATTATATTTTTATTTTTATTATCATGTATTGACTGACATTTTTCCTTCTGTAACAGGCTTTACCACTGAAGAGGCTCTGGCGGCTTCCCTCAAGACCTTTGAGGAGGAGGAGAGGAATCGCGCTTTGCTGGGCATTGGTATGTCTTGGCTCATTGCATCTTCATTTTCCTTTCTTATGGATAATCTAACCCTTTCTTTATCTTATCGCAGGGACTACAATGCCAATCCGGCAAGGTGATGCGGAGATTCTTCCCGGGCCAGTCATCGAAGTCCCGACCTCTTCAGCACTGCCGAAAGAGGCCTTACTCAAACGACCGATGACGGATGCCTCGACGGCTCCAGAGGTAACCTTGGCACGGACGATGACGTTCTGTTGATGGAGGCTTCTAGAAGATCCGCTCTAACGGCCCGAGCGGAAAGGAAGAGCAGAATGCGCGCGGCAAGGGAGCGTAGTGCTGCCTTGGCCGCGGGTGCGGGTTCGAGCACCGCTACCCCTGCCCCTACTCCTTCAGAGGAATCTCCGGTTGCCTTGTCCACTGCCTACAGACGGGCAGCACGTGCGGCTCGGGAACCAACTCAAGGTAATGTGACATTGGGTTCTGTTGTCAAAGTTTTAACTTTCAGTTCTCATATATCTTATCTTGCAGGGCCGAGTCTTACCAAAGAAGTGGCGGCGACCATTGAGCCTGGGGTAGCGGTAGAAGAGGTAGCCATGATCGTCGAACCCGAGGCAGCGGTAGGCGAGATGGCTACAATTCCTGAGCTCGAGGTAGCGGTGGGTGAAACAGTCACGATTGCTGAGCCCGAGATGGCGGTAGGTGAGATGGCTACCATTGTCGAGCTCAAGGTAGCGGCGGGTGAGATGGATACAATTACTGAGCCCGAGGTGGCGGTGGGTGAGATGGTTACAGCCGCCGAGCCCGAAGTAGTCACTCTTTCGCAAGAGTCGGGCACTGCCCCGATCGTCGCTCTTTCCCCTTGCGGCTCCCTGCAGCTGCCGGGCGCTGCGAGTATCACGACGATTCTCGTGGAGTCGGGGGATGAAGCCATAGGCGGCGAAACCATTCCGATGGAGGAGGGTGAAGCAGTTGCCGTATCAAGTGACGCCCTTGTCGCGGTTCCGATCGCCGACTCACCAGGTAGATTTTGGGTCATTACTTTTTTTTTATTTTGTAATCCTTTTCAATCTTTCCTGACAGTATTTATCTTGTTTCTAATGCAGGCGTGGCGAGCGTTGTGGTTGCGCTACCTGAGGCAGCGCCATCAGCTATCGCTTTGACTGTGACCCCTCCTCTACCTTCTCTCGTACAATCTCGGATGTTGGAAGGTGCGGATTTGTAATCCATCAGTTTTATTTTTAGGCTGTCTAATTTATATACTGATATTGCATTACTGCGTCCTTGCAGGAGTCCTTTTTGATCACCTGTATCAGGTGTTGCACCCACACTTCTCTTTCCAGTCAGAGATTAGTCTGCCTGCTGGTGTCGGTGAGTATCTTTTCTAAACGACGTCCTTTCTTTAATAGGCAGTCACATTATTGCTAATTCTTCTTTGTATTGATTGCAGCCTTACAAATTGAAGGAGGGGACGAGGCTATCGTTGCGCCACCAGTACTCCCAGCTCTGCCCCCTGTTGCAGCCGGTATAGTAGACTCTATTGTTTGTGTATTTTCTTTATTTCTTGAGCCGACATCTGATTGTGATTTGTTTTGTAGCGGTCACATCGACTCTAGCCCCGTTCGAGTCTCGCACCATAATGCCAGCCGGCCCTTTTTCTCGACGTGCATCCTCGAAAGGCGCCGCAAAGAGTCTGCGCATGTTGAGCGACTATATTGAGGAGCTTGACGTAGAGACTCCTACATCTGCTGTGGATTTTGCCGTGGAGATTAACCCTATGCTAGCGACGCTCGTCAATTTTCATAGTGAGGGCGTCGTTGAGTTTTGGGTTAATCACTGCAGGGAAATTGAAGCTTGCCTGCATGAGCTCGAGGTTGGACGTCCTGCTCCAGAGGTCCTGGCTGTGAACGCCCAGCGGGCTGCGTGGGTTGAGCAGAGCACTCCCCACTTCCATCATCTTGAACAAGAGGCGGCTTTAAAACGTAAGGAGTGCGGAGAGACTTCGAGCGAATCTGCCCGACTGCATGCTCAGGTTGATGCAAATGCTGCACAGTTGAAAGTTATCTTTGAAGGCCTTCTGTGATGCATCTCTGACGGGTTAACGCTGACGCAGCAGCTCGACGTCGTCGAGTGGGATCAAAAAAATCGTGGGGCAGCTCAGCAGGCAGTCGAGGAGCAGCTTTCGTCCTATTTGCAGCAACGAGCTCGGGTTGAAACAGAGTTGGCCACGGCAGCTGATCATGATGAGAGACTGAGGGGAGTGCATGAGCAATTGATTGGCCTACCTAAGACGCTTCCCTCCCAATAGTTGCTTTTGCGCCATTTGTAAATTTTGAATAAAATGTATTCATTTTTCTTTATCTTCTCAGCTGACGTAGCTTGTACTCAATTGAACTCATAAATAACAGATACACTTCTTTCGCAATGTCTTGTGTTATTTCTTGCTTTCTTGCTTTCTTTTGTTATCAGCATGTCAACTTAGCAAACATAGCCGGCAGATGATAGGGTGAGCATCTTGTTTTGGCTTCTTCGAGGGGTAGTGATGGCTTAGGAAGCAGGTTCAGATCTGCTACCCAAGACTTTTCAACTTCATGAGCCGTGAGGGTCTCATAAAGACTTTCTCCCTACGAGTCGTGAGGATCTCGTAGGTGTCTTTTCTCCTTAGGAGTCGTGAGGATTCCTAAGTGTGTTTTCCCTTATAAGCCGTAAGGATCTTATAAGAGAGTTTTCTTCCTTACGAATCGAGAGGCCCCGTAAGTGTTTAATGAGATTGATGTTATCCGCATTTCACGGCGTCATTGGGTGACGTACTTCTAGGGCGGGGTCATGTAGATGACGTGTTTCCGAGACGGGGTCATTTGGATGACGTGTTTCCGCGACGGGGTCATATGGATGACGTGTTTCCGAGACGGGGTCATGTGGATGACGTATTTCCGCGACGGGGTTAGGTGGATGACGTATTTCTGAGACGGGGTCATGTGGATGACGTATTTCCGAGATGGGGTCATTTGGATGACGTATTTCTGCGACGGGGTCATGTGGATGACGTATTTCCGACACGGGGTCATGTGGATGACGTATTTCCGAGACGGGGTCATGTGGATGACGTATTTCTGAGACGGGGTCATGTGGATGACGTATTTCTGAGATGGGGTCATGTGGATGACGTGTTTCCGAGACGGGGTCATTTGGATGACGTGTTTCCGCGACGGGGTCATATGGATGATGTATTTCCGAGACGGGATCATGTGGATGACGTATTTTCGTGACGGGGTCAGGTGGATGACGTATTTCCGAGACGGGGTCATGTGGATGACGTATTTCCGAGACGGGGTCATTTGGATGACGTATTTCCGTGATGGGGTCATATAGATGACAGATTTCCGAGACGGGGTCATGTGGATGACGTATTTCCGAGACGGGGTCATGTGGATGACGTATTTCCGAGACGGGGTCATGTGGATGACGTATTTCCGCGACGGGGTCATGTGGATGACGTATTTCTGAGACGGGGTCATGTGGATGACATATTTCCGAGACGGGGTCATGTAGATGACGTTTTTCCGAGACGGGGTCATTTGGATGACGTGTTTCCGTGACGGGGTCATATGGATGACGTATTTCCGAGACGGGGTCATGTGGATGACGTATTTTCGCGATGGGGTCAGGTGGATGACGTATTTCCGAGACGTATTTCCGAGACGGGTCATTTGGATGACGTATTTCTGCGACGGGGTCATGTGGATGACGGATTTCCGAGACGGGGTCATGCGGATGACGTATTTCCGCGACGGGGTCATGTGGATGACGTATTCCGCGACGGGGTCATGTGGATGACGTATTTCTACAACGGGGTTATGTGGATGACGTATTTCCGAGACGGGGTCATGTGGATGACGTATTTCTGAGACGGGGTCATGTGGATGACGTATTTCCGAGACGGGGTCATGTGGATGACGTATTTCCGTGACGGGGTCATGTGGATGACGTTGCGTCTGTTGTAATGAGACGAATATCGAAGTGGTCTCCAGGTTGTCTGGGAACAATCAAGATTTGGAGTAGGGGCTTTGCCATAGCTTCAGGGTTGATTGCAGCGTTTGAATCCTGCTGGAATGGGGAAGAATGCTGTTGATGATCTCTAGGCTATCCTTGAACCGTTGAGATTTGGGTTCGTTTCCTGATGGAGCCTGGGGAGGGAAGGTGTGATTCCTTCTTTGTTTGCGCCCCTGGATTGTATACAGGGATTAATGTGATTTCACCTGTAGGGCATAAATTTCATTTTTTTATTTCTTTCCGCGATACTCTATCATTTCAGCTTTTATATCGCGAAGGTCGCGATTGCCCAATCATTTCGGCTATTTTTCGCGGTGCCCAATCATTTCGGCTATTTATTTTATTTTTACTCACTGCTTTTTATTGTGAGTTGCCCAATCATTTCGGCTATTTTGCATGCATATATTTTTACTTACTGATTTTGTTGTAAGTTGCCCCATCATTTCGGCTATTTTGTATGCATGTGTGGCTCGCTAGCTTTTTACTACAAGCCTGGAATTAGACACCGATTTCGGCATCAGCACCGCTACAACTGGGATATTGCCAGGAGCGAATCATCATTTACCTCTGCCGATGTCGTACAAAGGTGGCTTAGCGAACAGGGTTAGGGTCCTGTCAACTAAGGCTTTTGACTTTATGAGCCGTAAGGGTCTCATAAAGGTATTTCTTCCTACGAGTCGTGAGGATCTCGTAGGTGCGTTTTCTCCTTAGGAGTTGTGAGGACTCCTAAGTGTATGGCTTCTCGTAAGTCGTAAGGATCTTACAAGAGTATTTTCTCCTTTTAAGTCGAGAGGACTTACAAGGGCTGTTCACCATGTAAACATATCCCTAGTCACGGATGGGATTTTGTTAGGGAAATGTTTATTCGCGCCCATAGATTGTATATAAGGGTCAGCATTGAGCCGCTTGTAGGGCATCATTGGAGGTTGTAGTGGTCGCTTAAGAACAGGTTCAGATCCCTGTAGCTTAAGAATTTTGAATCTTATGAGCCGTGAGGGTCTCATAAGAGGGTTCTCCTTACGAGTCGTGAGGATCTCGCAAGTGTAATTTCTCCTTAGGAATCATGGGGATCCCTAAGTGTATTGCTCCCTTATGAGTCGTAAGGATCTCACACAGGTGGTTTCTCCTCACAAGGTCGAGAGGACCTTGCAAGTGTCTTTTAATGAGATTGCGCCCTTTCGGGTTTTCACAAAACTCGCCAGTAGCCCTGCTGTTTTTACTCACGGAGCCCTTTCGGGTTTTCATCCGTGCCCTTTTTGCTTATGGACATACCGTTTTTTATTCTTTTTTATTCTTTTCTCTTTTTTTTTATGTCAGCCTTGGGATGCCGCAGTCCACAGTAGTTTATCTACGTCTCGGTCAACAGCTAGTTTTAGGACATAGTGGTCCATCGTTAGTTTAAGGACGTTTCGGTCCGTTGTTAGTTTAAGGACGTTTCGGTCCATTGTTAGTTTAAGGACGTTTCGGTCCGTCAACCGGCTACTACTTATAGAGTTTTGGGCTTAGGAAGATAGTGAGCGGACATAGGCGTCGTCATCTATCGTTGACCCAGGCCGTGACTCGTCAGGCGTGGTATTTCTTCAGGAAGCGACCATGTATTGGCCTGAAAGGTCTTTAGCCATGCATGTCAATAAGTAGATAAGCCCCACCCTGGTAGACCTTGTCTATGATATACGGGCCTTCATAGTTCGGTTCGAATTTCCCCCGCTTGGTGCGATTAGGGATCATAGGTCTTTTGACCACTAGTACGAGTTCGCCTTGGCGGAATGTTCTCGGCCTAGTCAATCTTTCGTATGAGCGTGTCATCTTTGCTTTATAAGCCTCCAGATTTTGTTGCGCCATTGTTCACGCCGGAAGCCGGGAAGACTGGACATCTTTCCTGAATCTAGGGGCAGATGCTAATTGGTGCTATCCGTCCACCTCTCCGAAGATGCCAAGTTGATTTTGTAGGGTTGCTAGGCACGCGCACAAGGGTCTACGAGGCATCAACCATGCCCGATTAAAAATTTAGCCGTGCCGAACAACCCGAATACGGAACTTTAAACTAGAGATTAGGCGAAAACAAGCATGTTAACAACTTTAACACTAAGTGAGAGGGATTACAACCTTTGTAGATCCGGTCCTTCACTTTATATGCTCCGTGTTGTGGTCCCTTCGCTGCGATCATCGGGATCCGGACTCTCGAGAGGCTCCACGAAGAGAAAGACGTAACCTTTGCTTCCGATCTTCGATACTAAGATGATCTACCTTGAAGTTTCTTTAACACAAGCTAACACTCATGAAATGATGTGAACACCCTCATCTAAATGGCAAGGGAAGATGAGGATGATGAAGTAGGATTTTTGCTCTCTTTATTTATCTTTTTCTCATATTTATTCATCACTTTGGAAAAATCAAGCAAGCTTTTTCATGAAAGAATGAAGGAAGAAGAAGAATAGTGATCCATTTCCTTTTGTGATGAATAAGAAAGGATTAATATGAAGAATAATGCAACCATGGTTGACTTAACCATTGTAGAGAATTGACTAGGGTTAGGGTTTGGGTTGGGTTAAAGCATGAGTCACTTGTAAATATCTTTATCATGACAAAAAGAAAACCTTCTAGAAACATCTAGAAAGCTTAACCCTAATCATGTTTAAACTCCACTAAACAAGTTGCATTAGTTATCATATCATGTTACAATATTATATATCACATATATAATATTTATCGTAACCAAATAAAATAATACAATTAACATATATCGCATATATATCAATGTATTACCCGAGTGAGAAAAAGAATCTTTTAGTGAGCAAATATTAGTTAATGCAATTTAATATATCAAATATATTATTATACATTAAATTATCGAATCAACACTTGATCCGACAATCCGGCTATATCGCATATAACCGACTAATATGTATCCGTACCGATTCATCGAATCAACACTTGATCCGATGACCCGGCTGATATCAAATATCGCGAGAATATAATACGGTATCACATATCGCATTATCCTCGGTCGCGCACATATCACATATGTGCCCCTACTCCGTTTTGCCTGAGTCAAGAAACCTCTGTGTAGGACTCTAAAGAATCGTCAATACGCCGGCAGTAGGTGATGATCATATCAAACACCCATAAGCTGCAAGCGGTCAGCTAAACGTAACAGCTACCCAGGTATTGAGCGCTCAGAAGATCAACAAGCAAGCCTGTACATTCTCCTGTGAATCCAAACAGTAACACTCCCGTACAGTCCGGTCTCGTCGTCTGATATGTTGCATATCTCGCCTAGGGGTGGTAAACGTCAGACCCCAGTAGCTCGATAAGTCGTGTCGATATGAGGTCTATAACAGTTCGAGAAACTACTGATAACACTTACCAGTAAATCTCAGCAACCCTGGCCAGGGATTTCCGGTTATAGCCAATCGAACACAGCACAACATCAACTCCCTATACCGGGAGAGACGAATCCCCTCCTATCGCTCATTGCCTCCATGTGATCCGGGACTGTACCCAAAAGCCACCTTTTTGCACGCCCTCTTGGACGTGGTATGATGGAAATCAAAGCACAGTGGGAATCACACAAGACTCTATGACGATCTCGGGTCAACAGACTACTCTGTACCAGTGTCACCGGAGAACTGCCATCTGACGTATGGTATAATACCATCTGGGAGTTCTCGGCGAGTCCGTCCAGTGTACCCAGTCTCTACTGAGCACCCGTACACCATCCTTGATGTCAAACACCGATGGATATGGGATCATCCATCGCCCATCATATGGGTCAAGATGCGTATACGCTAGTCTACTCTGGTGCATCGATGCCCTGTCTCGATACACCCTCGACTAGGAACAGTTATAGGATGTACTCGCCGACTACCGTGGCCCCACTAGTATGATCTCATCATAGTCCCAGTAGTCGAGTACATATCCTAAGGGCTTTATCAACATGTAACATAGAGACAATCAGAGTACATGTTAAGATAAAGTACAACCAGATAGCATACTATCATATCGAGCAAGAAAGTCCTCCCTATATATGTCCTAGCATCCACTACAATATACATCGTATGTACAGTAATGGCCTCTAGGGCATACATATAACTAACAGATTTATGGCACCATGTATCGAAGGTTTAAACGGATGCGGCCGATGTAGCAGACTTCATCAGATCCCCCCTCGTTTGAGGGGTTTTTGATTGTGGGGACGCTCTTCCCTGCAGGCGCAAGCCCCTGCAGTTAATTACGCTACCGCATCGCGGTAACAACTTTCTCATTCTCCATATAGTCACTTCATATCGTGGTGTTTGTTCTGTATTTGGTTGCCCGTGGATTGTATACGGAGACTAAGTTATGTTGTCGCCCGTAGGGCATGGACTAGTCCAAATCTGTATCTTTCTTAGATTTGGGTTTGGGGGGGTTGTGTTTAAGGATACGTTAGCCTTATTTGAGGCTAAGATCAACTTAAACGTTTGTTAAGGATACGTTAGTCTAATTTCAGACTAAGATCGACTTAACGGGATCGTTTAGATCCGACAAGAGAGCAATTGGGCTCTATTGTTTAGTTTAATGACATTGCGGTCGATAATTAGTTTAAGGACATTACGGTCCATTGTTAGTTTTAAGACATCGCGGTCGAGGTTAAGGACATCATAGTCCGTGAGTTTAAGGACCTCACAGTCCGGTGTTAGTTTTAAGACATTACGGTCGAGGTTAAGGACATCATAGTTCGTGGATTTAAGGACTCCACAGTCCGATATTAGTTTTAAGACATCACGGTCGAGGTTAAAGACATCAT
Source organism: Agapanthus africanus (assembly GCA_030015575.1). NCBI lineage: Eukaryota > Viridiplantae > Streptophyta > Magnoliopsida > Asparagales > Amaryllidaceae > Agapanthus > Agapanthus africanus. The sequence goes on along the minus strand of CM057340.1, from coordinate 581,647,696 downwards.
AGTCCGTGGATTTAAGGACTCCACAGTCCGATGTTAGTTTTAAGACATCACGGTCGAGGTTAAGGACATCATAGTCCGTGGATTTAAGGACTCCACAGTCCGATGTTAGTTTTAAGACATCACGGTCGAGGTTAAGGACATCATAGTCCGTGGATTTAAGGACTCCACAGTCCGATGTTAGTTTTAAGACATCACGGTCGAGGTTAAGGACATCATAGTCCGTGGATTTAAGGACTCCACAGTCCGATGTTAGTTTTAAGACATCACGGTCGAGGTTAAGGACATCATAGTCCGTGGATTTAAGGACTCCACAGTCCGACGTTAGTTTTAAGACATCACGGTCGAGGTCAAGGACATCATAGTCCGTTAGTTTTAAGACATCACGGTCGAGGTTAAGGACATCATAGTCCGTGAGTTTAAGGACTCCACAGTCCGACGTTAGTTTTAAGACATCACGGTCGAGGTTAAGGACATCATAGTCCATGGATTTAAGGACTCCACAGTCCGTAGTAATGTATGGTTGTTGGGACCCGTCACCTCTTTGACGACGTTGAGGGATTACAACGACAGATTTTAGAGGAGTAAAGAGATGTACCCTCGAACCGGGTGTAAATTGATTGGAAGAGCAGATGTGCTCAGTTCAATTTAAATTGAGAACTTATGGCCAAAATTGGGCTAAGTCCAGTTAAAAATGTTTAACATTTTATTTCTGTTCTGCCTGTTGGGCCCTTTGTTTGGGCTCTGCCCTTTTAATAATGCTAAGCATTGGGCTCTGACATTTTTTGTCTTATATTGAATGCATAGCATTCATCAGAACAAAGTATGTTCTAACAGCGCGCCACGTGGCGCACTAGGCACTTTGCGCCAGTCAAAGAGCGCGTTGCGCTTCTGTCGGTTAGCGCACACGAGGAGGACACGTGTCGCTTAGCGCTAAGTGCTAGTTTGTTAGCGCACCGCGCTTTTAATTTATGAGCGCGCTGTGCTGGTTTATGGGTGTGCCAGTAAATGACACGTGGCGCGCTTGGCGCTGAGCGCCAACCCAAGAGCGCATTGCGCTGTTTTCAGGAGCGCAGAGCGCAGATCGTGTCTATGGTTGACACGTGGCATGTTTTGGCGCCGAGCGCCGATCCAAAGAGCGCAAAGGCGCAGTTCATGAGTGCAAGGCACTGTCTAATGGCGCAAAGTGCATTTTGATCAATTTTAAGATCAAAGAACAAATTTATGTTCTTCAAAGGAGGCCTTGCCTCAAGATCCAAGAATAAAAGTTCTTGTTTTTATAAAAGGCTCCGCCTTTATAGATCAGAAGATCTGTGAAGTAAAAATACTTCTTTTTATATTTTTATGATTAGATCTTGATCTTTTCTTTTTTTTATTCAAAGACCTTGGTCTTTTTTTATAGATCTAAGATCTTTTTAGAAGATGTTTCTTCTTTTTACGAGATGATTCCATCTCTATTGTTCAAGAGTTCATTCTTTACCTTAAAGATGAAGAAGTGATCTTCTTTTTTCTAAAGGCTTGCCTTTCTTTCTCTTTGAGTTTTTCTCAAAGTTTTCAGAGGATTTTTTCTATCTGGGACTTTAAGTCTTGGGGCCTTTATATAGGGCCAATTGATTTGTTAAATCAGTTGAAGAGATCTTTCTCTGATTGATTTGGGAATATTTCCCATCGTTGGATCTTTGATCCTAAGGCTTCTGTTTTACAGAAGATAATCTTTTTATTTTAACAAGATTGAAAAGATCTTTCTAGAACAGAATTTTAATTCTGATTAATTAATAATTTATTATTATTATTAGATCTTTTGATCTAACGATGGGGAATTCTTTAAATTCCAGCGCTGGCGCACATTCCAGCGCTGGCGCACATTCTAGCGCCAGCGCACCTGCGTTTGACACGTGGCGCGCAGCGCAACTGCGCAAGTGCGCTTACGTTTGACACGTGGAGCGCAGCGCAGAGCTCAGCGCAACTGCGCTAGTGCGCCTGCATTTGACACGTGACGCGCAGCGCATAGCGCAAGGATCTGAAGCATTGCTCCAATTTTTTTAAAATTTGAATTTTGAAACAGTTCTTTGCTCTGATTGGAGGTGCGCTGCCTAGGGCGCAGCGCTCCTGGCACTGGCGTGTCTGCTTTTGACACGTGGCGCGCAGCGCAAGGTATCTGAAGCGTTGCTTCAATTTTTGAATTTTGAAATTCAAAACAGAGCTTTGCTCTGATTGGGGGAAACAAATGCCTCCCCACCGTTGCGCTCACGTGGCGCATACGTGAGTGCAGCGGTGGCAACATCTGAGCCTTTGGATCAACTCAGAAGTTGAGGAGGCGCTTCAGCGTCTATAAATAGGACCCTTGGTCCTCAGATGATTGTCATATTCTTTTCAAGAATTTTATTTCAGAGCCTTGCTCTTCTTTCCAATAACTTTCAAGAGTTAGAGAGCTTTACTATTTTTAGGTAAAAATTAAATTAAATTAAATTAATTCTAACTCATTAATCAGAGCCTTGCTCTCAGAGATCTTTTGATCTAAAGGAAACCCCCTTTAGGGTTTCATGAACAGAGCCTTGCTCTCATGAACCCATAAATCTGAATAGATCCTTCCTTAGGGTTTCTTAGCCCTTGGGTCAGAGCTCTGCTCTTTTGACTGTATAGATCTTTTGATCTTTTGATGAAGAACTCTTAAGAGTTTTTCATGGATCTTTAAGATCCCAGAATTTTAATTCTCAGGAATTAATTTTCATTAACTTTTGATGGATTTTCCATCATCATTACAGAGCTAGGCTTTTTAAGGAATTTTATTCCCTCGTGACCAGAGTTTGACAAGTATCACTCTGTTATAGAGCCTTGCTCTGAAAGGGAGATTTTCTCCTTGTCTCGAGGGATTTCTCATTTAATGAGAATATTCTTTGAGAATTTCCTCATTAATTGACAGTCTTATCCAATGATGAGGCTATCTTATTAATTGATGCATGGTCCTCTGGATTTTGTGGGTCCCCCTTTGGTCCCCTTTTCCACTGCATTGCAGTGTGGTACAAATTTTAAAGTACCGAGCGTCGGGATTTTTTCTTTAAATTATGACACCGCTAATTGACTTTCGTTCTTTCTTGTAGGCGACATGTCTTCTGATCCTTCGTTCCCGTTTTTCCGCTCAGAGGGAGGATTCCCCGAAGCACCGGTAGACCGGGAGGTTCTTGCTCTCATTAAGGACTATGACCCGGAGTACAAAAACCTTCACCTGTGGGGTAGGTGGTATGACCAAATAATTAATGGTCGCCGAAGCTTCTCTTGTGCGACGCCATCGGATCCGATCTCGTCGATCTCGTACGCAGATATGCCCCCGGTGAATTATGCCGTGGAGGTCGTTAACTGGACTTCGGAGGGTCTTCTTCAACCTTCGATTGCTGCCATACCCATGCAGCTGCTGGCAGCCTTGGATATTTTGGAACGGCGCATATGCCAGGGCGAGTCGCGCCCTTGGGGACAACCCTACAACATCGGGTTGACCCCTCGACACTCGGCAGGGTATCTGCAGTGGGCCAGGTACATTTTGTCAGCGAAGAAGGCGCATCTGCTGAAGATTGGTCTATACCCTGCAGTTTACGCCTCGCTGTTTGAGTATTCTGCTCCTCCGACATGGTGGATTAAGGCGTTCGTGGAGCAATGGAACATTCCCACCCATACCTTTCTTCTAATGGACAGGGTAGTTTCCATCCCTCTAGAAGAATTTGCTGAGATTTCCGGTCTGCCGGTGAGGGGGGAGCACTATGAAGAGTTGCTTCCTCCGGATGAATATGTTTTTGCCACCAAGCCGTTGGTGATGGACTTAACGCCGGAGAATGCTATTCAGCACCAGTTTCCGAGTCTGATAAAGGTGCTGAATATGTATGAGAGTCTTTTCTTGGAGTCGGGAGGCCGGGGAGTTAGTTTCGCAGACTTCATTGCCCGCTTTCTTCGACCGGAGATTCTATCGCAACAGGGCGAAAAATTTGCCAAGCTCGACGACCCCTTCGGCCTTGGCTTAGATCGTCGACCAGCACTGGAAGCCGATCAAAAGAGCTTTTATCTTCCCGATGCTACAATCATCCCTTTGTCGGAAATCGCTGCTCCGGGCATCGACGAGGAGACTTTCTTTCTCGGTTTTCTGGGGCTATGGTTGTGCTGGTTCGCTCTCCCCATGCATCCTCGCTATATGAGGCCGTCCGTCTTCTACCCAGCACATCGAATGGTGGCTGGCATACAATTGGCCATCGGAATTGCCGGGTTGGCCCACCTGTACCATGGTCTTAGCATGGCGGCGGATGCAAATGAACCGGGGGTGCAACCCGCTAATTTCCCGATGCACTACTTTACTTCGTGGATGGAAATGCACGTGCTCGGGGTATTTGGTATTCATAAAAGACCCTTGTTTTACGAGAAGTACAGATTCCCGAGAGTTATGCGGCTAATCGGTACTTCTATCGTGAATCCGCCTCCGTGGGAGGCTAGGGGGTTGCTTCTTTGTCCCCGCACGGTCGGAGCGGGTATTTCTTTCATGGACAAGGTCCTGACAATCAGCCCGGAGACCTCCAAGGCGGTGTTGGCGTTGCGCGATAATTTCAAGGACGGGGCCTTCGTATTGAAAGCCCGGGAGATTCTATATCTATACTCCATTAGGCCGGGCTTCCTCGTGTTCAGGCAGAATGAGGCGGTACTTTTTATGAGGTACAACCCCCATCGTTTCGCCCAACAACTAAGTTATAACCAGGGGGTCCCACTGGAGGCGTTTTTGGAAGAGCCTGCGGCCACCAGAGAGGGAATACGGAGTGCACTACATCACTTTATGTGGTTAAATACGGGCTCCCACTTCTTCATTAACGAGCCGACTTGCATTCCAAGGGCCCTCAACGTGTACGGGGCTTGGTATCAGCACGCGATGGGCGCTGTCATCAGGAAAGAGAAGCGGCTGCTGCTTGATCGCAAGGGTGCGCCCCCCGCCAGCGATCGCAACGTCCCCTTAAAGCGGAGGTCCCCTGTCCCTCCTCCACTAAGAGGAGATGCTGGAGTTGAGCCTCCACGTGTGCTAAGCCCCATGCGTGGATTGCCCCGTGATCCTGTGGACGTGCCCTCAGCGCCCCGTGCTCCCGTGGAGACGGTAAACGTGGTTTCGCCCGAATCCGGTGTGGGCTCGGACATCGGGACCCGCCGTCCCAGGTGCCCACGAAGCGTAAGCTGATTTTGGGTGCGACCGGGGTCCGCGCGCAGAAGAGGAAGAAGAAGTCGATCCTCTCTGTTGACGTTGCATTTGGTCAAGAACCTCATGCTCCTTATAGCGAGGGCTTGAGTGAGTACGGGACCAACGAGGGCTTATTTATGCCGCCAGATGACACTGATCTGGCGGCCGCCATCGCAGCTTCTGAGCGATTGGCAAGGCGCGACGAGTGGTTGGCTAAACTTGCGCAATCAGGTAATCACTAGTTGTATTTTTCGTCATTGCATCATACTTCTATCGTTGTTTTTGACTAACGCTTTTCCTTCTTTAACAGGCATTTCTACCGAAGAAGCCCTCGCCGCTTCTCTTAAGACTTTCGAGGAGGAGGAACGACTTAGAGCGTCCTTAGGCCTTGTTACATTTCGGTTCGCTATGTTTCTGCTTCCATTTTTTATGAGTAATCTGACCCTCTCTTTGTCTTATCGCAGGGAGCACAAGACCTACCTCGCAAGCCGATATGGGAATTCTCTCCGCGCCAGCTACCGAAGTCCTGGCCTCTTCGGGATTGCCGCAAGAGGCCCTACTTAAAAAGCCGATGATGGAAGCCTTGACGGCTCTGGAGGCAACCCTGAATGCGGACGACGACTCCTTGCTGAAGGAGGCTTCCAAAAGGTCTGTCGTGACGGCCCGGGAGGAAAGGAAGCGCCTGAGGCGCGCGGCAAGGGAGCGTAGCGCTGCTTTGGCTGCGGGAGCAGGTTCAAGCACCATTACTCCCGCTGCTACTCCTTCAGAGGAGCTCCCGGTCACCTTGCCTACTGCTCATAGACGGGCGGCACGTGCAGCTCGGGAAGCCAACGGTAAATCTGCCTCAGATAATGTTTTTTTTTGAGGCTTTGTTGTCAAAGTTCTAAACTATCAGTTCTTATATTCTTGTCCTGCAGGGCCGAGTCTTACTAAAGGAGTGGCGGCGACCGTCGAGCCTGAGGGGACGGTGGAGGAGGTAGCCGCTGAACCTGAGGCGACGATAGGCGATGTAACCATAGTTGCCGGGCCCAAGATAGTGGCTGACGAGACAGTCACGACTGCTATGCCCGAGATGGCTACCAATGCCGGGCCCGAGGTGGCGGCGGGTGAGACGGCTGCTACGGCCGAGCCTGAGGCAGCAGTGGACGAAACGACTGCTACAGACGATCCTAAGGCAATTATGGACGAGACGGTTGAGACCACTGCGCCCGAGGTGGTAGCGGGTGAAATGGGCATGATCGCTGAGCACGAGATGGCCGCTCTTTCTTAAGAGTCGGGCACCGCTCCGATCATCGCTCTCCCTGCTTACGGTTTCTTGTCGTCTCCCGGCGTCGCGAGCGTGACGACGTCTCCTGTAGAGTCGGGCGATGAGGCAACGGGAGGTGAGACCATCCCAATAGAGGAGGGAGACGCCACCGTTGCATCAAGTGACGCCCTCGTTAGGGCTCCGGCCGGCGACTCTTCAGGTAAATCTTGGGTCACCGCCCTTCTTTCTTTATTCTGCAATCTTTCCTAATAAAGTTTATCTTGCTTCTAATGCAGGCGTGGCTAGTGCTGGTGCCGCGTTACTCGAGGGAGCGCCGTCAGTTACTGCTCTGACGGTGACCACTTCTCTTCCTTCTCTCGCACCGTCACAGATGCTGGAAGGTATGGATTTGTGACTCATCAGTCTTATCTTTAGGCTACATAATTTATGTACTGACGTTGTACTATTGCGTCTTTACAGGAGTCCTTTTTGACCACCTGTACCAGGTGCTGCACCCACACTTCTCCTTCTTGTCTGAGACGAGTCCGCCTGCTGGTGTCAGTGAGTGTTTTCTTTAAACGATGTCCTCTTCTTTAACGGGCAGTCGCATTATTGCTAACTCTTCTTTATATTGCGTGTAGCCTTACGAATCGAAGGAGGGGACGAGGCTGTCGTTGCGCCACCAGTACTCCCAGCTCTGCCCTCTGCTGCAGCCGGCATAATAGACTCTACTTTTTGCGTGTTTTCTTTACTTCTTGAACCGACCTCTGATTATTATCTATTTTGCAGCAATCACATCGACTCCATCCCCGTTCTAGTCTCGCATTATAATGCCGGCCGGGCCCTTCTCCAGGCGTCCATCATCCAAAGGTGCTATGACCAGCCTACGCATGCTGAGCGAGTATATTGAGGAGTTCGACGTAGAGACTCCCATGTCTGCTGCGGATCTTTCCGCAAAGGTTAATCCTATGCTGGCGACGCTCATAAACTTTCATGGTGAGGGCGTCGTTGAGTTTTGGGTTAATCGCTGCCGGGAGATCGAGGCTTGCTTGCATGAGCTCGAGCTTAAGCGTCCCGCACCTGAGATTCTGGCTATGAGCACTCAACGGGCGGTATGGATCGAGCAGAGCGCTTCTTACTTCCGCCATCTTGAACAAGAAGTGGCTTTAAAGCGGAGGGAATGCAAAGAAACTTCAAGCGAGCCTGCTCGACTGCGTGCTGAGGTCGACGCGAACGCTGCCCAGGTGAAAGTTATCTTCGAAGGCCTTCTGAAATGTATCTCTGATGGGTTAACATTGAAGCAGAAACTCGATGTCGTTGAGCATGATGCACAAGATCGTGAAGCAGCTCAGCGAGCCGTCGAGAAACAACTTTCATCTTACTTGCAGCAGCGAGCCCAGGTCGAAGCAGAGTTAGCCGCTGCAGCCAATCAGGAAGAGGGGCTTAGGGAAGTGCGCGAGCGGCTGCTTGGACTACCGAAAGCGCTTTCCTCTCAATAAAATTTTTGTACCATTTGTAATTCTGAATAAAAAATGTATCTGTTCTTTTATTCTTTCATATGGTGTATTTTGTACCCAATCGAATTCATGAATAAAAGATACACATTCTTCGTAATGTCTTGTGTCATTTCTCTGCTTTCTTCTTTCTTGCTGTGTTGTTGCCCTGTGATTTTAGCAAGTGCGATCTGTAGGTAGCATATAGCTGTCAATCTTGTCCTCTTTGTAAGGTAGTGATGGTTTAGAAAACAGGGTTAAGATATGTCACCTAAGACTTTTCAACTTTATGAGTCGTGAGGGTCTCATAAAGAATTTTCTCCCTACCGGTCGAGAGGATCCCGTAGGTGTAATTTCTCTTTAAGAATCGTGAGGATTCCTAAGTGCATTTTCTCTTGAAAGTCGTAAGGATCTCATAAGAGAATTTACTCCCATGCGAGTCGTGAGGACCCGCGAGTGATGGACGAAGTTGTCCTTATCCGCATTTCACGGAATCAGGGGTTGCTCCGGACGCTTCCTATGGGTTCACTACCGTATTTGGCGAGGACCAGGCCCCGCTTTGGACGTTTTCCCAGGATATCGTAGTTTAAAGACATCACGATCGAGGTTAAGGACATCATAGTTGTAGGGTTCCTAGGCACGCTAATGAAGTCTCACAAGGCATCAACCATGCCAATTTCAAATTTTACGGGTGCCGAGAAACCCTAATACGGATCGTTGACTAGAAGTTTAGGCGATATACGAATCTAGTTAACAACTTAACTAAAGATAAGAAGCTACAACCTTTGTAGATCCGGATATCCACTTCCTTGGCTCCACGTAGGCGTCCTCTCGCTGTCCATCTCGAATCCCGGACTCAATCGTCGGCTTGATCGGAGAAATGGGCGGACTAGGTCGTCGGCTTCGTGCCGAAGATGATCTACGTCGAGGCATCACAATTTCAAGCTCCGACTTCACAAATTTGTGAAACTTGTGAAGAAAACACCCAAAACAACTTGGCAAGAGGTAGAGGGTAAAGAAATAGGAGGTGGGTTCACTTTAGAATTGGATTTCTCACTTTAGAACTCAAGTTGCCATTGATGGCATCAAGCTTTCTTTCTTGAAGAAGAAGATCAAGAAGAAGGAAATATTATGATAAGTCCCTCTAAAATGAAAAAGAAAAGAATACTTATCATAATAGGAACCATGGTTAGGTGTAGAGAATTGACCAAGGTTAGAAGAGTGGTTAGGGTTAAGCATGAAGACAAATTGGTCACTTTGGTCAAAGCTTCATGAAGCTTCACAAAGGTTCAAGAATGAAAGCAACCATTTTGTATTCTTATCCCATTCTTTTTCCAAAATCAATAAATAAAAGAATGGATAATTAAAACCCTAATCACTTTCTTAACCTAGGTTTAATTCTTTACACTTAACCAAATGAGCAAGCATCATCAAACATGATACAAAGATGTGCACAAAAGTATATCACATATACAACTTGCACATCAAGTGAGAAAATCCATTTAAAGTGAACCAATACTATTTAATGCAAAATAATATATCAAATATATAATTATACATTAAATCATTAAATCAACACTTGATTCAATGATCCGGTCATGTCGCACATAACCGACTAGTATACAATGTATCGATTTATCGAATCAATGATTCGATAACTAGGTTATATCGAATATAACCAATCGATATATTCATCACGAGAATGGAATACGGTATCACATACACGCATTATTCTCGGTCCTGCACATATCTCATATGCACTCCTATTTCGTTTCGCTTGAGCCAGGAAACCTCTGTGTAGGACTCTAAAGACTCGTCAATACGCCGGTAGCAGATGATGATCATATCAAGCACCCACAAGCCGCAAGCGGTCTGCTAAACGTAATGGCCATCCGGGTATTGAGCGATCAGAAGATCGACGAGCTAGCCCGCTCACACTCCTGTGAATCCAACCAGTAACACTTACCGTACAGTCCGGTCTGTTCGTCTGATATGTCGCATATCAAGTCTTAGGGTGGTAAACGTCAGACCCCAATAACCGATAAGTCGTGCCGATATGAGGCTCATAACGGATCGAGAAACTACTGGTAACACTTACCAGCAAATCTCTGATCAGCCCTGGCCAGGGACTTCCCTGTTACGGCCAATCGAGCACAGCACAACATCAACCCCCAATACCGGGAGAGACGAAACCCCTCCTATCGCTCATTGCCTCTATATGACTCGGGACTGTACCCAAAGACCACCATTTTGCACGCCCTCATGGACGTGGTAATGTGGAGATCAAAGTACAGTGGGAATCACACAAGACTCTATGACGATCTCGGGTCTATAGACTAACCTGTACAAGCGTCACCAGAGAACTGCCATCTGACATGAGGTATAATACCATCTGGGAGTTCTCGGCGAGTCCGTCCAGTGTACCCAGTCTCCACTGAGCACCCGTATACCATCTCTGATGTCAAACACCAATGGATGTGGGATCATCCATCGCCCATCTCATGGGTCGAGAAGCGTATACGCTAGTTTACCCTGGTATATCGATGCCCCGTCTCGATACACCCACGACTAGGGACCTTGAAGGATGTACCTATGGACTACCATGTCCCCACTAGTATGATCTGCATCACAGTCCAGGTAGTCAAGTACATATCCTAAGGGCTTTACCAACATGTAACTATAAGACAGTTTAAAGAGACAAGTGTACATGTTAAGATAAAGAGTAACCAGATAGCATACTATCATATCGAGCAAGAAAGTCATCTCTATATATGTCCAAGCATCCAATATAATATACATCATCTGTACAATACTGGCCTCTAGGGCATACATACAACTAACAATCTCCCACTTGCACTAGGGCCAGCTGCTGTAGTATCGCATACCGAGCATCCCGAAGAGTCTTTCAAACTGTATCTGGGGAATGGCCTTCGTGAGTGGATCCGCCGTGTTGTTCTTCGTGTCAACCCTCCTGACCTCGATCTCCCGGCGATCAACTATCTCCCGGATCAGGTGATACCGCCTCAGAATATGCCTGGATCGCTGATGGGACCTAGGTTCCTTGGCCAAAGTCACCGCTCCATTGTTATCGCAATACAAAGGTATTGGATGCTCAATGGATGGAACCACTCCAAGTTCAGTAATGAACTTCTTGATCCAGACAGCTTCTTTAGCAGCATCGTTGGCAGCGATGTATTCAGCCTCCATAGTCGAGTCTGCCACGGTTTCCTGCTTGGAACTCTTCCAGCTAACCGCCCCTCCGTAAAGGGTAAAGACAAATCCCGACTGCGACTTAGAGTCGTCCTTATCACTCTGGAAGCTCGAATCGGTAAAGGACTCCACTTGGAGCTCTCCATTACCATACACCAAGAGCATCTCTTTAGTCCTTCGTAAGTACTTGAGAATGCTCTTCACAGCTGTCCAGTGACTCTCTCCAGGATCAGCTTGATACCTGCTCACTATACTTAGTGAGTATGCAACATCGGGTCTGGTACATAGCATCGCATACATGATAGAGCCTACAGCTGAAGCATAGGGTATCCCTTGCATGCGAGCTCTCTCCAAATCAGTCTTGGGAGACATCTCTTTGGAGAGAGTGACTCCAGAGATCGTGGGCAAGTTCCCACGCTTGGATTCTTCCATACTAAACCTCTTTAGTATGGTGTCAATGTACCTGGATTGGGACAATCCCAATATCCGTTTGGATCTATCTCTATAGATCCTAATTCCCAATATGCAGGAGGCATCACCAAGATCTTTCATTGAGAATCTTTGTGATAAGAAGAGCTTGACCGATTGCAGCATAGGAATATCATTTCCTATCAAGAGTATGTCGTCCACGTACAATACGAGGAAGACAACCTTACTCTCTGCCACCTTCTTGTAAATACAAGGTTCATCTGGGTTTTTGACGAAATCAAACTCTTTGATAACGACGTCAAAGCAGATGTTCCAACTCCGCGATGTTTGCTTTAATCCATAAATGGATTTAAGCAGCTTGCATACCTTCCTGCTGCTCCCACTGTCTACGAAGCCCTCTGGCTGAGTCATGTACACGCACTCTTCTAAATCACCATTTAGAAAGGAGGTCTTAACATCCATTTGCCAGATTTCGTAGTCATGATATGCAGCGATGGCAAGCATGATTCGGATGGATTTAAGCATAGCCACTGGAGAAAAGGTTTCGTCATAGTCCACACCTGGTCTTTGACGAAAACCCTTTGCTACAAGTCTAGCTTTGAAAGTCTCCACTTTCCCATCTACACCAAGTTTTTTCTTGAAGATCCACTTGCTCCCAATGGGTTTTACCCCTTCAGGAGCAACTTCCAAAGTCCATACTTTGTTGGTGTACATGGATTCCATCTCGGACCGCATAGCATCCAGCCATTTCACTGAGTCCCCACTCGTGATGGCCTGCTCGAAGCTAGTTGGGTCATCATCCTCCATGATGCAATCCTCACTGCCACCATCAATAAGAAAACCATAGTATCTCTCAGGTGGTCGAGAAACCCTACTAGATCGGCGGAGAGGCTGGGGTACGTCGGGCACCACTGTATCCTCTGGTTCTACTAAATCATTAGTTGCAGTTTGTGGTGCTGGAACCTCTTCCAGCTCTACCTCTTTGCCGTTAATTTCTTTTGCAAGAAATTCCCTTTCCAAAAAGGTGGCATGTTGAGCAACAAACACTCTTTGTTCCTCAGCTTGGTAGAAAAATATCCTTGAGAATTCTTAGGATATCCCACAAACTTGCAAAGGACTGATCGTGCCTCGAGTTTGTCCGGATTTTGCTTTTTGACATAGGCCGGACAACCCCATATCTTAATTCGTTTAAAATATGGTCTCTTCCCACTCCATATCTCATATGGTGTGGTAGGTACAGATTTAGACGGAACCAGATTCAATAGGTATATGGCTGTCTCAAGCGCATATCCCCAAAAGGAAATAGGTAACTCAGCATTGCTCATCATTGAACGCACCATATCTAATAGGGTGCGATTCCTTCGTTCCGATACACCGTTGTGCTGTGGTGTATAAGGAGGAGTAAGCTGAGAGAGAATCCCATTCTCTTTTAGATAATCCAGGAATTCACTGCTTAAGTATTCACCTCCTCGATCAGATCGAAGAATCTTAATACTTTTGCCCGTTTGGTTCTCTACCTCGTGCTTATATTCTTTGAATTTCTCAAAAGCTTCAGACTTGTGTTTCAACAGGAACACATGCCCGTATTTAGAGAGATCGTCAGTGAATGTAATGAAGTAGGAAGAACCATTTCTGGCGTGTGTAGACATAGGACCGCATACATCACTATGCACCAGTCCTAAGAGTTCTGTAACTCTTTCTCCGTGTCCCGTAAACGGAGTTTTGGTCATTTTTCCTTTGAGACATGAATGGCAAGTGTCATAAGATGATAATTCGAATGAATTCAAATATCCATTCTTATGCAACTTAGCTAGTCGTGTTTCATTGATATGGCCAAGTCTACAGTGCCACAAGAAGGATTCGTTCATTTCTGAGCTTTTCCTCTTATGTGTGTTTTGTATATTGAAGACTGTATTTTGATTGAGAATGAATATGCCATTATGTAGCGAGCCTGATGCAATCAACTTTTGATCTAGGAATATGTTCATAACATTATCCTTTACTACAAAATTATATCCTTCTTTACTTAATAAAGAAACTGATATAATGTTGCACATCATGTTCGGTATATAATAGCACTCATTCAGGACTAGTGTATCACCATTTGGTAATACCAGGTGATATATGCCAACTGCTTTGGCTGCAACATTTGCCCCATTCCCTACTTGAACGGAATGATCACCTTTTCCCAGTTCTCTACCTTTCCGTAGCCCATGTAACTGCTTACATATATGGGATCCTGATCCGGTATCTAATACCCAGGACGTAGGGTGAACTGAGAAACAGTTCTCAATAATAAACACATCCGAAGAAGGTGCATCATCATGTACGTTCTCCGTTTGGGCGGCGTGAGAATCTAGATATTCTCCTGTTTTCTGTTCAGTCTTATAACATTTATAAGATAGAACGGGTCCAACGTTCCCCTGCACATATAACATGCGGGTTCGGTCAATACATCCATATTATTATCTTTATTAGGGCATGAAATGGTCGCTACCTGGAGAGAGAGAGAAGAAAACACTTTAGCATATGCTCTTGCAAGATCAGATTGGTTATTATCTTATCTAATCAGGATGGCTCCCACTGGTTTTTATCAAATCTTCCTTCAAACCCTAAAAGGAAAGACTAGCCGGGACTAATTACACCCTACAACTTCGTCGATCTTTCAGCCAGGCCAGTGTCGGTACTTTGAGGGAGGTCCCCCGTGCTTTCGCACGAACCAAATTAATGTAAACCTCGTTTTCCCAGAGGCGTAACCCCGTTGACACCTTTCTAGACACCTACTTGATCGGCTAATTGTAGTGTGCAAAACTCTCCCAGGAGTAACTCTTACTCGTAGTGGGTATCGGGATCCAACTATCTCATAGAAGGTATGCAATCTCATTGCAAATTTCAACACTTGAAATTCCCGATAATGCTTTTGCCCCTAGCGATCTATGACCTTGACTAAGTCAACAAACCATAAATCGCAAGTCAAGTTCAACCCGTACATTTCCCGATTGAATTAAACCCACCCGTACGACCCTTGGCTGAGTCAACAAGGCCGTGCGAATGCTCTAATCCAATCACATCTCATGTTGTTACAGATAAACATAATTTAGCTACCATACACTATGCCTTGACTAAGTCAACAAACATAGCACGAATACTAAATAATATCTATCTGAAATGACGGAGGGCTACGCGGGTTCTTTCAGAAAAAAACCATGAGCGTAATGAACTTGATATCGTTGTAGAATCAAATGAAGTTTTGAAATGGAGTGATTTTGAGGCTTTTCTAGTTTTGCTAAAGGGGTCACTCCCGGTGAAGGGATCGTCGGCCCTTTCCTCGTCGAATGAGGTGCAGGATATATCATATATATCACTATGCAAAGCAGAAACTATAGAAGCAGTCAAAAGCAAACCGAGTGTGTAGCATCTGCCAGTTATTGCTAAAGGAGTCACTCCCGGTGAAGGGATCTCGGTCCTTTCCTCATCGAATAAGGTGCAGGATATATCACATATACCGCTATGCAAAGCAAGAACTGTAGCTACCTGTTTTGTTAAAAATTTGATTCTACAACATCTTAGGTTTCTTTTCTTTCATTAATCACATTAATGAAGTCCCATCATTTAAATACCTAAACATCACAGATAAATACGACGTACACTTATGCCATCCGCATTCGCCTCGATGTCCCCTCGTGCACCGTTAGGTTAGGTAACTAACGACAGAGCAGGGCAGGGCTAGTGCGGGTGCAAAACATAAGTAACGTCTATATAATATATCATATATACTATATACTGTATCTATCACAGAACATCACATGATCACATCACAGATATCGCAGCAGAAAATATCATATGAAATATTGGATATACCAGGACGTCCGTGTTTTCAATACGAGCCAGTATAAAACACGGATTCCACGGTCGTGATGAATAGCCAATCCCACACCCCTAGACCCCTACGAGAGCGGCAAGCAACCCTACCAATTCTAGGGTTAGGAGACCCGGACTCGACTCCTCGAGATGGTCTCCCACTGGACCCTAGAACCCGGTTACTTGTGCTCCCCTCCTTGGGTCTATTCTAGTGCAGAAAAGTAAATAATATACAAAGGGTGACAACTTCCGCAACCTGGAAGTGCCCCAATAATAAAAAAAATATTACATACAAGTTTTTACATGAATGAAAATGAAAAACACTCATCTCACATAAAAACCCCCGGCTATTCAAACACGACAATCCAATATAACATATCCAGCAACACATAACATCACATGTCATCAACGTAAGTAAGTATGCATACCCCAATTGTCGTTGACGTATAGCAACAAAACCGGCGATATCAACATACTACACTTACGGTCACAGAAAAGAAAGTGTAAAACTACAACAGTTGGAATCCGCAACCTCTTTAGACATCGCATGCCTAATCAAATGAAATACTTAGACATCACATGCCTAACAGTTATAAACCCCGCATTTTTGTCCCATTATCGAAAACTCTTTTCAATATCAAATGAGACTAAACCGCTAGATTTATAACATTCATTCAGTTATCTCATAACTGTTTGTGAATTCCAATTATTGTATCCCATTCCGGATAAATAGAATATATTAAACTTTCCGATCGAACATTTGAACACCCAAGTTTTCCCGAAACCGTTCAACACATGAAATAGGTTCAAAGACATTCACTTCATGCCTCAGTACCAACGGTCCAGCCGTAGAAGGGTCAAGCCAACGCCTCACATGTGGCACGCCATACTGCCCCAAACCTGAAGGTTCAAAGGGCAGTTCAAGACGGTCACATAATCGAGTTAAGGTTTGTTGTCTTCTAGAGGGACCATCGCATTACTTGCGCTACTCAGAATGTCATTAAACTACGGAAAAGTCCAACAATTGGAAATTTCCGGGCAAGGGAAAGATTGGGTATTTACATCCGATCGAACCTGTTAACATATTCTAAAATTATCCGGAAAAACACAAAGACAAAGTTTGATAATCCGATCGAATCTGCGATTCCCAAAGCAACCCCAGAATACTCAACTCTTGAGTCAAATTAAAAATTCCCAGAAAACTCAGCATCCAGAAATAGGAATTACTGTGCAAAAAGGGGAGGATGACGTCATCATCTGGCTGCGGAACCGCCGCAGAAGCAAGGCTTATGCCGCGGTTCCGCCGCCGTTTGTACTGTTCATGAGTTCAATTTTGCACCGTAATTCTTGTAATACCCTGCTGAATTTTTTAAGCATTTTTAATATGGAAAAATCCCAGATTTTAGAAAAAGTCCAGAGAGCATGAAAAAGTTAAGGTTTCGGGTTCGATCGGGTTTCAAACATCGTCTAGACTTCGCCTAAGGCTCTAGCTAGGCTCTGATACCACTGTAGGGTTCCTAGGCACGCTAATGAAGTCTCACAAGGCATCAACCATGCCAATTTCAAATTTTACGGGTGCCGAGAAACCCTAATACGGATCGTTGACTAGAAGTTTAGGCGATATACGAATCTAGTTAACAACTTAACTAAAGATAAGAAGCTACAACCTTTGTAGATCCGGATATCCACTTCCTTGGCTCCACGTAGGCGTCCTCTCGCTGTCCATCTCAAATCCCGGACTCAATCGTCGGCTTGATCGGAGAAACGGGCGGACTAGGTCGTCGGCTTCGTGCCGAAGATGATCTACGTCGAGGCATCACAAGTTCAAGCTCCGACTTCACAAATTTATGAAACTTGTGAAGAAAACACCCAAAACAACTTGGCAAGAGGTAGAGGGTGAAGAAATAGGAGGTGGGTTCACTTTAGAATTGGATTTCTCACTTTAGAACTCAAGTTGCCATTGATGGCATCAAGCTTTCTTTCTTGAAGAAGAAGATCAAGAAGAAGGAAATATTATGATAAGTCCCTCTAAAATGAAAAAGAAAAGAATACTTATCATAATAGGAACCATGGTTAGGTGTAGATAATTGACCAAGGTTAGAAGAGTGGTTAGGGTTAAGCATGAAGACAAATTGGTCACTTTGGTCAAAGCTTCATGAAGCTTCACAAAGGTTCAAGAATGAAAGCAACCATTTTGTATTCTTATCCCATTCTTTTTCCAAAATCAATAAATAAAAGAATGGATAATTAAAACCCTAATCACTTTCTTAACCTAGGTTTAATTCTTTAAACTTAACCAAATGAGCAAGCATCATCAAACATGATACAAAGATGTGCACAAAAGTATATCACATATACAACTTGCACATCAAGTGAGAAAATCCATTTAAAGTGAACCAATACTAGTTAATGCAAAATAATATATCAAATATATAATTATACATTAAATCATTAAATTAACACTTGATTCAATGATCCGGTCATGTCGCACATAACCGACTAGTATACAATGTATCGATTTATCGAATCAATGATTCGATAACTAGGTTATATCGAATATAACCAATCGATATATTCATCACGAGAATGGAATACGGTATCACATACACGCATTATTCTCGGTCCTGCACATATCTCATATGCACTCCTATTTCATTTCGCTTGAGCCAGGAAAGCTCTGTGTAGGACTCTAAAGACTCGTCAATACGCCGGTAGCAGATGATGATCATATCAAGCACCCACAAGCCGCAAGCGGTCTGCTAAACGTAACGGCCATCCGGGTATTGAGCGATCAGAAGATCGACGAGCTAGCCCGCTCACACTCCTGTGAATCCAACCAGTAACACTTACCGTACAGTCCGGTCTGTTCGTCTGATATGTCGTATATCAAGTCTAGGGGTGGTAAACGTCAGACCTCAATAACCGATAAGTCGTGCCGATATGAGGCTCATAATGGGTCGAGAAACTACTGGTAACACTTACCAGCAAATCTCTGATCATCCCTGGCCAGGGACTTCCCTGTTACGGCCAATCGAGCACAGCACAACATCAACCCCCAATACCGGGAGAGACGAAACCCCTCCTATCGCTCATTGCCTCCATGTGACTCGGGACTGTACCCAAAGACCACCGTTTTGCACGCCCTCATGGACGTGGTAAGGTAGAGATCAAAGTACAGTGGGAATCACACAAGACTCTATGACGATCTCGGGTCTATAGACTAACCTGTACAAGCGTCACCAGAGAACTGCCATCTGACGTGAGGTATAATACCATCTGGGAGTTCTCGGCGAGTCCGTCCAGTGTACCCAGTCTCCACTGAGCACCCGTATACCATCTCTGATGTCAAACACCAATGGATGTGGGATCATCCATCACCCATCTCATGGGTCGAGAAGCGTATACGCTAGTCTACACTGGTATATCGATGCCCCGTCTCGATACACCCACGACTAGGGACCTTGAAGGATGTACCTATGGACTACCATGTCTCCACTAGTATGATCTGCATCACAGTCCAGGTAGTCAAGTACATATCCTAAGGGCTTTACCAACATGTAACTATAAGACAGTTTAAAAAGACAAGTGTACATGTTAAGATAAAGAGTAACTAGATAGCATACTATCATATCGAGCAAGAAAGTCATCTCTATATATGTCCAAGCATCCAATATAATATACATCATCTGTACAATACTGGCCTCTAGGGCATACATACAACTAACAATAGTCCATGAGTTTAAGGACCTCACAGTCCAATGTTAGTTTTAAGACATCACGGTCGAGATTAAGGACATCATAGTCTATGAGTTTAAGGACCTCACAGTCCAATGTTAGTTTTAAGACATCACGGTCGAGGTTAAGGACATCATAGTCCATGGATTTAAGGATTCCACAGTCCAATGTTAGTTTTAAGACACCGCGGTCAAGGTCAAGGACATCATAGTTCGTGGATTTAAGGACTCCACAGTCCAATGTTAGTTTTAAGATATCACGGTCGAGGTTAAGGACATCATAGTCCATGGATTTAAGGACTCTACAGTCCGTGAAACGTGTGGTTGTTGGGACCCGTTACCTCTTTGAAGACGTTGAGGAATTACAACGATAAATATCAAAGGAGTGAAGCGATGTACCCTTGAACCAAGGTAAAATTAGTATAAAATCATTGGGGTTGATTGTTAGTTTTAAGACATCACGGTCGAGGTTAAGGACATCATAGTCTGTGAGTTTAAGGATGTCACGACCCGAAAGTACGGAACATGACCGGCACTTAAACTACGAACGTCTCGAGGCGTACGTAATCCAAGTAAACCGAAAACCCAGAAATCCAAACCAAGAAAAGTAGTAGAGTGCAGGAAAAACCAACTTAAAGCAAGTAGTTTCAATAGCATAAGCCGAATTATGCGGTTAAAAAAAAACATCAAAAATTTACTGAAAATTTCGGCAGAGTCTCCTTTGTAAATACAGGCCCCCAAACGGGATACAACATGAATAGTATACGAAATCAAGAAAAAGGCATCTCCAAGCGGGAGCTAGCTCTTCGTCAATCGACGGTCACAACCACACAAGCAATATAATATACAACGCCAACGGCGAGGATGAAAACTCAAAAGGAAACTCAAAACCACCAGAAACATAACGAGCGACTCTAAGGTCGAAAGAATAAACAACACTGGTCTCTATCTCAAAAATACATGTTTGGTTGATGGAATTTACTAGATACAACTGAATAATATTATACAAGGTAATATGATGGGTACGATACAAGAAAAACCCACCTACTAGCAAGTCACCCGAATGAAACTGAGCCCGCAACGCCGTAATGAAACCTGTACGGCAAACCTGCAAGAAACTGGGGCACAACGGGGGTGAGTTGCCAACTCGTGAATAGAAAAACATCTACGCACAGAAATCGCATAAATAACGCAACCTAGGTCAATGATCATAATATAACCTCAAAAATAATAATAACAAGCAGCCTATAACAATGGCTAGGGTAATATCTAACCGAGTGAAATCTCATGTGCCCGTGTCAGTGCCTCAGGTAGCAATATATCATATGAATGAGGTATGAATGCATGAAAACAGAATACATGTAAATGAAGAAACTGTTTTCATAAATTAGTGAGATTTCCTTCGTATTTTTAAACTGAGGTATCATAATGAAATCAGTATCAACAGTGTCTAGCATCGACACAAAACATAAATCTCACTGTCTCGAAATATCAATGTCTCAATCTCAATATCTAGGGCGCCGTCAGTCCAGACCGGCCCCTACCATCCATCTCAAGACCACGACGGTATCCTCCGGATATCCGACGCGTCGGGTAATATCACCGGTAGGTAATCGGTCCCCTGCCAGGCTCAACGTCAACACCACATTCATCTTGCCCCGGGGTACCATACCGGGCCCACCATGTACCCGTGACGGTTCCTCCACTCCTCGACACGGATCTCGAAAACCACAGCAAACTCATGGTGGACGACACTTACATCACTAGAAAACCGCAATTTACATATTTTAAAAGGTTAATAAGTTTAGAAATTTTGCGGCTTTCCCTCGAAATCCAGAAATATCAAAAATCTCAAGAAGTCATCACAAGTGCATATGTCAATGCTAATGAATGTATATGGTATCAATAACCAAGTTGCAATGTATGATTAATAACTAGGCATGAACAATGGAATAACAGTATGCGTGAAGTGACAAGTAATAACTACAATGTCTAAACTGGCATATAACCCAGGTACACTAATATCATATCAACTACTAACTAACAAGCTAAGCCAAGCAATAGTATTTTCTAAGTGTATGTGACATGGCAATTACCGATGAAGATGTGTGTGAGCCGGCAAGTAAGTGTATGTGGTACATACGCATCATCGGTAATGGTGCTGGTGTCCTAACAGCATGATATCAATAATGGAGTATGCAGCAAAATAAGTATGCGGGGCAGAGCGAACAGCAATAATGTGCGGAAGCAGAATACTAGACACAACGATAACTAATCAGTATTAAACTAACATAAGTCCTACAAATGGTGCCTTTTGAAATAACACGAATCATGGGGTTCTGAAAATAGGGGCTACGGTGTTTTTATGAAAAGATACGTCTTTTGAAATATCCGTAGGATCCCTTGGGCTGTCTTTTAAAATACCCACGATTCGTTAGTTTTTTTTTTGAAATAGGTAAGAATCGAATCTAATCTAATAACTAAACTAAACTAAAGGGCTAAGCTAACGAGCTGAACTACAGGTAAGGAAATCGCCTATCATCTGAGTCGATACGTATACATACCTGTATATGTATAGTCGGTGATCCCGCCTCAATAATATCATAGCCGATACCATATCTATAATCAGGCATCCCAAGTCAAGAGTGCGGATCAATCATCAATATAGCTCGTACGTAAATCCGTCGTACGGCATCCCAAATCTGGGTACGGGTCAATATCACATTCATCATACTATTCACCTGGTATCCTCTTTATAAATTATCATGATCGGGGTACTGATCTACGTCTAGTACCATACTGATACCGCCTAAGTATGCATGGACGTGTGTGAAACACTACGTCAAGGACCCGCTACAATGTCATGTCGTATCTCAAATACGAGTCCTGCTATATCACCGATCTCACGGCCTCAATCAAATCTCATCGACTCAGCTCAACCCCAAGTATCATCCTCAATCCGTATGTGAACACATAGTCCCATACCCATGTGAACACATAACTATAAAGAATCCCATGAGCACATATCAATAGGAATGTATGCAAGTATGTATGTGTGTATGTGTGTGTGTATGTGTAGTGCAACACTACCCTAGGGTTCGCAACACTAAGGTAATCCAACACACCAATATCCATCCTAAGCAACGTTATTAATCCCAAATAACATATAATAAATGTTGGTGTGTATACGCATCCGTATACACCACCACGGACTGCGGGGGTGCTATACGCCATCCACTCGACTTCTCCCCGTAGATATAAATCTACTCACCTGGTCCTCGCTCGCCGGTGCCGACGTCGCCACGCGCTTGCTTGTCGTCTCGAAGTCCGCATGGGGTACCTACATATCATAACGCACCGTATCTCATTAAAACTAAATTCGAAATCGAAACGGCATACGAAAATCAAATCGGCACGCGTATCACGCATAGGTCCAAACCTATCGCCTACGCATGCAAGAATAGTCAAACCAACCCTCGATGTCGATGTACAAACGTCAAACCATCGAGAAAATCCAATCACACTCATTTGCACATTCACGAACACTAATTTTAATATAAACTAGGTTAAAACTCACAAAAACCCCAATTTCACTTAAAAGGTCATTTTTCCGAAAATCTAGCAAGCACATTTCGCCGTTTTTGTACAAAACATGATGTTTAAATGAATGTGGCGGCCAATATATTTATTAAATATCTTAAATAAGTCATATAAATAATTTCCGGAATTTAATCTCATTAAATTCCAAAAACCCTAATATTCTAGTTTACAAAAATACCCTTTTTAACAATTTCATAGCAAAAATGCACAAACTACAATTTAGGTTGGATTTCCATGAACTAAAGTGTTAAACTACACTTAATAAAGTTAATAATATGATAAAAACCCTAACCATATTTTTAATCTCACATATAAATGCATTTCATAAAACCCTAGTTTGCACAAAAAAGCTTAATTTGGACATTTTTCAAGTAACAACTTGTAATATGCAACTAGATAAATTTTAACAATTTTTTCAAGATGTTAGCTCACATCACAAACCATGCACAAGTGATCACAACCCAATTTCAAAACAAAACCCTAACTAGAATTCCTTAATCATACAATTGAACCCACATAAAACCAAATTAACACTTAATTAAGCTAACTACAAGCAATTAACAACAATTTAAGCAAAAGGGTTAGAATTTACCCAAACAAATTGAAGATCCCACAAGAATCCATGGCCCTCCAAAATGCTCTCTTTTCACAAGGATCCATGCTATACGGGCTAAGCTAAAATGGGTAGGAGTCGGATTTGGGTTTTGGGATTTTTTTGATGGATTTTGGGGCAATTTTTGATGAAGTTTTGAAGAGAAAAGAGAAGGGAAATGGGGGGGGGGCTGTTGCTGCAGTAGGAGAGGGGGGGATGCTGGAATTGGAGTGGGGGAGGAGAGAGAGGGAGGTAGAGAAAGTGGGGGAAGAAGTCAAAGTCAATTCAAGGTCAAAGGTCCACCTCATTTCTCCATTTTCTTTTCTTTTCTTTCATTTCTTTCCTTTGAAATTCAAGTGGGGAAAATAAATGGGGGCTGGTGAATTCTTCAAGGGGATAAGTGAATGGGGGTGTGTGGGTGTGGGTACGGGTGTGGGGTGATGAAAAATGATAAATACAATACCCCAAACATCCATTTACGCTAAAAAAAGCATTTTTTCTTCAATAATTTCTAAACGGTTTTGGCAAATGATTTCATTTCAAAATCCACATGATAAAATTTTATTTAATGTTTTATGATGCACAAAATTTGTTTCAACTCATTCCAATTTGTAATTTTCCCTAATTAAATGTATTAGTGACGGTTTAAAATAATAATAAAATAATATTTTTTTCAGATAATTTGAAATTTCACCAGCGGCTCAATAAACACCAAATAATAGCAATTACATAGCTAGAATATGTATATTTAATTTTTATAATAAGATATTTGTATTTTGACTTTTTACAGAAAACCCCCTTATTTTACCGATTTTTTTGAAATTTCACCGAAACGATTTTCAAAACGTTACAAAGGACCTCACAGTCCGACGTTAGTTTTAAGACATCGCGGTCAAGGTTAAGGACATCATAGTTCGTGGATTTAAGGACTCCACAGTCCGATGTTTGCTCTGGATGCTTCCCACGGGTTCACTGCCGTGTTTGGCGAGGACCAGGCTCCGCTCTGGATGCTTCACACGGGGTCAGAAGTGACGTTATCCGCGTTCTACGTAACCAGCAATTTTGCTCTAGATGCTTCCCACGGGTTCACTGCCGTGTTCAGCGAGGACTAGGCTCCACTCTGGATGCTTCACACAGGTTCACTGCCGTGCTCTGCGAGGACCAGGATCCGCTCTGGACGTTTTTCTCGGGGCCAGAAGTGACGTTATCCGTGTTCCACGTGACCAGGAATTTTGCACTAGATGCTTCCCACGGGTTCACTGCCGTGTTCGGCGAGGACTAGGCTCCGCTCTGGATGCTTTACACGGGTTCACTGTCATGCTCTGCGAGGACCAGGATCCGCTCTGGACGTTTTCCACGGGGTCAGAAGTGACGTTATCCGTGTTCTACATGACCAGGAATTTTGCACTAGATACTTCCCATGGGTTCACTGCCGTGTTCGGCGAGGACTAGGCTTCGCTCTGGATGCTTCACACGGGTTCACTACCATGCTCTGCGAGGACCAGGATCCGCTCTGGACGTTTTCCACGGGGTCAGAAGTGACGTTATCCGTGTTCCACGTGACCAGGAATTTTGCACTAGATACTTCCCACGGGATCACTGCCGTGTTCGGCGAGGACTAGGTACCGCTCTGGATGCTTCACACGGGTTCACTGCCGTGCTCTGCGAGGTCTAGGATTCGCTCTAGACGTTTTCCAAGGGGTCAGAAGTGACGTTATCCGTGTTCCACATGACCAAGAATTTTGCTCTAGATGCTTCCCACGGGTTCACTGCCGTGTTCGGCGAGGACTAGGCTCTGCTCTGGATGCTTCACATGGGCTCACTGCCGTGCTCTTCGAGGACCAGGATCCACTCTGGACGTTTTCCACGGGGTCAGAAGTGACGTTATCCGTGTTCCACGTAACCAGGAATTTTGTTGATTATATCCGCATTTCACGGAGTTGGGATTTCACTCTCGGTCATCTGTACACCGCCGAGTCATGGAACTGGAAGTTGCCGCCGTTCCGCTTTACTTGATGTTGTGTCTGCTGAGACGAATGTTGAGATGCTCTCCCGGCTATCTATGAGCCGTCGAGATTTGGCTTCTTCTTCCGATGAAACCTGGGGAGGAAAGGTATGGTTCCTTCTTCATTTGCGCCCCTAGATTGTATACAGGGATTGACATGATATTACCTATAGGGCATAAATTTTATTTTATATATTTTTTATTTTATTTCTTTCCGTGATGCTCTATCATTTCAGCTTTTTATATTGCGAAGGTCGCGACTACCCCATCATTTTGGCTATTTTTCGCGGTGCCCAATCATTTCGGCTATTTATTTTATTTTTACTTGCTTCTTTTTATTGCGAGTTGCCCAATCATTTCGGCTATTTTGCATGTATACATTTTTTTACTTGCTGATTTTGTTGCAAGTTGCCCCATCATTTCGGCTATTTCGTATGCATGTGTGGCTCGCTAACTTTTTGCCGCAAGCTTGGGATTGGATACCGATTTCGGCATCAGCACCGCTACAACTGGGATATCGCCAGGAGCGAATCATCATTTGCCTCTGTCGATATCGAACAAAGGGGGCTTAGCGAACAAGGTTAGGATCCTGTCGACTAAGGCTTTTGATTTCATGAGCCATAAGGGTCTCACGAAGGTATTTCTCCCTACAAGTCGTGAGGATCTTGTAGGTGTGTTTTCTCCTTAGGAATTGTGAGGACTCCTAAGTGTATGGCTTCTTGTAAGTCGTAAGGATCTTACAAGAGAGTTTTCTTCTTATAAGTTGAGGGGACTCACAAGGGTTGTTCACCGTGCGAACATATCCCTAGTCACGGGTGGGACTTGGTTAGGGAAATGTTTATTCGCGCCCGTGGATTGTATACAAAGGTCAGTATTGAGCCGCTTGTAGGGCAATATCGGAGGTTGTGGGGGTCGCTTAAGAACAGGTTCAGGTCTCTGTAACTTAAGACTTTCAAATCTTATGAGCCGTGAGGGTCCCATAAAAGAGTTCTCCTTACGAGTCGTGAGGATCTCGCAAGTGTAATTTCTCCTTAGGAATCGTGGGGATCCCTAAGTGTGTTGCTCCCTTGTGAGTCGTAAGGATCTCATGCGGGTGATTTCTCCTTACAAGGTCGAGAGGACCCTATAAGTGTCTTTTAACGAGGTTGCGCCCTTTCGGGTTTTCATAAACACTCGCCGGTAGCCCTGCTGTTTTTACTCACGGAGCCCTTTCGGGTTTTCATCCGTGCCCATTTTGCCTATGGACATACCGTTTTCTCTTTTTTTTTATTCTTTTTATTTTTTTAACGAGATTGCGCCCTTTTGGGTTTTCACAAGACTAGCCGGTAGCCCTGCTGTTTTTACTCACGGAGCCCTTTCGGGTTTTCATCCGTGCCCATTTTGCTTATGGACATACCGTTTTTTTTAGCTGTGGGATGCTGCAATCCACCGTAGTTTATTGACATCTCGGTCAACAACTAGTTTTAGGACGTTTCGGTCCGTTGCTAGTTTAAGGACGTTTCGATCCGCTGTTAGTTTAGGGACGTTTCGGTCCGCTGTAAAGTAAGCCGGTTACTACTTGTAGAGTTTGGGCTTAGGAAGATAGCGAGCGGACATAGTCGTCGTCATCTATCATTAACCTAGGCCGTGACTCGTTAGGCGTAGTATTTCTTCAGGAAGCGACCGTTTATTGGCCTGAAAGGTCTTTCACTATGCATGTCCATGAGTAGATAGGCTCCACCCTGGTAGACCTTGTCTATGATGTACGGGCCTTCATAGTTCGGCTCGAATTTTCCCCGCTTGGCGCGATTGGGGATCATAGGTCTTTTAACCACTAGCACGAGTTCGCCTTGGCTGAATGTTCTTGGTCTAGTCAATCTCTCGTATGAGCGCGTCATCTTTTCTTTATAAGCCTCCAGATTTTGTTGCGCTATGAGCCGGGTTTCGTCAAGGGCGTCGAGCTCCTCAAGCCGAAGGTGAGCGTTCTCTTCGTCCGTTAGCTCGTAATGAACTGCCACTCGTAGAGAGAGTAACTCTATCTCGAGGGGGAGTACCGCTTCTGTACTGAATACCAACCCGTACGGAGTTGTGTTCGTAGCCGTCTTGAACGTAGTTCGATATGCCCAGAGAGCTTCATGCAGTCTCTCGTGCCAGCCTTTCTTATTTCGTGACACCGTCTTTTTCACGATCTTTGTCAAGGTCTTGTTGAAAACTTCAGCTAGATCGTTGGCTCGGGGATTATAAACTGAAGAGTATCTCCAGTCTATGTTGTGCTGTTGTGCGAAGCGGCTAATCTTGTGGCTTCTGTAGGCTGACCCGTTATCAAAGATGATCCATCGCGGAGTCCCAAACCGATAAATAACGCGCGTCTTGAAGAAGTGGAGGATATTCTCCGTCTTCACTTCCCTCAGCGGTACTGCTTCTGCCCATTTGGAGAAGTAATCAGTTGTTGCCAAAATGAATCGATGTCCTCTGGACGATGCTGGGTCGATGGAGCCGATTATGTCAGTCCCCCACATTTCAAACGGCCAGCTAGCCACCGTTGGATGTAGTGGATTTGGATGCTGATGGATAAAGTCCACATGGATCTGGCACGAGTGACATTGCTTCGCATATTCGAGACAGTCCTGAATCATCGTGGGCCAGTAGTAGCCCATCCGTTTGATCTTCAACTTCATCTTCGGCCCTGCTTGGTGAGAACCGTAGAGTCCATCGTGAACTTCTTGGACGACTCTTTTTGCTTCTTCAGGTCCCAGACATCTCAACCACAGAGAATCAAATGACCTTTTGTACAGAGTGTCATTGACGAAGGCAAAAGATAGGGCTCGCTTCGTGAGCTGATGTTTTGAGGATGCATCTTCAGGTGTTCGATGGGATTTGAAGTATTCTATAAAGACTTCTCTCCAATCCTCAGTCTTTTCCTGGTCTTTTATTTGCAGGGCCGTCTGCTCAATCACTTCCTTTTCCTCGGATGATTCCGGAGATATTTCTGCCGTTGCGAGGACCCGACGGCTTTGTACCACGATTCTGACGTCATCGAGGTTCTCATCAGCCAGTTCTTTAGCGAGCTTGGCTAACGCGTCCGCCTTGCTATTTTCTGCACGCGGAATGCTTTCCAGCATGTAGGAGGGAATTTGAGTCAGCAGTTGCTGTACTCTCTCGCCATACTTCACCAGCTCTGGCTTGCACGTCTGGTAGTCGCCGTTTACTTGACTAACGACCAGTTGAGAGTCTCCGTATATGAGGAGGTTTTCAATTCCCATGTCAATGGCGATCTTGAGGCCTGCAATCAAAGCTTCGTATTCGGCTTCATTGTTCGTCCTCGGCTCTGTCAAGGAGAAGGCGAAGCGCATTATCCCTCCTTGTGGGGTCACGAAGATAAGGCCCACTCCCGATTTGATTACGGGCGTGTTTTGTTTGCGCTTCTTCATTGAAGATGCTCCATCAATGTAAAGTTCCCATCGGGTATCATTACCGTCGATCGCATCAAACGCATGTTCGTTTGGCAGTTCGCAATTCAAAGAGGAATCGGCCGGTATCGGATGTTCGGTGAGGAAATCGGTGATGGCCTGGCCTTTCACTGCCTTAAGAGGCTGATAAGTTATTGAGAACTCCATCAAGAGCAAGGCCCATTTAGCGAGTCGCCCCGTCAATATGGCCTTTGACATCAAATACTTGAGAGGATCCACCTTCGATATGAGACAGACTTCATGCGCCAATGCATAGTGCCGGAGTTTCGTTATCGCGAAGATCAATACCAGGCAGTGTTTTTCGATGGGAGAATAATTGCTTTCTGCCCCCAGGAGAACTCGACTCAAGTAATAGAGAGCTCTTTATTTCCCTTGGTCATTTTCTTGTGCCCATAATGCGCTTAAGGAACCTTCAAGGGCGGTTGTATACAGAATGAGAGGCTTTCCCTTGACCGGAGCAGCCAGCACTGGCGGGTTCTGCAGATACTGCTTGATTTCATCAAGTGTGCCTTGGCATTTGTGATCCCAGACGAACGGGGTCCCTTTCTTCATCAAGTGACTGTATGAGCCGCATTCTTCTCGGTGCTTGTTTGATTGGCTTGACGTCCGGGGATATCGCCAATTTGTGGACCACAACCTCTGGATCTAATCCTGGCATTTCGGAATAGTTCCATGCGAAGCAATCTCTATGCTGCATAAGCACGTCTTTTAGCGCATCCACCCTTTCTTCAGATAGCAGCTCACTGACGAATGTCGGTCGCGGGTCGCTTGCCGTCCCCAAATCAATTTTCTTGAGGTTATCTGTAGTAGTGTGTATTCCATCTTCCAGCTCTTTCGGTGCCGGTGGAAACTCTGAGATCACCTCGTTATCATGGTTTTCGAAGCACCAGGGGAGGTCATCCATATCCTCGGGTTCCTCTTTTGATATTGTTATCATATGACAAGTACGAGCTCGCTTCCAAGACCGATGTGGATTTGGGTCTACCCTCGTTGTATGCGCAGCTTTGGGTTCATGCTTCTGCGGCAGTGTTACCCTCCAACTGCTGGATAGAGCGAACTTGCCGAGCTGATATTGGTCTTCAACCCAGTTCTTGAAGTCTTCGAGAGGATATCGTATCGCTTGGTGATAAGAACAATAGTCTGGGTGAGAGACTTCGTTGGCTTGCTCGGGGTGCTTGGACTCCGGGAGCGTAAGCATTTGATGTCTTATAGCAAGATCAAGTATCTTTGTCTTGTATTGAGGAAATGAGTATGATCGACTCATCTTCTTTATAAGGGACAAATCCAGATCGCTCGATTCCCGATCGCGTGACTTCTTAGTCCCGCTTTGTCGCTGTCGAACGCCTTTTCCGCTCTTTGGTTTGTTTCTGCCTCTGCGTCGGCCCTTTTGTACGACAGGTTGACAGGGAGGGGCATTTTCATCTTTCGCAGCCTGTTGAAGAAGGCGCTGCGTCCTGGCTTTCTCGTAGATAGCCATTTTGCGATTATGGTCGTCTCGAACCTTCCGACCTGCTTCCCTTATAAGCTTGTCTATTTGTTCTTCGAACGACGGACTGGGCATTTTCATGTCGGGGGCTCTTTCTGGTTCAGGGTTAGCATTCTCCCATTAAGCATCTCCTTCTTCATCAAAGTCATGTATGACATAGCAGTCGCGGAGTAGCTCCCGTTTCTTGGACCGAACATATCCAAGCCCGATCGCTTCCATTCTGCATTGGGCAACTTGCGCTGAGTTCCAGGAACGTTCCAGATCCTGTCATAGAACTTAGCCTTTCAAGCGGTCTGTTTGAAGGGTATCCCTTGGCTCTTTAATAGCCTTTTCAAGCCTTCTGTGTAATATCTAGGCAGACGGATGGGCTGGAGCCTGTCAAGTGTAGAACCCGCGCCGTGCCAGATTTCTTTCTCCACTTTGGTTTCCCCGGAATGGTAGAATAGGATCTCCTTTTCACCTTCTCGCCTGGGAGGGATATAGAACGTCTGCAGCTCTTCCACACTGTAGGTATCAAGCACGTCTAGTTCTTTATGATGTTTGGGCGGAACCATGACAACTTGCAAACTTTGCTCTTCATCAGCGAATGTTTGTACTGAAGGCCGAGTGGAGAATATAGTATGAACCTCATCTTTTGAATCACTGCCAAAAATCAACATGGGAGCGGAGAGTCCTGGCTTATTGTACTGGGGTGGACCTGAATAAACTATCTCTTCCTCTTCCTCAGTATCACTCCCGAAAATGGGAATGGTGGGTGATAGCTTTGTTCTCCGGTTTGCGACATCTCTCCGTGTCCTCGAAATCTGGCAAAAAGTATTTTGCATCTTCGTACTTGCGGACTTCATTCACGGAGAATGGATTCAGCTCTCCTGTTACGGTATACTCGAGACCATCCTTAAAGTATTTCATACACTGATGTTGTGTAGAAGGGATGATGTTGTACTCATGCAACCAAGGCCGGCCGAGTAAAGCGTTATAGCACGTCTTGGCGTCAATGACATGAAATTTAATATCCATGACAAGTAGCCCGAATCGTAATGTCAATATCACAGACCCGAGAGTCCGCGATGACTGGGAGTCAAAACCAGAGATGGTGATTTTATCACGAGCGAGATGCTGGACGCTCATGCAGATTTCCTTCAACACTCGCACGTTGAGAAGATTGACGGAAGACCCATTGTCGACTAGGATTTTGCCTATCTTGATATCGTGACAATATCCGGAGACATATAGGGGATGGTTGTGCTCGCACGTCCCAACGAGGAGATCTTCGTCGCCGAAGGTGATATCGGCTGTGCGTACTTCCTCTAGCTCGTCCTTCATCTTTTCTTCGGCGAGAAAAGCTTGGAATTGTTCTGGCTCTTATAGCGCCATGATCAATGAATTTCTTGCTTCTTTTGATAGTAAAAGGGTGTCGAGAATGCTGAGCTGCGAGGGTAACTTCCTCAAGTGTGCTAGAACATTATAGTCCACCTTAGTTTTCTTTGGAGGGTCCTTGGCGGTCAGTTCTTTCATGACTTGGTCGTCCAGGGAGATATCCTCGGAGACCTTTTCTTTTCCCTTATCTTTTTTACTCGTGGATCCGAGATTCTTTTCCGGAAGTGTGCGATTGCGCAGCTGGATGTTTTCACAGGCCTTCGGTTCTTCCTCCTTCCCCAATGCGGATTCTTTAAAGAGGGGGCCAAGAGCCATTTCTTCGTCAGAGTCACTCCCGAAAGTGAGAATCTGCGATCCCCCGGTGTTGACCATGTGTCAGTTACCAGTATTTCTTTTATGCTCCTCAGTCGCATTTCTTTGCTCCGACGAGTCTTGCGTTTCATCCGCTTGAAATGTTGCCGGTGAGCAACATACCTTTGCCACCATCTTTTAAAAGCGTCGCATTCCTCGGTGGGGTGCAAAATCTTTCGATGATATGAGCAGTAGCTAGGATGCATCTCTGCTTCACCGGGAGTGTTTCCTTCGGTGGGTGGTAGCTTCATTCCCATTGATATGACTTTAGCAAACCTTTTTCTCATCTTGAACTTGCTTTTATCCGTGACGGATGTTCCTTGATTTGGTGGGAGTGTCTCGACTCTTTTGTCTAGTCGATGGCGCTTGGCTCTTTCAAATATGGCCATCTCATGTTCCCGATTGGCTTTACTTTTCAGATGAATCTCATTTAAGAAGGCGTCGATCATTTCGTCTGACGGCCATAGAAGTTCTGGCTCGGGACCTGCCCCCGGTCTCTTTGTGCAAGGAGCCTCTTCATTGTCTAGCGATGAATAAGAGATCATATGACAACTTGCTACGTAATCTTCAGATTCGTCCGACGATTCTTCTCCATCATCTTCATCCTCAAGGACGTGGCTGAGGAACTCTTGAAGCGTGATTGGGGTTCACGCCTTCTGGTTGTACTCTTCCAGCGCGTCAATCTGTTTTGTAGGTCCATGCGCTTGTCACTAGGCTTCACGGGCCTTTTGGATCTCTTCTTCTTCTTCTTTGAAGATTTTGACGGCTAGGTATGAGTGCTTTGGCTATCACCACCAATCTTTGGAGTTGGGCGCGGCTTCAGCATCCCTTCGATGATCTGGGGTTCTAGCGGGTTCTTCCACCTGATCGCTGGGTATGTTTGAAGATCACTCGGCATCCTTTTGGTTTTGGCTGAAAGCACGACCTCCCACGGAGCTTCTTCAACAAAAGAGCACGTTGCCCCCGGTGTGTCCGTCTTCTTAGGAGTGTGCGGCTGTGGTGGGTTTACTTTCCACTTCTCGGACAACGCAAACTTGCCTTGTAGGTATTGATCTTCGATCCATCCTTTAAAGACGAAGCAATCCTCGATCGGATGGCTTACCGTTTGGTGGTAAGGGCAATAATTGGGATTATTCACTTCGCTGGGTTGTGGTGGTCGCTTTGGATTTGGTAAGTTGATAAGCCTGTTGCGTACCGCCAGCTCGAACAACCTCTTCGTTTTGTCTTGCGGGAATGAGTAAGGACGCTTCATTTTCTCATTGTAATAGCGCCGTCTCTCTTCCAATTAATTCGCTAGCTTTGGGGCACTAGGCTGCTGTTGGGTGTTCGCAACGAAGGTTGCCTTCCCTTTACCCTTGTCATTCCGCGGTTCCGGTTTCGAGGGAGACGGTCTGTGACCCATTTGATCCATCTGGGCTAGCTTATCGATT
This sequence comes from Agapanthus africanus, assembly GCA_030015575.1. Classification (NCBI taxonomy): domain Eukaryota; kingdom Viridiplantae; phylum Streptophyta; class Magnoliopsida; order Asparagales; family Amaryllidaceae; genus Agapanthus; species Agapanthus africanus. Next base: position 581,614,233 of record CM057340.1, on the reverse strand, counting down.
AAAGCCTAGAACGTGGTTGGTTTAAAGAACATCATGAACTGTGAAATAGTTGCATGAGGGTCTAGGGTGCCCACGAACATGCCCACCGCTGGTGCTTCTTCGATGCGCTGTTCGCACTTCGTCCACAAGTTCCGCCATCGGATTGTGTATTGAACCCAGGTTTCGCCCGGCTTCACCCCTGTATTGATTAACGCTTTTATGGGGGTGCGTTCACTTGCGCTTGCGAATCGCTGGGTGAACAATAACTCCATTTTTGCGAAAGTTTTGACGGAGTCATTTGGAAGTTCGGAGTACCATTCAAACGTCGTCTCCGATAAGCTGCCGACGAATTGGCGGAGCAAAAGCTTATCATCGCCCCCGGTGTTGCCGCACAGAGCTCTGAACTGGGCGACGTGCTGGTGGGGATTGCCTTTCCCCTTGTAGACATGGAATTTCGGGATCGTGTAGCCCGGCAGGTATTTTATCTGATCATACCAGCCCGGATATGGTCGCCCCGTTTTGATGACTTGGCCGGCCACTTCATTTGCCTGATGAACTCGTATTTGTTGAGCAATATAATCATCCAGGGCGGCCTTAGAGATTGTTTCCTCTTTGGCTGTTGAAAAAGCCGGAGGTGGATTTGACGTTTCTCCTCTGTCGTCTTCGAGGATAATCGGAGGATCTTCAGCTGGGGGATCCGGCTGGATCATCATGCCCACCATGTCTTGGAACAGAAGAGCTATTTGCTTTATATTGGCTGCTTGTTCCGCAGCCTCCTTGTCCTTCTTTTCGAGAATTCTCCGAAGGAATTCAGCATCGGTTTCGTGTTCGCGACGTTGTTCCGATGACTCCTCTGGGCTTTCTTTTGGCCCGGTGAGTGCGGCCATTGCAGTCAGCATCTCCTGGAGCTTCTGCTGCTGCTGTTCCTGGGCCCTTGTAATGGATCGGGTGAGTGGTCGGTGGCCCGTAGAAGCGCGGCTATCCTCTTTTCTGGATGCCATGTAAACAGTATGGACTACCATGCCCCCAGACTTAGGGCGTTTGGGCTCAATGCCTTTGACATTTGTCGCAGGCACGGGGATCTTCTCCGGCCTTCTCTTTTTATGAGCGGTCAAAGTTGAGGGGGCCGTCACGGTAGGCACCCAGGTAGCTTTCCACGGCTTGGCAGGATGACTTTCTTCTTATTGAACCTTCGCCCTTTTCTGTCGGCGAGGGTTATCTTGATCAACCACTGAGTTTCGGACCTGCCGTCAGACCTTGTAGATCTTGGAGGACAGCCGCTGAGGGGACTGCTCTGGCTTTGTTTCCGTAACATTCTCCACCGGAGGAGGAGATCTTTTCGGTACGGCGGTAGAAGAATTCCTACGCACCTTATTTAGCAGCCCAAAGCTATTCCCAGTTGGAATAGCAGCATTAATTTCCGCCGTCGGGGCTGGTGGAGTTAGCCCAGAAGGGAAGTTGCCTCCGGCTTTCCTCACCCGGTGCCAGTGGCGATGTCGAGCATGTCGAGCTGATGGAGTTGACTCGGTGATGGGGATGGTCTTGTCTTGCCCCCTGTTCAGGTGAGGGGCTGTTGCCGGTGTCAGCCTATTAAAGACTGATGTCCTTTGAGTAGCAGGAGCGGGAGTTGGGACGGTCCGTCTTGTAAAGACCGACCCCTTGGCAGGAGAAGCCGCCTTGACGACTTCAGGAGCAGGGTTGGTTACTCTCTTCGGAATAATCTTCTCTGGAATTGCAGCCTTCATTATGGGCCCACAGGAATTTTGGCCCAATCTGGAGAAGACCGAGGAACTGGAGCTGGATGACCCGTTGAGAGGGGTCGCGGTAGCTATAAGTCGATCGAAAACCGACTTCTTGGGAGCTTCTGGTACGGGCACGGGAACAGTGAAGCTTGCTGGCGGGTGCATGGTCCCGAAAAACAACCCCGTGGTGGCTTGAGTAACCTGTTCCACGGGCATCGTGAACAGGGAAGCCGCTTGGGGCCCGTAGGTCATGCCCCAAGTTGAGGCAGGACGCGAGTTGCAGCTGCATGCAGAACACTTTGAGCAGGTGAACGCCATTGATTCTTTACTTTCTGCACCAAGCAAAACGCCAAACCTTAGTACCTTGAAACCCAAGGGCAACCATTAGCAAACCGCGATTGGTTCGTGAACACGACACACGAAGTGTGGAGTGGAAAGAGGAAAAGGTCTCACCGGGCGTGCCAGAATCTGTTCACCGCCGGAAGCCGAGAAAACTGGACGTCTTTCCTAAATCTGGGGGCAGATGCTAATTGGTGCTATCCGTCCACCTCTCTGAAAATGCCAAGTTGATTTATGTCACCATATATCGAAGGTTTAAACGGATGCGGCCGATGTAGCAGACTTCGTCAGATTCCCCCTCGTTTGAGGGGTTTTTGATTGTGGGGACGCTCTTCCTTACAAACGCAAGCCCATGCAGTTAATTACGCTACCGCATCGCGGTAAAAACTTTCTCCTTCTCCATATGGTCACTTCATGTTGTGGGTGTTTGTTCTGTATTTGGTTGCCCGTGGATTGTATACGGAGACTAAGTTATGTTGTCTCCCGTAGGGCGTGGACTAGTCCAAATCCGTATCTTTCTTAGATTTGGGTTTGGGGGGGTTGTGTTTAAGGATACGTTAGCCTTATTTGAGGCTAAGATCAACTTAAACGTTTGTTAAGAATACGTTAGTCTAATTTCAGACTAAGATCGACTTAACGGGATCGTTTAGATCCGACAAGAGAGCAATTGGGCTTTATTGTTTAGTTTAATGACATTGCGGTCGATAATTAGTTTAAGGACATTACGGTCCATTGTTAGTTTTAAGACATCGCGGTCGAGATTAAGGACATCATAGTCCGTGAGTTTAAGGACCTCACAGTCCGGTGTTAGTTTTAAAACATTACGGTCGAGGTTAAGGACATCATAGTCCGTGGATTTAAGGACTCCACAGTCCGATGTTAGTTTTAAGACATCATGGTCGAGGTTAAGGACATCATAGTCCGTGGATTTAAGGACTCCACAGTCCGATATTAGTTTTAAGACATCACGGTCGAGGTTAAGGACATCATAGTCTGTGGATTTAAGGACTCCACGGTCCGATGTTAGTTTTAAGACATCACGGTCAAGGTTAAGGACATCATAGTCCGTGGATTTAAGGACTCCACAGTCCGATATTAGTTTTAAGACATCACGGTCGAGGTTAAGGACATCATAGTCCATGGATTTAAGGACTCCACAGTCCGATGTTAGTTTTAAGACATCACGGTCGAGGTTAAGGACATCATAGTCCGTGGATTTAAGGACTCCACAGTCCGATGTTAGTTTTAAGACATCACGGTCGAGGTTAAGGACATCATAGTCCGTGAGTTTAAGGACTCCACAGTCCGACGTTAGTTTTAAGACATCACGGTCGAGGTTAAGGACATCATAGTCCGTGGATTTAAGGACTCCACAGTCCGTTGTAATGTATGGTTGTCGGGACCCGTCACCTCTCTGACGACGTTGAGGGATTACAATGACAGATTTCAGAGGAGTAAGGAGATATACCCTCGAACCGGGTGTAAATTGATTGGAAGAGTAGATGTGCTCAGTTCAATTTAAATTGAGGACTTATGGCCAAAATTAGGCTAAGTCCAGTTAAAAATGTTTAACATTTTATTTCTGTTCTGCCTGTTGGGCCCTTTGTTTGGGCTCTGCCTTTTTAATAATGCTAAGTATTGGGCTCTGACATTTTTTGTCTTATATTGAATGCATAGCATTCATCAGAACAAAGTATGTTCTAACAGCGTGCCACGTGGTGCACTAGTCGCTTTGCGCCAGTCAAAGAGCGTGTTGCGCTTCTGTCGGTTAGCGCACACGAGGAGGACACGTGTCGCTTAGCGCTAAGCGCTAGTTTGTTAGCGCACTGTGCTTTTAATTTATGAGCGCGCTGCGCTAGCTTATGGGTGCGCCAGTAAGTGACACGTGGCGCGCTTGGCGCTGAGCGCCAACCCAAGAGCGCAGTGCACTGTTTTTAGGAGCGTAAAGCGCAGATCGTGTCTATGGTTGACACGTGGCATGTTTTGTCGCCGAGCGCCGATCCAAAGAGCGCAAAGGCACAGTTCATGAGTGCAAGGCACTGTCTAATGGCGCAAAGCGCATTTTGATCAATTTTAAGATCAAAGAACAAATTTATGTTCTTCGAAGGAGGCCTTGCCTCAAGATCCAAGAACAAAAGTTCTTGTTTTTATAAAAGGCTCTGCCTTTATAGATCAGAAGATCTGTGAAGTAAAAATACTTCTTTTTATATTTTTATGATTAGATCTTGATCTTTTCTTTTTTTTATAATTCAAAGACCTTGGTCTTTTTTATAGATCTAAGATTTTTTTAGAAGATATTTCTTCTTTTTACGAGATGATTCCATCTCTGTTGTTCAAGAGTTCATTCTTTACCTTAAAGATGAAGAAGTGATCTTCTTTTTTCTAAAGGCTTGCCTTTCTTTCTCTTTGAGTTTTTCTCAAAGTTTTCAGAGGGTTTTTTCTATCTGGGACTTGAAGTCTTGGGGCCTTTATATAAGGCCAATTTATTTGTTAAATCAGTTGAAGAGATCTTTCTCTGATTGATTTGGGAATATTTCCCACCGTTGGATTTTTGATCCTAAGACTTCTGTTTTATAGAAGATAATCTTTTTATTTTAACAAGATTAGAAAGATCTTTTTAGAACAGAATTTTAATTCTGATTAATTAATAATTTATTATTATTATTAGATCTTTTGATCTAACGGTGGGGAATTCTTTAAATTCCAGCGCTGGCGCACATGGCGCTAGCGCACCTACGTTTGACACGTGGCGCGCAGCACAGAGCGCAGCGCAACTGGGCAAGCGCGCCTGTGTTTAACACGTGGCGCGCAGCGCAACTGCGCTAGCGCGCCTGCGTTTGACACATGGCGCGCAGCGCAGAGCGCAAGTATCTGAAGTGTTGCTCCAATTTTTTTAAAATTTGAATTTTGAAACAGAGCTTTGCTCTGATTGGAGGTGCGCTGCCTAGGGCGCAGTGCTCCTGGCGCTGGCGTATCTGCTTTTGACACGTGGCGCGCAACGCGCAGCGCAAGGTATCTGAAGCATTGCTTCAATTTTTGAATTTTGAAATTCAAAACAGAGCTTTGCTCTGATTGGGGGAAACAGCCATGAGCCGATTTTCATCAAGGGCATCGAGCTCCTCAAGCCGAAGGTGAGCATTCTCTTCGTCCGTTAGCTCGTAATGAACCGCTAATCGTAAAGAGGGTAACTCTATCTCGAGGGGGAGTACTGCCTCTGTACCGAATACCAATGCTTACGGCGTTGTGTTCGTGGCCGTTTTGAACGTAGTTCGATATGCCTAGAGAGCTTCATCAGTCTCTCGTGCCAGTCCTTCTTATTTCGGGACACCATCTTTTTCATGATGTTCGTTAAGGTCTTGTTAAAAGCCTCAGCTAGACCGTTAGCTCGGGGATTATAGGCTGAGGAGTATCTCCAGTCTATGTTATGCTGTTGTGCGAAGCGGCTGATCTTGTGGCTTCTATAGGCTGGCCCGTTATCGGAGATAATCCGTCGTGGAGTTCCAAACCGATAAATGACGTGTGTCTTGAAGAAATGGAGGATATTCTCCGTTTTCACTTCCCTTAGCGGTATTACTTCTGCCCAATTGGAGAAGTAATCAGTTGTCGTCAATATAAATCGATATCCTCTGGACGATGTTGGTTCAATGGGGCCAATTATGTCAGTCCCCTACATTTCGAACGGCCAGCTAGCCACTGTTAGATGTAGCGGATTTGGATGTTGATGGATGAAGTCCCCGTGTGGCACGAATGGCATTGCTTCGCGTATTCGAGGCAGTCTTGGATCATCATGGGCCAATAATAACCCATCCGTTTGATCTTCAGTTTCATTTTCGGCCCGGCCTGGTGAGAACCACAGAGTCCGTCATGAGTTTCTTGGATGACTCTCTTTGCCTCTTTAGGTCCCAGGCATCTTAACCACAGAGAATCAAATGATCTTTTATACAGAGTATCATTGACGAAGGCAAAAGACAGAGCTCGCTTCATGAGCTGATGTTTCGAGGACGCATCTTCAGGTGTTCGACGGGATTTGAAATAGTCTATAAAGACTTCTCTCCAATCCGTAACCTTTTCCTGGTCTTTTATTTGCAGAGTTATTTGCTCAGTCGCTTCCTTTTCTTCGGACGACTCCGGAGATATTTCTGCTGGTGCAAGAATCCGACGGCTTTGCACAATGATCCTCATGTTATCGAGGTTTTCGTCCGCCAGTTCTTTAGCGAGTTTGGCTAACGCATCCGCTTTGCTATTTTCCGCACGTGGTATGCTTTCCAGAATGTAGGAAGGAATTTGAGTCAACAGCTGTTGCACTCTCTCGCTGTACTTTACCAACTCAGGATTGCACGTTTGATAGTCGCCGTTTACTTGACTAACGACCAGTTGGGAGTCTCCGTATATGAGGAGGTTTTCAATTCCCATGTCGATAGCGATCTCGAGACCTGCTATCAGAGCTTCATATTCGGCTTCATTACTCATCCTCGGCTCTGTTAAGGAGAAGGCAAAGCGCATTATCCCTCCTTATGGAGTGACGAAGATGAGGTCTACCCCTGATTTGATTACGGGGGTGCTTTGTTTGCGCTTCTTCATGGAATACGCTCCATCAAAATAGAGTTCCCACCGGGTATCATTCCCGTCGATCGTGCCAAACGCATGTTCGTCTGGCAATTCACAGTTCAAAGGAGAATCGGCGGGTATCGGGTGCTCAGCGAGGAAGTCGGCGATGGCCTGGCCTTTCACTACCTTGAGAGGACGATAAGTTATTGAGAACTCCATCAATAGCAGGGCCCATTTAGCGATTCGTCCTGTTAGTATGGCCTTCGACATCAAATACTTGAGAGGATCCACTTTTGATATGAGATGGACCTCATGCGCCAACGCGTAGTGCCTGAGCTTCGTTATTGCGAAGATCAACGCTAGGCAGTGTTTTTCAATGGGGGAGTAGTTTCTTTCTGCCGCCAGGAGAACTCGACTCAAGTAGTAGAGGGCTCTCTCCTTCTCTTGGTCGTTCTCTTATACCCATAATGCGCCTAATGAACCTTCAAGGGAAGTCGTATACAGAATGAGGGGTTTTCTTTTAATGGGAGCGGCCAGTACTGGCGGATTCTGCAGGTATTGCTTGATTTCGTCCAGTGCGCTTTGGCATTTGTGATCCCGGACAAACGGGGTTCCCTTCTTCATTAGGTGACTGTAGGGGCGGCACTTGCCAGAAAGATTGGCTATGAATCGCCGGATATATGCGAGCTTTCCTTGGAGAGATCGCAGCTTCTTGAGAGTCTTTGGCGGAGGCATTTCCATAATCGCCTTGATCTTTGACGGATCTATCTCGATACCTCGGTGTTGGACGATGAATCCTAGGAATTTGCCCGAGAAAACTCCGAACGCGCATTTGAGAGGGTTCATCTTCAAGTTATATTGCCGAAGGCGTTGAAATACGGTCTTCAGATGCTCTAAATGTTCCTCGTATGATTTGCTTTTAACCACGAGGTCGTCGATATAGCATTCGACGATTTCATGTGTGAGGTCGTCGAAAATCTTCATCACGGCCCTCTGATAGGTGGCACCGGCGTTCTTTAGACCGAAAGGCATCACCTTGTAGCAGAATATGCCCAAAGAGGTCCGGAAAGCGGTATGTTTCTGGTCCTCAGGGTGCATCTTTATCTGGTTGTATCCTGATGATCGGTCCATGAAGGAGAAAACTTCATGAGTAGACATATTGTTTATCATCAGCTCGGTGACCGGTACTGGGAAGTCGTCCTTCGGGCAGGCTTTATTGAGATCCCGAAAGGCCACACATATGCGCACCGTCCCATTCTTCTTCATCTCTGGGACGATGTTGGCGATCCAGTCAGGATATTGGACCTCCTGGATGAAGCCGGAGTCGATTAGCTGCTTGACCTCGGCGTTGATGCTCATCTCAAGCTCGAGCCGCATTCTTCTCGGTGCCTGTTTGATCGGCCTGACGTCCGTAGATATTGCCAATTTGTGCATAGCAATCTCTGGATCTAATCCTGGCATCTCGGAATAATTCCATGCAAAGCAATCTTTATGCTGCATGAGCACGTCTTTTAGTGTAGCCACCCTTTCTTCAGACAACAGCTCACTGACGAACGTCGGCCGTGGGTCACTTGCCGTTCCCAAATCAATTTTCTTGAGGTTATCTGCAGTGGTATGTATCCCATCTTCCAGCTCTTTCGACGCTGGTGGAAACTCTGAGATCACCTCGCCATTATCGTTTTCGAAACACCAGGGGAGGTCATCCATATTCTCGGGCTCTTCTTTTGACAACATTATCGCGTGACAGGTATGAGATCGTTTCCAAGATTGATGTTTATCCAGTTCCACTCTCGCTATACCCGTCACTTTTGGTTCATGCTTCTGTGGCGGGCTTACCCTCCAGCTGCTGGATAGAGCGAATCTGCCTTGTTGATATTGGTCTTCGACCCAGTTCTTGAAGGTGAAGCAGTCTTCGAGAGGATGTCCTATTGCCCTGTGATAGGAACAATAGTCCGGGTGAGAGACTTCGCCTGCTTGCTCGGGGTGCTTGGACTCCGGGAGTGTCATCATCTGATGTTTTATAACAAGATCGAATATCTTCTGTGTTTTGTCTTGGGGAAAAGAATATGCTCGACCCATCTTTTTCATAAGAGACGAATTCGGACTGCTCGATTCCTGATCGCATGGTTTCTTAGACCCGCTTTGTCGCTGTAGAACGCCTTTCCCGTTCTTTGGTTTGTTTCTGCCTCTGCGTCGGGCCTTTTGTACAACGGGTTGACAAAGAGGAGCATTCTCATTTTTCACAGCCTGTTGAAGGAGGCGTTGCGTACTGGCTCTCTCGTAGATGGCCATTTCACGATTATGGTCGTCTCAAACTTTTTGACCAGCTTCTCTTATAAGCTTGTCCATTTGTTCTTCGAACGATGGACTGGGCATTTTCACGGCGGGAGCTCTTTCTGGTTCGGGGTTAGCATATTCCCACAGAGCGTCTCTTTCCTCATCGAAGTCATGTATGACGTAGCAGTCGCGGAGTAGTTCCCGTTTCTTGGATTGAACATATCTAAGCCCGATCGTTTCCATTCTCCCGTTGGGCAACTTTCGTTGTGTTCCGGGAACGTTCCAGATCCTGTTATAGAACCGTGCTTGTCGCGCGGTTTGTTTAAGGGGTACCCCTTGGCGTCTCAAGAGTCTCTTTAATCCGTCCGTGTAATATCTGGGAAAATGGATGGGTTAGAGCCTGTCAAGTGTAGAATCCGCGCCATGCCAGATTTCTTTCTCCACTTTGGTCTTCCCGGATCGGTAGAATAGGATCGCCTTTTCACCTTTTCGCGTGGGAGGGACGTAGAATGTCTGCAGTTCTAGGTATCTAGCTCATCTAGTTCTTTATGATGCTTGGGCAGAACCATGGCAACTTGCAAACTTTGATCTTCATCAGCGAAGGTTTGTATTGATGGCCGAGCAGAGAATATGGCATTGACCTCATCTTCTGAATCGCTGCCAAAGATCAACATAGGAGTGGATAGTCCCGGCTTGCTGCACTGGGGCGGACCTGAATAAACTATTTCTTCCTCCTCCTCGGTATCACTCCCGAAGACTGGAATAGTGGTGATAGCTTTGTTCTTGTCCTCCGATTTGCGACATCTTTCTGTGTCTTCGAAATATGGTAAGAAGTATTTTGCATCTCCGTACTTTCGGACTTCGTTCACGGAGAATGGGTTCAGCTCTCCTGTTACGGTATACTCGAGACCATCCTTGAAATACTTCATACACCTGTTTCCTGATTTAAAATCAGAAAATCTTATGGAAAAAGCTTCAGAAGAGGGTCACATGCTTACACGTGACCAGCAGTCATGTGTTGGCACGTGACATCTAAAAGCATCATCAAGGCAGATTCAGCTTCCTGACTAAATCAAAGAAAAGGGCTTCAGAAAGGGTCACGTGCTCCCACGTGACCAGGGTCACGTGTTGGCACGTAACATTTTAAAGCGGATTCAAAGGCACATCGGTTCCCTGATCAAATCAAGGAAAAAGCTTCAAAAGAGGTCACGTGCTCCCACGTGACCAGAGGTCACGTGCTCCCACGTGACCAGGGGTCACGTGTTGGCATGTGACGCTCAAAACATCAGAATTGTTCTCTAGTTAAATCAAGAAAAAGAGTCCAGACAAGGGTCACGTGCTCACACGTGACCAGGGGTTACGTGGTGGCACGTGACGGTTTAGCAGCAACCAGAAGACAGAGCGCAAAAGGAAAGAAGAGGGCTTATTCCAAAGAGGGTCACGTGCCCACACGTGACCATGGGTCACGTGCCCGCACGTGACCAAGGGTCACATGGTCACACGTGACCGGCTTTCAAAGCCCATTTTGTTAACAGAATTAAATTCTGAAAGAGATTCAAATCTTTCCAAAGGAAAGCGATTATCTGGAACCAATTGAATTGAAGATTCAGAGGTGATTAAATATCATCTATCCATGGGAAAATCTCGGGTTTGGAAAGATTTCCCCTTTAAATCTAACCGAGATAACAAAAGAGAATCCCTGGATTTGAAATCCAATGGTGAATAAAATTCACCTAATAATCCAAAGGTCAAAAACGAATGATGGATGCAAATCAAATCTCTCAATGAAGATTCGTCAAAAACTAATTGATTCGGCTGCTTCTCCTATAAATAGGAGCCAAGAGACACAGGGATGGAGAGATAGAGAGAGATACGCAGAGAAAAAGAAAAGGGAGAGAGCCTTGATACTTTGAGGAATTTGGATCTTCTGCAAAAAAGAAAACCCTAGGTAAGAAAGGGAAGGCTCCTTGAAAGAAAAGAGAATTTAATTCTTGACAGAGTTTAACTCTGATATATAAAACAGAAGAACATATTTCTTCTCTCTTTGATAGAGGATCTGCAAAGTGCACATCTCCCCTTGAAGTTGAGAATTTAATTCTCAATGGGTCGAGATCCTGCCATGCAGATCCAAAACATAGAGAGGGAACGGAAGCACGAGAATTTAATTCTCACAGAACTATAGGAATTTAATTCCTTTAAAATAAAATTAGGGTTTGACCCTGTGTCATGGGAATTTAATTTCTTCAGAACAAAGAGAAACAGGGTTTAACCTTAATTAAGAACCTAGTTCTGTTGAAACAGCGGGAATTTAATTCCCTTAATCATAATTTAACAGAGAATGGGAGTTTAATTCCTTAAAAGCTTTTATTAGGGTTTAACCCTATTCAGTTCTTCACATATATGAAGAATTTAATTCCTACAGAAAATTCAGAGTCCAACTCTATTCCAGAATATAAATCTTCGAAAGGAAGTAGGAATTTAATTCCTCTGAAATTATTGTCAGGGTTCAACTCTACGAGGAATTTAATTCCTGGAAAAGATTAACAGATCCTCTAAACAACATACATAGAGGCAGGGTCACGTGCCACCACGTGACCCCCCCAAAAGACCTACAGAAAGCCCCTTTGAGGCAGTGCCCCACGTGACCCACGTGACCCTTGACAGAAGCTTTAACACACAAGCATTTGAATGCCCGTCACGTGATGGCATGTGATGCTCTGAAAGATGCGATAATCTTAGCAGAATAAATGAAGGGAGGGCGCTCTCACGTGTCGCCACGTGACCTCTCTTGCCTTAGTGTTTAACACTAAATTGAAACTACCGAACCCAGTGTTAAAACACTGTTGGGCCTTAGTGTTCAACACTAATCAAAAAACTTTATTTGCAGTGTTCAACACTGACTACCTTAGTGTTTAACACTAATTTGAGATCTCTGTTGCCAGTGTTTGATACTGATCTGTTTTAGTGTTTAACACTAATTTGAAAGCCCAGTTGCTGGTGTTTAACACCAATTATCTTTTAGTGTTAAACACTAACTTGTCAATCTCATTCTCAGTGTTCAACACTGGTTGGTCTTTAGTGTTTAACACTAGACATTGGTCCAATTGGCTAAATGGATAGAGGCAAAGCCTCTCCTGATTGGACTTAGCCCAAGCTGGCCATAAGTCCTCAATTCGTAATCAACTGGGCTAATGGGCTTATAACATAATTAATTGGTCTTGATCCCAAATTGGGCCAAAGACTATTTAATCCACTCCGGTTCTAGGGTACATCTCTTCACTCCTTTGATACTTGGCATTGTAATTCCTTAATGTCTTCAAAGAGGTGACGGGTCCCGATGACCAGACATTGATATGGACTGTGGGGTCCTTAAACCCATGGACTATGAGGTCCTTAACCTTGACCGAGATGTATTAAAACTAACAATGGACTGTGGGGTCCTTAAACCCATGGACTATGAGGTCCTTAACCTTGACCGAGATGTCTTAAAACTAACAATGGACTGTGGGGTCCTTAAACCCATGGACTACGACGTCCTTAACCTTGACCGAGATGTCTTAAAACTAACAATGGACTGTGGGGTCCTTAAACCCACGGACTACGACGTCCTTAACCTTGACCGAGATGTCTTAAAACTAACGATGGACCGCAATGTCCTTAAACTACCCATGGACCGCAATGTCCTTAAACTAGAACAATAGAGCCCCGCATGCTCTTTTGTCGGATCTAAACGGTCCCGTTTAAGCTGATCTTAGCTTCAAAGATGGCTAACGTGTCCTTAAACCTTCAAACAGACTGGACTATGAATCCCCCAAATTAACTCTGGCTCGAGGGTACATCTCTGAACTCCTCTGACATCCGTCGTTGTAATCCCTCAACGTCGTCAGAGAGGTGACGGGTCCCGACGGCCATACATACGATGGACCACTATGTCCCTAAACTGGAACAATGGAGCCCAAACGCTCCTTTGTCGGATCTAAACGATCCCGTTAAGTTGATCTTAGTCTCAAACTAGACTAACGTATCCTTAACAAACGTTTGAGTTGATCTTAGCCTCAAGTATGGCTAACGTATCCTCAAACCAAACCCCCAAACCCAAATCTAAGATAACACGGATTTGGACTAGTCCACGCCCTACGGGCGACGACATAACTCGGTCTCCGTAAACAATCCACGGGCAACAAAACATAAAATAAACACACACGACACGAAGTGACCATCTGGAGAAGGAGAAAGTTGTTACCGCGATGCGGTAGCGTAATTAACTGCAGGGGCTTGCGCCTGCAGGGAAAAGCGTCCCCACAATCAAAAACCCCTCAAACGAGGGGGAATCTGACGAAGTCTGCTACATCGGCCGCATCCGTTTAAACCTTCGATACATGGTGCCATAAATCAACTTGGCATCTTCGGAGAGGTGGACGGATAGCACCAATTAGCATCTGCCCGAATTTCAGGCGAGACGCCATGTCGCGCCGTCCATTCGGAGGGGAACAGATTCTGGCACGCCCGGTGGGACCTTTTCCTCTTTCCACTCCACACTTCGTGTGTCGTGATTCGCGAACCAATCGCGGTTCGCTAATGGTGGCCCTTGGGTTTCAAGATACTAAGAATTGGCGTCTCGCTTATTGCAGAAAGCAAAGGATCGATGGTTTCTACTTCCGTGAAATTCTCCAACTGCTCAGACTACAATTGCGACCAACGCTCTGCCTCGCCAGGAGGTATAGCCTACGGACCCCAAGCTGCTTCGTTATTCACAATGCCGGTGGATCAGGTGACTCAGGCCACTACCGGATTGTTCTTTGGGACTATACTCCCGCCAACAAGCTTCACGGCGCCGGTGCTGACAAAGGAAGCTCTCAAGAAGTCGGTCTTTGATCGTCTTACCCCTGCCCCGGCTCCTCTCAACGAGTCGCCCAACGTCAACGCCTCGGTCTTCTCTAGATTGGGCCAGAAATCCTGCGAACTCATCATGGGGCCTACAATCTCAGAGAAAGCTGCTTCTAAGAAAGTGGCCGCTCCTGCCCCCGAAGTCGCCAACGCGGCCTCTCCGGCCAAAAAATCGGTCTTTACAAGATTGATGGCTTCAGCTCCCGCTCCTGCTGCCCAAAGGACATCGGTATTTGACAGGCTAACACCAACAGCGACCCCCCACCCACACAGGGGGCAAGACGAAACCATTCTTACCGCTGACCCTACGCCGTCCGCTCGACACGCTCGACGTCGTCATTGGCGCCGAGTAAGGAAGGCTGGGGGCAACTCCCCCTCCGGGTTGACTCCATCAGCCCCGATGGCAGAAGTTAATGCTGCTGTTCCAACTGGGAACAGCTTCGAAATGCTAAATAAGGTGCGAAGGAATTCTCCTACTGCAGTGCTGAAGAGGTCTCCTCCCCCATTAAAAAAGATTGTGGAAATAAAACCAGAACAGCCCCGATCTCCTCAACGGCTGTCTTCCAAAATCTATAAGGTTTGGCGGCAGGCCCGAGACTCGATCATCGATCCAAACTTCTCCCGCAAGCACAAGAAGCTGAAAATCCAACTGGAAGTTGGTCACCTGGCTAAACCCCAAAAGGCTGTCTAGACGCCCACCTCAACGGCCCCCTCAACCACCATGGCTCATAAAAGGAGGAGGCCAGAGAAGACCCCCCAGCATGCAACGACGGCTAAAAGCACTGAGCCCAGACGCCCTAAGTCTGGGGGCATGGTGGTGCACACTGTTTACATGGCCTCTGGAAAGAAGGAAAGCCGCACTTCTACGGGCCACCGACCGCTAACCCGATCCGTGACGAAAGCCCAGGAGCAGCAACAAAAGCTTCAGGAAATGATGAATGCTATGGCCGCACTTACCGGGCCAAAAGAAAACCCAGAAACGTCCTCAGACGCACGCCAGGAGGAAGAAACCGACGCTGAATTCCTTCGCCGGATACTGGAGAAAAAGGACAAAGAGGCTGCTGAACAAGCGGCCAACATACAACGTATGGGCCTTCTCTTCCAAGATATGATAGGAATGATGATCCAGCAGGACTTACCCGCCGAGGATCCCCCAATCGTTCTTGAAGACGACCGAGGAGAAACGTCAAATCCACCACCAGCCCTCTCAACGGCCAAGGAGGAGGCAATCTCTAAGGCTGACTTGGATGACTACATAGCCCAGCAAATCCGGGTTCATCATGCGACTGAGGCAGCTGGTCAAGTCGTAAAGACGGGACGGCCGTATCCAAGATGGTACGACCAAATCAAATACCCGCAAGGCTATACGATACCAAAATTCCACGTGTATAAGGGGACCGGCAATCCCCATCAACATGTCGCCCAGTTCCGGGCCCTCTGCGGTAACACCGGCGGTGATGATAAACTGTTGCTCCGCCAGTTCGTGGGCAGCTTATCAGAAACAGCGTTCGAATGGTATTCGGAACTCCCGAACGATTCTATCAAAACGTTCGCTGAAATGGAGTTGTTATTCACTCAGCGATTCGCAAGTGCCAGCAAACGCACTCCAATAACTGCATTGATTAACGCCAGGGTAAAACCAGGCGAAACTTGGGTCCAGTATGCTATACGCTGGCGGAATTTATGGTCGAGATGCGAACAACGCATTGAGGAGGCACCCGCAGTGGGCATGTTCGTGGGAACCCTAGACCCCCACGCAACTATCTCCCAGTTTATGATGTTCTTTAAGCCAACCACATTCCAGGCTTTAATCGACAAGTTGGCTCAGATGGACCAGATGGGTCATAGACCACCTCCCCCGAAGTTGGAACCTCGGAACGACAAGGGTAAAGGAAGGGCAACCTTTGTCGCGAATGCCCAACAGCAACCTAACGCCCCGAAACCGGCAGATCAACTGGAAGAAAGACGCCGGTATTATAATGAGAAGATGAAACGTCCCTACTCGTTCCCACGAGACAAGACGAAACGGTTATTCGAGCTGGCAATACGCAACAGACTTATAAACCTACCAAATCCAAGGCGACCGCCGCAACCCACCGAGGTGAATAACCCTAACTATTGCCCTTACCATCAAACGGTAAGTCATCCGATTGAAGATTGCTTCGTCTTCAAAGGATGGATTGAAGATCAATACCTCCAGGGGAAGTTTGTACTGTCCGAAAAGTGGAAGGTGAACCCACCACAACCGCATACTCCTAAGAAAGCAGATACACCGGGCGCAACATGCTCCTTTATTGAAGAAGCTCCATGGGAGGTCGTGCTATCAACTAAAACCAAAAGAATGCTGAGAGACCTTCATGCGTGCCCTGCGATCGAATGGAAGGACCCTCTTGAACCTCAAATTATCGAAGGAATGTTGAAGCCTCGCCCAACTACGAAGACTCGCGATAAGAGCCCAAATACTCACGCCCAATCGTCAAAATCTTCGAAGAAAAAGAAGAAGAAATCCAAGAAGTCCGTGAAGCTTGGAAACGAGCACACGAACTTGCAGAAGCAAATCGACGCGCTGGAAGAATACAATTAAAAGGCGCGAACTCCTGTCACACTGCAAGAGTTCCTCAACCACATCTTTCAAGAGGAAGATGATGGAGAGAGCTCGTCGGATGAATCCGAAGGATATGTGGCGAGTTGTAACGTAATCTCCCACTCGTTTACCGATGATGGGAAAACTCCTGGCACTAAGAAGCTGGAGGCAGAGCCTGTACCAGAGCGTGCATGGCCAACAGACGAAATGATCGACGCTTTTCTAGACGAGATTCGTCTAAAAAGTAAAGCGGATCAGGAGCGTGAGATGGCAGCGTCAGAAGGAACCAAATGCAGGCGACTGAACGGAAGAGTTGAACTACCTCTGCCAGAGCGAAAGGAATCCGAAGTAGACAAGAGGATATTCAAGACGAGGAAAAGGTTTGCCAAAGCCATGTCAAGGGGGATGAAGCTACCACCCTCGGAAGGAAACACACATGATGGGGTGGAGAGGCACCCTGATTATTGCGCATATCATCGGAAAATCTCACACCCCACGGAGGAGTGCGACGCCTTTAAGATATGGTGGCAAGGATACGTTGCTTGTCGGCAACATTTTAAGCGCATGAAACGCAAGATTCGTCGGGAACGAAGAAGCACTGTCGACGGGCACAACAGAACAACTGGCAACTGTTACATGGTTAACGCCAGGGGGTCACAAGTTCTCACCTTTGGGAGCGACTCTGGTGAAGAAATGGCTCTGGGCCCTCTCTTTAAAGAATCCGCTTTAGGGAAAGAGGAGAAATCGGAGGCCTGCGAGAACATTCAGCTGCGCAATCGCACACTCCCAGAAAAGAATCTCGGGCCCGTGAGTAGAAAAGATAAGGGAAAGGAAAAGGTCACGGAAGATATCACTTTAGATGACCAAGTCATGAGAGAGCTGGCTGCCAAAGACCCTCCTAGGAAGGGTAAGGTGGATTATAACATCCTCGCGCACCTAAGGAAGCTACCTTCTCAGCTTAGCATTCTCGATGCCCTCCTATTATCAAAAGAAGCGCGAGACTCACTAATTAAGGCGTTACAAGAACCTGAGCAATTCCAAGCCTTCCTCGCCACTGAAAAGATGAAGGATGAACTGGAGGAAGTGCATACGGCCGACATCACTTTCGGTGATGAAGACCTCCTTCTCGGGACGTGCGACCACAACCGTCCCCTATATGTCTCCGGATACTGCCATGACATCACAGGCAAGATCCTGGTGGATAATGGATCCTCCGTCAACCTCCTTAATGTTCGGGTGTTGAAGGAAATCTGCATGAGTGTGCAACACCTCGCTCGTGACAAAATTACTATCTCCGGTTTCGATTCACAATCGTCACGGACTCTCGGATCTGTGATACTAACATTACGCTTTGGACTTCTCGTCACAGATATCAAATTCCATGTCATTGACGCCAAGACCTGCTACAACGCCTTGCTCGGTCGTCCTTGGTTATACGAATACAACATCATCCCTTCTACACAACATCAGTGTATGAAGTACTTTAAGGATGGTTTCGAGTATACCGTAACAGGTGAGTTAAACCCATTTTCCGTGAACGAAGTCCGCAAATACGAAGATGCGAAGTACTTTTTGCCAGATTTCGAGGATACAGAAAGCTGTCGCAACCCAGAGAACAAAACCGCCGCCACCATCCCTGTTTTCGGGAGCGATACCGAAGAAGAAGAAGAGATAGTTTATGCCGGGCCATCTCAACGCAACAACCTGGGGACGTCCGCCCCCATGTTGGTCTTCGGAAGTGATTCAGAAGATGAAGTTGATGCCGTGTTCTCCAATCGGCTGTCGGTACAAGCACCCCCTGGCGATGACCATAGTTTGCAAATCACCATGGTACCGCGAGAACACTACAAGGATCTCGACACGCTTCAAGCTCACAATGTGCAGGACCTGCAAACATTTTACGTCCCTCCCGGGCAAAGGGGTGAGAAGGTGATCCTATTCTACCGATCCTCAGAGTCGAAAGTAGAGAAAGAGATCCGGCATGGCGCGGATGCTACACTTGACAGGCTCCAACGCATCCGTCTGCCCAGATACTATACAAATGGTTTAAAGAAGCTATTGAAGCGCCAAGGAGTACCCTTAAAACAGACTGTCCGGCAGGCTCGGTTCTACAACAAGATTTGGGATGTCCCTGGGACTCAACGCAAATTGCCCAACGGGAAAATGGAAACACTTGGGCTTGGATACGCGAGAACCGAAAAACGGGAACGGGCTCACAGCAGCTACGCTATATATACCTTTGATGAAGAGGAGGACGCCCTGTCAGGAGATGCCAACCCCCCATCAAAACTAGACCCCGTGATTGAAGCGCCGAGTCCGTCGTTTGAAGAACGAATGGGCAAGCCTATCAGGAAAGTGGGTCAGAAAGCTCGGGAAGATCACAACCGCGAAATGGACATCTACGAGAAGGCCAGGACGCAACGTCTATTTCAACAGGCTGCAAAAGACAAGGATGTTCGTCTTTGTCAACCCGTTGTACGAAAGGCCCGATGCGGAGACGGAAATAAATCAAGAAGCAGAAAGAGGAGCCGACAACAACGA
The DNA here is from genome assembly GCA_030015575.1 of Agapanthus africanus. Taxonomy (NCBI): domain Eukaryota; kingdom Viridiplantae; phylum Streptophyta; class Magnoliopsida; order Asparagales; family Amaryllidaceae; genus Agapanthus; species Agapanthus africanus. The sequence continues at coordinate 581,595,336 of CM057340.1, read as the reverse complement.
CGCAGGATTAGAGGGTTACGTGATCGGGTATTGCACGGCTCGGATTTGTCCCTCATGAAGAAGACGAGTCGAGCGTACTCCTTCCCCCGAGACAAGATGGAGAGGTTACTCAAGCTAGCTTTAAAACATCAAATGATCGCGCTTCCAGGATCTAGACACCCTGAGCGAGCTAACAAGGCTTCTCATCTGAGCTATTGCTCTTATCACCAAGCCATAGGACATCCTACCGAAGACTGCTTCACCTTCAAGAACTGGGTCGAGGACCAGTACCAACAGGGCAGATTCGCTTTATCTGACGGCTGGAGGGTAACGCCGCCACAGAAGCACGAACCCAAAGCCACAAGAGCAGGACCGGATCCACCTCAGTCCTGGGAGCGGATTCGCACCTGTTATACGATTACGATATTAAAAGAAGAGCCCGAGAACATGGATGACCTTCCCCGGTGCTTTGAGAACAGCGATGATGAGGTAATCTCAGAATTTCCGCCCGCTCCGAAAGAACTGGATGATGGTATACATACTACTGCAGATAACCTCAAGAAGATTGAGTTGGGATCGGCAGATGACCCGCGACCGACATTTGTCAGCGAGCTGCTATCTGAAGAAAGGGTGGCTGCGTTAAAGAACGTGCTTCTACGGCATAAAGACTGCTTCGCGTGGAACTACTCCGAGATGCCAGGATTAGATCCGGAGATTGCTGTGCATAAATTAGCAATATCCCCAGATATCAAGCCAGTCAAGCAGGCGCCAAGAAGGATACGACTCGAGCTTGAAATGAGCATCAACGCCGAAGTCAAGAAGCTGATCGATTCTGGATTTATCCAAGAAGTCCAATATCCCGACTGGATCGCCAATATCGTCCCGGTAATGAAGAAGAATGGGACGGTACGCATATGCGTGGATTTCAGGGATCTCAATAAAGCCTGTCCAAAGGACGATTTCCCGGTGCCGGTAACCGAGCTAATGATAGATAACACGTCCACTCACGAGGTTTTCTCCTTTATGGACGGTTCATCAGGATACAATCAGATAAAAATGCATCCCGAAGACCAGAAGCACACCGCTTTCCGGACCCCTTTGGGTATATTCTGCTACAGGGTTATGCCCTTTGGTCTAAAGAACGCTGGCGCTACCTATCAAAGGGCCATGACAAAAATCTTCGATGACCTCATACATGACATCGTCGAGTGCTATATCGATGACCTCGTAGTAAAGAGCATGTCATACGATGATCATTTAAAGAATCTGGAGACTGTATTTCGACGCCTTCGGAAATATAATTTGAAAATGAATCCCCTCAAATGCGCGTTTGGAGTCTCCTCGGGCAAATTTCTGGGATTCATCGTTCGACACCGAGGTATTGAAATAGATCCGTCAAAGATTAAAGCGATCATGGAAATGCCTCCGCCAAGAACCCTCAAACAGTTGCGGTCTCTCCAAGGGAAGCTCGCATACATCCGGCGATTTATCGCCAATCTTTCAGGCAAATGCCGTCCTTACAGCCACCTGATGAAGAAGGGAACTCCATTCGTTTGGGATCACAAATGCCAAGGTGCACTAGACAAGATCAAGCAGTACCTGCAGAACCCTCCAGTGTTGGCTGCGCCGGTCAAGGGAAAACCCCTCATTCTTTATACAACCGCCCTCGAAGGTTCCTTGGGCGCATTATGGGCACAAGAAAACGATCAGGGGAAAGAGAGAGCACTCTACTACTTAAGTCGAGTTCTACTGGGGGCAGAAAGCAACTACTCTCCCATTGAAAAACATTGCTTGGCGTTAATCTTCGCGATAACAAAGCTCAGGCACTATGCGTTGGCACATGAAGTCCGTCTCATTTCAAAAGTGGATCCCCTTAAGTACTTGATGTCAAAAGCCATATTGACGGGACGACTCGCTAAATGGGCCCTGCTCTTGATGGAGTTCTCGATAACGTATCAACCTCTCAAGGCAGTGAAAGGCCAGGCCATTGCCGACTTCCTCGCTGAGCACCCGATACCGGCCGATTCTCCTCTGAACTGTGATTTGCCGGACGAGCATGCATTTGATGCGATTAGCGACGGAAGCACCCGATGGGAACTCTATTTCGATGGAGCGTCCTCCGTAAAGAAACAGAAACAAGGTATCCCAATGATCAAATCGGGGATAGGCCTCGTCTTTGCAACTCCACAAGGAGGGATAATGCGCTTCGCCTTCTCTTTAACAGAGCCGAGGACAAACAATGAAGCTGAATACGAAGCTCTGATAGCAGGCCTCGAAATCGCCATCGACATGGAAATTGAAGACCTCCTTATATACGGGGATTCTCAGCTGGTCGTTAGTCAAGTAAATGGTGACTACCAAACGTGCAAGCCGGAGTTGGTGAAGTACGGCGAAAAGGTGCAACAACTGTTGACCCAAATTCCCTCCTATATTTTGGAGAACATACCGCGCGCGGAAAACAGCAAAGCAGACGCGTTGGCCAAACTTGCTAAAGAACTGGCTGACGAGAACCTCGATGACGTCAGAATCGTGGTACAAAGCCGTCGAGTGCTCGCCCCGGCAGAAATACCTCCGGAATTATATAAAGAAAAGGGAGCGACTGAGCAGACGACCCTACAAATAAAAGACCATGAGAAGGCCGAGGACTGGAGGGAAGTCTTCATAGACTACTTTAAGTCCTACCGAATGCCCAAAGAAGCGTCCTCAAGACATCAGCTCATGAAATGAGCTCTATCTTTCGCTTTCGTCAACGATACTCTATACAAGAGATTGTTTGATTCTCTATGGCTGAGATGCTTGGGTCCTGACGAAGCAGAAAGAGTTATTCAGGAAGTTCATGACGGACTTTGCGGTTCTCACCAAGCAGGCCCAAAGATGAAGTTAAAAATTAAACGGATGGGTTACTACTGGCCCACGATGATCCAGGACTGTCTCGAGTATGCGAAGCAATGTCACTCGTGCCAGATTCATGGAGACTTTATCCACCAACATCCGAATCCACTACACCCAACGGTGGCTAGCTAGCCATTCAAAATGTGGGGGACTAACATAGTCGGCCCCATCGAGCCAGCATCATCCCGGGGACATCGTTTTATCCTGGCGACAACTGATTACTTCTCCAAATGGGCAGAAGCAGTACCACTGAGGGAAGTGAAGACGGAGAATATCCTCCATTTCTTCAAGACGCACGTCATCTATCGGTTTGGAACCCCACGGCGGATTATCTCCGATAATGGGCCAGCCTACAGAAGCCATAAGATTAGCCGCTTCGCGCAGCAGCACAATATAGACTGGAGATATTCTTCAGTTTACAACCCACGAGCTAACGGTCTGGCCGAGGCCTTCAATAAGACCTTGACGAAGATCATAAAAAAGACCGTTTCCCGGAATAAGAGAGACTGGCACGAAAGGCTGCAAGAAGCCCTTTGGGCTTATCGAACTACATTCAAGACGGCCACGAACACAACGCCGTACGCGTTGGTATTTGGGACGGAAGCAGTGCTCCCCCTCGAGATAGAGTTACCCTCTCTACGAGTGGCAGTCCACCACGAGCTGACAGACGAAGAGAATGCTCACCTTCGGCTTGAGTAGCTTGATGCCCTCGACGAAACCCGGCTCATAGCGCAACAACATCTAGAAGCCTACAAAGCAAAGATGACGCGCTCGTACGAACGATTGACCAGGCCGAGGACATTCCGCCAAGGCGAACTCGTACTAGTGGTCAAAAGACCTATGATCCCCAATCGTGCCAAGCGGGGAAAATTTGAGCCAAACTATGAAGGCCCGTACATCATAGACAAGGTCTACCAGGGTGGAGCCTATCTACTCATGGACATGCACGGTGAAAGGCCTTTCAGGCCAATAAACGGCCGCTTCTTAAAGAAATACTATGCTTAATGAGCCACAGCCTAGGTCAATGATAGATGACGACGACTATGTCCGCTCGCTATCTTCCTAGGCTCAGACTTTACAAGCAGCAGCCGGCCTTCCCATAACAACGGACCGAAACGTCCTTAAACTAACGATGGACCGAAACGTCCTTAAACTAACGATGGACCGAAACGTCCTTAAACTAACGACGGACCGAAACGTCCTTAAAACTATCGACGGACCGAAACGTCTTTAAACTAATGACGGACCGAAACGTCCCTAAAACTACTACCGCAGCATCTTTAGGCTGACGAGATAAAAAAAAAAGAAAGAGAAAGAAAAAATAAAAAAATATATGAAAAAGAATAAAAAAAAAACGGTATGTCCATAAGCAAAATGGGCACGGATGAAAACCCGAAAGGGTTCCGTGAGTAAAAACAGCAGGACTACCGGTGAGTGTTTGTGAAAACCCGAAAGGGCGCAACCTCGTTAAAAGACACTTGTAGGGTCCTCTCGACCTTGTAAGGAGAAACCACCTGCGTGAGATCCTTACGACTCACAAAGGAGCAACACACTTAGGGATCCTCACGATTCCTAAGGAGAAAATGCACTTGCGAGATCCTTACGACTCGTAAGGAGAATTCTCTTGTGGGATCCTCACGGCTCATAAGATTTGAAAGTCTTAAGTTACAGAAACCTAAACCTGTTCTTAAGCAAATCCTCCACAACCTTCGATATTGCCCTATAAGGGACTCAATACTGACCCTTGTATACAATCCACGGGTGCGAATAAACATTTCCCCAGCAAAGTCCAACCCTTGTAGGTCCTCTCGATCCATAAGGAGAAAGCCCTCTTGTAGGATCCTTACGACTTACAGAGGAACACACACTTAGGAATCCTCACGATCCCTAAGGAGAAAATACACCTGCAAGATCCTCACGACTTGTAGGGAGAAATACCTTTTGTGAGACCCTTACGGCTCATGAAGTCAAAAGCCTTGGTCGACAGGACCCTTAACCCTGTTTGTTGAGCCACCTTTGTTCATCATCGACAAAGGCAAATGATGATTCGCTCCTGGCAACATTCCAGTTGTAGCGGTGCTAATGTCGAAATCGGTGTCTAAAATCCAAGCTTGCGGCGAAAAAGCTAGCAAGCCACACATGCCTACAAAATAGCCGAAATGATGGGGCAACTTGCAATAAAAAGCAGCAAGTAAAAATGTATGCATGAAAAATAGCCGAAATGATGCGGCAACTTGCAATAAAAAGCAGCAAGTAAAAATGTATGGATGAAAAATAGCCGAAATGATGGGGCAACTCGCAATAAAAAGCAGCGAGTAGAGAATAAATAAATAGCCGAAATGATTGGGCACCGCGAAAAATAGACGAAATGATGGGGCAATCGCGACCTTCGCGATATAAAAGCTGAAATGATAGAGCATCGCGGAAAAAGAAATAAAATAAAAGTGAAATCCTCGCCCTACAGGTGATGTTACATCTATCCCTGTATACAATCCAGGGGCACAAACAAAGAAGGGATCATACTCCTCCCCCAGGTTTCATCATAACAAGACGCCAAATCTCGAGGGTTCACAGATAGCCTAGAGATCATCTCGACGTTCGTCTCATGGCAGCAGACACAACATCAAGCGAAACGGAACAGCGGCAACCCCCAGTTCCATGGCTCGGCGATATACATATCACCAAGAGTCAAACCTCTATTCCGTGAAATGCGGATATATTCAGCAAAATTCCTGGTTACGTGGAACGCGGATAACGTCACTCTTTGACCCCGTGGAAAATGTCCAGAGCGGATCCTGGTCCTCACAGAGCACGGCAGTGAACCCGTGTGAAGCATCCAGAGCGGAGCCTAGTCCTCGCCGAGCACGGCAGTGAACCCGTGTGAAGCACCTAGTGAAAAATTCCTGGTTACGTGGAACACGGATAACGTCACTCTTTGACCCCGTGGAAAACGTCCAGAGCGGAGCCTAGTCCTCCCCGAGCACGGCAGTGAACCCGTGTGAAGCATCTAGTGCAAAATTCCTGGTTACGTGGAACGCGGATAACATCACTCTTTGACCCCGTGGAAAACATCCAGAGCGGAGCCTAGTCCTCGCCAAGCACGGCAGTGAACCCGTATGAAGCATCTAGTGCAAAATTCCTGGTTACGTGGAACGCGGATAACGTCACTCTTTGACCCCGTGGAAAACGTCCAGAGCGGAGCCTAGTCCTCGCCGAGCACGACAGTGAACCCGTGTGAAGCATCTAGTGCAAAATTTCTGGTTACGTGGAACGCGGATAACGTCACTTTTTGATCCCGTGGAAAACATCCAGAGCGGAGCCTAGTCCTCGCCAAGCACGGCAGTGAACCCGTGTGAAGCATCTAGTGCAAAATTCCTGGTTACGTGGAACGCGGATAACGTCACTCTTTGACCCCGTGGAAAACGTCCAGAGCGGATCCTGGTCCTCGCAGAGCACGGCAGTGAACCCGTGTGAAGCATCCAGAGCGGAGCCTAGTCCTTGCCGAGCACGGCAGTGAACCCGTGTGAAGCACCTAGTGCAAAATTCCTGGTTACGTGGAACGTGGATAACGTCACTCTTTGACCCCGTGGAAAACGTCCAGAGCGGAGCCTAGTCCTCGCCGAGCACGGCAGTGAACCCGTGTGAAGCATCTAGTGCAAAATTCCTGGTTACGTGGAACGCGGATAACGTCACTCTTTGACCCCGCGGAAAACGCCCAGAGCGGAGCCTGGTCCTCGCCGAGCACGGCAGTAAACCCGTGTGAAGCATCCAGAGCAAATACCGGACTGTGGAGTCCTTAAAATCCACGGACTATGACGTCCTTAACCTCGACCGTGATGTCTTAAAACTAACGATCAACCACCCCGATTCCTTACAGATTTTGCCTTGGTTTAAGGGTACATCTCTTCACTCCTTTGATGCCTGGCGTTGTAATTCCTCAACGTCTTCAAAGAGGTGACGGGTCCCTGCAACCACACATCGGACTGTGGAGTCCCTAAATCCACGGACTATGAGGTCCTTAACCTTGACCGTGATGTCTTAAAACTAACATCGGACTGTGGAGTCCTTAAATCCACGGACTATGAGGTCCTTAACCTTGACCGTGACGTCTTTAAACTACAATACCTGGAGAGACCCCTGACTCCGTGAAACACGGATAAGGATGATCACATCCGACACTTGCAGGTCCTCACGACCTGTAAGGAAGAAAAACTCTCTTGTGAGATCCTTACGACTCTCAAGGGAAAACCCGCTTAAGGATCCTCACGATCTTTAAGAAGAACTCACACCTATGGGATCCTCTCGACCTGTAGGGAGAAAAACTCTTTATGAGACCCTCGTGGCTCGTAAAATGCAAAAGTCTTAGGAAGCAGATCTTAACCCTGAATCCTAAGCCATCACTGTCCTGCAAGGAGATCGAGGTAGAATATCCGCAGAATACATTCAATAAAAAGGGGGACACACCATTGAGAAGAAAAATGTATCTTTTATTCATAAACCAAAATGGATACAAAGTACAATTCATGAAAGAAACAAAAAAGAAAGATACTCTCATCCATGAGTATGTACAAAAAAGGGAAAAAAGATACAAGTCCTCAAGCCGGCGGGCGGTGCAATAATTTTACCAGCTCGTCATTCTGTTGCTGAGCCACGGCTTCATGACGCAAGATCTCCAGAAGACGAGCCTCCGCTTGAGCTTGCTGAGCCTGATACGAAGCGAGCCGAGCTTCGAGCTCTTTCTCGGTGGCTTTATGAGCCTCGACCCTCTCACGAGTAAACGTGGCAGCTTTATCGAGAGCCTCCACCTCTTTGATGGACTCCTGAAGCACCCGCCAGAGTTCATACGCTTTGTTGGCCTTGGCTGTGAGATTGGCTTGAAGCTCGCCCAGCGCCTTGGAGGCTAGCTCCCTCTCCGAGAACTTGCGACCAAGCCTCTTCTCACATGACGTCATGTTTGCCGCGCACCGTGCTATCAGCCCCCGTAACTCCGCCTTTGCAGCCACGGCCTCCGAGGAAAGGCGAGAACACTCGAGAGCGTACAAACAAGCCTCCACCTTCCTACAGAACTCCACCCAGACCCGCACCACCTCCTCGCTGTGATAGGTGGCGAGAAAAGGAAGGGAGCCGTTAGCTTCAGCGGCAAACGCTTCGGCTGTGGTCGCACTACCAGCACGGAGCTCCTCGACGAAAGAAGATAGGGAGACAAGGCTCAATTGGGCCAAGCGTTCTGAAGCCCGCAAAGCGTAAGGGCCGGGCGGCATCACAATGCGTGATTCCAAAGCCATGGAGACTGGCAGGGCTGTTCAAATTTGGCAAATGTTAGTAAAACTCTTAAACGCAGAACGAACGGGACTATAATAAAATGTCACTCACCGACAGTCATGCAAGTAGGAGCTGAAGGTTCCCCTGGCCCTTCAACGACCTCGACCTCATCGTCGGCTTCCAAAACTATAAGAAACATCAACGTCATTTCGCAAAATAGTAATAATGCTATGGTAAAAAAAGGGGGCGAATGACACTAACCTTGCCCAGAGGAAAGGACAATACGCTGAGGGGAGATCGCCTGCGGAGCTGCCATCTCCAATAAACGCTGAAATGACTGTCGAGGCGACAGATCAGCGATCGTGGCCGCCAAACCGCGCAATTCTGGGAAAGATAAAAGAGTTCAGACTATGAAGGGGTTGCTAAATTAAAACGCAGAGGGATACCTTCGACACTCCTCCCATTCTGAGCCGGGGGGATAGCAGCTTCAACGGTCTCCGCCGTGACCTCAGGCTCCAACAAAGGGAGAGTAGTCCCGACTACCTCGCTTCCAGCCTTTGGGCCGCCCTCAGTAAGAGTCATTGGGGCGGCGGCCTCCAAAGGAGCCTCCCCCAAAGGGGCAAGCACTCCCTGATCAAGAACCGCCGCTGGAAGTTCTACCATGAGAGGAGCAGCCTCATCAGCCCCCTCCACATCCAGCAAGGCTTCATTGAGAATTTCGGCGGGCTTTAGCTTTAATAGGCCAGTAGGGAGCTCCCCCAGCGTCGAGGGTTCTGCACGATTCAAATAAGAATAATGATACATATGCACGGGCATAAATAATCGGAAAGACTACAAAAGAAGCACAACGTACCTATACGCAAAGAAGCCCTCAATATGGCTTCTTCAAGCCGCTTCTCCTTCTCAAGGAAGTAGGCTCGCCGGGGTTCAAGGGTAGATTCATGACCGCCGGTCCACAAAGAGAGTGCATCAGCTGCATCTTCTGAAGCGGCCTGCTTCAAAGCCCTTTCCCCCCATTCCTCCAAAGGGCCGATAAATCGCCGCCGAATCCACGAAGGGTCTTCGTAAAAAAATTACAGCGGGATAAGACTTCTTCAGAACCTTGGCGTTATGAGACGCGTCTTTTGAGCGCCGTATGGCCTCAGCCAACTGTGCAGCCTCCTCATCAGCCGAACTCGGGAAGAGAAGTCCAGCGTCTGACTCTTGCAGGGCCAATGGTTCGTCTTCAAGGATAGGCTCAGACTCCGCCACAGAATCAAGCGGGGTGGTAGCCGCTTTCCTCCGCCGTTTAGACCCAGAGCCGGTCGCTGAGGATGACCGCTTCCTCCCTCGCGAAGCCTTAGGGCGACGCTGGCCCACATCGTCCTCAGCGCCCTCATCCCTGTTACTCTCGCTCGGTGCCACAACCGAGGACGACATCGCCATTGTCGATGCCACGGGGGGCGGTGCCGCCACCGGCAGAGGTGCTACCACTGGGGCTCGTTTACCCCGCGATCGGGAACCCAAGGGCATACCAGCTGTTGGAGTAAGGTCTACCCCTGACTCCCCCGGAATGAGCGCGGTGCCAATCTCCCTCAAAGGGAAGCGCACTGAAACCCTCGGTCGTAGCTTAGCTCCCGAAACCTGAGGAGGGGCGTCGTGACCAAGAAGCACCCTTCTTTCTTCAACAATAATTGGGCTGATCCGATGAAGATACCAGCCCGTAAATGCACCTACACATCGAGGCATGTACTCGGCTTCAGGGACCATGAAATGAGAGCCGGTGTTCAGCCTCATGAAATGATGAGCGGCATCGCGGACAGCATCGAGCGAAGGGATCGGGGCAACTATAAAAGCCTCGAAAGGAACGCCCTGGTCGTATCCAAGCTGCCGGGCGAATCGATGCGGATTGTACCGCATAAAAAGAGCTGCACTGTCCTGGAGAAACACCAAGTAGCCCGGTCTAATTGTATACAAATGCGCGGCCTCCCGGGGCTTCAAAGAAGGTGCGTTGTCTTTCGACTGGTCCCAGAGTTGTTGAACGGGACCCGAAGGAGTAGACAAGACCCGATCATTAAAAACCAACCCGCCAGCGGTGGCATGAGGAGAAATCAGCACCCGAATATCCCCGAATTGAGTCGGGTCGGCAGCAGAAGCACCCACTAGTCGCATAAGTCGCGGGAAGGGATAGGCGTCGTAAAAGGCAGGCCTCTGATGCATAGCGAAAGACCCCAGCACATGCATTTCGACCCAGGACGTGAAATAATGAAGCGAAAAGTTCACTACATCCACGCCAGGCGTAGAGGTATTAGCTGCGGTGCCCAATCCATTATAGAGGTGCGCCAAGGCCGGGATGCCGATGGCCAACCGCGTCCCCTCAGCAATACGATGAGCCGGGTAGATGACCGAGGCTCTCATGAAGCGGCGATGCATGGGGATAACGAACCAACTAAGCCAAACACTAACAAACCCCACAAAGAACGTCTCCTCGTCCATGCCTGGGACATCAATAGATTCAAAAGATATCGGCGATATAATAGGGATGTAGTACTGAGGTAAATCTGATTCGTTGGTCGGCAACCTTTTCGGACCGAACCCAAAGGGGTCCCCAATGTTGGAAAACTTCGGGGCTGTCTTCGATAAGGCGTCCTCACGAAGGAAACGAGCAATGAAGCTCTTGAAAGTAACACCCTGCTCCTCGGACTCGGTGAATAATCGGTCGAAGATGCCTAGCGCCTTGATTAAACTGGGGCGCTTGTGGCGAACAGCATTCTCAGCAGACAGGCCGTCAACCGGGGCGGGCTCGGGTTCAAAAACGTACTCGTCAGGAGGCAACAATTCCTCATACAAACTACCCCTGATTGGCAACCCCGAAATATCATAGAATTCTGCTAGGGAGATCGAGACCTCGCGATCTCCTAGGATGAAAGTGTTGGTAGGAAGATTCCATTGGTTTAAAAACGCCTTAACCCACCAGACATGCGGGGACTTATAATGGAATAGTGACGCGTATATGTTGGAGATAGTGCCCTCAGAGTCAATTATTGGATCACAGGCACGTGATTGCAATGATTGAGGGAGGACCTATCCCGGTATGACAGTCTTACTCGAGATGATAGTATGCTATCTGGTTTACCTTTATCATCGTGTACTGCTTTAGGTGACCTGACAGGTCACTATTACACGTTGATAGAGCCCCTAGGATTCTTGCTTGACTTCCAGCAGTATGAGGGCGATCATATACGTGAGAGCTGGGGTCTACAAGCAAATCCTTAAATGGTCCCTAGTCGTGGAGTTTCGAGACAGGGCATCGATTCTCCAGAGTAGACTAGTGTAACAGTCGAGACCCCGACGAGGGGCGGTGGCCGGTCTCACAAGCCACTGGTGTCAGTTGGTTCACCTAAGATGTATACAGGTGCTCATTGGGTTATGAGTACACCGGACAGGACTCGCCGGGAACATGCTAGTTGGTCTTATACCTGACGTCAGATAGCAGTTCCCAGGTGACATGTGTACAGGTTAGTTCATCGACCTGGGGATCGTCATTTGTCTCGTGTGAGTTCCCACTGTGCTTTGATTATTACCCTACCACGGCTCAAAGGAGTCGTGCAATCAGGTTTTAGTTGGGTACAGTCCCGAGCCACATGGAGGCAGTGAGCGGATCTTCGGGGGTTCGTCTCTCCCGGTATTGGGGGTGAGGTCGCGCTGTGTCTAGGAGAGCCATTACACGAAGTCCTTGGCCAAGGCAGGAGATTTACTGGTAGGTATTCCAGTAGTATCTCAGGGTGTTCTGGGCTACACTCCGACACGACTTGTACCGCTTTTGGGGGTCTGACTTTTACCAACCCCCTAGGCCCGACATGCGATACTCATAGACGAACGGACCGGACTGTACGGATATTGTCACTGACAGGCTCAGTAGGGTGTCAGGATGAGTTCGCTCATCGACGTCCCTTTTGGTCAATAGCCGGTGGCCCGTTACGTATTGGCTTATACCTCTGACGTGCTAGTGGTTAAATCCACAGCCATAGTATTGACGAGTCTTTAGAGTCCACCACACTTTCAGTTACTCAGCTTTCGGGCGAAACGCTGTAGAGGCCGTATGGAGATATGGCAGGGTTCGATCAGATACGTGCGGTATTGCACGGATCGTGATCGGACGGTTTTTACTAGCCGGCTTTGGCTTAAGCCGGATCTTAGTATTTGATTGTGTAGTTTTGTCTCTTTGCATTTGTATTTCGGTCGGAATACAAATGCGGGTGTGTATGCACAGTATCGGGGTTTTCCTGTAATTTTTTATGGGACCAGTTTTCTGGGGTTGCCAGTTTGCATTCCGTTCCGGCCGGTTTTCTCTTTTTCCTTCCCGGTCGGACTTTTCGTTGGAGGGTGTTAATTGCAAGTTTGCAATTAACATTTTGTGGAGGAGGTTTCTTGCAAAAGGATTGATTATGAAATCTTCTTTGCTATTCATGCATTAATTGGGATTTGATTGGATATGGTTTGTGAATGGATTGAGTTGGAAATTGGTGTGACCTTATCTTTATTAATTCCTTTTTTCACTTGAAAAATTCCATTCATTTTCCCACTTGAATGGGGGGGGGGGCCGGCCACTGTTGTGAGCATGAGTGGAGTGAGGTATATTTGTTTGTGTATTAATTCCTTCATGCTTAATTAGTGGACCCCCCTCCTTTTTGTTTGTGTGTGTGCTGTGAGTTTTTTTCTTCATTGGTATTAATTTGCACCTTCACACATTCATAAAAGAGATAGAGTTGGCTTCTTTTTTTCCAGAGAGGAATTTCTGGCCGAGCTCTTTTGAGGAGAGGCTTATTCTATTTGTTTCGATGCTCCATTTTTCTTCAAGCCTTCATGAAAAATCCTTGTGAAAGATTCCTCCATCATGGCAACCATATTAAACCCCAAAAAGACAACGATTCTACATTATTCTACAGCAAATCTTGGGCGCGTCGGCTAGCCAACTTCGTGCCCGAGTTGCCTCGGTATAGAGGTGGGAGCCCGTAAAAGAAACAGGCGATGTGGTGCCCTTCCGGCGAGGAGGCGACGACCAGAGTTTCCGCGGGAGATCGGGACGACGACGAGAAGACCGGAGGACTCGGATCACTCGGTATATCTCTTCCCTATCTTGTTAGTTAGCTAGGACAAGTTTAATGGTCCGATCCGGAGTTTAGTGCGCGGTGGTGCCGGTTTGCAAAGTTCGCAAAATTAAAGTTTATCACCGTTTCCGCATCTGGCCGTCGGATTGACGACCGGGGCGCCGCCGTGCACTTACAGTGGTATCAGAGCCTCGCCATTAACTTCGTCTAGCTTCGTTTGATGTGTTTTGCATTTCCGATCGACCAAAATTCCAAAATCTACATTTTCCTTCGCATCAGTTTTCTGTCGATTTTTTTCTGTCTCCAAAAATTTTTCAGGTTACAGAAAAGTGATCTACCAGAAGATATAAGAATTCTGCAGAAATACGATAAAGTGAATCGTCTGCCAGAGCGCGGAACCGCGGCCAAAACCGCCCTTGGGCCGCGGTTCCGCCGCACTGTAGTGAGATTAATTTATCATATTTCTTCAGTTTCTTTCTGGGCTAAAAATAGGGGTTTTGGAATATTAAAATTGGGCCCAGAATTTCTGTGAGTGCTACAGTATTGCTTAGGGGCCCACTTGTTAATTTTTGATTGATCGGATATTTTAAACACATTTTTCACAGTATTTACATTATATCTGCGACCGTGAATGTCACTTGATCGGTAAATCCGGTCTAACTGCTATAGCCCGGTTAGACGGATTTGCGAACGTGACTTTCACGTTGATGTTCTGTGTTTTGCTGTGATGTTGCGGATCGGTCGTGGGGGATAGCCTGGATGCAATGCTAGTACTGTTTTGTTGTATTATGTACATTTGATATTGCGGGGCGAGCGTCCGACATGTGGACTGCCGTCACTGCCTGTTTGTATTATTCTTTTGGGGCACGACCTGGTTGCGGTCGATGTACCCATTGTATGTATATTTTACTTTCTGTACTAGGGTTACCCCGCGGAGGGGTGCACGGATAGCCGGGTTCTAGAGGGCAACGGGCCCGCATCTCAGGGCATTGAGACAGAGGGGCTTCAGTCTGGAATTGGCGGGCTATTCGCCGCACTCGTAGGGGGTACAGGTTGACCCAGGAGGGGTGCCCAAGTTACCGGTTTCCGTGAAGTGCTGGGTGGTCCATTCACGGCGCTGAAGGGGGCTGCCTCGCTTCAGGTTTTGGCGGGTAACTTGCCGCGCCCGTAGGGGTCTAGGATTTCATTGCACAGGCTATCCACACGACCAGGGGAACGTCGGGTTTCAGTAGTGGCTCTGTGAGACCCGGGGATCCCAGATATCTGTATTGTTCTGTGATGCTGTACATTTCTGTGATGTTGCATTTTATTCACGCCTTGAGCGAAATACTATATATTGGTATATATATTAGTAGATGTTGTATATGTTTTTCATCCGCGCTAGTCCAGTCCCCGCTCTGCCGTTAGTTAGCTAACCTAACGGGTGATGACGGGACCCAGTGGCGAATGCGGATGGCATATATATATACGTCAGTATATTTTCGTTCTTTGTGGTGTGATCAATTGATGGGACTGCATTGATTCGGATCAATGCAAGTTAAACAAACCTATTCTGATGTTGTTGGAACACTTTTTCAAAAAGCTGTTATTGCAAGGACGTTCACTTTTGTTTTGCATCGTGGTATTCATTTGGAATATCCTGCTCCTCAGTCGACGAGGCAAGGGCCGAGATCCCTTCACCGGGAGTGACCCCTTGGACAGAAGTTTGCGTCAGGGCATTAACTTCACTATAGCCGATTACTTTTGCTTTGCATCGTGGTATTCATTTGGAATATCCTGCACCCCATTCTACGGGGAAAGAGCCGAGATCCCTTCACCGGGAGTGACCTCTTTAGTAAAGGTTTTCGTCACTATATTTTCTAAAAAGCTATCCGTTCCTTCAACGATATCAAGTTCATTACGTTAAAGGTTTTCGCCAGAAACCATTCGTAGCCCTCCGTCGTTTCATATTGGTAGTCAATAGTATTCAAGCTGTGTATGTTGGCCAAAGTCAAGGCACAGTGTTTGGTAGCTGTTAGTTATTCATATGCAGCATAGATAGATGTGTTGGTTTGGGGCAGTCGTACTACCATTTTGGCCAAAGTCAAGGGTATGTACGGGTGGGCTCAAATTAACCTGGAGAATGACGGGTTGAACTTGACATGTGACTTATGATATGTTGGCCAAAGTCAAGGTCATAAGAGCATGGGGTAGAAATCACATCGGGAGTTTCAAAAGAACTGAAACTTGCCAGATATGCGCATACCTTCTGGAGTATGATACCGTGAGCGGATTCCGTCACGTTATCATGCGATGAGAGTTGGATCCCGATTCCCACTGATGAGTTGGTTTACTCCTCGGGTGACCCCGACTAATTCTTCTTTCAGGTTTGGAGGAGAGTTTGAGGTACAGTGGGAGGTTTCCAGATTAGATAAATTGGTAACCGTTCTGATCTAGGTAAGAGTGCATGCTGAGTGTTTCTTTTCTCTCTCTCTCTGGCAGCGACCATTGACCCGACCCAAGACTATGACTCAGTGACCAAGTTGACCGAACCTTCTTAACACAGGCTTTTGGATTGTCAGAGTTGCAGACCTCATTGCCACTCCTACTTTTACCCTTTTCTCCAGGACACCCCGTATTACTGCGAACGTCCACTTCCATTGGACAAAGCCATCGTATGGTTAGATACGAACTCGAAGGAATTCGAGGATGGTTTCCGGTTCTGGAGAAAACGGATAAGATTATTCAGTTGTCTTTTCCCTTTTACCTTCTCTCAAGTTGTGAGTACTCCTTGATTTAGGAGACAGTACACCCATTATGCAAATTGGATAGTCTTCTTCCAAACCTTAGGCTGGTGCCGACCGGTAGGGAATGAAGAAAACCAATTAGCCTAAACGGTGTACAGAAGGTATTAAGATTAAGACAAAGCAAGGGATTAGTAAGAGGGCAAAGTAAATTGCGACTGATATTCACGACCAAACCAAGTATTTCTTCGCCAATCCTAAATCACCTTTGTATTTCTCCAGGACACACCGTATCACTACGAAGATCCACAGTTTATTGGATACTCCATCGTATGGTTATATACGAATTCGAAAGGAACTTGTTCCAGTTCGGGGATGGATTCTGGTCCAGGAGAAATATGAATAAGGTTTATTCGGTTGTCTTTTATCTTCACATTCTTTCGCATTGCGAGTGCTCCTAGGACGAGGACAGTACACCCATTATGCTTATTGGATAGTCTTCTTCCAAACCATAGGCTGGTGCCGAACGGTAGGGAAGGAAGAAAACCAATTGGCCTAAAGGGGTGTGCAGAAGGTAATGACTAAAGACATATAAAGGGATTTGGAGAGGTGGCAAAGAATTATACGGTTATAGTTGTGAATCTGGATAATGGAAGAGGCATTACTAGGAATACCAGAATACCCCATCGAAACATTTCAATGTTTCAGTTCAACTGTGTACTGTTAAAAGAAAACTGATTTCCCGATTAGACACTTGCTCCAGGGTATGTATTTATCAGGTTTGATTCTCACATCTGTATGGTTTTACAGATGATGAGTGGGAGTAAGTTATTGGGAATTGGGTGATCATCCTCATTATATCGAGATTCGTTGTAATCGGTGATATTTGAGGAGATCACCTGGGCTGTTTGCCGGTCGGCAAATATTTGGTTTTGAATATCCGCTGTTGTGCACCAATTTCAAATTGATATATCTGTACGTCTATTTTCATAGAGTGAGATATACCTTTTGATATTATGTCGATGACATTTACCTATATCAGTGGATGGTTATGTAAGGAGCATTAAACAGCGGTGTAATTCTTCTTAACCATAAGTACAGTTTTCAACCTACGACACACAGTGAAAGAGTTGTTAGACTCGGCGGACTTATACAGAGTATTGTATGTTGTCCAGTGTCCATTAGGACAGAGGGGTTGGTCCTCATACTATATTCTGTTTACTTTTAACTTCTCTAGTTCTTAGACATGTGTTTCGTAGAAACACAGGGTCTGAGTTTAGAGGAGTTATAGGTATTTGAATAGAGTAGAGAACAAGGTGTAGCAAGTATCGGGATTCTTCAAAGTGATCGAAGATGTAGATACTTGTGTATGGTATTCAGTTGATAGTAATGATAAAGAGAAATTGCTTCTCTTTCAGGTTACTCATAATTGGAAGCATTTCTAAGTTGAGTAATGCTGATCGGCCTCTCTCCATTTAGTTGACATGCACTGAAGATAGCTGCATGATTTGAATCTGGTTCAATTAAATCAGTGCCTCTGGTTCTATATTGGATATAGAACAGTTCATATCTTAACGATGTTAAGGTACGGGGAGTTGTCCGGCTTATGATTAAAGCCAGACTCTGGGTAACTCGAGGCACGTTTCTGTAATGGCTGTTTGTGGGTTGACCCAGGCTATGACGAGGGTTGACTTTCTACCATAAGAAAGATCAATAGTGATATTGTTCTTGACTCGCCATAGTTTTATTAAAAATGGATTTTTTCAAAAACAGTAGTGGGAGTATGGTAGAACTGGAAGTGATTCCAGAACCGCAAACGATTACTGAAGATTTGATAAGGAACCTAAAGATTCAATCTGATTTGACATTCCATTAGCCACTCCGCAGATAAGGTGGGTAACTTCAGGCACCCGAAAGGTACTCCGGTAGCCTCAAGGACGGTGACAGGGAAGTTCTTGTTTACCCACACTTGCCATTGTTGTTGTTCTAGACTGCGAGACCCGGCAGGAGGATGAGTATAGCGTCGTTCTAAACTAGCTTTAGAAGTGCACGTCTATATGACTCTGCCAGAGGGTTGTCGTAGTCAGTGGGAGCAGCGGAAGCATTGGTGGACATCAGGCTTATGTCTATTTGTAGACTAAAGCAGATGTAGCGGAGATAGATCATCTATTTCTGATGTGACAGTCATGGGTTTTGACGTCATCAGAATAGGGGATGGATCTGTTGAAAAGGTAGTAGGGTGTGATGTCCTGGTTTTTGATGACATACACAGAGTAGGAAAGGAAACTCCTATACTACGATCGGTTATATTTTGGTCGTCACACAGTAGTTTCTCCACATGGGACTTGGACATTATATCAGACATACTGGTTACTAGATCTATGGTTTTAGATCTAGATTTGGGTGGTTTCCCAATCAGGGTACTTTGACAACATTCTAAGAGTATTTAGAATGGACGACTCCTGGCACGGTAGTGTACCTGCAGGTGATGGAGTCACCCTCTCTAAAGGTGTCTTTTAGACTAAAGTAGAGAGGGATGTGCATGATTGGCAGATCACTTGCTTAGGCAATTGAGTCAATCATGAGATGTCAAGTACCACACCAGATGTTGTTCCTGCACTAGATGCAATAAGTTGATATTGATCCAATCCTGGAGAAACAGTCGGAAGCAGTTTTAGAACATAAGTGAATGTTCTAGGGATATGATAACGGCTGCCTCCTTTAGGAGACGGTTATCACTCCAGGCTTCCAAGGTGACATGGACGACAAGGAGGTTGTCAGAGTTATAGTTTTTCCTTCTGACGAGGGACAGTATTCTGGACAGGTGATCCAGGCAGATACTAAGGGTGGCATGGCGCAGGATACTGATTAAGTTCAGTTGACGATACAGTCTAAGAAGTTTGGATTTGGAGTTCATTTATGAGCTAGGTCCCATCAGACATCCAGACATTCTAAGACAGGTATTGCTCATTTCGGGAGATGGCTTTCTCCGCGAACTTGAGATATAGAGAGACATAGAAAGAAACATCTAGGCGGATCCACTCACTGAGGCTATTCCTCGATCGCAAGAGTTTCGCAAACAAGCTTTGTGAGACTGACTAGTAGAGAAGTTGGGTGTTCGGTATCACACGGGCTGTGAGTATACGACATCGCAATAATTAGCCTTGAGTGCAAGTGGGAGATTGTTGGAGATAGTGCCCTCAGAGTCAATTATTGGATCACAGGCACGTGATTGCAATGATTGAGGGAGGACCTATCCCGGTATGACAGTCTTACTCGAGATGATAGTATGCTATCTGGTTTACCTTTATCATCGTGTACTGCTTTAGGTGACCTGACAGGTCACTATTACACGTTGATAGAGCCCCTAGGATTCTTGCTTGACTGCCAGCAGTATGAGGGCGATCATATACGTGAGAGCTGGGGTCTACAAGCAAATCCTTAAATGGTCCCTAGTCGTGGAGTTTCGAGACAGGGCATCGATTCTCCAGAGTAGACTAGTGTATACAGTCGAGACCCCGACGAGGGGCGGTGGCCGGTCTCACAAGCCACTGGTGTCAGTTGGTTCACCTAAGATGTATACAGGTGCTCATTGGGTTATGAGTACACCGGACAGGACTCGCCGGGAACATGCTAGTTGGTCTTATACCTGACGTCAGATAGCAGTTCCCAGGTGACATGTGTACAGGTTAGTTCATCGACCTGGGGATCGTCATTTGTCTCGTGTGAGTTCCCACTGTGCTTTGATTATTACCCTACCACGGCTCAAAGGAGTCGTGCAAACAGGTTTTAGTTGGGTACAGTCCCGAGCCACATGGAGGCAGTGAGCGGATCTTCGGGGGTTCGTCTCTCCCGGTATTGGGGGTGAGGTCGCGCTGTGTCTAGGAGAGCCATTACACGAAGTCCTTGGCCAAGGCAGGAGATTTACTGGTAGGTATTCCAGTAGTATCTCAGGGTGTTCTGGGCTACACTCCGACACGACTTGTACCGCTTTTGGGGGTCTGACTTTTACCAACCCCCTAGGCCCGACATGTGATGCTCATAGACGAACGGACCGGACTGTACGGATATTGTCACTGACAGGCTCAGTAGGGTGTCAGGATGAGTTCGCTCATCGACGTCCCTTTTGGTCAATAGCCGGTGGCCCGTTACGTATTGGCTTATACCTCTGACGTGCTAGTGGTTAAATCCACAGCCATAGTATTGACGAGTCTTTAGAGTCCACCACACTTTCAGTTACTCAGCTTTCGGGCGAAATGCTGTAGAGGCCGTATGGAGATATGGCAGGGTTCGATCAGATACGTGCGGTATTGCACGGATCGTGATCGGACGGTTTTTACTAGCCGGCTTTGGCTTAAGCCGGATCTTAGTATTTGATTGTGTAGTTTTGTCTCTTTGCATTTGTATTTCGGTCGGAATACAAATGCGGGTGTGTATGCACAGTATCGGGGTTTTCCTGTAATTTTTTATGGGACCAGTTTTCTGGGGTTGCCAGTTTGCATTCCGTTCCGGCCGGTTTTCTCTTTTTCCTTCCCGGTCGGACTTTTCGTTGGAGGATGTTAATTGCAAGTTTGCAATTAACATTTTGTGGAGGGGGTTTCTTGCAAAAGGATTGATTATGAAATCTTCTTTGCTATTCATGCATTAATTGGGATTTGATTGGATATGGTTTGTGAATGGATTGAGTTGGAAATTGGTGTGACCTTATCTTTATTAATTCCTTTTTTCACTTGAAAAATTCCATTCATTTTCCCACTTGAATGGGGGGGGGGGCGGCCACTGTTGTGAGCATGAGTGGAGTGAGGTATATTTGTTTGTGTATTAATTCCTTCATGCTTAATTAGTGGGCCCCCCCTCCTTTTTGTTTGTGTGTGTGCTGTGAGTTTTTTTCTTCATTGGTATTAATTTGCACCTTCACACATTCATAAAAGAGATAGAGTTGGCTTCTTTTTTTCCAGAGAGGAATTTCTGGCCGAGCTCTTTTGAGGAGAGGCTTATTCTATTTGTTTGGATGCTCCATTTTTCTTCAAGCCTTCATGAAAAATCCTTGTGAAAAATTCCTCCATCATGGCAACCATATTAAACCCCAAAAAGACAACGATTCTACATTATTCTACAGCAAATCTTGGGCGCGTCGGCTAGCCAACTTCGCGCCCGAGTTGCCTCGGTATAGAGGTGGGAGCCCGTAAAAGAAACAGGCGATGTGGTGCCCTTCCGGCGAGGAGGCGACGACCAGAGTTTCCGCGGGAGATCGGGACGATGACGAGAAGACCGGAGGACTCGGATCACTCGGTATATCTCTTCCCTATCTTGTTAGTTAGCTAGGACAAGTTTAATGGTCCGATCCGGAGTTTAGTGCGCGGTGGTGCCGGTTTGCAAAGTTCGCAAAATTAAAGTTTATCACCGTTTCCGCATCTGGCCGTCGGATTGACGACCGGGGCGCCGCCGTGCACTTACAGTATATGGCCTGATAAAGCCTGACTTTCTGCAACCGCGCACGATGGGCAGAAAGGATGTAGCGAGCCAAGAGAAGGTAGCCCGTAGGATGCCGGGGAGTGAGCCCTATCTTATAAATTTGCCCCCACGGGTGGGCCTCACCCTGGCAGATACGCCGCCCCAAGATGTCTATGGCCTGGATCGGATGGTTCGGAATACCGGTCGTCTAAGGCTCGAGCCTCCCCGTTGGAGTCCAGTTGGGCATTTCCACAGCAAAAACTGTCCTCGGAGGATCTATCGGTAAAAATGGGAAAGTGGGCTCCGTCGGCACCGCGCAAAGAAAACTCCGGCGACCCTGAATAATCTGACTGTACCAAGATCCCCATTGAAGAAGGTTGGTGCAGTTCGGGTCATGGGCCCGAA
This sequence comes from Agapanthus africanus, assembly GCA_030015575.1. Lineage (NCBI taxonomy): Eukaryota > Viridiplantae > Streptophyta > Magnoliopsida > Asparagales > Amaryllidaceae > Agapanthus > Agapanthus africanus. Next base: position 581,573,531 of record CM057340.1, on the reverse strand, counting down.
TCATCGCCATCGCTTCCTCATCAGATGGTGACTGAGGAAAAGCAGCCTCCGAGCGAGAAAAGGGAAAGCGTGGAACAGAAGCCATCGCACCTGAAATCCAATAAAGGAAGACCGTTAAAAGAAAAGTTAGCAATATATATTCATGCATGAACATGAAGACTAGTTGAAGAAAGCAACAGCAGAGTTTCCTGGGACCATTGGCTACAAAACACATGGGCCCCACAGAATCCGGATGACGGCTCATTAATAATGAGACCAAATAGTTACAATAAAACAAAGGGAATATCCTCATTTAATAAAGAATGATGACTATGCACATTCCCCCCAACAGGATCTGTCTCGGGCTCTACAATGAATCCAACAAGATCAAAGGAATTAAATTCCCACAGAAGACATCATTACAAAACCCCCATTTCATTAATTGCAGAAGAACAACCTCGGGCCAGGAGACCTCAAGAAGGCTCCACGTGAAGAAACTGAGTTCTTCACAGGAATTAAATTCCTTTTAGAAAAGGGAATTAAATTCCCATAAAACATTTTGTTGAAACGGAATTGAATTCCACAGATTGTCATCACCACTTCCCTAAAGATCATTTAAACCCTAAGAGATCTACAGTTTGAAGGTTAAGCGGTTTCATGTTCTTATGGAAAAACATGAAGAAAAAAGGGTAAAAACCCTTGTTTTGGATTTAAAATCCAGAGGAATGTGAAGGTCCATCGTTTGTCCAAGAACATTACCTGAGGGAAAGAATTCTTTTCGAACAGAGTTAAACTCTGAAGATTGTTTCAAGACAGAGAACTAAGCTCTGGAAGCGAGAATTAAATTCTCAAGGAAAAAGTTCTCAGAAAAAGAAGACGAGCAAAGCGAAGGCTCCTATGAAGAGACAGAGGTATTTATAGAAGGCAATGGAAACGTTTCATCTCCCCAGATCCCTAGAGGAATCCAACGGTCACAAAAGGTGACAGCGTTGCACTCACGTGCAGACACGTGAGAACAACGCTGTGGGGGCATTTGTTTCCTGATTTAAAATCAGAAAAGCTTATGGAAAAAGCTTCAGAAGAGGGTCACATGCTTACACGTGACCAGCAGTCACGTGTTGGCACGTGACATCTAAAAGCATCATCAAGGCAGATTCAGCTTCCTGACTACATCAAAGAAAAGGGCTTCAGAAAGGGTCACGTGCTCCCACGTGACCAGGGTCACGTGTTGGCACGTGACATTTTAAAGCGGATTCAAAGGCACATCGGTTCCCTGATCAAATCAAGGAAAAAGCTTCAAAAGAGGTCACGTGCTCCCACGTGACCAGAGGTCACGTGCTCCCACGTGACCAGGGGTCACGTGTTGGCACGTGACGCTCAAAACATCAGAATTGTTCTCCAGTTAAATCAAGAAAAAGAGTCCAGATAAGGGTCACGTGCTCACACGTGACCAGGGGTCACGTGGTGGCACGTGGCGGTTAAGCAGCAACCAGAAGACAGAGCGCAAAAGGAAAGAAGAGGGCTCATTCCAAAGAGGGTCACATGCCCACACGTGACCATGGGTCACGTGCCCGCACGTGACCGGCTTTCAAAGCCCATTTTGTTAACAGAATTAAATTCTGAAAGAGATTCAAATCTTTCCAAAGGAAAGCGATTATCTGGAACCAATCGAATTGAAGATTCAGAGGTGATTAAATATCATCTATCCATGGGAAAATCTCGGGTTTGGAAAGATTTCCCCTTTAAATCTAACCGAGATAACAAAAGAGAATCCCTGGATTTGAAATCCAATGGTGAATAAAATTCACCTAATAATCCAAAGGTAAAAAACGAATGATGGATGCAAATCAAATCTCTCAATGAAGATTCGTCAAAAACTAATTGATTCGGCTGCTTCTCCTATAAATAGGAGCCAAGAGACACAGGGATGGAGAGATAGAGAGAGATACGCAGAGAAAAAGAAAAGGGAGAGAGCCTTGATACTTTGAGGAATTTGGATCTTCTGCAAAAAAGAAAACCCTAGGTAAGAAAGGGAAGGCTCCTTGAAAGAAAAGAGAATTTAATTCTCGACAGAGTTTAACTCTGATATATAAAACAGAAGAACATATTTCTTCTCTCTTTGATAGAGGATCTGCAAAGTGCACATCTCCCCTTGAAGTTAAGAATTTAATTCTCAATGGGTCGAGATCCTGCCATGCAGATCCAAAACATAGAGAGGGAACGGAAGCACGAGAATTTAATTCTCACAGAACTATAGGAATTTAATTCCTTTAAAATAAAATTAGGGTTTGACCCTGTGTCATGGGAATTTAATTCCTTCAGAACAAAGAGAAACAGGGTTTAACCCTAATTAAGAACCTAGTTCTGTTGAAACAGCGGGAATTTAATTCCCTTAATCATAATTTAACAGAGAATGGGAGTTTAATTCCTTAAAAGCTTTTATTAGGGTTTAACCCTATTCAGTTCTTCACATATATGAAGAATTTAATTCCTACAGAAAATTCAGAGTCCAACTCTATTCCAGAATATAAATCTTCGAAAGGAAGTAGGAATTTAATTCCTCTGAAATTATTGTCCGGGTTCAACTCTACGAGGAATTTAATTCCTGGAAAAGATTAACAGATCCTCTAAACAACATACATAGAGGCAGGGTCACGTGCCACCACGTGACCCCTCCAAAAGACCTACAGAAAGCCCCTTTGAGGCAGTGCCCCATGTGACCCACGTGACCCTTGACAGAAGCTTTAACACACAAGCATTTGAATGCCCGTCACGTGATGGCACATGATGCTCTGAAAGATGCGATAATCTTAGCAGAATAAATGAAGGGAGGGCGCTCTCACGTGTCGCCACGTGACCCCTCTTGCCTTAGTGTTTAACACTAAATTGAAACTCCCGAACCCAGTGTTAAAACACTGTTGGGCCTTAGTGTTCAACACTAATCAAAAAACTTTATTTGCAGTGTTCAACACTGACTACCTTAGTGTTTAACACTAATTTGAGATCTCTGTTGCCAGTGTTTGATACTGATCTGTTTTAGTGTTTAACACTAATTTGAAAGCCCTGTTGCTGGTGTTTAACACCAATTATCTTTTAGTGTTAAACACTAACTTGTCAATCTCATTCTCAGTGTTCAACACTGGTTGGTCTTTAGTGTTTAACACTAGACATTGGTCCAATTGGCTAAATGGATAGAGGCAAAGCCTCTCCTGATTGGACTTAGCCCAAGCTGGCCATAAGTCCTCAATTCGTAATCAACTGGGCTAATGGGCTTATAACATAATTAATTGGTCTTGATCCCAAATTGGGCCAAGGAATATTTAATCCACTCCGGTTCTAGGGTACATCTCTTCACTCCTTTGATACTTGGCATTGTAATCCCTCAATGTCTTCAAAGAGGTGACGGGTCCCGATGACCACACATTGATATGGACTGTGGGGTCCTTAAACCCATGGACTATGAGATCCTTAACCTTGACCGAGATGTCTTAAAACTAACAATGGACTGTGGGGTCCTTAAACCCATGGACTATGAGGTCCTTAACCTTGACCGAGATGTCTTAAAACTAACAATGGACTGTGGGGTCCTTAAACCCATGGACTACGACGTCCTTAACCTTGACCGAGATGTCTTAAAACTAACAATGGACTGTGGGGTCCTTAAACCCACGGACTACGACGTCCTTAACCTTGACCGAGATGTCTTAAAACTAACGATGGACCGCAATGTCCTTAAACTACCCATGGACCGCAATGTCCTTAAACTAGAACAATAGAGCCCCGCATGCTCTTTTGTCGGATCTAAACGGTCCCGTTTAAGCTGATCTTAGCTTCAAAGATGGCTAACGTGTCCTTAAACCTTCAAACAGACTGGACTATGAATCCCCCAAATTAACTCTGGCTCGAGGGTACATCTCTGAACTCCTCTGACATCCGTCGTTGTAATCCCTCAACGTCGTCAGAGAGGTGACGGGTCCCGACGGCCATACATACGATGGACCACTATGTCCCTAAACTGGAACAATGGAGCCCAAACGCTCCTTTGTCGGATCTAAACGATCCCGTTAAGTTGATCTTAGTCTCAAACTAGACTAACGTATCCTTAACAAACGTTTGAGTTGATCTTAGCCTCAAGTATGGCTAACGTATCCTCAAACCAAACCCCCAAACCCAAATCTAAGATAACACGGATTTGGACTAGTCCACGCCCTACGGGCGACGACATAACTCGGTCTCCGTAAACAATCCACGGGCAACAAAACATAAAATAAACACACACGACACGAAGTGACCATCTGGAGAAGGAGAAAGTTGTTACCGCGATGCGGTAGCGTAATTAACTGCAGGGGCTTGCGCCTGCAGGGAAAAGCGTCCCCACAATCAAAAACCCCTCAAACGAGGGGGAATCTGACGAAGTCTGCTACATCGGCCGCATCCGTTTAAACCTTCGATACATGGTGCCATAAATCAACTTGGCATCTTCGGAGAGGTGGACGGATAGAACCAATTAGCATCTGCCCGAATTTCAGGCGAGACGCCATGTCGCGCCGTCCATTCGGAGGGGAACAACACCGATGTTCTGTAGAATGGATGATATTGTACTCGTGTAACCAGGGCCGGCCGAGCAAAGCATTGTAGCACGTCTTGGCGTCAATGACGTGAAACTTAATGTCCGTGACAAGCAGCCCAAAGCGTAGTGTCAATATCACATACCAAAGCGTAGTGTCAATATCACAGACCAAAGCGTCCATGATGACTGAGAGTCAAACCCGGATATGGTGATTTTGTCGCGAGCGAGGTGCTGAACGCTCATGCAGATTTCCTTTAGCACCCTTACGTTAAGGAGGTTGACGGAGGACCCATTGTCGACCAAGATTTTTCCTATCTTGATGTCATGACAGTATCCAGAGACATATAGGGGACGGTTGTGCTCGCATGTCCCAAGGAGGAGATCTTCATCACCGAAGGTGATATCGGCTGTGTGTACTTCATCCAGCTCGTCCTTCATCTTTTCTTCGGCGAGGAAAGCTTGGAATTGCTCGGGCTCTTGCAGTGCCTTGATTAAAGAATCTCCCGCTTCTTTGGATAACAGGAGGGCATCGAGAATACTGAGCTGCGAGGGTATCTTCCTCAAGTGTGCGAGAACGTTGTAGTCTACCTTATTTTTCTTTGGCGGGTTCTTGGCTGTCAGTTTGTCGACAGCTTGGTCATCAAGGATGATATCCTCAGGGACTTTTTCTTTTCCCTTATCTCTTCTATTTAACCCACTGTTCGAGGGCCCAAGATTCTTTTCGGGCAGCGTACGATTGCGCAGCTAAATATTTTCACAGGTCTTCGGTTCTTCCTCTTTTCCCAAGGTAGACTCTTTAAAGAGAGGGTCAAGAGTTATTTGTTTGTCAGAGTCGCTCCCGAAGGTGAGAACTTGTGATCCCCCGGCGTTGACCATGCGACAGTCGCTGGTAGTTCTTTTACGCTCCTCGGTCGTGCTTCTTTGCTCCCGACGAGTTTTGCGTTTTATCCGCTTGAAATTTTGCCGGTGAGCAACATATCCTTTCCACCATCTTTTAAAAGCGTTGCACTCTTCGGTGGGGTGCACAATCTTTCGATGATATAAGCAGTAGCTAGGATGCATTTCCGCTTCACCGAGAGCGTTCGTTTCAGAGGGTGGCAGCTTCATTTCCATCGAGATGGCTTTAGCGACCCTTTTCCTCGTCTTGAACCTGTTTTTATTTGTGGCGGATGTATTTTGATCTGGCGGGAGTGTTTAAACTCTTTCGTCCAGTCGCCGGCGTTTGGCTTTTTCAAGTATGGCCATTTCACGCTCTCGAGCAGCTTTGCTTTTAAGAAGAGCTTCGTGCAGGAATGCATCACTTATTTCGTCAGACGGCTCTAGAAGTTCTGGTTTAGGATTTGCCCCCAGTTTCTCGGTGCAAGGAGCTTCTTTATCGTCTATCAACGAGTGAGAGATCGCATGGCCACTTGCTACGTATTCTTCAGATTCATCCGACGAGTCTTCCCCATCCTCTCTGTCCTCAAGGACGTGGCTGAGAAACTCTTGGAGTGTGAATGGAGTCCGCGCCTTCTGGTTATACTCTTCCAGCGCGTCAATCTGCTTTTGCAGGTCCGTGCGCTTGTCACCAGGCTTCACGGACTTCTTAGATTTTTTCTTCTTCTTTGAAGATTTCGACGGCTGGGTGTGAGTACTTTGGCTATCACCACCGATCTTTGGAGTTGGACGCGGTTTTAACATTCCTTTGATGACCTCGGGTTCGGGTGGATTTTTCCACCTGATCGCCGGGCATGTTTGGAGATTCTTCAGCATTCTTTTAGTTTTGGCTGAAAGAGCGACCTCCCATGGAGCTTCTTCTACGAAAGAGCATGATGCCCCCGGTGTATCCATCTTCTTGGGAGTGTGTGTCCGAGGCGGGTTCACCTTCCAATTCTCGGATAATACGAATTTGCCCTGCTAGTACTGATCTTCTATCCAGCTTTTGAAGATGTAACAATTTTCAATCGGATGGCCCAACATTCGGTGATAAGGGCAATAGTTAGGATTGCTAATGTCGCCTGGTTGTGCTGGGCGTCTTGGCTCCGGCAGAGTGATGAGCCTGTTACACAGTGCTAACTCGAATAACCTCTTCGTCTTGTCTCGAAGGAATGAGTAAGGGCATTTCATTTTATCTTCGAGAGATCGAGTTCTATTATTTTGGCGATCAACTGGTCTTAGACCACTGGGCTGCTGTTGAGCATTAGCGACGACGGTCGCTTTCCCCTTTCCCTTCTCGTTCCGCTGCTCCGGCTTTGGAGGAGAGGGTCTATGACCCATCTGGTCCATTTGGGCCAGTTTGTCGATCAAGGCTTGGAACGTGGTCGGCTTGAAGAACATCATGAATTGGGAAATGGTTGCATGAGGGTCCAGAGTGCCCACGAACATGCTCACCGCCAGTGCTTCTTCGATGCGCTGTTCGCATTTCGACCATAGATTCCGCCATCGTATTGCATATTGAACCCATGTCTCACCTGGCTTCACCCTGGCATTGATCAATGCCGTTATTGGAGTGCGTTAACTAGCACTCGTGAATCGCTGGGTGAATAATAGCTCCATTTCTGCGAAAGTCTTGACGGAGTCATTTGGAAGTTCAGAGTACCATTCAAACGCTGTCTCCGACAAGCTGCCGACGAACTGGCGAAGCAAAAGTTTATCATCACCCCCGGTGTTGCCGCAAAGAGCCCTGAACTGAGTGACATGTTGGTGGGGATTGCCTGTCCCCTTGTATACATGAAATTTAGGGATCGTATATCCCGACGGATACTTTATTTGATCATACCAGCCTGGATATGGTCGCCCGATTTTAACGACTTGGCCGGCCGCTTCATTCGCCTGGTGAGCTCGTATTTGCTGAGCAATATAGTCATACAGAGCGGCCTTGGAAATGGTTTCCTCTTTGGCCGCTGAAAGAACTGGAGGAGGGTTCGATGTTTCTCCTCTGTCGTCTTCAATGATGATCGGAGGGTCTTCAGTTGGAGGTTCTAGCTGTAACATCATCCCGACCATGTCTTGGAAGAGAAGCGCCATTTGTTTTATATTAGCCGCTTGTTCTGCTGTTTCTTTGTCCTTCTTTTCGAGGATTCTTCGGAGGAAGTCAGCATCGGTTTCTTGTTCATGACGCTGCTCTGATGACGCCTCTGGGCTTTCTTTTGGCCCGGTGAGTGCGGCCATTTGCGTTAGCATTTCCTGAAGCTTCTGTTGCTGCTTTTGGGCTTTTGTCACGGATCGGGTGAGCGGTCGGTGACCTGTCGAAGCGCGGCTTTCCTCTTTTTCGGAAGCCATGTAAACAGTATGCACCATTATGCCCCCAGACTTGGGGCGTTTGGGCTCAGCTTCTTTATGGTCTGCCGTAGTCACAGGGGCTTTCTCTGGCCTCCTTCTCTTTTGAGCAGTTGACGTTGAGGGGGCCGTTGCAGCGGGCACCCAGGTAGTTGTCGTCCTTTGTGGCTTGAAAAGACGGTTCTCTTCCTGTTGAACCTTCACCTTTTTCTGTCGATGAGGGTAATCTTGATCAATCACCGACTCCTGGACCTGTCGCCAGACTTTGTAGATTCTGGAGGATAGCGGCTGAGGGGGCTGTTCCGGCTTCGCCTTCGGCGCATTCTCCCCGGGTGGAGGAGATCTTTTCAGTACAGCGGTAGGAGAGTTCCTAAGCACCTTGTTCAGCAATTTAAAGCTGTTCCCAGTTGGAACAGCAGCATTGACTTCCACCGTTGGGGCTGGTGAAGTTAGCTCAGAGGGGGAGTTGCCCCCAGCTTTCCTTACCCGGCGCCAGTGGCGATGTCGAGCGTATCGAGCCGCTGGGATTGTTTCAGCTTGAGGGGTGACTTCGTCATGCCCCCTGTTTTGGTGAGGCGCTGCTGATATCAGCCTCTTGAAGACCGACGTCCATCGAGCAGCAGTGTCTAACCAGTCAAAGACAGACCTTTGGGCTGGGGAAGTAGCTTTGAGGACTTCGACTGGAGCGGGAGCCGGAGCAGTCAGTCTTGTGAAGACCGACCCTTTGGCAGGAGAAGCCGCCTTGACGACTTCGGGAGCAGGGATGGATATTCTCTCCGGAATAACCTTTTCTGCAATTGCAGGCTTCATTATGGGCCCACATGAACTTTGGCCTAATCTGGTGAAGACTGAGGCGCCGGAGCTAGACGACCCGTTGAGAGGGGTCACAGTAATGATAAGTCGATCAAAGACCGACTTCTTTGGGGATTCTTGCGGCAACATCGGGACATTGAAGCTCATGGGTGGGATCATAGTCCCAAAGAACAGCCCAGTGGTAGCCTGAGTTACTTGGTCCGCCGGCATCGTGAACTGGAAGGCTGTTTGAGGCCCGCAAGCTATGCCTCCAGATGAGGCGGAACGCGAGTTGCAGTTGCAGCTGGAACACTTCGCCCAAGTAGACTCCATTGATGTTTCGTTTTCTTGAAGAAATAATTTTCTTTTGCTGAGAGCTTGCTCTTCTTTCTTTGAATTTCTCAAAGTTTTTAGGGGGTGTTTTCCCCAATCAGAGCAAAACTCTGTTTTGAATCTCAAAATTCAAAAAAAAACTAACTGAAGCAACGCTTCAGATCCCGTGCGCTGCGCGCTGCGCGCCACGTGTCAAAAGCAGACACGCCAGCGCCAGGAGCGCTGCGCTCTAGGCAGCGCACCCCCAATCAGAGCAAAGCTGTGTTTCAAAATTCAAAATTTAAAAGTTGAAGCAACGCTTCAGATCCAGCGCTCTGCGTTGCGCGCCACGTGGCAAACACAGGCGCGCTAGCGCAGTCGCGCTGCGCTCTGCGCTGCGCGCCACGTGTCAAGCACAGGCGCGCTCGCGCCAAGTGCGCCAGCGCTGGAATTAAAAGAATTCCCCACCGTTAGATCAAAAGATCTAATAATAATAATAAATTATTAATTAATCAGAATTAAAATTCTGTTCTGGAAAGATCTTTCCAATCTTGTTGAAAATAAGAAGATTGCCTTCTGTAAAACAGAAGCCCTAGGATCAAAGATCCAACGGTGGGGAAACATCCCCAAATCAATCAGAGAAAGATCTCTTCAACTAATTTAACAAATCAATTGGCCCTATATAAAGGCCCCAAGACTTCAAGTCTCATATAGAAAAAACGCTCTGCAAACTTTGAGAAGAACTCAAAAAAAAGAAAAGAAAGGAAAGCCTTTGAAGAAAGAAGATCATTTCTTCATCTTTAAAGGTAAAAACAATTAATTCTTGAACAATAGAGATGAAAACATCTCATAAAAAGAAGAATCCTCTTCTAAAAAGATCTTAGATCTATAAAAAAGACCAAGATCTTTGATTAAACATAAAGGATTAAAAGATCTAATCCTTAAAATAAAGAAGTACTTTACTTCAGTCACAGATCTTTTGATCTATAAAGGCAGAGCCTTTTGATAAAAACAAGAATTTTGGTTCTTGGATCTTGAGGCAAGGCCTCCTTTGAAGAACAAACAAAAAAAAACTTGTTCTTTGATCTTAAATTTGATCTGATGCGCTTTGCGCTACTGGAAAGTGCTTTGCACTCTTTAACTGCGCCCTTGCGCTTATTGGACCGGCGCATAGCGCCAAAACCTACCACGTGTCAACCACAGACACGATCTGCGCTTTGCGCTCCTGAAAACAGAGCACTGCGCTCTTGGGTTGGCGCTCAGCGCCAAGCGCGCCACGTGTCATTCGCTGGCGCACCCATGAGCCAGCGCAGCGCGCTCATGAATTAAAAGCGCAGTGCACTAACAAACACACGCTTAGTGCTAAGCGCGACACATGTCACCCTCATGTGCGCTAGCGCAATGCGCTCTTTAATTGGCACAAAGTGCCTGATGCGCCACGTGGCGCGCTGTCAGAACATATTTTGTTCTGATAAATGCTATGCACTTAATACAAGACAAAATGTCAGAGCCCAATGCTTGGCATTATTAAAAGGGCAGAGCCCAAACAAAGGCCTAACAGGCAGAACAAAAATAAAATATTCTTCAACTAGACTTAGCCCAATTCTGGCCATAAGTCCTCAACTTAAATTGAACTGAGCTCATCTGCTCTTCCAATCAATTTACACCCGGTTCGAGGATACATCTCTTTACTCCTCTGATATCTGTCGTTGTAATCCTTCAACGTCGTCAGAGAGGTGACAGGTCCCGGCAGCCATACATTACTACGGACTGTGGGGTCCTTAAACTCATGGACTATGATGTCCTTAACCTTGACCGTGATGTCTTAAAACTAATATCGGACCGCGGAGTCCTTAAATCCACGGACTATGATGTCCTTAACCTCGACCGTGATGTCTTAAAACTAACGTCGGACTGTGGAGTCCTTAAATCCACGGATTATGATGTCCTTAACCTCGACCGTGATGTCTTAAAACTAACGTCGGACTGTGGAGTCCTTAAATCCACGGACTATGATGTCCTTAACCTCGACCGTGATGTCTTAATACTAATGTCGGACTGTGGAGTCCTTAAATCTACGGACTATGATGTCCTTAATCTCGACCGCGATGTCTTAAAACTAACACTGGACTGTGAGGTCCCTAAACTCATGGACTATGATGTCCTTAACCTCGACCGCGATGTTTTAAAACTAACAATGGACCGTAATGTCCTTAAACTAATTATCGACCGCAATGTCATTAAACTAAACAATATAGCCCAATTGCTCTCTTGTCGGATCTAAACGATCCCGTTAAGTTGATCTTAGTCTAGAATTAGACTAACGTATCCTTAACAAACGTTTAAGTTGATCTTAGCCTCAAATAAGGCTAACGTATCCTTAAACATAACCCCCCCAAATCCAAATCTAAGAAAGATACGGATTTGGACTAGTCCACGCCCTACGGGCGATAACATAACTCGGTCTCCGTATATAATCCACGGGCAACCAAACACAAAACAAACACCCATGACACGAAGTGACCATATGGAGAAGGAGAAAGTTGTTACCGCGATGCGATAGCGTAATTAACTAGAGGGGCTTGCGCCTGCAGGGAAGAGCGTCCCCACAATCAAAAACCCTTCAAACGAGGGGGAATCTGACGAAGTCTGCTACATCGGCCGCATCCGTTTAAACCTTCGATACATGGTGCCATAAATCAACTTGGCATCTTCGGAGAGGTGGAAGGATAGCACCAATTAGCATCTGCCCCCAGATTCAGGCAAGACGTCCAGTCTTCCCGGCTTTCGGCGGTGAACAGATTCTGGCACGCCCCGGTGGGACCTTTCCTCTTTCCACTCCACACTTCGTGTGTCGTGTTCGCGAACGAATCGCGGTTTGCTAATGGTTGCCCTTGGGTTTCGAGGTACTAAGATTTGGCGTTTTGCTTGGTGCAGAAAGAAAAGGATCAATGGCATTCACCTGCTCAAAGTGTTCCACATGCAGCTGCAACCCACGTCCTGCCTCAACTGGGGGCATAACCTACGGGCCCTAAGCGGCTTCCCTGTTCACGATGCCTGTGGAACAAGTTACTCAAGCCACCACAGGATTGTTTTTCGGGACCATGCTCCCGCCAGCAAACTTCACCGCTCCCGTGCCAATACCAGAAGCTCCCAAGAAGTTGGTTTTTGATCGGCTTACAGCTGCTGCGGCCCCCCTCAACGGGTCGTCCAGCGCCGGCACCTCGGTCTTCTCCAAATTGGGCCAAAATTCCTGTGGGCCCACAATGAAGCTTGCAATCCCAGAGAAGGTTATTCCGAAGGGAGTAACCAACCCTGCTCCTGAAGTCATCAAGGAAGCTTCCTCTGCCAAGGAGTCGGTCTTTACAAGACTGACTGTCCTAACTCCCACTCCCGCTCCTGCTACTCAAAGGACATCAGTCTTTAACAGGCTGACACCGGCAGCAGCCCCTTACTTGGACAGAGGGCAAGACAAAGCCATCCCCACCACCGAACTAACTTCATCAGCTCGACATGCTCGACGTCGTCACTGGCGCCGGGTAAGGAAGGCCGGGGGCAACTCCCTCTCTGGGCTAACTCCACTAGCCCTAACGGCGGAAATTAATGCTGCTGTTCCTACTGGGAACAGCTTCGAGCTGCTGAATAAGGTGCGTAGGAATTCTCCTACCGCCATACTGAAAAGATCTCCTCCTCCGGTGGAGAAAGTTGCGGAAGCAAAGCCAAAACAGTCCCCTCAGCGGCTGTCCTCCAAGATCTACAAAGTCTGGCGGCAGGTCCGGAATTCAGTGGATGGTTATATTGCTCAAAAAATACGAGTTCACTAGGAAAATGAAGCAGCCGGCCAAGTCGTCAAAACTGGGCGACCATATCCAGGCTGGTATGACCAGATAAAATACTCGCCGGGCTACACGATCCCCAAATTCCACGTATACAAGGGGACAGGCAATCCCCACCAGCACGTCGCCCAGTTCAGAGCTCTGTGCGGCAACACTAGGGGCGATGATAAGCTTTTGCTCCGCCAATTCGTCGGCAGCTTATCGGAGACGACATTTGAGTGGTACTCCGAACTTCCAAACGACTCCGTCAAAACTTTCGCAGAAATGGAGTTATTGTTCACCCAGCGATTCGCGAGCGCAAGTGAACGCACCCCGATAACAGCATTGATCAATGCGAGAGTAAAGCCGGGCGAAACTTGGGTTCAATATGCAATCCGATGGCGAAATCTGTGGTCGAAGTGCGAACAGCGCATCGAAGAAGCACCAGCAGTGGGCATGTTCGTGGGCACCTTAGACCCTTATGCAACCATTTCACAGTTCATGATGTCCTTCAAACCGACCACATTCCAGGCTTTAATCGATAAGTTGGCCCAGATGGATCAGATGGGTCATAGACCGTCTCCTCCGAAACCAGAACCGCGGAACGAAAAGGGTAAAGGGAAGGCGACCTTCGTTGCGAACACCCAACAACAGCCCAGTGCTCCAAAACCAACGGATCAGTTGGAAGAGAGACGACGCTATTACAATGAGAAAATGAAGCGCCCTTACTCATTCCCGAGGGATAAAACGAAGAGGCTGTTCGAGCTGGCGGTGCGCAACAGGCTTATCAATTTGCCAAATCCAAGGCGACCATCGCAACCCAGCGAAGTGAATAATCCCAATTATTGCCCTTACCACCAAACGGTAAGCCATCCGATCGAAGATTGCTTCATCTTTAAAGGATGGATCGAGGATCAGTACCTACAAGGCAAGTTTGCGTTGTCTGAGAAGTGGAAAGTAAACCCACCACAACCGCACACTCCTAAGAAGACGGACACACCGGGGGCAACGTGCTCTTTTGTTGAAGAAGCTCCATGGGAGGTCGTGCTTTCAGCCAAAACCAAAAGAATGCTGAATGATCTTCAGGCATGCCCGGCGATCAGGTGGAAGAACCCGCTGGAACCCCAGATCATCGAAGGGATGCTGAAGCCGCGCCCAACTCCAAAGATTGGTAGTGATAGCTAAAGTGCTCATACCCAGCCGCCGAAATCTTCGAAAAAGAAGAAGAAATCCAAGAAGCCCGTGAAGCCTGGCGACAAGCGCACGGACCTACAGAAACAGATTGACGCGCTGGAAGAGTATAACCAGAAGGCGCGGACCCCAATCACGCTTCAAGAGTTCCTCGGCCACGTCCTTGAGGACGAAGATGATGGAGAAGACTCGTCGGATGGATCTGGGGATTATGTGGTAAGCTGCTATGTGATCTCTCATTCATCGCTAGACAATGAAGAAGCTCCCTGCACAGAGAGACCGGGGGCATGTCCCGAGCCGGAACTTCTATGGCCGTCAGACGAAATGATCGACGCCTTCCTGAATGAGATTCATCTGAAAAGTAAAACCAATCGGGAGCGTGAGATGGCCATATTTGAAAGAGCCAAACGCCGACGACTAGACGAAAGAGTCGAGACACTCCCGCCAAATCAAGAGATATCCGTCGCGGATAAAAACAAGTTCAAGACGAGGAAAAAGTTCGCTAAAACCATATCAATGGGAATGAAGCTACCACCCACTGAAGGAAACACTCCTGGTGAAACAGAAACACATCCTAGCTACTGCTCATATCATCGAAAGATTTCGTACCCCACCGAAGAATGCGACACTTTTAAAAGATGATGGCAAGGATATGTTGCTCACCGGCAACATTTTAAGCAGATGAAACGCAAAACTCATCGGGAGCAGAGAAGTACGACCGAGGAGCATAAAAGAAATACCGGTAACTGTCGCATGGTCAACACCGGGGGAACGCAGATTCTCACTTTCGGAAGCGACTTTGACGAAGAGATGGCTCTTGGCCCTCTCTTTAAAGAATCCACATTGGGGAAGGAGGAAGAACCGACGGTCTATGAAAACATTCAGCTGCGCAATCGCACGCTTCCAGAAAAGAATCTCGGATCCACGAGTAGAAAAGATAAGGGGAAAGAAAAGGTCTCCAAGGATATTGCCCTGGACGACCAAGTCATGAAAGAACTGACCGCCAAGGACCCGCCAAAGAAGTGTAAGGTGGACTATAACGTTCTGGCGCACTTGAGGAAGTTACCCTCGCAGCTCAGTATTCTCGACGCCCTTCTACTATTTAAAGAAGCGAGAGATTCATTGATCAAGGCGCTACAAGAGCCGGAGCGATTCCAAGCTTCCCTCGCCGAAGAAAAGATGAATGACGAGCTAGAGGAAGTACACACAGCCGATATCACCTTCGGCGATGAAGACCTCCTCCTTGGGACGTGCGAGCACAACCGTCCCCTCTATGTCTCGGGATACTGCCACGATATAAAGATAGACAAAATCCTGGTCGACAATGGGTTTTCCGTTAATCTCCTCAACGTGCGAGTGTTGAATGAAATCTGCATGAGCGTCCAGCACCTCGCTCGTGATAAAATCACTATCTCCGGTTTTGACTCTCAGTCATCGCGGACTCTCGGGTCTGTGATACTGACGTTATGATTCGGGCTACTTATCACGGATATTAAATTCCATGTCATTGACGCCAAGACAAGCTATAACGCTTTACTCGGCCGGCCTTGGTTACACGAGTACAACATCATCCCGCCTACACAACATCAGTGTATGAAATACTTTAAGGATGGTTTCAAGTATACCATAACAGGAGAGCTGAATCCATTCTCCGTGAATGAAGTCCGCAAGTACGAAGATGCAAAATACTTTTTGCCAGATTTCGAGAACATGGAGAGATGTCACAAACCGGAGAACAAAGCTATCACCACCATTCCAGTTTTCGGGAGTGATACTGAAGAAGAGGAAGCGATAGTTTATTCAGGTCCACCCCAGCACAAGAACCCAGGACCGTCCGCTTCTATGTTGATCTTTGGCAGCGACTCGGAAGACGAGGTCCGTGCTATATTCTCCGCTCGGCCTTCAATACAAACATTCACTGATGAAGAGCAAAGTTTGCAAGTTGCCATGGTTCCGCCCAAACATCATAAAGAATTAGACGCGCTTGATACCTACAGTGTGGAAGAGCTGCAGACGTTCTATGTCCCTCCCAGGCGAGAAGGCGAAGAGGCGATCCTATTCTACTGCTCCGGGGAAACCAAAGTGGAGAAAGAAATCTGGCACGGCGCGGATTCTACACTTGACAGGCTCCAGCCCATCCGTCTGCCTTGATATTATACAGAAGGCTTGAAAAGGCTATTGAAGCGCCAAGGTTTACTCTTCAAACAGACCGCTCGAAAATCTAAGTCTATGACAGGATCTGGAACGTTCCCAGAACTCAGCGCAAGTTGCCTAACGGGAGAATGGAAACGATCGGGCTTGGATATGTTCGGTCCAAGAAACGGGAGCTACTCCACGACTGCTATGTCGTACATGACTTTGATAAAGAAGGAAATGCTCAATGGAAGAATGCTAACCCTGAACCAGAAAGAGCCCCCGACGTGAAAATGCCCAGTCCGTCGTTCGAAGAACAAATGGACAAGCTTATAAGGGAAGCAGGTCAGAAGGTTCGAGACGACCATAATCGCGAAATGGCCATCTACGAGAAAGCCAGGACGCAACGCCTTCTTCAACAGGCTGCGAAAGATGAAAATGCCCCTCCCTGTCAATCTGTCGTACAAAAGGCCCGACGCAGAGGCAGAAACAAATCAAAGAGCGGAAAACGCGTTCAACAACGACAAAGCGGGACCAAGAAGTCACGCGATCGGGAATCGAGCGGTCCGGATTTGTCCCTTATGAAGAAGATGAGTCGAGCATATTCTTTTCCTCAAGACAAGACAAAGAAAATACTTGATCTTGCCATAAGACATCAAATGCTTACACTTCCGGAGTCTAAACACCCCGAGCAAGCCAACGAGGTCTCTCATCCAGACTATTGTTCTTATCACCAAGCGATAGGACATCCTCTCGAAGACTGTTTCACCTTCAAGAACTGGGTTGAAGACCAATATCAGCTCGGCAAGTTCGCTCTATCCAGCAGTTGGAGGGTAACACCGCTGCAGAAACATGAACCCAAATCCGTGAGAGTAGAACTAGATCAACATCGGTCGTGGAAGCAAGCTCGTACTTGTCATATGATAACACTATCAAAAGAAGAGCCTGAGGATAGGGATGACCCCTCCTGGTGTTTCGAGAACAATGATGACGAGGTGATCTCAGAGTTTCCACCAGCACCAAAAGAGCTGGAAGATGGAATACATACTACTGCAGATAACCTCAAGAAGATTGATTTGGAGACGGCAAGTGTCCCGCGACCGACATTCGTCAGTGAGCTGTTATCTGAAGAAAGGGTGACTGCGCTAAAAGACGTGCTTATGCAGGATAGAGATTGCTTCGCATGGAACTATTCTGAAATGCTAGGATTAGATCCAGAGATTGCTGTCCACAAGTTGGCAATATCCCCGGACGTCAAGCCAATCAAACAAGCACCGAGAAGAATGCGGCTTGAGCTTGAGACAAGTATCAACGCTGAGGTCAAGAAGCTAATCGACTCTGGCTTCATCCAAGAGATTTAGTATCCTGATTGGATCGCCAACATCGTACCAGTGATGAAGAAAAATGGGACGGTGCGCATATGTGTGGACTTTCGGGATCTCAATAAAGCCTGCCCGAAGGACGACTTCCCAGTACCGGTCACCAAGCTGATGATAGACAATACGTCCACTCACGAAGTCTTCTCCTTCATGGACGGCTCATTAGGATATAATCAGATAAAGATGCATCCCGAGGACCAGAAGCACACCGCTTTCCGGACCCCGTTAGGTATATTTTGCTACAGGGTGATGCCTTTCGGTCTAAAGAACGCCGGCGCCACCTATCAGAGGGCCATGACGAAGATCTTCGATGACCTCATACATGAAATCGTCGAATGCTACATCGACAACCTCGTGGTTAAAAGCAAATCATATGAGGAACATCTCGAGCATCTGAAGATTGTATTTCAACGCCTTCGGCAATACAACTTGAAGATGAACCCTCTCAAATGCGCGTTTGGGGTGTCCTCAGGTAAATTACTAGGATTCATCGTCCGACACCGAGGTATCGAGATAGATCCGTCAAAGATTAAAGAGGCAGAGCGGCAGGAGGTTTCTTTCGGGAGCGATTATGGAGATGCCTCCGCCAAGGACTCTCAAGCAATTGCGGTCTCTCTAAGGGAAGCTCGCATATATCCGGCGATTTATAGCCAATCTCTCAGGCAAGTGCCGTCCTTACAGTCACCTGATGAAAAAGGGGACCCCGTTCATCTGGGATCACAAATGCCAAGGCGCGCTGGACGAAATCAAACAATACTTGCAGAATCCGCCAGTACTAGCCGCTCCGGTCAAGGGAAAGCCCCTTATTCTTTATACAACAGCCCTCGAAGGTTCCTTAGGCGTATTATGGGCACAAGAGAACGACCAAGGGAAAGAAAGAGCCCTCTATTACTTGAGTCGAGTTCTCCTGGGGGCAGAAAGCAATTATTCTCCTATCGAAAAACACTGCCTGGCATTGATCTTCGCGATAACGAAGCCTAGGCACTATGCGTTGGCGCATGAAGTTCGTCTCATATCGAAGGTGGCCTCTCAAATATTTGATGTCAAAAGCCATATTAATGGGGCGGCTCGCTAAATGGGCCTTGCTCTTGATGGAGTACTCAATAACTTATCAGCCTCTTAAGGCAGTGAAAGGCCAAGCCATCGCCGACTTCCTCGCTGAGCATCCAATACCTGCCGATTCTCCTTTGAATTGCGAACTGCCAGATGAACATGCGTTTGACACGATCGACAGAAGTGATATCCGATGGGAACTTTACTTCGATGGAGCATCTTCGATGAAGAAACGCAAACAAAACACCCCTATAATCAAATCAGGGGTAGGCCTCATCTTCGTAACTCTACATGGAGGGATAATGTGCTTTGCCTTCTCCTTAACAGAGCCAAGGACAAACAATGAAGCCGAGTATGAAGCTTTAATAGCAGGCTTCGAAATCGCCATCGACATGGGAATTGAAAGCCTCCTCATATACGGAGACTCCCAACTGGTCGTTAGTCAAGTAAACGGCGACTATCAAACGTACAAACCAGAATTGGTAAAGTACGGCGAGAGGGTACAGCAACTGCTGACCCAAATACCTTCCTATATCTTGGAAAGCATACCGCGTGCAGAAAATAGCAAAGCGGATGCACTAGCTAAGCTCGCTAAAGAACTGGCCGACGAGAACCTCGATGACGTGAGAATCGTTGTGCAAAACCGCTGGGTTCTTGCGCCGGCGGAAATATCTCCGGAGTCATCCGAAGAAAAGGGAGCGACTGAGTAAATGGCTATGCAAATAAAAGACCAAAAAACGGTTGAGGATTGGAGAGAAGTCTTTATAGACTACTTCAAATCCCGTCGAACGCCTGAAGATGCGTCCTCAAAACACCAGCTCATGAAGCGAGCCCTATCTTTTGCCTTCGTCAATGATACTCTGTACAAGAGGTCGTTTGATTCTCTATTGCTGAGATGCCTGCGACCTGAAGAGGCGAAAAGAGTCCACCTGAAGAGGCGAAAAGAGTCGTCCAAGAAGTTCACGACGGACTCTGTGGTTCTCACCAAGCAGGCCCGAAGATGAAGTTGAAGATTAAACGGATGGGCTACTACTGGCCCACGATAATTCAGGACTGCCTCGAGTATGCGAAGCAATGCCACTCATGCCAGATCCATGGGGACTTCATCCACCGGCACCCAAATCCATTGCACCCGACAGTGGCTAGCTGGCCGTTCGAAATGTGGGGAACTGACATAATCGGCCCTATCGAGCCAGCATCGTCCAGAGGACATCGATTCATCTTGGCGACGACTGACTACTTCTCCAAATGGGCAGAAACAGTACCGCTAAGGAAAGTAAAGACGGAGAATATCCTCCATTTCTTCAAGACGTACGTTATTTATCGGTTTGGAACTCCGCGACGGATCATCTCCGATAACGGGCCAGCCTACAGAAGCTACAAGATCAGCCGCTTCGCACAACAGCACAACATAGACTGGAGATACTCTTCAGTTTATAATCCCCGAGCCAACGGTGTAGCTGAAGCTTTTAACAAGACCCTGACAAAGATCATGAAGAAGACGGTGTCCCGAAATAAGAAGAACTGGCATGAGAGACTGCAAGAAGCTCTCTGGACGTATCGAACTACGTTCAAGACGGCCACGAACACAACGCCGTACGCATTGGTATTTGGTACAGAAGAGGTACTCCCCCTCGAGATAGAGTTACCCTCTCTACGAGTGGCAGTCCATTATGAGCTAACGGACGAAGAGAATGCTCACCTTCGGCTTGAGGAGCTCGATACCCTCGATGAAACCCGGCTTATAGCGCAACAAAATCTGGAGGCTTAAAAAGCAAAGATGACGCGCTCTTATGAAAGATTGACTAGGCCGAGGACATTCCGCCAAGGCGAACTCGTACCAGTGGTCAAAAGACCTATGATCCCCAATCGCACCAAGCGGGAAAAATTCGAGCCGAACTATAAAGGCCCGTATATCATAGACAAGGTCTACCAGGGTGGAGCCTACCTACTCATGGACATGCATGGTGAAAGACCCTTCAGGCCAATAAACGGTCGCTTCCTGAAGAAGTACTACGCTTGACGAGTCACGGCCGAGGTCAATGATAGATGACGACGACTATGTCCGCTTGCTATCTTCCTAAGCCCAAACTCTATAAGTAGTAACCAGCTTTCTTTTCATGGACCGAAACGTCCTTAAACTAACAACAGACTGAAACGTCCTTAAACTAATAGCGGACCGAAACGTCCTTAAACTAACAGCGGACCGAAACGTCCCTAAACTAACGACGGACCGAAACGTCCTTAAAACTAACAACGGACTACTATGTCCTAAAACTAGCTGTTGACCGAGATGTCGATAAACTATGGTGGATTGCAGCATCCCAAAGCTGATAAAAAAAGTGAATAAAAAAAAAGAAGAAAAAAAAGGAAAACGGTATGTCCATAAGAAAAATGGGCACGGTTGAAAACCCGAAAGGGCTCCGTGAGTAAAAACAGCAGGACTACCGGCGAGTGTTTGTGAAAACCCGAAAGGACGCAAGCTCGTTAATAGACACTTGCAAGGTCCTCTCGACCTTGTGAAAAGAAATCACCTGCGTGAGATCCTTACGACTCACAAGGGAGCAAAACACTTAGGGATCCCCACGATCCCTAGGGAGAAATTACGCTTGCGAGATCCTCACGACTCGTAAGGAGAACTCTCTTATGGGACCCTCACGGCTTATAAGATTCAAAAGTCTTAAGCTACAGAGATCTGAACCTGTTCTTAAGCAGCCCCCACAACCTCCTATATTGCCCTACAAGCGGCTCAATACTGATCCTTGTATACAATCTACGGGCGCGAATAAACATTTCCCTAACGAAGTCCCATCCGTGACCAGGGATATGTTCGCACGGTGAACAACCCTTGTGAGTCCCCTTGACTTATAAGGAGAAAACTCTCTTGTAAGATCCTTACGACTTACAAGAAGCCATACACTTAGGGGTCCTCACGATTCCTAAGGAGAAAACGCACCTACGAGATCCTCACGACTCGCAGGGAGAAATACCTTTGTGAGACCCTTATGGCTCATGAAGTCAAAAACCTTAGTCGACAGGATCCTAACCCTGTTCGCTAAGCCACCTTTGTTTGATATCGACAGAGGCAAATGATGATTCGCTCCTGGCCATATCCCAGTTGTAGCGATGCTGATGCCGAAATCGGTGTCTAATTCCAAGCTTACAGCGAAAAGCCAGCAAGCCACACATGCATATGAAATAGCCGAAATGATGAGGGCAACTTGCGACAAGATCAGCAAGTAAAAATGTATGCATGCGAAATAGCCGAAATGATTGGGCAACTCGCAATAAAAAGCAGTGAGTAAAAATAAAACAAATAGCCGAAATGATTGGGCACCGCGAAAAATAGCCGAAACGATGGGGGCAATCGCGACCTTCGCGATATAAAAGCTGAAATGATTAGAGCATCGCGGAAAGAAATAAAATAAAAATAAAAATGAAAATTTATGCCCTACAGGTGATATCACATCGATCCCTGTATATAATTCAGGGGCGCAAACGAAGAGGGAGTAACACTCCTCCTCCCCAGGTTTCATCAGAAGAAGAAGCCAAATCTCGACGGGTCACAGATAGCCTGGAGATCATCTCAACATTCGTCTCATTAAAGCGGGCACAACATCAAGCAAAGCGGAACAGCGGCAACTCCCAGTTCCATGATTCGGCAGTGTACAGATGACCAAGAGTCAAATCCCAACTCTGTGAAATGCGGATATAATCAAAAAAATTCCTGGTCACGTGGAACGCGGATAACGTCACTTCTGACCCCCTGGAAAACGTCCAGAGCGGATCCTGGTCCTCGCAGAGCACGGCAGTGAACCCGTGTGAAGCATCCAGAGCGGAGCCTAGTCCTCGCCGAACATGGCAGTGAACCCGTGGGAAGCATCTAGAGCAAAATTCATGGTCACGTGGAACACGGATAACGTCACTTCTGACCCCGTGGAAAACGTTCCAGAGCGGATCCTGGTCCTCGCAGAGCACGGCAGTGAACCTGTGTTGAAGCATCCAGAGCGGAGCCTAGTCCTCGCCGAACACGGCAGTGAACCCGTGGGAAGCATTTAGAGCAAAATTCCTGGTCACGTGGAACGCGGATAACATCACTTCTGACCCCATGGAAAACGTCCAGAGCGGATCCTGGGTCCTCGCAGAGCACGGCAGTGAACCCGTGTGAAGCATCCAGAGCGGAGCCTAGTCCTCGCCGAACACGGCAGTGAACCCGTGGGAAGCATCTAGAGCAAAATTCCTGGTCACGTGGAACGCGCATAACGTCACTTCTGACCCCGTGGAAAACGTCCAGAGCGGATTCTGGTCCTCGCAGAGCACGGCAGTGAACCCGTGTGAAGTATCCAGAGCGGAGCCTAGTCCTCGCCGAACACGGCAGTGAACCCGTGGGAAGCATCTACAGCAAAATTCCTGGTCACGTGGGAACGCGGATAACATCACTTCTGACCCCATGGAAAAACGTCCAGAGCGGATCCTGGTCCTCGCAGAGCACGGCAGTGAACCCGTGTGAAGCATCCAGAGCGGAGCCAAGTCCTCCCCGAACACGGCAGTGAACCCGCTGGGAAGCATCAAGAGCAAAATTCCTGGTCACGTGGAACGCGGATAACGTCACTTCTGACCCCCGCGTGGAAAACGTCCAGAGCGGATCCTGGTCCCTCGCAGAGCACGGCTGTGAACCCATGTGAAGCATCCAGAGCGGAGCCTAGTCCTCGCCGAACACGGCAGTGAACCCGTGGGAAGCATCTAGAGCAAAATTCCCTGGTCACGTGGAACACGGATAACGTCACTTCTGACCCCGTGGAAAACGTCCAGAGCGGATCCTGGTCCTCGCAGAGCACAACAGTGAACCCGTGTGAAGCATCCAGAGTTGAGCCTAGTCCTCGTCCGAACACGGCAGTGAACCCGTGGGAAGCATCTAGAGTAAAATTCCTGGTCACGTGGAACGCGGATAACGTCACTTCTAACCCCGTG